>LR738711.1:809453542-809617541 GCA_902687465.1 Secale cereale | reverse complement strand
CCCCCGCCCCGATACTACTCATAGATTCATCAAAATAAGTAAACAACACATAGAAAAATAGAATATGTCTAAAATAGAATAGTCTGTAAAGATGCAAATTGATGTAATACCTGTGTGTCTCTAAAAAATCTGGAAAATTAGGGCAACATGTGCTATTTGTATACCCGTAACGTGTAAAAAATTCAAGAATTTATCACTCCATCACTCAAATAGAATTTTGTTACTGGACACAAAAGTTTCTGTGTTTCAGCAAAACCAATCTACAATCTTCCAAATCACCCCAAAGGTGTTATTTGGCACAAAAACTAATTAAAATCATAAAAACTCCTATAACCAGAGGCCATAAGATATATTTATTGCAAAATAGAAGCAAAAAAAGTAAAAACAAAAATAAAATTGGGTTGCCTTCCAACAAGCGCTATTGTTTAACGCCCCGAGCTAGGCATAATGCATAGATTTAGGTATTGTCATCTTTGGAATTCAATCCATAAATAGCCCTCATAATGGATTCATATGTCAACTTAATTTTCTTTCTTGGAAGTGTTCCATGCCATTCCTTAATGGAATTGAAATCTAATGTTTCCTTCTTTCATATCAACAATTGCACCAATAATTCTAAGGAAAGGTCTACCAAGAATAATAGGGCATGTAGGATTGCAATCTATATGAAGCACAATGAAATCTACGGGCACATAATTCCTATTCGCAATAATAAGAACATTATTAATTCTTCCCATAGGTTTCTTAATTGTGGAATCCGCCAGATGCAAATTTAAAGAATCATCATCAAGTTCGTGGAAACCTTGCACATCACATAAAGTTTTCGGAATAGTGGAGACACTAGCACTCAAATCACACAAAGCATAGCACTCCTCATTTTTAATCTTGATTTTAACAGTAGGTTCCTAATCATCATAAAGATTTCTAGGGATTGAAACTTCGAACTCAAGTTTTTCTTCAAAATATTTCATCATAGCTTCAACAATATGTTTAGTAAAAGCTTTATTTTGATTATAACCATGAGGAGAATTAAGCCTGGATTGCAACAAGGAAATAAAGTTAGCAAAGAACAATTATCATAATTAAAGTCCTTAAAATCCAAAAGAGTGGGTTCATCACTACTTAAAATTTTGACCTCCCAATCCCACTTTAATCAATTTTTTTGTTAAGTTCTCCACTCTCCAAATTATTGGGATGCCTTCTAGCTAAAGTTGACTCATATCAAGTCCCTTATTTATCAAGATTTATATGAGCAAACAAAGATTCAATAGGAGTCAAGCCAATCATCTTAAGATCATCATCATAGTTATCGCAAAAATGGGAAGAACACACTTTTTCTAGCCATTCTCTTTTAGCACGCATCCTAGCGGTTCTTTCCCTACTCTAATTAATAGAAATTTTAATAGCTTTCAGATACTCATTAATATCAAGCTTGGTTGCCATATATCTATTCTTAAAAGAATCAATCTCATGAGAAATCCTATCAACGTTTCTAGCCAAATCACCAATTTTAAGCAAATTTTCTTCTACCATAGCATTGAAAATATTTTGAGGATTTATAAAATCTTAAATATTATTCTCAAGATTAGAGCGAATATTATTATAATTTCCATAATAATTGTTGTAAGAATTACCAAAATTATTAGAGGAATTACTAGGAAACGGCCTACAGTTGAAATTAACTCTATACGTGTTATTACAAAAATTGTCCCTACCAACAAAATTCACATCCATAGATTCGTTATTATTCTCAATCAGAGTAAACAAAGGAATGTCATTAGGGTCAATAGGATCACCCTTGATAGCAAGCAATTTCATAAGTTCATCCACCTTTCCACTCAAAGTATTAATTTCCTCAATAGCATGCACTTTTTTTTTTTACTAATAGAAGATCTTTTGGTATGCCACTTAGAGTAGTTTGCCATGATATTTTCTAGGAGTTTAGTAGCTTCTCCTAATTTGATTTCCATAAAAGTACCACCCGCGGCGGAATCTTAAAGATTTCCAGAT
Organism: Secale cereale; assembly: GCA_902687465.1. Taxonomy (NCBI): domain Eukaryota; kingdom Viridiplantae; phylum Streptophyta; class Magnoliopsida; order Poales; family Poaceae; genus Secale; species Secale cereale. The sequence continues at coordinate 809,615,531 of LR738711.1, read as the reverse complement.
GCAAAATTCAATCCAGCATAAAAAAATTGTATGATCATCAACAAACTTAAACCATGCGTAGGGAAATTTCTTATCATCAATTTCAGCCTCTCCCAAGATTGTACAACATGCTCATGATCTAGTTGCTTAAAATTCATTATATCATTCCTAAGGGAGATGATCTTAGCAGGAGGAAAATACTTGGAAATAAAAGCATCCTTACACTTATTCCATGAATGAATACTATTTTTAGGCAAGGATGAAAACCAAGTTTTAGCACGATCTCGTAGTGAGAACGGAAATAGCTTAAATTTAACAATATCATTATCCACATATTTTTTCTCTTTCATATTGCATAACTCAATGAATCTATTTAGATGGGATGCAACATCTTCATTAGGACTACCAGAAAATTGTTCTTTCATAACAAGATTCAACAAAACAACATTGATTTAATAAGATTCCGCACTAGTGGCGGGAGCAATCGGAGTACTTATAAAATCATTATTATTAGTGTTGGAAAAGCCACACAACTTAGTATTCTCTTGAGTCATCGTGACAAAGCAAGCAATCTATCACACAAGCAAACAAAAAGCAAACAGAAAGAAAGCGAATAAAAAGGAAAATATTTTTGTATTTTCTGAAAACATTTTAGAAGTCGAGGAGATGAAAAAGAGAGGCAAATGGCGAATAAAGTAAATGCAAGAGATGAGTGTTTATGATAGGTACTTGGTAAGCTTGATGTAGAACCTCCTCGGTAACATCGCCATAAATTCTTCCTGCTACTTCTAGAGCTTGCGTTGGTTTTTCCCTTTAAGAGGAAAGGGTGATGCAGTAAAGTAAAGATAATTATTTCCCTGAGTTAAGAACCAAGGTATCAATCCAGTAGGAGGAACACACAAGTCTCCAATGATAGCACATATACAAACAAACAAATACATGCACCCAACGCGATAAGGGGTTGCCAATCCCTTCTCGGTTACTTGCAAGGATGAGATATGATAATGATAGATGTAAAACAAATAAAAGTAAATAAATTGCAGGAAGGTATTTTGTGTTTTTGATTTTATAGATCTGAAAATAATGTGATAAAAGTAGACCCGGGGGCCATAGGTTTCACTAGAGGCTCCTCTCTTGAAAGAAATCATACAGTGGGTGAACAAATCACTGTTGAGAAATTGACAGAAAAGCAAATAATTATGACGATATCTAAGGCAATGACCATGAATATAGGCATCACGTCCGTGACAAGTAGACCGACTCCTGCCTGCATCTACAACTATTACTCTACACATCGACCGACTCCTGCTTGCATCTAGTGTATTAAGTCAGAAACAGAGTAACACTTTAAGCAAGATGACATGATGTAGAGGGATAAATCCAATCAATATGAAATAAACCCCATCATCTTATCCTTAATGGAAACAATACAATACGTTCCTCGCTGGCCCTTCCGTCACTGGGTGAGAACACCGCAAGATTGAACCCTTTACAAAGCACCTCTCCCATTGCCAGAAAAATCAATCTAGTTTGCCAAGCCAAATCAATAGACCGGACAGAAATACAAATCTACCAAATCATGCATATGATAATTCAGAGGAGACTCAAATAATATTCATAGATAATCTGATCATAAACTCACAATTCATCGGATCTCAACAAACACATCGCAAAAGAAGATTACATCATATAGATCTCCAAGAACATCGAGGAGAACATTGCATTGAAGATCAAAGAGAGAGAAGAAGCCATATAGCTACTAGCTATGGACCCATAGGTCTGTGGTAAACTACACACACATCATTGGAAGGGCAACAAGGTTGATGTAGAGGCCCTCCTTGATCGAACCCCCCTCTGGCAGAGTACCGGAAAAGACCCCAAGATGGCATCTCATGTGGTCACAGGCTTGCAGCCGCAGAACAGTGTTTTTCGTGTCCCCTCTGATGTAAAGAGAATATTTGGGTATTTATGGAGCAAGAATTAGGGTTAGAAGAGCCACGAGGGGCCCACAAGCCTAGCCCCCCTAGGGCTTGTGACCTCCTCGTGGCTCTTCTCGCCTCCTCCCGAAGCTTCCTAGGTGTCTTGTTGTCTAAGAAAATAATCTAAATGTTTTGTTCCATTTGGACTCCGTTCGGTATCGATTCTCTGTAAAAGACACACACAAGGAAAAAACAACAACTGGTACTTGGCACTAGGTTAGTAGTTTAGTCCCAAAAATGATATAAAATTTCATAATAATGCATATAAAAAATTCAATATGTATAATACAATAGCATGGAACAATAAAAAATTATAGATACGTTGGAGACGTATCACAGAACCGGACAAAAGCTAGATTTGACACTTTGACGAAAGCTTGCTAGAGACCATTACTTCAAGGGAATCTTCCTCCTGTGGTTTCGATAACCCAGGGTCACCTCTGGGGAAATAGGTGTGGGATACTCTTTTCTATTCCAATACTGGATCAATAAAAGGAGGTATCACCATGCCTAGAATTCCATGATAACAACTTAGAGGCAGAATCCTGATATTTTGAGTTATGGAATTCCATCAACAGACGACTGAAAATTAGGTATATGGCTATTAAAGCTCAGCACTACTCAATTAGCAACCTTAACATTGAGAGGAGAACAAGGTTGGCCTCCTGGAATAGTGGCAGCAGTAGACGTGTCGAAAAACAAATGTGTGCTACTAGAGTCAATAAGGAAGTTCTTATGTCGGCCTTGAAGAAGTATTGAAAACTGGAAGGACTTGCGATTAGCATATCGACCTTGAGCAGCATATGATAGGGCCATGAGATTAACTTCCTCTTCACTGTCAGTACCATGAGTTTCAGAAGCAGTGCACTGGTAAAACTCAACCATCTCCTGCACAACATGTAGTGAAACCGATTGTTTGCACTTGTGATCCTTGCTCCATTTTATCCCATAGAAAAAACGAAGTCCCTTAGCCCTCATGTATGAGAGAAGGGCACTCCACTTGTCTTAAAAGGCCACTTGTTTGGAGTTGTTAGTAGTGACCCTGCATTCTTCATTCACTTGGGGAACATCATATTTAATTGACGACACTAACAGTGAAAAAACAGAAAGGCAATGAGACTGCACAATTGATGGATTGCTGTTAGAGATGGACCCATGCACTAAAGCAAGTTCATAAGCAACATCTAAGTCTCGCAGTTGGTGCAGAGAAACTTGCATTCTAACCAGTGATTGTAACCCAACAACAAATCTGGTTACATAGTGTACTGTGACATGTGTAGCTTCATATGCGGTGAGCTTATCATATAATTCCGTAAAGTGCTCAACATAGTCCTCTATTGTGCCTGTCTGAGAGATTGAATGCAATTTACGTACCAATACCTAATGTTGGTTCCTACCAAAGTGGCATTGCATTAGTCTATAATATTCCTCCCATGACGCATTTGGAGCTCGAAGTTGGACTGCTTCCAACCATCAGGCTATCGGCCCTTAAAATAGTGTGGTAGCAAACTGAATCCACAATGATCTCTGGGTACCACACAACTTGCAGTAGTGCTCCCTGTTAGATAATAACGAGAATAAACGAGACAGAGAGACACGGATTTTTAAGTGGAAACCCTTGCGGGAGAAAACCACGGACGCACGAAGGCGCAATCACTATGAGGAGGAGTATTACAAGCACGAGACGACAGGCCGTCTTAGGTGCGACTACATGGGGTATATATTGAGGGCAATACATAAGAGTCCTTGGAGGACAAGTAAACGAGTTGTACTCGTACACGTTGACGTCAACGGAAAGGCCCACACCTGTTGTACTACGTCTAGTCCAACATGGTATAATTTGGATCATAATTTAACAATCTCCACCTTGATCCAAATTCCCTCCAGTAGTCGGAAAAAGTAAATAACTCCATCCAAATCAGCATAAACACCTTGTGCGTCAAAGTCCATAGGACTAGTGAGAGATACCAACTAAGCCTGAGCAAAGCTCAAACTTATTGGTCGGAACTGGCTTTGTCATCATATCAGCAGGATTATCATGAGTACTTATCTTGCATACCTTCAAATCACCTTCAGCAACAACATCTCGAATATAGTGAAATCTGACATCAATGTGCTTTGTTCTCTCATGATACATTGGATTCTTTGTAAGATATATAGCACTTTGACTGTCACTAAATACGGTAGGGCAAGATAAATCTCCACAAAGCTCAGCGTATAAACCTTTCAACCAGATAGCTTCTTTGCATGCCTCGAAAATAGCCATATACTCGGCATCAGTAGTGGAACAAGCCACAATAGACTGCAAAGTTGCTCTCCAACTCACAGCACAACCACCAATGGTGAAAACATAACCTGTGAGCGATCTTCTCTTATCCAAATCACCAGCAAAATCAGAATCAACAAAACCAACAAGTCCATCTCTAGTTTTCCCAAACTGTAAACAAGCATTAGAAGTACCTCGCAGGTATCTGAAAATCCACTGAACTGCTCTCCAATGCTCTTTTCCAGGATTAGCCATGTATCTACTGACAACACTCAATGCATATGATAAATCCGGACGGGAACAAACCATGGCATACATAAGTGAACCAACTGCACTCGAATAGGGAACTCTAGACATGTACTCAATATCTGCATCTGACTTAGGACATAAAGCTGATGATAATTTGAAGTGTGCAGCTAACGGAGTACTTACTGGCTTGGCATTATGCATATTAAAACGACGAAGAACTTTATCAATATATCCCTTCTGACTTAGATATACCTTTCCAGATGGCCTATCTCTGGATATTTCCATGCCAAGAATTTTCTTTGCTGCACCCAAATCCTTCATCTCAAATTCATTACTCAATTGCTTCTTTAGTTCATTAATATCTGACATACTCTTTGCGGCAATTAGCATATCATCAACATAAAGGAGCAAATAAATAGTTGAACCTTTTACAGTTTTCAAATAAACACAACTATCATAATTAGACCTTTTGAAACCTTGAGAGAGCATAAAGGTGTCAAATCTCTTGTACCACTGTCTAGGGGATTGCTTCAATCCATAAAGAGATTTCTTTAACTTGCAGACAAGCTTTTCTTTTCCAGGAATAACAAAACCTTCAGGTTGTTCCATATAAATATCCTCTTCTAATTCTCCATGTAAGAATGCAGTTTTAACATCCAATTGTTCAAGCTCAAAATCATTCATGGCAACAATACTAAGTAAAGTGCGAATAGAGCTATGTTTCACAACAGGAGAAAAGACTTCGTTATAGTCAATACCTGGAATCTGACTGTAACCTTTAGCAACTAACCTTGCTTTATATCTTGTCTCATCATTAGGAGAAACACCTTCTTTCCTCTTGAAAACCCACTTGCAACGAATAGGTTTCTTCTCTCTAGGCAATTTTACTAAATCCCAAGTGCCATTCTTTTCAAGTGATTCCATCTCATCATGCATAGCGGTCATCCACTTATTACTATCACCGGAAATAATAGCCTCGGAATATGAAGAAGGCTCAGCATTACTTTCAATTTCCTCTGCAACAGATAAAGCAAAAGAAACAATATTGCACTCTTCAATTAACCTTTTAGGTTTATCAGTACCCCGCCTAACTCTGTCACGTGCAAGATTCCAACCGGGTGGAACAATAAGCTGATTTGGAGTGGGAGTGACATGTTCATCATCAATGACGGGATCATCATGTGCATCAACATTTTCATTACCGGATGTATCATCTGAATCAATAACATGCTCCACCTGAACAGTAGGATGCTGAAGAGTAGCCTGCTGTTCACTCTCAACGGGAACATTAGTAGATGGAACATCATGTAACATAGCAGATTCATTAAAGATAACGTTTCTGCTAATAACAACCTTCTGGGTTTCAGGATTCCACAATTTAAAACCTTTAACACCAGACTTATAACCAAGAAAGATGCACTTAACAGCCCTAGGCTCCAATTTTCCATTATCAACATGAGCATAAGCAGTGCAACCAAAAACTCTCAACTGTGAATAATCAGCAGGTGAACCAGACCATACCTCAATTGGAGTTTTCTTATTAAGAGCAATAGATGGTGAACGGTTAATGAGATAACAAGCAGTGGAAGCAGCCTCAGCCCAAAAACGCTTATGCAAACCTGCATTGGACAACATGCAACGGGCTCTCGAAATAATGGTCCTGTTCATACGCTCAGCAACACCGTTTTGTTGAGGAGTATAAGGAACGGTGTAGTGTCTGACAATGCCTTCAGACTTGCAATAATTCTCAAATTGCTTAGAACAGAATTCCATACCATTATCAGTGCGAAGTATTTTTACCTTCTTTTCAGTTTGTCTTTCAATCATAATCTTCCACTCCTTAAATGCTGAGAATGCTTGCCATTTATGCTTCAAGAAATAAGGCCAAACTTTTCTTGAATAATCATCAATTATGGTCAGCATGTAACTAGCACCACCTAGTGACTTCTTGCGAGATGGTCCCCATAAATCAGAATGCACATAATCAAGAATACCTTCAGTTGTATGAGTCGAAGTATTGAACTTCACCCTCTTGTGCTTGCCGAAGATACAATGCTCACAGAATTTCAATTTACCAGTTTCGTATCCTTTCAGAAGACCTCTCTTATTTAACTCTGCCAAACCAAGTTCACTCATATGTCCAAGACGCATATGCCAAAGGTTAGCAGCATCACAATCAGAATTCTTTGAAATAACTGGAGTAGCGTTACCTGAAACGGTAGAACCTCGAAGGTAATAAAGACCATTGGTCGAACTTAAGTCACCTTTCATCACAACAAGGGAACCTCTGGTGACCTTCAAAACACTATCTCCACCTGAATACTTGTACCCCTTTGCATCAAGGGCACTCACAGAGATAAGATTTCTCTTCATCCTTGGAATATACCGAACATCTGTCAAAGTTCTGATTGTGCCATCAAACATCTTGATTCGAACGGAACCAATGCCTTCAATCTTGCATGGTGAATTATCAAAACCCAAAACGGAACCAGCAGCAGTAGTGGAATCAAAAGTAGTAAACCAATCTCTATGCGGGCACATATGAAAAGTACATGCAGTGTCAAGTACCCACTCATCATTGGTCTCAGCACATCCAGCAGTAACGACAAGAGCATCATCGGAATTATCATGACGAGCAACGTTAGCAGAATTTTCACCTTGTTTGTTACCTTTCCTCTTTTCCTTGTTCTGCAACTTGAAACACTCGGAGATGTCATGCCCGTCTCTCTTGCAATATCTGCAATACTTCTTGTCTCTGGATTGCGACCGGCCCCTGTGGCCGTTCTTACTTTTGCCTCTGTTTCCATTATTGGAGTTCTTCTCCTTTGTCCTGCCACGAACAGATAATCCCTCGGCTTGGGATGAACTCGAACCATCATGAGGCACCATTAATTTCATCTTCTCCTTAGAGTTCAAAGCTTCATAAACTTCATTAAGTGTGAGAGTATCACGACTGTATAATATGGTGTCTCTAAAATTGGTATAAGAACTTGGCAGTGAACAAAGTAACATTAAAGCAGTATCTTCCTCTTCATACTTAACCTCCATTGCAGCTAGATCGGATATGATCTCTTTAAATTCAGAAATATGATTCAAAACATTACCTCCTTCGGGTAACCTGTGCAGGAATAATTTTTGCTTCAGATGCATCTTGCTGGTAAGATCTTTTGTCATGCAAATGCTTTCCAGCTTTAACCATAGAGCGGCGGCAGTTTTCTCGCTCAAAACTTCCTGCAAAATATTATTATGCAAATGGAGTTGAATTTGTGACAAAGCCTTACGATCCCTTCTTTTCTCATCAGCAGTCCAGTCTTGAATTCGGTCCTTCCCAAAACTATCCAGTGCATCATCATAGTCGGCCTGTGCCAACAACGCCCGCATCTTGACTTGCCATAGGGTAAACCTTGTGTCACGGTCCAGCAGCGGAAGATCGTACTTCATGGAAGCCATGAGTCGATAAATCTGTGTTCACAAAGTAGTACAAGTCCAAAGAAATAATCCTCGCAAAATTAATTTGCAGTGCAGACGAAAAAGTATTGAGTAAATAGCACCTGGTAAGCCTTTGGTAGACGTAGCAATTTGAGGTGAACTAGTAGAGATAAACTAGTACTAGTAGCCTTCACGTCACGTAGTACTAGTGGAAGTAGCCTCTGGGATTGAAAGCCTGTACGCAGGAGCAGCACACTGAGCGTTGCGTACGTAGCAGCGGCAACTCGGCGATTTGTTTCCTGGTAGAACGACGTGGATCGGCTAGAGCCGCAGCACTCCGTTCCAAATTGATCAATCGCCAGGCCGCGTCGTCTGCGGCGGGCGCAGTAATCCTTATAAGGCAGCACAGTAGCGGAAATCAATAGTGTGTCGGTCTCGGGCTGCACCAGAAATCAATCCGAGGACGGATCGACGGATCGCCGGAAGACGTGTGCGGCGGCGCGGCGACTTGCGGACGCGCAACCCTAATATCTCTTGATCTCAAATCTCGTATCTGCAACCTCAGCTCTGTATACCACTTGTTAGATAATAACGAGAATAAACGAGACAGAGAGACACGGATTTTTAAGTGGAAACCCTTGCGGGAGAAAACCACGGACGCACGAAGGCGCAATCACTATGAGGAGGAGTATTACAAGCACGAGACGGCCTGTCGTCTTGTGCTTGTAATACTCCTCCTCATAGTGATTGCGCCTTCGTGCGTCCGTGGTTTTCACCCGCAAGGGTTTCCACGTAAAAATCCGTGTCTCTCGTGTCTCGTTTATTCTCGTTATTATCTAACACTCCCAACGAGATTTCCAGAGATGCGGGTTGTTGCCGTCAAAGCGTGGAAGGTCGATGCGTGACCCATGAGACCAAACGGATCAGCATACTCTCGAGGGAATTCAGCTTGGCGCAGGTAGTGATGGAATTGCGGTCGGATCACACACCTCGTGTCGGGGGAGGAACATATGGAACACGGTCCTTTCCCTGATTTGTTGTTGCAAGGAGGTTCCCATCGCGGCCAGACTGGCCACTTCTTGAAGTCGTGGGTGACGTCGCCGATGACCCTTCTCAGTGCGGTGTTGATCCAGGAGGAGCATAATCCGTACTGATGTGGATCTCGTCGAGATCCACTCCAATCGAGAGCTTGAGGTCATCGGACCTGGACGTGAGCTCGGCGACAACCAAACGAACTGACTGCACCACATCTTCATCTTGGTGCTTGAAGCGGGTGTCCAACGACTCGGTGAGGTCGGCCTTTAGGAACTCTTAGACAACCTTGATCGACGATGGCAGTTTCTCCATAAATTCCTGAGGGCGGCGGTCAGTGAGGCGAGTGTCGTGGTGTTGCGGAGGAAGAAGTCGCTCCAAGGTCTAATGCCAAATTGTGAGGACTCGACCTATTGATTCTTGATCAAGAAATGTTCGTGATTCGATTATAGATCATGAATTCAATTTGGGATGGAGGAAGAACAATGCAAGTCAAGCCTCCCACACACATACACACCAGCCACTCTTATCCTCTCCTCGGTCCAGGCCATTCCTTCTGTGCCAACTCCTTCTGACAGCTGAGGGCTAGCTATATAGATGGACTCCTCAGTGAGTCCATTCTGGGCATGTGATCCTAATGAGTGCCTTCTTGCTGCGATTGGTCCTCGAACCAATGGGCCATGCTTGGTAATCTTGCGTGCTTGTAGCCGTTGTTGCGGGGTCCTGTAACGCTACATCACTTGTCGCTCTTGAACTACTGACACGGCCCACTCGGGAGAAGGCAAGTCCCAAGTGGAATTCCAGCCCTAACCGGACACAGTAATTGTTGTAGTTTAAATTCAAACCTGTAACTCCTGTAGTTGTTAGCTTGGAATTGGACGATGGCTTTGATAGAGGTTGTAATCGATATTGTAGCTATGTGGGAGGTTGGGAGGATAAACACGGTACTGTAATTCCCTATTCTGACATGAACCCTAGCTACAAATCCTAGATCAAGAGTGACCCTTACACTTTGATAACCGACAACTATAGGGGATCAGTTGTAGCCTCTTTCGATAAGTAAGAGTGTCAAACCCAACGAGGAGCTAAAGGTACAAGAAATATTCCCTCAAGTTCTATCGACCACCGATACAACTCTACGCACGCTTAACGTTCGCTTCACCTAGAACAAGTATGAAACTAGAAGTACTTTGTAGGTGTTGTAGAATAGGTTTGCAAGAGTATAGAGAGCACGTAAATAAAAACTCGAGGCTGTTTAGGTAAAGAAGAAATAAAGTGAGTAATAGCGAGTGTGGAAAAGTGGTGGTAGGAGTTGCGAAATTGTTCCTAAGCAATTGACTACGTTACTAGATCGATAGCAAGTTTTATGTGGGAGAGGCCACTGCTAGCATGTCATCCCTGGCTTGTTGGAATTCTATGCACTTATGATTGGAACTATTAGCAAGAATCCGCAACTACTAACATTCATTAAGGTAAAACCCAACCATGGCATTAAGATATATTGGTCCCCCATCAATCCCGTATGCATCAATTTCTATGCTAGGTTGAAGCTTCTGTCACTCTTGCCCTCCAATACATCATCCTATCAACATACAACTAACCCTGTGGTGTGATCCACAGGCGTGCTCATATGATAGGCACCAAAGGGCAGCAACATAACCACAAGCAAATTGAACCAATCATAGCAATTCACCAATTACCGATAGGACAACGAAAATCTACTCATACATCATAGGATGGCAACACATCATTGTATAATAATATGAAGCATAAAGCACCATGTTCAAGTAGAGGGTATAGCGGGTTGTGGGAGAGTGTACCGCTGTAGATAGATGGGGGAAGGTGATGAAGATGTTGGTGAAGATGACAGAGGTGTTGGTGTAGGTCGCCGTCACATGATGATGGCCCCAGCGGCATTCCGGCGCCATTGGGAGAGAGGGGGGAGGGCCCCCCTCCTTCTTCTTCTTCCTTAACCTTCCCCTGATGGGAGAAGGGTTTACCCCCTGGTCCATGGCCTCCATGGTATGGAATCCGCTCCAGGCCGTTAACTATTTGACACCATTGCAACCCATCGTTAGTTCGAGCCCGTTAAAAACCTGCAATATATTTGGGCTAAATATAGGCCCCTTGTGGTTTTGGCCTTTTAACGGCCCATTCGAGGGATGAGCCAATTTTCAGGATGTACGTCTTTCGGCCTGTTAACGACCCATTTAAGTGTTGGGCCAAGTTCCAGCCTGGTGTGTCTTTCAACCTGTTAATGGCACATACATGATTTGGGCCATTTGCAGTCGGACCTGAGTTTTGGCCTGTTAATGGTCCATAAATGAGTTGGGCCATTTGCAGTCGGACCTGAGTTTTTGTAGCGACCCGACCCGAATGGATCAAGTCTCTGTGTTTTAGTGTCATCCCTGGATCGGTATGTTGACACACATAATACAGGAGGATTTATAACAGAGGTAAATCACATGTATTAAGTAACGTAAATACTATTACCTCAATCAATCATAGCGGAAGCAACAAGGTTGTGGAGTTCCATCAACACCAACGACAAAGTTGAGTGTAGATAGCGCAACCCTAATGTAACACTTACTCGTCGAATGATTCCTGCAACATGAGACGTTGCAACCATGTAGGTCAGTACATTGAATGTACTGGCAAATTCACACTGTAGAAGTAATGATGAACAATTCCTACAACTACATGCATATTTTGCTGGTGGAGGCTGTAAGGCTGTTTTTGCATAAAGCTGATTTTTTTCCTACCACAAAGGAATGCATTTTATTTAACTACTTTGTTAAATTTAAAACATGAACAATTGAGAATGGTACCCCATCTCATTCCCAAACCAAAGTCATTATTAACCCAACAAATTAATTAAATAGAGTGTTGAGATCAACAAATAATCCACTTCTAGATACTCAAAGATGTCCACAACCGGGGACACGGCTACTCAGGTATAGTTTGTACACTCTACAGAGGTTTGTGCACTTTTCCCCACAAGACTCAATCGTCTCCGTTTAATTTCTCGCACTGCATGGTGTTTGAGAAACGGATGACCGAGACACAGTCTTTCAGAAGCATTAACTCTTTACCCCGGGTGGACCGGTACACCTACATCCGCTACATCTGCTAGTCCACCACTGAAAGAGGTCACACAATTTACTCATAATATGCCAGAGCCCATAATGGCTTGTGGCTGCACATGGAAGTTTCTAGGCATGAAAATATTATATGATCCCTTTGAGCCTGGGTGGCATTCCAATAGGACAATCACACGGAAACCCCGAGATTTCCTAGGACAACATTGGCAACCCCAGGTGTCCGGCAACCACTGGGTACTCCAGGGTGCCACAACCAATCCACCCAGATGTGTATTAAATTTCCACCTTAAAGTTTTCCTTAAATAACACTCACATCTTTCATGAAACTCTCATACCAATCCACGTCTACAAGCATGGCTAAGCAATAAGTAACAAAGCGTATACCCCCCCCCCCCCGCTTAGTTGATCTCAGGTCATTGGGTTCCTACCTCATGAACTACAGAGCATCATATTATGTAACCAGTCCTACTCATGCAAGTGTTTGAGGATATAACTAATGCAATAAAAACTGGGTATTGGAAAGTATGATCAAAGTATGAACTTGCCGTGTACTGACGATGTAGAAGATTTGCACTCAGAACTCAGGATAGATCTACTCATCACACTTCGTTCAATCTATTGTAAGCAAACAATAGTAACCACACATACGCAATCACTCAGCAGATCAGAAAGAACGAATAAAACACTTCAGAAAACTTCGAAAACAAGCAAATGACTCTTGAAACAGAAACCAATTTCTAACAGTACCAAAATTATGTGAATTTGGCCTTATCAGAAAGGTCAGATCAAGAGCTTCGATTTGCAAAAAGAATCAACTAAATCAGAGTTACGAAACTCAAGTTATGACAAAAACAAGTTTGAATATAAAACTAGTTGAATTCAAAATTTAAAACTTTCAAAAACATGTTTAAGTTGTTTTACTGGAAAGAGGGGATCTTAACGAAGACGTGGGCGTTGGTTTCGTTGGATTTGGATCATCGAGCAAAAAGTTATGGCCATTTGAAGTTCAGAGGCTAAACTGCAAAACTTTTATTTATAGCTAAGTCCCTCGCAGAAAACTAAAAGAAAAACAAAAGAACTAATGAACGAACGTGCACTATTAAGACCTAACCAATGAACGTCCTCTAGATAGATCTAACTAAAAAAACAAACCCAAAGAAAAACCTAACCTAATAAAATAAACCGAACCGGGGTTTTAAAGGTTTTTACCTGTTCACCGCAGTTCGAAGAAAAACCGGTGGATCGGGTTCGTCGAGGCGGATCGGGCGGTTTTCTTCGAGCGGTTCGGGTTGGAGCTCGAAGGTCCGGCCGGTGGTGAGCTCCGGGAGGCGAGGCTGGGCAAGGCGGCGACGGACGCGGCGCGGGGTGGTGGCGGCGGTGGCAGCAGCAGCACAAGGCACGGCGCTGGCGAGCCAACGCGAGGCGGGGGCGAAGCTGGGGCTGCGGCGGTGGTTTGCGGCGGCGGCGAGATGCGCGGGGGCGGCGCGGAGAGAGGAGGAGAGAAGAGAGGGCGGCGGGGCGACGCATTTATAGAGGGGGGGCAGATCGTGCCATGGGGAAGGGGCAGGCGGCGAGGTGGCCGGGCGTGGCACGAACGCCGAGGCGGCGGCGGTGTCCAGCGCCCGCACAGGGACGAAGGCGGCGGCGAGCTGGGCCGGCCCAGTCGGTCCAGAAGTTTTTTTTAAAACACAGACACGAAGACAAAATAAAAGCAAATAATATATAATATACTATAGGCATATTATATATATCAATATTTACAGAAAAATAAACCCTACAATATGAACATTTTTCTACGGTCAAATATAATGCTCACAAATTCTAATAAATCAAATAGTGCTACTCTTGCAATAAAATCCAATAAAAATCATTTTAAAAATACCAAAATGATTTCAAATTTATTTCTCTCCAATTTTCCACTGTAGGGAATCATGATACCCTATTTTCCATATATTTTATTTTTGGAGAAAAATAATTTGAATAAAACCAACTCAAATTTTGAAAATAAATTTCAAAATATCTCAAAAGAACTTCCATCTCATATTTCCTATAATTTGAAGAAGTCATTTTATCTTCTCTCTGGAAAATCATTGAGTCGCATAAAGTTTCTGAATTTGAAATATTTCGAGAATGAAATTCAAGAATCCTTTCAAAACCCTTTTTCATTTAATAAATTGAAGAAGTCATATTATCTTCACTCTAGGGTTTTGTGTTGAAAAGAATTTAAATTCCCGGAGGTCAAAAATGCAGAGTGAAAGTTTCGGGAAAGTCATTTTATTCCCTCTCACTTAACTTTCAAAAGTTTCAAATTTCACTCAATTTCACTCAGCACATCAAACAAACAATCTAACTATCTATTTATTATAACATTGCAAAATTTAAAATTTTGGGATGTTACAAACCTACCACACTTAAAATGAATCTCTTCCTCGAGATTCGGAGAGGCTAGCAAGAAATAGGTTAGGGTTTGGGGGTCTCCTAACAAATCCATTGATCGGTATGGTCTAGTGTGCTACCACACTTAGAATGATGGTTACGGTTCCATCAAAACTCAGGTACTTCATCCTTAGTTGACAGTGTCGATTCTTCTCAGATCTTCAGGGTAACTCCTTCTCTTGGCTCTTTCGGTAGTGGCATAACCTTTGCCCTCAATTCTTGTATCCTTTCATCTTGGTAAGGTTCTTCTAAACTAACTGGTCTGGCGCCAATACTAAACAAATATCGATATCTCATGGGGGTCTTCAAACAATTTGATTGGGTCCCTGCAGAAAATGGGTCTGGGCTTCATCCTCACCGTATATCCTACGGTTGGCAACAGCATGCCGTGTACCAGGGAAAAATTTCTATACCATTCTAAGGTTTAAACAAAGTTTGGACATCGGCGTCTCTCTACTATAGGTAAGTCACTCAGATTTACCATCCCGTATAACAGAGGCAAATAATAAGAGTAAGTCGGTATGGTGATCAATCCATCCCGCACCCAAATCATTACCTTGTATATGGTTTAGTGAATCTCGTATTCTATCACTCGGTTATCCTCACAAGCATTGCAGAATTTTTCTTGTCAACGAACTGAGTTCAGATATATCCATTGATTCTGCAAGCCAAACAACCATGTATCGTTTCTTCACAACCCTCGGGTTTTTGCGTAAACACCTATAAGATCGTCTATTGACAAGGTCGTAACTTCTACCAGGGGTTTTCCTTCAGCAAGAGTGTGCTTGCTTCCTTGACAGGTCCTGGGGCCTGTGGTTTATGGCTCATCTCATCACTAGCAACACTTGGTCTCATCATCAGGTTGTAACTGATCATTCTTCCAACATCCAACTTCCTTGGTTTTCTTAACTCCATCCAATTATCCCTTACTTCTCTTGGTTCAAAACTGAGTGTGATTATTCACACTCATCCTTGGGAAATCCATTCCAGTTCTGACGTAACTAACCACTAGCTAGTGTATTCGGGTAACGGTATTGGATTCTACCACACTTAAAATGAATAACACTAGTTTCCTCAAAATCCTATTCCATGCATCATGTCTTCACTCATCACTTATGTAGTAACAACTCATAAATTCCAAAATCAATACCATGATGCTTACTTTATTGATTCATGTCTTGCTACAATCTACTGCATTTCCATTGCATGCTTTAACTCAACTACTTAGCACAACTCTCCTTCTTCTTGGGACAATCACTAGCAAAGTGCTCTGCTTCACTACAGGAGAAAAATAATACTTCTGACAAGTTGCGTGGTTCCCTTGTGTTTACGTAGCCTCCTTAGGTCCTCGGCTAATGGGTCCACGTCAGAACTTGTATATCCTTAAATCATCCATTGGAGTCACTATTGCTCCATACTTCAGCATTACACCCTCTTAAAATCCAATTGTACTTGTTTCCTTCATTCCTTCGGGGTAAGCATCATATCAAAATAAACTCCAACTTATTGGTGTAAACTCCACTAATTGGGGCAACAATTCTCCTTCCTATGGGTCCAAGGTTGACTCAGAAAAGTATGGTCCTAAACAAAATGCACTTGTTCATCAGTAATCCATATCCTCCTCATAACAAATCTCTTATTACATCTTGAACCACTATTTGACACTTCAATTTCAAAGGTGCTTCACTACGAACGTTGCCATCCACATAGTTGGGTATGGTCAAACATGACTTCCATCTTTATTCCTTTGTACTAGCTAAGGATGCTTTAGTCCCATGGGAATTGTGCAATGTGATTCTTGAAATCATCGATCTTTTGATTCATTCCATTGGACGTGTGCTTCATCTTCATCCCGGGAGATGAAAAAGTATTGACCCACACTTTTTGGGAAAATTCCGTTCACACGGTGGAGGTGTACCTCGACATACCAAAGTTCAACTCCATTCTCCATGAAGGGATAACCCATGTAAACTGCTTCTCCTTCAAGGTGAATATGCTTCATCATGTCCTTCATGATCTTTGGGTAATCCTTGTCGCTAGTCAGGGTCATGATCGTTTCCGGGCCCTTGAGAAACGACTCATAAAGGGTTGTCATCTGTAGGTATAAGACAGAAGGGGTTCTCAGGACAACATATGGACATCCTTGGGTAAAATGGGGTCGTTTGTCCGAGAAAGGTTTGGGGTCATCTGGTCCATGGGTTCTAGGTTTTGGTATGGGTGAGATAGCAAGAGGGGCACTCACAATCATCCAACAACTCATAACACTTCCTTCTTATATTCCAACAATATCAACTTCTTTTGCTTCACGAACTATTACAATGTTCTTTCCATAACTCAACTCAACATTGTAAAAAGGGTGTTCCACATTTAGCTACATGCTTCATTCTAATATCCAGATCTCGACTACTCTGATCAATCTTTCCTACGGTCTGAACCTTCTCTTGGAAAAATGCCCTACTTCCTTGCAGCGTAAACTAATGGCGTAAGACAGATCTAGGGACTTCATGGTGACTATCCTGGTTCACTGGATTCTTCGCTTCCTGGTTGGGCAGTTGTTAGCATAATGACCTAAATCCTTGCACCGGTAACATGTGATGTGACTTAGGTCCCTTTCCGCCGAAATTGGGTTCTTCTAGGGACACATGCTCGTTCTCTTCCTCGACTTCCTTGTTCCTATCAATTCTTCCATCTTTTGTGGATCAAACTCCACTTCTTCTGTCGGGAAGTCTCCCAGATACTCTTGGCTTTCCTTGGTGCAATACTGTGAAAGGTGTCCTTCTTCTCCACATGAATAGCAAGCATGTGAGTAATATCTGTCTAGTCCTTCTCCATCCGGGTCGTCAATATCTTCCTCCATCGTGGATCCCCTTAAGGTTTCCTCGGGGAATTCTTTCATTGCTTCTTCCTTCCGTTTGATAGTTCGTTGCACCATGGGGTAAATGTGACACTGAACAGGGTAGTTGGTAGTCCCTTCACACAAGAAACAAGTAATCTGACTAGTTGGGCATTCTTCAGCTGGGTGACTTTCTTCACAATTAGGGCATTCATCCTTGTGCTCCTCCTGGGTGTGTCCTATTTCTTCACAAATCTTGCAGGCACAAGGTTTCTTCTTTGGTTTGTCACCACGCTCTCGGATGAGACGTGATCTTAACAGAGTCTTCTTGAATTACTCCCAACTTCCTGCTCCACTACATCCTTGTATAGCTTGATGCATCTTCCACCATGTTGCAGCACTTTTTGTAAAGTACTGAAGAGCGTATTGAACTGCATACTTCCTTGCAACCAAATTTCTCCTGAAGTGATCCTCCATGTTTTGTATCCATAGCTCTGCCTCTGGCTGGGTCATTGATCCAGAGACTTCAAGTCTATCTTCATTCATCCTCTATTGGGTCCAAGGGTTTTGGGATGAGATTCAGAAGAGATAGAGAGATACACTCAATACAAACAATGGTTTTGAAAAGACGGATTTTGTTTTGTGGCCATCGAAAAACATCAAACAAATGACGACTCACAAATGTCGCATCTAACGTAAGTACATAACAGGGGTTTGGTCTTCTAAAGGTCATCATCTCTTCAAAGTTGTCAACTCCTCAAACCTTCGGAGTATCCATTGTTGTAGCTTCAACACTTCCAATGTATGGTACAATCCTCTTCACTCCGAAGTGGTCCAATGGAAAAGGGTATTGTCTAACTATTTAGTGTCAAATGGAAAATTTGACAAATCTCAGAAAAGAAGAGATATAAGAATCTTTTTGAAAAGAAAGTTTGAGAGAAATCCTTTCCTATGGGCTGGCTAGTTTCTAGGGTCACGTCCTACAGTCAACATGTGCTCCGATACGATCTTGTAGCGACCCGACCCGAATGGATCAAGTCTCTGTGCTTAAGTGTCATCCCTGGATCGGTATGCTGACACACACAGTACTCGAGGATTTATAGCAGAGGTAAATCACATGTATTAAGTAACGTAAATACTATTACCTCAATCAATCATAGCGGAAGCAACAAGGTTGTGGAGTTCCATCAACACCAACGGCAAAGTTGAGTGTAGATAGCGCAACCCTAACGTAACACTTACTCGTCGATTAATTCCTGCAACATGAGACATTCCAGCCATGTAGGTCAGTACATTGTATGTACTGGCAAATTCACACTTTAGAAGTAATGATGAACAATTCCTACAACTACATGCATATTTGGCTGGTGGAGGCTGTAAGGCTATTTTTGCATAAAGCTGATTTTTTCCTACCACAAAGGAATGCATTTTATTTAACTACTTTGTCAAATTTAAAACATGAACAATTGAGAATGGTACCCCCATCTCAATCCCAAACCAAAGTTGTTATTAACCCAACAAATTAATTAAATAGAGTGTTGAGATCAACAAATAATCCACTTCTAGATACTCAAAGATGTCCATAATCGGGGACACGACTACTCATGAATAGTTTGTACACTCTGCAGAGGTTTGTGCACTTTTCCCCACAAAGACTCGATCTCCGCTGTTTAATTTCTCGCAATGCATGGTGTTTGAAAAACGGATGACCGAGACACTGTCTTTCAGAAGCATTAACTCTTTACCCCGGGTGGACCGGTACATCTACATCTGCTACATCTTCTAGTCCACCACTAAAAGAGGTCACACAATTTACTCATACTATGCCAGAGCCCATAATGGCTTGTGGCTCCACATGGAAGTTTCTAGGCATGAAAATATTATATGATCCCTTTGAGCCTGGGTGGCATTCCAATAGGACAATCACACGGAAACCTTGGGATTTCCTAGGACAACACTGGCAACCCCACGTGTCCGGCAACCACTGGGTACTCCAGGGTGCCACAACCAATCCACCCATATGTGTATTAAATTTCCACCTTAAAGTTTCCCTTAAATAACACTCACATCTTTCATGAAACTCTCATACCAATCCACGTCTACAAGCATGGCTAAGCAATAAGTAACAAAGCATTTACCCCCCCCCCTTGGTTGATCTCAGGTCATTGGGTTCCTACCTCATGAACTACAGAGCATCATATTATGTAACCAGTCCTACTCATGCAAGTGTTTGAGGATAGAACTAATGCAATAAAAACTGGGTATTGGAAAGTATGATCAAAGTGTGAACTTGCCGTGTACTGACGATGTAGAAGATTCGCACTTAGAACTCAGGATAGATCTACTCGTCACACTCCGTTCAATCTATCGTAAGCAAACAATAGTAACCACACATAAGCAATCACTCAGCAGATCAGAAAGAACAAACAAAACACTTCAGAAAACTTCGAAAACAAGTGAATGACTCTTGAAATAGAAACCAATTTCTAACAGTACCAAAATTATGTGAATTTGGCCTTATCAGAAAGGTTAGGTCAAGATCTTTGATTTGCAAAAAGAATCAACTAAATCGGAGTTACGAAACTCAAGTTATGACAAAAACAAGTTTGAATATAAAACTAGTTGAATTCAAACTTTAAAAGTTTGAAAAACATGTTTAAGTTGTTTTACTGGAAAGAGGGGATCGTAACGAAGACGTGGGCGTTTGTTTCGTTGGATTTGGACCAACGAGCAAAAAGTTATGGCCGTTTGAAGTTCAGGGGCAAAACTACAAAACTTTTATTTACAGCTAAGTCCCTGGCAGAAAACTAAAAGAAAAAGAAAAGGACTAATGAACAAACACTCACTATTAAGACCTAACCAGTGAACGTCCTCTAGATAGAACTAACTAAAAAAACAAAACCGAAGAAAAACCTAATCTAATAAAATAAACAGGATCGTGGTTTTAAAGGTTTTTACCGGTTCATCGCGGTTCGAAGAAAAATCGGTGGATCGGGTTCGTCGAGGCGGATCAGGAGGTTTTCTTCAGGCAGTTCGGGTCGGAGCTTGAAGCTCCGGCCGCCGGTGAGCTCTGGCCGGCGAGGCTGGGCAAGGCGACGACGGACGCGGCGCGGGGTGGCGGTCGAGCGGGTGGCGGCGACGGTGGCAGCAGCAGCACAAGGCGCGGCGGCGGCGGCGGCGAGATGCGTGGCGGCGGCGCGGAGAGAGGAGGAGAGAAGAGAGGGCGGCGAGGCGGCGCATTTATAGAGGGGGGCAGATCGTGCCGTGGGGAAGGGGCAGGCGGCGAGGTGGCCGAGCGTGGCACGAACGCCGATGCGGCGGCGGTGTCCAGCGGCCGCATGGGGAAGAAGGCGGCGGCGAGCTGGGCCGGCCTAGTCGGTCTAGAAGTTTTTTAAAACACAGACACGAAAACAAAATAAAAGCAAATAATATATAATATACTATAGGCATATTATATATCAAAATTTACAGAAAAATAAACCCTACAAAATGAACTTTTTTCTACGGTCAAATAATATGCTCACAAATTCTAATAAATCAAATAGTGCTACTGTTGCAATAAATTCCAATAAAAATCATTATAAAAATACCAAAATGATTTCAAATTTATCTCTCTCCAATTTTCCACTATAGGGAATCATGTTACCCTATTTTCCATATATTTCATTTTTGGAGAAAAATAATTTGAATAAAACCAAATAACTCAAATTTTGAAAATAAATTTCAAAATATCTCAAAAGAACTTCCAACTCATATTTCCTATAATTTGACGAAGTCATTTTATCTTCTCTCTCGAAAATCATCGAGTCACATAAAGTTTGTGAATTTGAAATATTTTGAGAATGAAATTCAAGAACCATTTCAAAACCCTTTTTCATTTAATAAATGGAAAAAGTCATATTATCTTCACTCTAGGGTTTTGTGTTGAAAAAAATTTGAATTCCTGGAGATAACAAATGCAGAGTGAAAGTTTCGGCAAAGTCATTTTATTCCCTCTCATTTAACTTTCAAAAGTTTCAAATTTCACTCAATTTCACTCAGCACATCAAACAAGCAATCTAACTATCTATTTATTATAACATTCCAAAATTTAGAATTTTGGGATGTTACTCTTTTGGCCTCTTAACGGCCCATGCTCTTCATGAAAAATATCAGCCCGGTTTCGCTTTCGGCCTGCTAAAGGCCCACAACATAGTTGGGCCATATACAATCCGACCTGACTTTCGGCCTCTTAATGGCCCATGCTCTTCATGGTCCAATACGAGCCCGCTGTCACTTTTGGGCTGCTAAAGGCCCACAATACAGTTGTGCCATATATAGCTTGACCTTAAAATCGGCATGTTAACGCCCTGTGAAATCAAATGGGCCCACTTATTGCACGCCTCGATGTCGGCCTGTTAACGACCCGAGAGGTAACAGGCCGAGCATTAACTGTTGTCTCGTTTCTAGTGGCCCAGCCTGGTTACGACCCATTAACGTAATGGGCCCAGTAGAGTTCGAGCATGTCTGTAGGCCCAATTAGATAACGTCGATTCCGGCCCAGCTATAATTTTAGCCCATTACGACGAACAATTATGGATAGGAAAAAACCCGATCAACCAAAGTCCTATGAGTATTTTGGCCCATGCGATCCCATTAGGGAAGCCCCTTAAGTTCAGTGGGCCGCTTCCTTCATTTGGGCCCACGACTGTATTGCTAACAAATAATTTCACAGCTTTTTTCTTTCTTAGCAACCAGTTAGCTGGAATGCAAGCCGTGCTAAGCAACCGTACGACATACAAGATAAAATGTTGCACATCCAACATATAATACAGGAAATTACTTCCACTAGGCAATCAAAGATTGATGCCAGTGCAAATAATTGAACAGAACTTAGCGATCTACAACCTCACAATCTGCAACCTCAGCGCGGATGACGCCCATAAGCATGTGAGCAAGTTCTTTCTTCTTTGCTACACTGTCTCTGAAAACATTAATCAGTTGTTGTTGCGCAAGAATATGCACCCCTGATTCCTCCACGATTTCCATAATTGCTTCAGCCAGTAATTCATTCACAAACATACATTTTTTCTGTTAGATTCGAGACATAGGAAACTCAACAGATTCAGATGGGGATTTTTGGCAGGCTTGTATTATTGATAGTGGAGAGTGTCTCGACCATTGCATCATAACATAAATTAGGAGGGGAACCGAACAGATTAATCGAGAGTTATTGCCATATTACCTGGACAAGATTTATTGGATAGAAACAATGGGGTTGCCTTGCTGTTTTTAGAGTTTGTCTTCTTATCTTCAACAGCCTGCACCAAATTTGCCAGGTCAAATAATAGAAAAGCAACATTGGCACAATGAACATTTGGACAACCAGACCACACCAGCCTACACCAAATTAACACAATATGGCACAACTATCATCAGCCAGGTAAGGTAATAGGAAAGTAACATTGACACAATGAATGATTGGGCAACCAGAACAACACTACAATTTAGTAATGTGCATGATATGAGATAGTACAATCGTGCAACTCAGTATGCAAAACTACCCGAAAGTTTTACTTACAAAAATCAACATTGTCGCCTTTAATTATACATTTTTCTACAAATAAATTTAGATCAGATAAAGGTTGGATTCACGCCAATTAACAAAATACATGCCGATGTGAAAATTTAGTGATATACAACAGGTACTTACATCAGCATTGGAGCACAGAGAATTCCCACAAGATACTTTCCTCAAACACGATCCCACTTTAGAAAGTCTTCTATCCTTTAAGATTATTTTCTAAAAGAGAAATGGGTAAGAAACATGTAGAAAATACGATCTGAATGTTATAAAATTTCATGATGTGAGGATACGCACACGCTTTTTAGAATGGAGTTGATATAGTTTTGCTGGCCTATAGCAGACTAGTTCTTTGGCCACTTGAATCTACTTATTATCAGTAGGAATTGGGTTTCTCTATGCTGGAGAAGTATCTATAAACACTGGAGTTGGTTTACTATCTCCTGTCATTTCGATCTTTTGCAAAGACCTTCATTGTAACCCTTCAGATTCTAACATAGCCGTCTTCCCCTTGCATGCCTTATATAGAAGAATGGTGCTTCAGTTATAAAACATGCTACGACAGAGAGATGGAATAGGTACTGAAGAATAGAAAGGCATGACATATTGACATGTATTCCCTCCATTCATAAATAAATGGATGTGTCTAGGCATATTTCAGTTCTAGATACATCCATTTTATCCATTTCTACGACATGTAATCCAGACGGAGGGAGTATGATGTAAGATTTAGGGATACGACAGGACAACAGTGTAAAAAACACTAGTGGAATGCAAAACTGTGTGATAGCAGAATACATACAGAAAAACACTAAGGAAACATATGCTTGTATGATTGGGAAACTAAGATGGCATTGCAACAGACCACTAGAACAGCACTCCAATGTAAAAAAACATGGTATGGTAGACAGATGACGTACATGCTGATGAATAACAATGCATAAGATATTCAGAAGCATGATGTCCAAACTAAGCAGATGGCATTGCAACAGAGTAGAATGACAGTACTTGAATGTGAAAACAAGTTATCATGAATGGAATAGGTACTGAAAAACAGGAAGGCATGACATACTTAGACTAGCCCAAGTGGGAGTAACTTCAGAAGTAACATCGAGTCCAACTCAACAAATTTGCTTATGTGGTAGTGAGTTAATGAGGAGAAAGGTAGTTTGAGTAACTTAGCTAGTTACTGTAACATCACATGTCCCAATGCAATATGAGTCTATAACCAAATAAATGAAGCTTTGCATGACACCACACTTATGTTACTACCAACGATGAAGGTAGTAACATAGTCTAGGGATATGTGTATGTTACTAGTTTATGTTACTCTCCACTGTGGCTAGTCTTACATGCATGATCAGCAGGCTAAGCACATGGCATTGCAACAGAGTAGATGCACTCCAGGACATTATATGCATGTTGTACCCATATCACGGGCCAAGTTAGAGAAAGGACCTTGTGGGGTGAATAGGATTCATCATCTTTCTGCAAGTCTTCTGAAGAATTGCCTTTACATGTTCCATCATATTGGGTATCATTGACATCAAGTTCGAGGGCCGTTACATTGATCCGTGAGGTTCTTGTGGATATATCAGTGTGTACAATTATCTCTGACATACATGGAAGACAACTAGTAGTTAGATTTATGTAATGAGTGCCTGTAGGAGACAACATAAATATTAGGACTGGGCTTAACAAGCAGCAACAGGTCTCAAAAACTAAAGGGAGAACACAGATGAAAGCTACATAATATGTATCGTTTGTACTCGCGATTAACTAGATAGCACACGAAAGTATTAAAGAACAACATAGGTAATACTAGAAGTGGTATAATCACCAGCCTGTGGGAAAACAGTGGCTGACAGATGATAACTATAGAATAGTGTTACCTAAAGAACAAGTCTCTTATCTGAACTATAGGACATCGTTAACTCCTAAAGAAGACTCTTAAGAGATCTGCATGAATATACAGTGAAATGTGATAACCTATTTCCATGCTTAGATGAATAACAATTCCATAAATGTTGCACACAAGTATACAACCTATCTGGCTGCCATCCATAGGAGTGAGCATCATGTCCTGACTTGTCGATGGCCCTGCAGTCGTTGTGGCTGTCACAACAGGGCACGCACATTTGATGCAGGGAACTGTTGAGTGGGGACTATAGCTCCCTTCTGGTGTATGCTTCCCTTGTTGGAGCAGCTGCAGTGAGAAGGAAGACGGTGTGGCCGAAGATGCATAAAAGGCAAAATGTTAATAACGACGCATATCTCTGATCTGAAGAAATACCCTAAGAGATCAACAGTCAGGTACGAGAGTGGTCACACATCTGTTGACTAAAAACTAAAATGGGGTCACACGATTTTATTTTATTTTGGTAATGTCTGATCTATGTCGGACGGCTTCATGGCCGTCTTATGCCTCCCGGCTGAGCCAACAACCACCGGCAGAGCAACCTGCCTCCGTTGTCCCTAGCCGCAAGAGCTCCGACCAAAACCCCGCTCGCCGCCTGACCGCACTATCGTGGTTGCACCGCCCCCGGATAATCCACAAAGACTTGTCGTCTTCCAGATCCGGCGGCGGCAGTACCTTCAACCCACACAACTCTAAGATAGCCACCTAAGCGTTGATTCCGCGCGAACTTGCGCCCCCGCACCTTTATGTTAGACACTAGCCAACCGACAGCCTAGGAGCTCCGCCGCTGTGCTACTTCCCATTGGGGATCGATTGGCCCAGAATAAAAATTCAGACAACTGACGCCTAAATAAAGTGATTTGAGATGAGTGTACGACCTATCTTGCGGTCCCGTGAAGTAGGTAGCTCCAGTTGCCGAGTCGGTGAGGCCTGCGCGGTTGCGGTTGCGGTGGCTACCAGAGGCAGGAAAGCAGAGATGTCCCGACGGTCGACGACTACGGGTAAGCAGTGCTAGGGCCCTGGATGCATCCAAAGTTGGAGCCGCTCCAGCACCGTGCACAACAGCGGGGGTGAATCGGCTTCGGTATGGTTCACGCGGACGTCGTCGAGGTTGCTCTGGTAGCACGGAGGAAGAGGACCACAGACAGGTACACGAAGGCGAACGGACAGCATCTCCGACATTGGGTAGGAGGGCGGCTGTGAATTTGGTGTAGTGGGGGCACCATGGAGGAGGGGCTAACGTTTCGCTGCTGGGGAGAAGGGAGCTTCCGAGGAGAAGGTGATTTGGCGCCAACGATGTATGAATGGGGAATTGGGAGGGGGAACCATGTCTTACGAATGCATTTGTCTAAAATGTGAGGGAAGTTATAGTTCTACCCCTGCCTTTAGGCTTCTGGGCTTGGTCAAGTGTACTGAGGGTCGGGGATAGTAGAGTAACTTTGCTTCTCCCAAATAGTGGGCGCGGGTGATTTCGGGCGAGGAGGGCGTGTTTTGAAATAGTGGGCGCAAGCGATTTTGGGCAAGGTGGACGTGTTTTGAAATAGTGGGCGCGAGCGATTTCCAGCGAGGAGGGCGTGTTTTGAAATAGTGGGCGCAACCGATTTTGGGCGAGGAGGGTGTGTTTTGAAATAGTCGGCGCGAGCAATTTCGGCCGAGGAGAGGGTGTTTTGCCGCCCATGGTTTATGAATTATTCGGCACCTGTCATTTTGGCCGAGATGAAGCCACGCTTGGATGAACTTAAGAACCTACCCTCGATGTACAATGGGCCAATTGATGCATGTCCCCACATAGGCCGGTAATTTTGCGTCTCCCATTTATTTGCTCGGGCGAATTCCACAGAGCAGAGGTTGTTTAGCGATGCGTTCAAATTTTGGGAGAACGAGCATCCACGTCTATCTTACCAAGTCGATTCGAATCAAATTTTGATATATTAGCTTGCAACTTCTTTTTTAGATGGTGATATGATGCTTGGGACTAATGTTTTTTACATGCTCGTTGCTAACGATTTACTGTATGACAAATAGTTGACCCACTCAAAAACAGGAATCAAACCCAAAATGTAATATCTCGATTCAACAAAATAGCTCGTTCACGAGGTCAAAATAGTGAACTAAATCCAAAATTGAACACCTCAGTTGAGTAGCATGTTGTACAGTATTATAGTACTCCATGAACATGTTGAAAGTCAAATTAATGAACTTGTTTGATACGCATATCTCCGTTCATGTGTGATTGCATACAACATGTTCTCCAATTCAAATTTTGATGCATAAATGCGACCTCCCCCTCTCCCGGGATCGTGTTCTCTCTCTTGCCGACAATCTTCAATTCGCATCCAAACACAAAGCTTCTCGGTCCCTCTCCCTCTCTCTCTCTATCTCTCTCCGTGTGTGTGGGGGGGGGGGGGTCTTTCTAGGTCGCATGCAGACTCCATGTATAGGTCTCTCTGGCACACTATGTATGGTTCTCTAGTCCAAGCTAAATATCTTGGGCACTCATCGTACGCACGAAAATTCCCTCGCTCGTTGCCCGTAACTGTCTCACGCACCACTTTGCCGTCTCGGAGCTCTTCCATCTCCCTCTCTCGAACACTCCATCTCACTGGGTCACACATACACATGCATATCTCACTCGCACTTGATAGACCAATCTAAAACTCTCCCTCTATCCCTCGTTCTCTCTCCATCTCACACGCAAACACACACAATCTCAAGCATAGCCAAGTATGATTGTCTCTCACTCAATTGTAGGCACACACAGTCCCCCCCTATATGTATATGACCATTTCTTAGTCTCCATCACAAACATGTGCATTGTCTCTTCCCCTCACTTGGTCTATCTCGATTTATCTCGGGGCATCTTTCTATCGCACACACACCTCGTCCCTCGATCTCCCACCCGTATAGTCCCCTCACGATCTTGAGCGGATCTCTCTATCACAGACACACCCTCTCTCCCTCCCATGTGTCCATCTTCTCCATGCGTCCCTCTCGACCTTTGTCCCTTGTTGGACAGACCTCTATTGGACACGTGCTATAGGGTTGTCTCTCTCCGTTGCAAACAGTCATGCACTAGATATGTTCGTGTATCTCCTCACCTCGCTTTTCTATCTCGGAGATGCATGTGCGATATGTTTGCACAAGAAACGAACACTCTCTCCCTCTCTCTGATTAATCGTTTGTTGTCCCTTTCCCTTTCAAACAAACACTCTGCTTGCACACTCACTCATTCTCCTTCATACGCACTTGATCTCTCTCGACTTAGGCACTCTCGTCGGTCCATAGCATATAGATTTATTAAAAATTCAGACATCACAAAGTTTGACCATGTACGTGGAGGAAAACATTTACATCTAGAATGGAAAACATATATCATTAGTTTCACCATGAGATGTAGTTTTGTATGATGTATCTTTGGTATTGTAGATATAATTAATATTTGCATAAACATGGTCAAAGTTTCCAATGTTTGACTTCTAAAAAAATTATATGCACTGCATTATCGAACGGATGGAGTATATATTTCCCCCTCTCAGCTATCTGACGCACCACTGATCAGCCGTATCGGAGCTCCTCTATCTCTCTCAAACTTTATATCTCTTTGGTTCACACACACACACATATCGCTCGCGCTACATAGACCCATCTAATACTCTCCGCCCTTGTTCTCTCTATGTGACACGCACCCCCCTAAGTACCATAATCCCTCACTCCATCATAGGCACACGCACTCCCCCTAAGTATGACTATCTCTTGCTAGCCATCGGGAACACACATATTGTCTCCTTCCATCGATACGTCTATCTCGACATCTCTCGGAGTATCTTCTATCGCGCACACACCTTGTCACTCGATCTCCCACCCATGTAGTCCCATCACGATCTCCAGGGAATCTCTCTGTCACAAACATACACTCTCTACTCCCATTGTCTGCATTTCCTCCATATGTCTCTCTCGACTTCTCTCCCTTGTTTGTCAGACCTCTCTTGGCCATGTGCTAGGGGTCTTTCTCTCTCAGTTGCAAACAACCACACACTATCTCCTCACCTCGCTTCCGTTGTCGAAGATGCATGTGTGATATTTTTGCATAAGACACACATGTTTTTTCTCTACTTTATCGTGTGTTGTCCATGTCTCTTTCACACACGCACACACACTTATTTCACTCACTCTTTCTGTTTCACACACACTCTCTCTCTCTCTAGTTTGGTACTCTTTCACGTCCATAAACATATGAATGTTTTAAAAAGTCAAACCTCAGAAAAGTTTAACCAGGTATATCTGGAGAAACATTTACATCTGGAATGATCATTAGATTCATCACAACATGTACTTACTTAATACTATTATTTATCTTTGGTATTGTAGATATAAGTAATTTCTTTATAAACTTGGTCAAAATTTCAAAAGTTTGACTTTAAGAAAAATACATGCACTGCATTATCGAACGGAGGGAGTAGCTCTTTCTCTCTCTCTCTCTACTATCTCTCATGGGCCTCCCCTCTCACTCGATCTCTGTATACCGAGGGATTATTAGGTCACTCTGTCAGCTAGAGCAGCACATAATAATTTGACCAACGGGTAGTATAGTACTACTATATTGGTACTACTACTAGTACTAGCACCACCGTCTGGATTTAGTAGTACTACCACATCTGTCTATTTGACTAGCAATATCTAGTAATGCATGTTACAAAAAATATACTACTCCCTCTGTAAATAAATACTACCTGTAGTATTGTTTTATTCAATTTTGAACGTAGTTCCCGATGATTTATACACTCTCCCTTCTGGTAGATGGCTCAAATATGAAATCTCATCAATCAGACTAGTACTATTGTACTCACCGAGCGGTCAGGTTGGTAAGCTACCAACAAAAAATTGCAATAAAAGACTACTACTTCGTCCGTACTCCCTCCGTACTGGTGCATTAGTCACGTTACGAAAACCAAATAATCCCAAAACTTTTAGGAGCGGTGCATTAACCACCCACCTCGTTCCCTGTTTTTTGCCACGAAAAAAGAAATCACCCAATAGGAGACATGGGGTGCGTATTCATTCAATCACTTCAGACTACTTAGAGCATGGTTAATAATATAGCCGACCGGTGGCTATAACATGTTGCGATGCCATCTATAGCAAACATGTAGTAGTACATAACAATTTTCATTTCATTGCATGCAATGCTATTAATTAGCAAATATTATTCATTTCATGTATAATAGTAAACATTAAGTTCTCTCGTTTTCCACCCCGCCTTTGTTGCGGTGCACAAGATGACTAGTATTCACCTAGACAGAGGGAGTAGTACTGTTTTACAACATGACCCATCATTCACTCTCACATATCTTCTTGGAGCTCATGGTACAGCCGGCTGTAAATCTACAACCCGCTTATCTTCTCTCTCATCCGACTGAGCAAAGATATAGTACAGTATTTTAAGCCTGACAGCCCACCTACGTCACTTTATACAATGACATTAATTACAAAATATGCACCCGATGCAGTGCTCAATTCTCTTTATGCAATGACATTAATTTCAAAATGCTCCCTCTCTCTCAGTTTACAAGGCGTGCGCATACCCTAAGTCGTCAATTGGACCAACCTAATAGAAGTCATATATTACAAAAAAACATACCATTGTAAACTTAAGATGTTCTATTTTCAAATGATTTCATTTTTCCATCTATAGAAGGCTAAACGAGCTAACCAATGCATCTCCCACTTAATTCCCCCTCACAGGTCGCGCATGGTCGTCCTCATGAAAACGAGATGGCGGCAGCATTGATTTGCATGCATGCACATGCCAGTTATTAGGCATACTTCGCCTCACCTCCTCGTCCTTTTTCTCCGTAGAGGTATTTCTTTGGCCAATGCATGGATCAGTGGAGGTGTTATTGTTGGGCTGCATGCAGAAAAAGGGGGAGAGGAAGTTGCATGCGAGGGAGCAATAGAGAGGATGAGAGCGGGCTACACGGCCAAGTACTATTCCCAATATTTGCTCCGCGTTTTGTGCAACAGCCTTGGTAAGGGAGATTCAAAACTTAGGCCGAGTAAACATCAAAGTTCTCTCATTTTTCCTCCAACTTAATCTCGGTGAGATGACTATACTACACCGGCACGGAGGGAGGGCGGGGAGGCCCGAGGAATAGATGGCTAACACACACGTGAATGCAACGCAGTCTGCACTTCTCATATAAAGACTCCCCGCTAGTCCAATCTACGAAATCCTACGCACCTACGCACCCTAACCAAGGGCAAGAGTGATCACTCCAATCGCAAGATCAGTTGACTAGTAGAAGCTAGACCCATGGAGGCGATGAGCGCGAGCATCAGCCAACTGTGCTAGATGGTCCATGACGACTGCCTGAGGCCCGGCAGTGAGGAACGTCTCCAGGTCGTGCTTGAGGCCACCAGGGCAAGAGGCCTCTTGGAAGACAACTTCGTCTCCTTGTTCGACGAAGTCCTCGTCGGTTTCCTCGACAAGTTCACCGTTGTCAAGAAGCTCGCACACGACCTTGACGTATGCCTCCAGCCCACACGCCCAGGCTCTACGATGCCCACCACCCTCAACGGCTCTACGGTGACAACCTCTTCGACGCACTGGTGGCCCTGCGACTGCCCACCGGCGCGCCGGAGATTGTCCACCTCGATGTCACGCTCACCGCGTAGTGCCTGACGCAACAAGACACCATCGACATAATCACCCACGTCGATGCACAAATCGTCCACAAGGACTACTACATGCCAGAGGAGGATGATAGGATGCTGGTCTTCTTGGACCACAGGGCAACCTTGGACGGCATTGTTCAGAAGCACGTTGAGCTCGTCGGTAACTCCGCTGCTCCTCACCCATCGGTAGGTGACCGGGCGCACTAGGGTGCGAGGATGTCGTTGGTGGATCCATATGTATCTTTCCTAAATGGACAAATATTTAGGAATGGAGGGACTATATTGTAGTAATTATCTTACCTTTCGCATCAACTTTATAAATTTTTTACGTACCATCCATGACCGGCGCCAGAACCAAACTTCTCATTTTTTTGGCATCAACTTCTCATTACTATCTATCGGTCAGGCCAAGGAGCAGAACCAAATTTTACATGTTACAAGTTCAAAAGGAAAAGCCTGACATGTTCGCGTTGCACCTCCACACGGTTGGTCCAGCACGCTGCTCAAGGGGGAATGCATGTTGTGTTGCATTTTCACTTACAACTGGGACCGCAGTTGAGCAAACTGACTATCGGCAAACCCCCACCCCTCCCACAGCGCGATAGCTGAGTTGGAGAAAAGAGGAGGGAGAAGAGATAGCTGTAGCATGAATTCCAAGAAAATTTGTGTCAGATGGGACTTGTGTGGGTAGCGTGCGTCGTACTGCTAGACGTGAATGCTAGTTATGGCCCATGCCACCCCACTATATCGAGGTGCTAGTTATGTAGAGCGAACACATTATCTCTCCAAGAGTACGGTACACCACTAGTACTACTCACATTGTCGTAAAATTTCCTGTAGTCCATGCTCAACCCTCCTCTCTCTTCTCAGCCAACCAGCAGACGCGCGGAGTGTGCCCATCGTTTGTTTGCTCACATTCGGCCCCACATGTCAGTGAAAACGCAAGACGACCCACTGAACCTGCACATCTTTCACCTCGACGTGCTGGTGATGAAAAACAAATCCATTAAAGATCTTCGGTGTCCACTTTTGGAGTTACTCAAGAGTAAGGTTCTATTTACAGTTTAACCCAAGATGCACATCACATGCCTTCAACTAGCACTCCATCTTCTTGCATGACACGACATCCTTGATGCCCCACGTGTTGGCAAAATGAGGAAGAACTCGACCAAATCTTCTCCACATTTAGACCAGAGGAGTAGGAAACATGGCAAGCCTTGTGCCTACATCATACGTACGTACTGTACAAGCCCACCTCATGATATCACCATATTTCTTGGCCTCCGTGCGACACCTAGCTCTAGTTGATGGTATACTACTACTACTAGGACTAACTATTGTACTAGCATACTACCACTGGCTCTACGTGATGTGGCAACTTCATATAACCGGATGTTGGCTTTACTACTATGGTACTCACACTCCAAGAAGTGACTCGCAAACCATTCATAAGTTAAGTTTATCACATGCTTATGCAAATGTACCATTCATTACATACAGCAAGTCATCAACACACAACGACAACAAGGATACCTGTTGGATTATATATTATTTCCAACAAAAAGTTCTAGTAGCAAATACTAAAGTTTTTATCACACAACAAATAACAAGCAATGAAATGAACTTCAGCTCAACCAACCCTCGATGTTGGAAACGCTTGCTTTGAACCATAGGTAAGCCTCTGCGAAGGGCCAACTATTGTCAATATCGAGACCGA
The DNA here is from genome assembly GCA_902687465.1 of Secale cereale. NCBI lineage: Eukaryota > Viridiplantae > Streptophyta > Magnoliopsida > Poales > Poaceae > Secale > Secale cereale. The sequence goes on along the minus strand of LR738711.1, from coordinate 809,582,357 downwards.
CACAGGACTCATCATCCGGGTTGAAGCGGCCTATAGCAGGACACATATTGTCATAGCCAGGGTAGGGAACCATAGCAATGTCCGAGGTATATGTATAGATACAGTTACTTCTCATAAATGGTAGTAACGTTGTGGCAACATCATCTGGATCGCCTTTCACCATCAATTTATAGTTTTGTCCAAGGAAGAGCGAGTTTTCTCCAAGACTATCAATACAGAACCAGGCAGAAGGTGTTGGCGCTAGCACACTAGTATCCCTCCCGAATACCCTACAACGAATGTTGCAATAGGTCCGAAGAGTGCGACCATGGGAGACAACACTTGCTTCCTTAGTAACAATAGCAGTGCCCTGTATACAGACAAGAAGAGGTGATCCATCGAAATAAGTTGCCACACCACTAAGTATGCAGGTCCTACTCGTCCCTGTTCTCGTGATCATCACCATCATCATCTCCCCCTTGGTTATAATTTTTGTAAAGTATAGGTGGTGGAATGTTCATAGGACCTTAGAAACACAAGAATGTTAATTAGTACAGGGATGGTAACTAGCATGCATCTGGATGAAACAATTCTAATTACGGTGGAAGACAAACTTACCGAAACCATAAATATTCCATGCAAAAACAGTGCCACGAGTGGTGGCAGCAAACACAAGACGCTCGTATTGAATTGCATCACAGTACTCATTCGTGTACAGAAATTGATTTTTGAGCAATATCCATCGAGTCGTGGAAGTAAGGACGGCAACAAGATTTTTGAAGATAGCAACAACATCATTGTTTGTGTAATCCCAAGAGCGGTTGGGAACTCGACAAATTACTATCTTCTATAGACGACAATCACCATGATCGTATTTGAATGTACGTAGATCATCTGTGTGCTCAACCTCAGGGTAGTCTAAGATTTCTGGAAGTGGAACCCGGTGACGAGTGTACACATTCACAGGTTCCCACTCGCAGTTGTACCCAATATAAACAATCACCATTTGCGCCTGCCCATGACTTACCCTTAAGCGATGGCATATTAACATCACATGTATCATTATCAAGCGACATCAACTTGCACAAGGCGAGGCTTCCGTCGTCCCCGCGCCAGTGAGCAGGGTCATGGAGAAGAAGATAGGGGAGATCAAACCGCTCCTGGACCCTTGGGTTCTATGTAATGATCCTATTTGTTGAGTCGAGAATGGTCTTGAATGAACCTGCCATGCTAGCCGAGGTGATGACGTCACACCGATCAACGAGTTCCTCCACTAAGTCATCTTTCAGATCGAGGTAAGAATAACGGGGTCGGTCTTGTCTCGTTCCCGCCATGGAGAAGGCGATCGAACAATGGCAGAAGGAAGGGTGAAGGCATGGAGGGTTGAAGAGCGTGCGACAGTAGTTCCAAATCAAGAGGGAAATGTGAATAGGCGGTGGACGGTTTCCACGGTATAGGAAGAGGCACCCCGGCCTACATAGTATTCCATTCGGAAATTGTACAAAAGGAGTGGCCGTCGTCTCAGTGACATGTTGGAACGGGACCACATGTCAACGAAATATGGTGTCTCATTTCTCGTGAAAAATGCGATCTGGCCGCGTTGGCCCGAGGTCCTGTATTATTTCCTGACCTTATTATTTTAATGGCGCGTCGTTCAGTTTGAAGCACCACTAATTGGTACTGTATGCAGAGAAAATATTAAACTACTCTCACCACTACTCCACCTCGTACAAGTATCAAAAGAGATATATAGGCTCGAGCTTCAGCGCTTGCTTGCTAAGGGCTGCCCACTTGCTTCTCACACTATCATCCTCTCTCCAAATGTAAAAATGACGATAGTGGTCCCTCTCTCTCCCTCCTCAGCGGTGGTCACAGATCCGCCAGGATCCCGTCCGCCGGGGAAGAAAAGGACGTGCAGCCTTGACGCACTCGTCGTGGGCGCGCAAGGTCACACACTGATGACAAGGCCATCCTCTCAGACCTAGCGCCCGCGTGGGATGGCCTCCGTCCCCAAGCTCGCTGCCGTAGTGTGTGCGGAGGACGACGTCCACGTGCGAAGACACTTCTTGCCAACCCTCGGGTATGCTACCTCTTTTCGAAACGTTCCCTTGTTCTATTGCCCCATCTGCCATGTCGCTACATGTGGATCTTTTTCCACTCCACCATCTCCCCAATTTTCTATCCTCTTCTCTGCTTGTCATGCAGAGGAAAACTTTAATTTGCACTATTAAAGGAAACCCTACTTCATGCAAACTAATCCATGTCTGGGTTGAATAAGAAAAGGAAGGGAGAAAGTATTGTCTAAGAGACTAGGTATCGAACCCGCATCTTGGTTGAAAAGGCGAAAATCAGTAGATAAGGAATGAGTCTCGTGTCTCTTGTTTTTTTGACATGGTCGTGTCTCTTGGTTGAAAAAGGGTAGAAAGGCATGACAATGCGATAGAGAATGACCAGGTTGATCGGTTTGTTTTCCTCTCATAGGAAAAAGGTGGCTAAAGAAAATAAAAAATGGGACGTAATCCACATATGCTGCCTGGATATTTGTTGCTATGGGCTACCATCCCTCCCTCCCTCACCACTTGATACGTCTCCAACGTATCTATAATTTTTGATTGTTCCATGTTGTTATATTATCATTCTTGGATGTTTTATAATCATTTTATTGTCATTTTATATCATTTTTTGGTCCTAACCTATTGACATAGTGCCATGTGCCAGTTGTTGTTTTTGGCATGTTTTTTACATCACGGGAAATCAATACCAAACAGAGTCCAAATACATCGAAACTTTTTGTGGATTTTTTCTGGACCAGAAGACATCAAGTGGGCCGGAGAAGCGCCTGGGGGGTGCTCCGAGGGGAGCACAACTGGGGGCCCAGGCGCGCCCTGGTGGGTTGTGCCCATCTCGGGTGCCCCCCGGACCGCATATTTGCTCGATAAATACCCCAATATTCTAGAAACCCTAAGGGAGTCGATGAAATTTTGATCCAGCCACCGCAAGTTCCAGAACCACCAGATCCAATCTAGACACCATCACGGAGGGTTTCATCATGTCCATTGGTGCCTCTCTAATGATGCGTGAGTAGTTCCTTGTAGAACTACGGGTTCGTAGTCAGTAGCTAGATGGCTTTCTCTCTCTCTTTTGATTATCAATAAAATGGGCTCTTGGAGATCCATATGATGTAACTCTTTTGTGGTGTGTTTGTTGGGATCCTATGAACTTTGAGTTTATGATCAGATCTATCTTTTTATATCCATGAAATTTATTTGAGTCTTCTTTGATCTCTTATATTCAGGATTGCTTCTAGCCTCGTATTTCTTCTCCAATATTTGGGTTTTGTTTGGCCAACTTGATCTATTTATCTTGCAATGGGTAGAGGTGCTTTGTGATGGGTTTGATCTTACGATGCTTGATCCCAGTGACAGAAGGGGAACCGATACGTATGTATCGTTGCTATTAAGGATAACAATGTGGGGTCTATTTCTACATAAATAGATCTTGTCTACATCATGTCATCGTTCTTATTGCATTACTCCATTTTTTCATGAACTTAATACACTAGATGCATGATGGATAGCGGCCGATGTGTGGAGTAATAGTAGTAGATGGAGGCAGGAGTTGGTCTACTAATCTTGGACGTGATGCCTATATAATGATCATTGCCTGGATATCGCCATGATTATTTGAAGTTCTATCAATTGCCCAACAGTAATTTGTTCACCCACCGTTTGCTATTTTTTCTCGAGAGAAGCCACTAATGAAACCTATGGCCCCCGGGTCTCTTCCTTAATATATTTTCCTTTGCTTTTATTTTCATATCTGTATTATCAAAAACCCAAAAATACCTCGCTGAATTTTATTTCCCATTTATCCATTTACAATTATCTACCTATCTATTTACCAATCCGTTACCCGAGAGGGATTGACAACCCCTTTAACACGTCGGGTTGCAAGTATTTGTTATTTGTGTGCAAGTGTCGTTCACATAGTGTTGCGTGGTTCTTCTACTGGTTCGATAACCTTGGTCTCAACACTATGGGAAATACCTACCGCTGCTATACTGCATCATCCCTTCCTCTTTGGGGAAAACCGACGTAGTTCTAGCAAGCATCACCACTCTATGCGTCCATGGAGGTACATACTAATTGTGGATGTATTAAAGATTTTTCAGCTAAGGCACTCTAATGATGTTGCACAACAAGTAAACCAACGATGAAACTTGTTGCTGCCATCAGATTTTTGCACTATTAATGCTTATAGATTACATACCTCACTTTCATGAGATAATTCAATTTTTTTGTACAGTGTTACCAGAATGCCAAGGTGCCGATGTCATTTTATTTTGGTTAAACTGCACAAAAAAATATGAAGAGAAGAGGAAAGGTCAAGAGTGGGAACCTCCTCCTCAGATTGTTTTCTTTGATTCGGTTGATCAAGTTTTATGTTTGATCGACTATCAAGATTGGGATAGCAATTTTCAGGTCCTCTCGAGTTCGAAATGATATTTACCTTCAAGGTACATGGTATGCAAAAAAAATACTATCATTAGTTCATAATGCTAGGTACCTTCAAACTTTGTATTTAGTTTAATGCTGTTGCGCAGCTAGTATACCAATGTTGAAACTTGTTACCATTACATTTTGTATTGTTAATGCTTATAGAAATCTTCCAGTGCTAGCTTATGGAAATCAGTTCAGTCAAACCATTATACTGTACCGCGTAATAAAAAAACTACTCCACTGTCGCACTAGCCACTTCATCAGTGTATATTTGTACAATTTGAATGGTGTTGCATTAGCGTATGGACATATATAAGGTGTTGCAAGCTTTCCCAGATATGTGCTCCAGAAAACTTTAAATTGAACTGTGAATCGTCTTATATTAAGGAACATAGGGTGTAGAGTTCACTCAAATACTGCCAGTAAAGCTAGTCACACCTTTTTAAAATAAATGTTCATTATGTTATCGGAGGAGGTCTGCCTGTTTGTCTCTAATGCCTGTTGATTACATACCTGACATCATGATGTAATGGTAAGTCATTTCTTTTTGTACAGTGTCACTGAATTATCAAGGCGCTGATGGCATTTTATTTCAGTTGAACTGCACAAAATATGCTTAAAAGAAGAGGAAAGGTAAGGAATGGTTCAGTTTTTCAGAAAATACTATGTATGCCTTCCTGACATCAGCCGTTGTTGCCTTATTTATTCATTCACACAGGTGGTTAGAAACAGTCTTGCTACCTTTTCTCATTAAGAAATTGGAATGCTTATATTTGTGAGTCTATGCTTCAACTAGTGCCACATTTATAGTAATCACACTTTCAATATCTGTGCAAACAGGGATGCTCAATTTTAGTGCAACTGCACAGAAAGTCGAAATGGTTCAACATTATGAGCATGTTTTCTTCCTAACTATTATATCCAATTGGTGGCACTATGAGCTATTCATTATGAAGGTACATGATTTGCTACTATCTTGCTACTCTTTTTGTACTGTCATTAGATAGTAATATTAGTGGTTTGCATGTGAATTTATTGGCAGGGTGGACCTACATTGGAGGTGCAGGACATGACTCAATGATTGGATGCTCAATTACGGTTGATCAATTTCACCTCTTCCATCACTGCGAACATGGATATCCTTGGACTGATGAAGAATAGGCGCTATATTTCTTCTCTATACCAGCAAATCAATTCAATATGAAATTTTCCAAGGCAAAACATGACAATATCAAATTTTCTAGTGCAAAACATGACAGATGCTAAGCGGAAACGGCTAGCAGAGGCATGTTTAAACCGAAAATACAAGGTGGGCTATATGTTAACTAGCTGGTTGATATTTGTGCAAACAAATGTCTACCCATTGCTATTTGGCGAACAAACAAAGTGACTTCAATTTTTGTGGAACTGCACAAGAGAATAGTATAGTCACTGCATGCAGTGCCATTTGAAAATAGACATAGAAAGATTGGATAGTCACTTCATGGACTACACAAAAGTAGTACTGTACTATTTATTGGCCAACACTAGGTGCTTCATTGCTTTGTTCTGATTGTCCAATGGGCATCATTTTGCCAACATTAAAGTTGTAGTCCAAAAGTAGTCTCGCCGTGTGATCGACAGATTACTAACTCACATTTCAGTGGATGTTTGATACGTCTCCAACGTATCTATAATTTTTTATTGTTCCATGCTATTATATTATCTATTTTGGATGTTTAATGGGCTTTAATGTACACTTTTATATGATTTTTGGGACTAACCTATTAACCCAGAGCCCAGTGCCAGTTTTTGTTTTCCCCTTGTTTTTGAGTATTGCAAAAAAGGAATACCAAATGAAGCCCAATTGACCTGAAACTCAACGGAGGTTGTTTTTGGACCATAAGAAGCCCACGGAGTACCGGAGATGGACCAGAGGAGTCCTGAGGCTACCACGAGGGTGGGGGGCGCGCCCTACCCCCTAGACGCGGCCCCCTATCTCGTGGCCGCCTCAGGGACCCCCTTACTTGTTCTCGACTTCAGCACCTCTTATATATACCCAAACCTCCAGAAAATAACCTAGATCAGGAGATCCGCCGCCGCAAGCCTATGTAGCCACTAAAAACCAATCCAGACCCATTCCGGCACCCTACCGGAGGGGGGAATCCCTCTCCGGTGGCCATCTTCATCAACCCGACGCTCTCCATGACGAGGAGGGAGTAGTTCACCCTCGGTGCTGAGGGTATGTACCAGTAGCTATGTGTTTGATCTCTCTCTCTCTCTCTCATGTTCTTGAGATGGCACGATCTTGATGTATCGCGAGCTTTGCTATTATAGTTGGATCTTATGATGTTTCTCCTCCTCTTTATTCTTGTAATGGATTGAGTTTTCCCTTGAAGATATCTTATCGGATTGAGTCTGAAAGGATTTGAGAACACTTGATGTATGTCTTGCATGTGCTTATCTGTGATGACAATGGGATACCACTAGATCTACTTGATGTATGTTTTGGTGATCAACGTGCAGGTTCAGTGACCTTATGAACTTATGCATCGGGGTTGGCACACGTTTTCGTCTTGACTCTCCGGTAGAAACTTTGGGGCACTCTTTGTCGGTGTACTAAAGTAGGGGTACCCTTAGTATCCCGAACTTGTGCACGGGCAGTCGTAGCGTCCCGCGGCAAGGCTTGCCGGGCGACCGCCAAGGTCCTCCGTGGCTCCTTTGGATCCATTCAAGAACAAAGTATTTAAGCCAAGGAGGCAAGGCCCCGGCAAGAGGCGCTTGCCGGGAAGGCCATTCGAGGCACAAGACTATTCAAGGCACAAGACCCTGGCAAGAGGAGCTTGCCGGGAAGGCCAACCAAGGCATCTCAAGAAACTTGCCGCGATGCACCACGCGTCCCGGCAAGGCCCGGTGAGCGACAAGCTCCCGGAAGCGACAAGATAGCGGCCGCGGCAAGGCGCTCGCCGCGGCAAGCTTCCACTCAGTACCCGCGCTCCAGCACATCCATCCACGTGCCGCTCTGGGATCCTTCCAGGCGCACGTGGCGGAAGGCTGTGCAGCCAGGGGTACGCGGTGGCAAGCGGCGCTGACAAGGTGGCCATCGTGGTGAATGGTGGCGCCCCTGACGGCCCTTTTTGCACTGTTTGGGCGACGGCGACGGGCATTTAATGCCCTTGTCCCCTGCCGTCAGGGTTAGGTATGGGACACTGTTCCAACTACCACACTCTTTCCATTTTTACCCTCAACTGCATTGCCACATGTCGGTGACCCCTTAAGCATATAAAAGGAGGCCCATGCGCAACGTAGAGGGGGGTTAGACATTCGAACACTCCCACGCTCGGTCTGGTTAGCTGCTGAAATGTACTGTAGCTCTCAGCGCTCCCGAGCAAGAACATCAATACAAACCAAAGTAGGAGTAGGGTTTTACGCATCCGTGCGGCCCGAACCTGGGTAAACTGCTCGTGTGCTTCGCCTCGATCTGCTCTTTGCGCGATCTCCGCCCCCTGCTGTACCGAAAGGGGCTCCGTCCCCATAGGTGTTCGTGGGTGGATCAGTTTCCCCGACAACTTTGGCGCGCCAGGTAGGGGGTGTGTCGAGGTTGTGTGAACCCAATCCGGCGTCCACACGAGCTAGATCTTCATCATCTTCATCAACATGCCGCCGAAGAAGAAGGCTTCGGAGGCAGCTGGTCCGTCCGCGTTGATCCCACCACCGCCGGAGCCAACGGCTGGTGGGGTAGACGCCGGCGGAAGAACGGACGTCGACGAGGGAGCTCACGGTGCTGCCAGGTCCAAGGACAAGGCTGCGCTGCCCATCGGCGGCGTAGCCGGCTCCCACGATGACCGGGCGCACTCCAAGACCTCGGCGTCCGTGCATGCACCGCGCCTATCTCAGGAGACGCGGGACCGGCAGCGTCATGGTACTCACGGTACCATACGCTTGCTGGGCCAAGGTCAAGCTGGTGGGTCCCGGAACGCTCAAGACCAGCATGCACGCCAGCATGCTGGCATGAGCAAGGCACGGTCGCCTGGACGGGATACTGCTCCTTCTAACGTAGTTAGGAGTCCGAGCATATCCCGCTCCTCGCACCGTTCGCCACCGCTACCCGCCACTCTAGCAGAAGTTCTGGCACGAGCTCAACTGCTTCTAGACTTCCCTCCAGCGGCAGACAAAGCTGACGACTGGAGGGCCACCATTCAGAGCCTCATCGCCTTTGCCAACGGCGACACTCCGCCGCAACCGAGCACATCGCAGCCGCGGCAAGTCAGCCAGGCGCGGGCCGATGGCGACAAGACCGGCGGGGGTGCAACCACCATGCACTCTCCGCCCCGAAGGCCAAAATTGCTGACTCGCCGGATCAACATCGACGACGAATCCACTGCGTCATCAGATCCACGAGCTCGTCGCGATCAGCGCCAAGTTCTCCACGAGCGACAACAAGAAGATGCTCGTACTCGCATCGAGCGCCGAAGAGAAGCGCGGCGACAATCAGACCAGCGCGCTGGGCCCACTATCGCCATGCATGCGCCAGGGGGACCAGGTGACTTGCCGTACTCGGTGGGTTGTCCTGCGTTCACTCGTGAGCTGGGGCAAGTCCAGTGGCCCAGCATGAAGAATTTCAAGCCGGATGTACCAGAGAAGTACGACGGCAAGACGCACCCGTCGGAGTTCCTCAGCATCTACACCATCTCGATGCAAGCTGCTGGGGGACGAGACGACAAGATCCTTGCCAACTACTTCCCACTGGTACTCAAACCAAACGTCACATCCTGGCTCATGCACTTGCCGGACAACTCCATTTCTTCTTGGGCAGACCTATGCCATCAGTTTGTCGGCGCCTTTATAGGCGGCCACAAACCTCATGCCCAGGAAAGTGACCTTCACCTGCCCGCCCAGAAGGAAGGAGAACCCCTGCGCAAGTATATCCAGAGATTCAGCCGTGTACAACACAACATCCCAGACGTCCACCCTGCCGCGGTCATCAGCGCGTTCCATCAGAACATGCGTAATCGCAGGATGAGGGAGGAGATGGCGATGTGCAAGATCAGAGACGTCAGTGAGCTTTATGCCCTGGCCGACAAGTGTGCACGTGCTGAGGAGGGGAGGAAACTCCCCGGAGAGGATACAGGCGCAGGGGGATCTGACAGTGAGGATGCTGCCCCGGCAAAGAAGAACCGACAGCGGAACAATAGGAAGAAGAAAAACAAAGAAGTGCTAGTCGTTGAGCAGTCCGGCAACGGAGGTGGCGCCGACAAGGCCAAAGTTGGTGGCTCCGGCAAGGAGACTGCCGCATGCACCAACTGCCAAGCCGTGGCGGCCGCCGACAAGCAGGACGGCACCGACAGGCGGTACTGCAAGATCCACCGCACAAAGGGCCACGACCTCCAGAATTGCAAGAGGGTCGAGCAGCTTGTTGAGCAGCAGAAGGCTGAATACGAGCGGCGCGACAAGGAGAAGGCCCAAGGAGGTGATGGAGGATCCGGCAAGAAGCGGACATTCAACGGCCGGGGAGGACGTCGCGGCAAGGCCAAGCAGCGGCAAGGAGACAGACCTCCCCGCGGCCGCGACAAGGATGAAGACGACGACGACGACGACGAAGACATGGAGGATGTTGAGACCAGTGAGCAGGAGTTCCAGAAAGCCACAGAGGTCTTGTGCGTTGATGGCGGTGCTTCTCTGCATACTTCTCACCGCCAACTCAAACAGTGGGTGCGGGAAGTTAATGCAGCAGAACCACCTGTCGAATCGTGCAAGCTTCTGAAATGGTCCAGCACGCCTATCATCTTTGATATTGAGGACCACCCTGATCGCACAACTGCGGTCGGGTGCTTGCCGATGTTGATTTCACCAACTATCCGCAACCTCAAGGTCACTAAGATGTTAGTTGACGGCGGGGCCGGCTTGAACTTGATCTCCTCCACTGTACTCCAGAAACTCCAGATCCCTGACAGCGAGCTCGAAGAGACCGGCACATTCCAAGGAATCAACCCGGGAAGGAGCAAGCCGAAGGGGAAGATCACGCTGCCAGTGACACTTGGCGGTGAGCTGAACTTCAGAACTGAGAGGGTCACTTTTGACGTTGCCGATTTCCCATTGCCTTACAATGGGATACTTGACCGTCCAGCACTCGCCAAGTTCATGGCAGCCTCTGACTATGCATACAATATGTTGAAGATGCTCGGCCCGATAAGCATCATCTCCGTCCCTGGCGACAAAAAGGATGCCCTTATCTGCGCCGACAAGATCTACCGGGAAGCAGCAGCCGCAACAGATAGCAAGACACTTGCCGCTGAAGCTCCCGGGGGGAAGAGGAAGACCCAGTCCGGCAAGAGCTCTGGGGCCCACTCCGGCAAGCGCACCTCTTCGGAGTGCTGCGCTACCGTCGAGGACGCGCCATCGAGCTCCACCGGCAAGTGTAAGAAGACGATGGCAGCTCCGCCAGAGACCAAGAAGGTGTCCGCCAAGGAGGACGGCACTGGTGGTACCTTCACCATCAGTGCCACGCTTGACTCTAAATAGGAAAGCGCGCTCATTGCTTTCCTACGGGCGAACGTCGACGTGTTTGCATGGCAACCGTCTGACATCCCCGGTGTTCCCAGGAAAGTAATTTAGCACAAGCTTGCCGTTTGTCCTCACGCGCGGCCTGTCAAGCAGAAAGTCAGGAAACAAGCAGTGGAGCGCCAAGAATTCATAGCAGAAGAGATCAAGAAGTTGGAAGCAGCAGGCCTTGTCAGAGGAGTGCTCCATCCTACGTGGTTGGCCAATCCAGTAGTCGTGCGTAAGGCAAACGGGAAATGGAGGCTTTGTATCGACTTCACCGATGTGAATAAAGCTTGTCCCAAATACCCATTTCCCTTGCCGCGCATTGACCAGATTGTTGACTCCACGGCCGTATGTGATTTGCTTTCATTTCTTGACGCATACTCAGGATATCATCAGATCTTCATGGCAGAAGAGGATGAGGAGAAGACCGCATTCACCACTCCATGTGGCACGTACTGTTTCATACGGATGCCTTTTGGTTTGAAGAATGCTGGCTCAACATTTGCAAGGGTAGTCCATACAGCTTTTGAGCCACAGATTCACAGAAATGTAGAAGCATACATGGATGACATAGTGGTCAAGAGCAAAGACAGGGCAACCCTGATTCAAGATTTAGACGAGACCTTTGCAAATTTGCGCAAGATCCAGCTCAAGCTCAACCCCGAGAAGTGTGTATTTGGAGTTGATGGGTTCTCGCCCCTCGTTGGTTACCCCAAGTGGATGGTTTGAGATGCAGTGTAGCGGAAGTTTTCCCTTGGCAAAGATACCAAGGATCGATTTCCCCTGAGACTCCCAGTTTCAACAAGAAGGTGTCAACTGCTAACGGCACCAGATATTAGCAATCAACGTGGACCTGCACACAGATACAAATAACTTTGCTCCCAACGAGTACAGAGAGGTTGTCAATCCCTCCGGCCTTGTCGTTTACAAAGGATCAAACGCAAGTGATAATAGTGATAGGTATTGCTGCAAATAGTAAGTAAAAGCAGAAAGTAAATAGCGGATGTGATCAATGATGGTAATATGGACCGGGGTCCCATGATGTTCACTAGTGATGTCTCTCTCCCAAAAGACGATAAAACAGCTATGTGAGGTAAACAAATTACAGCTGGGCAATTGACAGAATTATGTGCGCAAACCAATGCTAACTATGTTGCAAGAAAGGTAGAGGTTCAAAGCATGGGCGGTACGCCAAGGCAAGTAGACCGAAATCCATCTGGATCTACTGCTAATCATCCACCTTGAGATATCTATCCAGAACATCTCGCTGGTATTAAGTTGCGAGTCCCACCCATAGTATAAACTCAAAGAAACAGACAACTGCATTAAAAGAACTTTGCGTAAAGTAAACAATCCTTGCACCCGCGGGCACAAGCATCGTTGTTTTCCCCCTTGTGGCAACAGCACATCCCCTAGACTCATGTTTCTGTCACTCAAGCTAGTCATCGAGGGGCATGAACCCAGAATCAAGCATAACGTTCCCTCTTGGAGTCACTACCTACTACTTGGCCAAAGCAATAAATAACAACGGAGAACATGCAAGAATTACTTACGAACATAAATATAAAAGAGGTGAATCAAATATATTAATCAAACACAATCTGAACATAATCTCACAATCCATCGAATCCCAGCAAACTCAACATAGCAAAAGCATAAGGATTACATATGTACCTCGATCATGTAGGGCAGCTCACGAGGTCTAATTAGTGAAGCACAAGAAGGGGAGGAGAACATCACATAGCTACTGGTCATGGACCCATGGTCCAAGGGTGACTACTCACAACTCATCCGGGAGGCGTCCATGGTGGTGGAGAGGATCCCGGTGGTGATCCTCCCCTCCGGCAGGGTGCCGGGAAGAGTTCTCCTGGTGCTCCCGATCTTGGAAGCGCGGCGGAAGCGGAACAGAGATGAGATCGCGAAAAAGGGTTCCCGTCTCGAGGGTTTTGGGACGCGTGTTAAATATATGCCAAAGGGGGGCATCAGCGGAGGCCTGGGGAGCCCAGGCGCCCCCCTGGCGCGGCCAGGAGGGGGGCCGCGCCACCAGGGCGCCTGGAGCCCTGGTGGCCCCCCTCCGGCCCTACTTCGGCTGCCGGGAAGCTTCTGGAACGCTGTTTTTTTATATAATTTTTCCGGGATTTTTCTGGCAGTTTTCGTAATGGGAAAACCTGAAATACAAAAACAGCAGAAAATAGAAACTGGCACTGGGGTGCACTGAGTTAATAGGTTAGTCCAAATATGATCAAAAGTGTATGGAAGTGTATAAATATCATAGCAATATCACCCAAAAGAGGCATGGAGCAAGCAGAAATTATAGATACGTTTTGGACGTATCAACATCCCCAAGCTTAATTCCTGCTCGTCCTCGAGTAGGTAAAGGATAACAAGAATAATTTCTGTGGTGACATGCTATTAACCATATAGGAATTTTTCATAGTCATATGACAAAATCTTACTGAGACAATGAATCTGTAGTAATTAAGTTGCCTCATGAGAAAATCACAAGGAACTGAAAGTTTTACAATATGATACTGAAACATCAAATAGATTTGTAATGAGCATGGTGTGCAAATATGATAAAGTGATATCTCGCTTGCCCCCTTTAGTGAAGCAAAACGTAAATGCAGGGGCACCTCCAAGGTTTAAGTGATGACTAGATACAATGATTTCAAAATAAACGATATCACAATCATGCAAAAGACAATGCTACTTTGGGACAATGCACATTACACTCAGAATGACAATCATGCTCTCAGTAGTTGGTGCTTTAAAAGAAGGTGGAGACTCTCGAACCATGGCTTTTGTTGGCAAGGTTGAAAACCCGTGGTCGGAAACAAAGACAAAACATGTACCAGAGCTCTTGGTTTTAAAAACAGAGGTAATAATTATTTTTTAGATTATGCATGTTCCGTCAACGAATGCTAGCAGATAACTCAATCACTTCTTGAGATGGACAAGTTTCGAGGAACGGCTCCCGAATGAGGACGATCACATCCTCTTAATCTCCTTTGTTTACCACTTCCAAAGTTTTCTGATTTCTCATGAACAAAGCGTGAAGGAGGGTTTGTTTGTTATATTAATTTTGAGCCGGGCGCACTCTTTGCCAGTTCCTTCTCGTATTATGGGTTTGCACATTATACATGCAATCCCGGGGTGAAGCTTGTCCAACTTAAAAAGATCATGAATTAACTACTACTTCCTCATGAACTAAAATAGAGGCACAAAAGAGAAATAATTTTTTGAATAATTTCGAGATGGTACATGAAAGTCTTCGTTAGGAATGGCAGGTAAATACCATGTATAGGAAGGTATGGTGGACTCATATGGCATAACTGGTTTAAAGGATTTTGGATGCACAAGCAGTCAGTCCGCTTAGTACAGGTGGAGGTTAGCAAAAGACTGGGAGCAACCAACTAAAAGAGCAATGACGGTCATAATCATACAGAGCGACAAAGCAACATTGAATCAGGCATGGAAGTTATATCGCTACTCAGAAATTAAAGATCATCAAGGCTTGACAGACTTTCTTTACAGTCTTAAATATGCGTGAGCATACGTCAAGTCAATCAAAATAAATTCTTGAAGGAAGATATTACTAAACCATACCACATCATAGGCAAACAAATCATGTTGGTACTCCAATAACACATTGGGAACCCCCCAGCTATTTGAGACTAACCATAAGAAAACATGAACTACTAAGCACCATTATGCACGTAGCATTTTTATCATAGACATATCAACCAATGCAACAGAAGCAAACTCTCTTAATAAGATAAGCATGATAACTAAATAGAGTTCAAGCAACCAACTAAACAAAAGCTCTTTAAAAATATAAGCATGAAAACTAAGAGCTGAACATGATAGTAGCTACTGAAAGACAAAGAACACACACAGCAAAGATAGACATGAAAATTCTATGTTATGTTCTAGGTAGAAGTGGAGCGTGTTTCTCTCCCACATAAAGAAAGCTGAGTTCTGACTCATTATGAAAAGCTAAAGAAAACTAAAAAGGAAACTAAAAGCAAGACACTCCCAGCATAGCACATAATACATGAAGTGATAAAAATATAGTGGAACGAAAGACGAACTGATAATGTTGATGGAGAAGGGGATGCACGGGGGCGTCCCCAAGCTTAGACGCTTGAGTCTCCTTGAATATTTCTTGGGGTGCATGGGGGCATCCCCAAGCTTGAGCGTTTGACACTCCTGAATCTTTTTATCATCTTCCCTCGCATACTTGAAAACTCCCTTCATACATAACTCATCATAATCTGATTAGCGAGGTTAGTGCCCTTAAGAAAATAATTTTTCCTTGCTGGAAATAAGGATATTCTTGAAGGTCTACTGTTTCTCAAGATTGCCAAAAGGTTTTTGCAAAGAAAAAGCAAGCTCAAGGTTTGCAAAATGAAGGAAAGGCAAAACAGGACAGAATCTATGAAAAACAGACCAGTAGGTAGTAAATGATTTTTTCGGGGCACTTCTGCAACTCAAATCAAAAAACTCAGAACAGATGCCCGAAAGACAATTGTATAGAGCACGCTGTCGAAACAATTCAGACCAAAAAGATGATCTGGTGATTTTATACGAATTTTTCTGTCCAAGGACAGAATCCGTTTCCTGGACAGCACATCACAACTTTTGAACTTTCTTGCAATCAGAGGCTAAACTTGGCACAAAGCTGAAAAATAAAGATACAATGATGTTGCTACAGTAGTAACAAACATCAAGACCACTAAAAACTGAAAGAACAAACTGAAAGCAAAGATAACAAGGGTTGTCTCCCTAGAACTCTTTCTTTATAGCCATAAAGATAGGCTTAAGACTTTAATGATGCTCTCGTAGGAATAAGAGTTGAAGAACAAAAGAGAGCATAAAGAAGCAAATACCAAACACATTTAAGCCTAACATGCTTCCTATGCATAGGAATATTGCAATACAATAATTCATTGAAGCACAAAGCAATAAGCATAGGAAGACAAAACAAGTGCAGCTTCAAAACCTTCAACATAAAGAGAGGGAACTTGATATTATTGAAATATCTATAAGCATATGTTCCCTTCTCATAATAATTTTCAGTGGGATCATGGATGAACTCAACAATATAACTATCACATAAGGCATTATTTCCATGATCCAAAAGCATAAAAGTGTCATTACTCTTCATATAAGCAAAATCTTTCTTATTAGGAATAGTGAGAGTAAGACTATCATAACCATCATGGTAATCATTGTATTTAGGAGGCATATCATAATCATAATAAATTTTATCCTCAATAGTAGGTGGACTGAAAACATCATATTCATCATTGTAATCATCATATATAAGAAGCAAAGTATCATCAAAGTAAATTTTCTCTTCAAAAGTTGGGGGACTAAAAATATCATGTTCATCAAACGTGTCATCCCCAAGCTTAGTGCTTTCCATGTCATTAGCAATATTGATATTCAAAGAAAGCATACTAATAACATCACCACCATCATGATTGTTATGCAAATAATAAAGTTCCATAGGTTTTTTAATTTTCTCGTCAAACACATCACGTCCCAAAGCAAGGTAGAGCTTATAAAGCTCTCTCATATTTTTGTTGTTTTCCATTAAGCAAAACTAGTGAAAAGACATAAAGAAAACTGAAAGGTAAACTAACAAGACTAAAAAGCAAAGATAAAAGATAGCATGCAACTCCCCTATCTTGAAGAGTGGAGTCCCCGGCGACGGCGCCAAAAATCTTTGCTTGATGGCTTCTCGCCCCTCGTTGGTTACCCCAAGTGGAAGGTTTGAGATGCAGTGTAGCGGAAGTTTTCCCTTGGCAAAGATACCAAGGATCGATTTCCCCTGAGACTCCCAGTTTCAACAAGAAGGTGTCAACTGCTAACGGCGCCAGATATTAGCAATCAACATGGACCTGCACATAGATACAAATAACTTTGCTCCCAACGAGTACAGAGAGGTTGTGAATCCCTCCGGCCTTGTCATTTACAAAGGATCAAACGCAAGTGATAATAGTGATAGGTATTGCTGCAAATAGTAAGTAAAAGCAGAAAGTAAATAGCGGATGTGAGCAATGATGGTAATATGGACCGGGGTCCCATGATGTTCACTAGTGATGTCTCTCTCCCAAAAGACGATAAAACAGCTATGTGAGGTAAACAAATTACAGCTGGGCAATTGACAGAATTATGTGCGCAAACCAATGCTAACTATGTTGCAAGAAAGGTAGAGGTTCAAAGCATGGGCGGTACGCCAAGGCAAGTAGACCGAAATCCATCTGCATCTACTACTAATCATCAACCTTGAGATATCTATCCAGAACATCTCGCTGGTATTAAGTTGCGAGTCCCACCCATAGTGTAAACTCAAAGCAACAAACAACTGCATTAAATGAACTTTGCGTAAAGTAAACAATCCTTGCACCCGCGGGCACAAGCACCGTTGTTTTCCCCCTTGTGGCAACAGCACATCCCCTAGACTCATGTTTCTGTCACTCAAGCTAGTCATCGAGGGGCATGAACCCACAATCAAGCATAACGTTCCCTCTTGGAGTCACTACCTACTACTTGGCCAAAGCAATAAATAACAACGGAGAACATTCAAGAATTACTTACGAACATAAATATAAAAGAGGTGAATCAAATATATTACTCAAACACAATCTGAACATAATCTCACAATCCATCGGATCCCAGCAAACTCAACATAGCAACAGCATAAGGATTACATATGTGCCTCGATCATGTAGGGTAGCTCACGAGGTGTAATTAGTGAAGCACAAGAAGGGGAGGAGAACATCACATAGCTACTGGTCATGGACCCATGGTCCAAGGGAGACTACTCACAACTCATCCGGGAGGCGTCCATGGTGGTGCAGAGGCTCCCGGTGGTGATCCTCCCCTCCGGCAGGGTGCCGGGAAGAGTTCTCCTGGTGCACCTGATCTTGGAAGCGCGGCGGCGGTAGAACAGAGATGAGATCGCGAAAAAGGGTTCCCGTCTCGAGGGTTTCGGGACGCGTGTTAAATATATGCCAAAGGGGGGCATCAGCGGAGGCCTGGGGGGCCCAGGCGCCCCCCGGCGCGGCCAGGAGGGGGGTCGCGCCACCAGGGCGCCTGGAGCCCTGGTGGCCCCCCTCCGGCCCTACTTCGGCTGCCGGGAAGCTTCTGGAACGCTGATTTTTTATATAATTTTTCCGGGATTTTTCTGGCAGTTTTCGTAATGGGAAAACCTGAAATACAAAAACAGCAGAAAACAGAAACTGGCACTGGGGTGCACTGAGTTAATAGGTTAGTCCAAATATGATCAAAAGTGTATGGAAGTGTATAAATATCATAGCAATATCACCCAAAAGAGGCATGGAGCAAGCAGAAATTATAGATACGTTTTGGACGTATCAGGAGTCCCTTCCGGCAAGCTTCTCGGGTTCTTCGTGTCTCAAAGGGGAATTGAAGCCAATCCCGACAAGATCAAGGCCATTGAGCAAATTGAAGCACCGAAGCGCGTCAAGGACGTGCGGAGACTTGACGGTTGCGTGGCTGCTCTTAGCAGGTTTATCTCTAAGTCAGCTGAGCGCGCCCTGCCGTTTTTCAAAATTTTGAAAAAGGAAGGTCCAATGAAATGGACTCCGGAAGCGGAGGCTGCGCTGCAAGACATGAAGAGGTACATGTCCTCCACTCCAATACTTGTCGCACCTAAACCACAAGAGAAGTTGCTGCTCTACCTAGCGGCAACCAATCAAGTGGTTAGTGCTGCGTTAGTAGCGGAGAGGGAGGCAGATGATGAGCCAGCAACCGCGGCAAGCACGTCCAGCGACAAGCAGGGGGCTTCCCCGACAAGCTCTGGTCCCGACAAAGATGGATCTGCGCGGGTGCAAGAAGAGATACGGAAGAAAGTGGTGCAACGCCCAATTTACTTTGTCAGCTACCTTCTGCAGGGGCCTAGATCAAGGTACTCTGGTGTGCAGAAGTTGCTTTTCGGCCTTCTCATGGCCTCGAGAAAGCTGCGCCATTACTTCCAAGCACATGAGATCACAGTTGTCACTCGCTTTCCGCTGAAAAGGATACTGCAGAATCCAGAAGCAACAGGCAGGATTGTTGAGTGGGCACTGGAACTGTCAAGCTTTGGCCTCAACTTTGAAAGCACTTCAACTATCCAGAGCAGAGCATTGGCAGAGTTCATAGCGGAGTGGACGCCGACACCAGATGAAGAAATTCCAGAAACGAGCATCAACATCAAGGAAGCAAGCAAAGAGTGGCTGATGTACTTTGATGGTGCCTTTTCGCTGCAAGTTGCCGGGGCTGGCGTGCTGCTTGTCGCACCCACCGGAGAGCACCTCAAGTATGTAGTCCAGATGCACTTTCCCAAGGAGCAAGCAACAAACAATACTGCAGAGTATGAGGGTTTGCTTGCCGGTCTCAGGATCGCAGCAGACCTTGGGATCAAGAAGCTCATTGTCAGGGGTGACTCGCAGCTTGTCGTCCGCCAAGTGAACAAGAATTATCAGAGTCCGTTGATGGAAGCTTACGTTGATGAAGTGAGAAAGCTTGAAGAACACTTTGACAGCCTGCAGATGGAGCATGTTCCAAGAGCTCAGAACGACATCGCCGATGGCCTGTCAAAGTGTGCCGCACTTAAGTTACCTGTGGAACCAGGGATCTTTGAGCTCAAGCTGACTCAACCATCCGTAACACCATCAACTGGACAGAGCAAGAAGAGGAAGTTGATTTCTGGTGACTATTTTCCGGCAGAGCTTCCCGAAACCGCCGCGAAGAAGGTCCCCAAGATCAACGCTAAGAGTGCTGAGGGGCAGTCTGCTCCTGCAAGCCCCAGGGTTTGTTCAGTTGAAGCAGAAGCTCCCGACAAGTTTTGCTCCGGCAAGCTTGCCAGGGAACATCAAGCTCCGGCTGGACCGCAGGTTCTCGCCGTAGTAGCGGATGTTCCCGCAGCAGCAGATGTGCCTTTAGTCCTTGTTGTCGAGCCACAGGCTCCAGCATGGGCGCAGCAGATTGTCCGTTTCCTTCAGACAGAAGAACTTCCCGAAGAGCAAGAAGAAGCTGAAAGAGTAGCCCGGCAGTCAAGTATGTACCAGTTTGCCGACAACACACTGTACAGAAGAAGACTCAACGGTGTGAAATTGAAGTGTATTCCCCGGGAAGATGGACAAAAGCTGTTCGTAGAGATACACGGAGGCATATGTGGTCACCACATTGGCGCAAGAGCACTTGCCGGCAAACCATTACGGCAAGGTTTCTTTTGGCCAGAAGCCCTCCAAGATGCAACTGCACAAGTAACCAAGTGTGAAGCGTGCCAGTTCCATTCCAAGCAGACACACCAGCCAGCTCAAGCTCTCCAGACGATCCCTTTATCCTGGCCATTTTCGGTCTGGGGGCTCGACATCCTCGGCCCCTTTCCCCGCGCAGCCGGGGGCTTTGAGAACTTGTATGTTGCAATCGACAAGTTCACAAAGTGGCCGGAAGTGGAGCCAGTGAGAAAGGTGACCGCACAGTCAACAGTCAAGTTCTTCAGGTCGATTGTTTGCCGCTCCGGAATCCCTAACAGGATCATTACCGACAATGGCACGCAATTCACGAGCCGCACCTTCATGCAGTACGTCCAAGATCTTGGCGCCAAGGTCTGCTTCGCTTCTGTTGCTCACCCGAGAAGCAACGGTCAAGCGGAGAGGGCGAATGCTGAAGTGCTGCGTGGCCTCAAGACCAGAACTTTCGACAGGCTGCACAAGTGCGGAAGAAACTGGATCAACGAGCTGCCGATGGTTCTTTGGTCGATCAGGACGACACCAAATCGAGCCATTGGATAGACACCTTTCGCTCTAGTCTATGGAGCAGAGGCAGTTCTCCCCACGGAACTCGTATACGGGTCACCTCGAGTGCTCGCTTATGATGAGCTCGAGCAAGAGCAGCTGCGAAAAGATGACGCGCTGCTCCTTGAGGAAGACCGTCTTCAAGCTTCTGTACGAGCTGCTCGCTACCAGCAAGCTTTGCGCCGCTACCATAGCCGCAAAGTTAATGCCAGAAGTCTCGAGGAAGGCGACCTTGTTCTTCGGCGCGTTCAGTCCGCCAAGAATTCCAACAAGTTGACGTCGAAGTGGGAAGGCCCTTACCGGGTGAAACGAGTCACTAGGCCTGGCGCTGTCCGCCTTGAGACCGAACATGGCTTTCCGGTGAGCAACTCCTGGAACATCGAGCATCTTCGTAAGTTTTACCCGTAAGGCGCGGTTGCCGCGACCCGTTCCGGCAACCACCTTTTGTACAAGTATTGCCGCTGTTGCATGTAATCCTTTGTACAAAGCCGGGCGCATACCCCGTGCATCAGTAAAGCTCATGTGCCTCGCACATCTTGTCATCTCATGCTTTCTATATTTTGCATGTGTTATCTGACACTTTGTGCAGCACCTACCCCCGGTAAGCAATAACGAGCCCAAAGGCTCCATATCTGTATTTTCTCTTTTTTCTTTTTTCTCAAGGAAAGGAGGTCCCCTCGCACACAAGTTTGCCGGGGGGAGGAGAAGATAATGGTATGGACCAAGCGTCGTTCAAGAAAGTTCCGCCTTGGCGGGGAGCAAACAACAGAAAAGCTAAGTTGCCAAAGCTTGAGCAACTAGATTTTTAAATTTTTAAGTTATCTTCCTTGAACGACCGTGTTTTGTATGGAAAACCTGTGCGCGGAGGAACCTACTCGTAGCTAGTTGCGCCCTTACTTTGTTTTGAGTCCGCTCAACGACTTAAGTGTGCTGCGACTAGTGTCGCGCCCTTACTTTGTTTTCGAGCACGCTCAACAACTTAAGTGTGCTGCAACTAGTTGCGACAAGGTTTCTTGTCGGTAGCGGCACTGCCAGCAGATTGCTGAAGTTCCGCACTCAGCGCTCGCGGCGAAGGTGCCTGCGCCGGCAAGTTCCCTAAAAGCGCGGGGCAAAAACATACAAAGCAAAGGAATCAAGTAAAGGAAATAACAGTGCAATCAGTACCCAAAATAGAGTTATATTACAAGATAACTTGTCGCAGCTCTAACAGATTGTTTTCATAACATAATTAACAACGACAAGGAAAGAAGAAAATGGGCAGCCTAATCTGCGCGATCGCCCTCGACCCTCTTGATCCCGCTCACCTTGTCCACAATGGGTGCGATAAGGGCCTTGAGCGCCTCCAGATTAGCATCCGACGGCAAGCTCCTGAGGACGTTGGTGAGGTTGAGGCCAGGGTTGCGGAAGGCCACCTTCATCAGCACCTTTTGAAGGGCTCCCGCGCAGAGCTTGCACGACTCGTCCGCCAGCTGCTTTGGGATCCTTTCCCGGAGTCACTGGAGGGCCGTCGCCACGCCTCTGAAGAATTGGGTGAGCTTGGCGCTGGGGTGGAGATTCTCGTCGGAAGAGTACCCGAGATACTCCGCCCCCAGCTGCGCCAGCTCCCTGTCGATATCCACGGCGGCGTTCACGAGACCCTCTGTCCAGTTGCCCTGAAGTTGTTCTGGGTGACAGCGGCACTCCCCAGCAACGCCTTCTCGGCCCTGACCTCCTCCTTTAGGGCCACCTCCCGCTCCTTGGCGTCGTCCAGCGTCTGCGTCAAGGTGGTCAGTTTCAACTCAAGATCGGCGTTGAAGTTCTTGGCGGCGGCAAGCTCCTTGCCCTTCTCGGTGAGGCGGACCTGCAGCTCTGAATGGTTGTGGGCATCCTTCTCCCGCTCGAGCTTAAGCGCGGCAACCTCCTCGCCGCTCGCCTTGAGGTTGGCCTCGAGGTGGGCCACTCTCGTCTCCAACTCCTTCTTGGCGGTCTCAGCAGCCGCGGCAGCATCCTTTGCTCCCTGAAGAGCTCCGCCAAGTGATTGCTCGCGCGCGGCAAGCTCCTCCTCGTGGCTGTCGAGGTTGACTTTCCGCTGCGCCAGCTCGCCTTCCAGCGTAGAAAGCTTCTCGGCGGCAAGCCGTTGCTGCTCTTCGACTTCGGCCTTCTCGAGGAAGAAGGTCGTCTGCTCTCCAGCAAGTTGCTCCCGCTCCTCCGCCAAGGACCGGAGAGCTGCTTGGTGAAGACCCCGGAGCTCCTCTGCGCGTTTCTCCATATCAGCTCCCGCCTTGGCGGCCAACGCTTCGCGGGACTCCAGTTTGGCCTGCCGGGCGCGGTAGAGTGACAGCAGCTTGCGCAGCAGCCGCTCCTCCCCGGGTTTGCCGCTGCTGCTGCTCGGCGCGTCGACAAGCTTCAGCCCGGCGGAGGCAAGTACTTCCCCATCAAAGGTTTCTCCCTCGACCGGCGCCCTGGACATGGACGCCCATGGGAGGCTGATGAAGACGCCGTTACCGGCCTCCAAGTAGGCGCCGGGCTCGGGCTCTTTGGAGCCTGGAGCTGCAGCAGCGGCGGAGGGATCGGCAGTCGGCGTAGCGCCTGGCGCTCCTGCGGCCTCAGGGCCGTCAGTGCGACCGCCGGACCCCTCGTCAGCCGCTGCGGCAGCAGCCTTGGCAGCCTCGTCGCCGGTGGGCTCGTCGGCATCGGGCGCCTCTTCGGTAGAAGCGGCGTCGCTGGTGTCGCCGCGCGCATTCTCCTCGACAGCGACCTCCGGCTCCATCGGCTCCGCAGCGGATGGATTTGACGGCAAGAAAGGGGAGAAAAACAGTCAAGCAAATATCCAAAAAAGAAGAAGAAAAGCCCAAGGGGAGATTGGAGCGAGGAGATTACCTGTGTGACCCGGCTCCTCGGCAGCGTCCCTCGCCGGGGAGCTCTCTCTTGGCGGCGTAGTTGTAGTCCCCACCGGTGGATGGCCGCTGGTACTGTCCCTCGCCGGGGAACTCGCCCTTGGCGGAGAATTCGCCCTTGGCGGAGGATTCCCCTTTGCCAGAGAACCTCCCCTTGGCGGCGTGGTTGAAGCAGATGGCACGACGGGGACGGTCTCCGGGCGCTCCTGATGTGTCTGATCTGCTCCTACACAAATCAACAAGCAAGTGTCAACAAAGATAGTGCGCCCATGCGCGCCTAACAGCGGAAAGTAAACTATGCACTTACGCTGGGGGCTGCGCTGGGGGCTACTCTGAAGATCAGTTGCCAGGTCCGGCAAGTTTGTCTCAGGCGCACCCCCTGCTGGCACGGCAGGCTCGTCCTCAATGACAATCACCGGGGCCTTGACTCTCTTTGCCGCCCTCTGGGCCAGAGTTCTAAAAAAAGGAACAGGTTCAGAGTGAGGCAAAAGAGACACAAGACCAAACAGCAAAAATTGAAGAAATACAAGAACAACAAAATCTTACTCTTCTTCTTCCTCGTCGGAGCTAAGCGCGGAGAAGTCGAAGTCTGGCTCACGCGTCCCGGCATGAGGAGGCGGAGGAGTAGGTGAAAGTGCAACTAATCCCCGGGTGGTTTTGGCAATTAATAACAACATATATATCATTGAACTAATAGTTTCTTGAGAATCATTTCAGAGAAGTTCAGTGATATGGGCATGGCAATGACTGAAGAAGTGGACCCCTCAAAATGCTAAGGCAAGCATTGGCAAAAGCTCAAGACTCCATTTTTGATTTAGTGATCCAAGATCACATTGAGTCCATAGGAAAAGCCAATACTATTAAAAGGGGATGAGGTTGTGTTGATGATCTGGTTGCTCAAGTGCTTAGTGATATATCTCCTTAAACTATCAGCAACCTTCACTACAATATACACTCATAAGTAATCTCGGTCCCACCGATTATCCAAACTCAGTCACACCGAGATGAACCATCTCAGCCATAAGCCAAACCCTAGAAAAATCGGATATTCCGAGTTTGAAATCGGTTTCACCGAAACATGGGCTGCCAAGCTTCTGTAACCCTATGTCATCAAATCGGTGTCACCGAGATGATAAAGTCGGTCTTACCGTAATTGGCATGCTCCTGTCTTGACTCAAATCGGAATAACCGAGATGGTATTTTCGGTCCCACCGAAAACCCCAACGTTCACATTATTTGAACTTTCGGTCTGACCGAGTTGTCCACTTCGGTCTCACCGAGATTGCTCAATTATGTGTGTAACGGTTGGATTTTGTGTGGAGGCTATATATACCCCTCCACCCCCTCTTCATTCATGAGAGAGAGCCATCAGAAAGAACTACCACTCCTACCTTATATTTCTGAGAAGAGAACTACCTACCCTTGTGTTGAGATCAAGTTGCTCCACTCCTACCATATGAAACTTGATCTCTAACCTTCCCAAGTTGCTTTCCACTCAATCCTTTCTTCCACCACAGCCAAA
This sequence comes from Secale cereale, assembly GCA_902687465.1. Lineage (NCBI taxonomy): Eukaryota > Viridiplantae > Streptophyta > Magnoliopsida > Poales > Poaceae > Secale > Secale cereale. Next base: position 809,557,144 of record LR738711.1, on the reverse strand, counting down.
TCAGTGAGGAGAGTTGAGTGTTGGGGAGATTATCATTTGAAGCACAAGAGCAAGGAGTTCATCATCATCTACAACATCTATTACCTTTTGGAGGGTGGTGCCTCCTAGATTGGTTAGGTGTCGCTTGGGAGCCTCCGTCATCGAGATGTGGAGTTGAACCAAGAAGTTTGTAAGGGCAAGGAGATCGCCTACTTCGTGAAGATCTACCCCGAGTAAGGCTAGCCCTCCGTGGGCGTAGGCCATGATGGAATAGACAAGGTTGCTTCTTCGTGGACCCTTCGTGGGTGGAGCCCTTCGTGGACTCGCGCAGCCGTTACCCTCCATGGGTTGAAGTCTCCATCAACGTGGATGTACGATAGCACCACCTATCGGAACCACGGGAAAAATCACCGCGTCTCCAAAATTGCGTTTGCTCTTCTCCACCTCTCTTTACTACATGTGCAATTTACTTTCCGCTGCTTATACTCTAGAATTGCATGTGTAGGGTGATACTTGACTTGATCATAATTGTGAAACTACCAAAAACTATTCTTTGTCAAAAGGCAGAATTTTTATATTTACAAGTAGTCTAATCACCCCCCCTCTAGACATACTTTCGATCCTACAAGTGGTATCAGAGCTTTGGTCTCCATTGTTTTGGTTTCCATTGCATTGGACTCCATAAGCTTGGTTTCACAACCTAGGAGAGTATGGCGTCTAGTGAGGGTAATTATCATAGAGGTCCTTGCTTTGATGGTACAAATTTTGCTAGTTGGAAGCATAAAATGAAAATGCATATTCTTGGTCATAACCCAGCCGCATGGGGCATTATTTGTGTTGGTATGCAAGGTGAATTCTTCGAGGAAGGAAAAGTTCCGGATCGCGAAGCTACACCGGAAGAATTACGGATGTTGCAAAACAATGCTCAAGCTTGTGACATTCTCTTCAATGCCTTGTGTCCCGAGGAGTTCAACAAAATCAGCCGTCTTGAAAATGCAAAAGAGATTTGGGATACTTTGGTTGAAATGCACGAAGGTACCGAGTCTGTGAAGGAATCAAAGCTAGATATTCTTCAAGGTCAACTTGACAAGTTCAAGATGAAGGATGGTGAAGGAGTCGCTGAAATGTACTCTAGGCTTGCTCTCATCACAAATGAGATTGCCGGCTTAGGAAGCGAAGAAATGACCGACAGATTCATCATCAAGAAGATTCTCAGAGCTTTGGATGGAAAGTACGACACCGTGTGCACTTTGATCCAAATGATGACAAACTACAAGACTCTCAAGCCAACTGAAGTCATTGGAAGAATTGTTGCTCATGAGATGACACTTAAGGATAAGGAAGAGCTTCACAACAAGTCGAGTGGTGCTTACAAAGCTACAAGTGATGCTCCCACAACCTCAAGTGACAAGGTAGTTTCCAATGAAGAGATAAGCCTAATGGTTAAGAACTTCAACAAATTCTACAAGTATAGAGGCAAAGAGAGAAGCTCAAAGTCTAGATCATATGATGAAAAGAGATCTTCTAGTCGTGATCGAAACTGCTACAATTGTGGAAGACCCGGACACTACTCAAATGAGTGTACGGCTCCCCACAAGAGAAGAGAAGAATCTCCAAGAAGAAGATCAAGAGATGAGTCACCTCGGAAAGAGAGAAGGAGTAGAGATGATCGTTATGAACGAAGACCCTCTCGGAGAAGCAAGGATTCGGAGAGGAAAGACAAGTCATCAAGGAGCTACACAAGAAGAAGACATCAAGCTCATGTAGGTGAATGGGTCTCCGGCTCCGACTCTGACAATCAATCCGATGGAAGCTATCACTCCGACTCCGACTACAGTCAAGATGAAGGTGTTGCCGGTCTTGCTCTCGTATCCTCCAACTCCAACTCCTATGACTTATTTGATTCACCAAATGAGGGAATTGGAAGATGCTTCATGGCTAAAGGCCCCAAGGTATCACACCCTGAATTCATTGACTTCAATAGTGATGAGGATGACTTGCTTGGTGAAGATGAGCTCTTGCATGATAAATCTAGTGAGCCTAGTAACGATGAAAATGCTAGTAGTCTTTATAGTCGAGAAGAGTCGAATGACAATGCTATGAAGGAGATTGAGCGTCTAACTAAAGAACTAAACACTCTTAAGTTGGCTCATGAAACAACTCAAGAAGATCATAGAGAGCTCTTAAGATCTCATGAGAAGCTACGCTTCGAGAAGCTCACTCTAGAGCAAGAACATGAGTTTCTAAAAGCGATCAATGATGATCTTCGAAAGAAGAGTTCTTCATATCTTGCCAAACGACTTCTCTTGTCTAATTTCTTGCCAACCATTAAGACTAAGCATGACAAGCATAAGAAAAATTCTTCCTCTAGCAGTAACAATAACCATGTTAAATCTAATATTGTTGCTTCTAGTAGTTCTCTTGATTCCACTAACAATGTTTCAAGCCAAGTTACACTTGAGCAAGAGAATAGTTTATTGAAAGGGATCATAGAGAAAGGTGTCTACAAGAGTCTTGCCGGAAGCAAGAACTTTGAGGAAATTATTCGCAAGCAAGGGAGGCACCGGAAGAATCAAGGGATTGGTTTTGAGCGAAAGTTCAACGCCGAAGGTGTTGAGTGGGAAGAAGGTCAATATCCTACTCCACAGTTTGTTTCTCAAAAGGAGAAGTATGATCCTACTTCTTCCAATGTGGAACAAGCTCAAGATGACCTTCCACCACAAGACCACAAGCTAAAAGCCAAGGACAAGCTTCAAGAGGAGATTGATGCATTCATTGAAGCACCTCAAGCCATGGTCAAGTGGGTTCCCAAGGACACGTCAAGTTCTACTTCGTCAAGCTCAACTACAACCCCAAGGATTCCCATCAAGATGATGTGGATCCCGAAGAAGAAGAACTAGAAGGTTCTTGAGGGTGACTCCGCCAACATACTTCACTCACATTCATTTTGGCAAGAACTTGTGCAATCAACTTCCACATCATGCACTAGTTCATGGAGTCACAAACCCTTTTGTTGGTAAGTCAAGGGACAAGGTAAGCATTGCTTTCATGGACATCATCTATTGTGAACTTCAATCTATGTCCATGGATATCCTTGTTTGTTCCTTGTGGGACTAACCCATGTAGGTATTGAAAGTGCCCTAATCCAAAGGATAGCTCCCAACTCTTGATGATCTCCATCAACTTTGAGCATCCACATCTTCAACATCTACATGAAGTCTTCTACGACAACCCAAGGTTAGTTTGACCCTTTAAAAGGGGTTCTCACATCTAGGGGGAGCTTTGCTCTAAAAAATTGAGCTAAAGCATCTCCAAATGATGTGAACACATCAATGCTTTATGTAAAAGTGGTAACCCCACTTGTGCTTAAACGATGAGTATGACCTATGATCAAATGTTCTCATTTGGCTCCTAAGTCAAAATACTCATATAAAGATGACCTAGTCATCGACAAATTGTGTGCTAGTACCTAGAGTTTTGGTTGTGCATGTTTGACACATATTTCATTTGCTATCTTATTGTGTGAGCATGTTGAATGCATGATTTTATCCATTCGAGGACATCCATTTGTTGTTTTGGTTGTTTTGATTTTTCTGGCCAAATGGATGGACAAGAATGCCTAAGTACCTCCCCTAGCTATCTATGCTTTCTTGTCTCAAATTCTATTCATGCTTAAATCACAAACTTTGAACAAGTCATTTTCGGACCCTCCGAGTGAGGAGCACTCGGAGCCACCGATCCGTCAAGGGCTAACTTCCAAAACCTTCTAAGTGATTTCGGTCAGACCAACTCATTCAAACTCGGTCAAACCGAAAGCATTTAGACTGATCTAGGTTTCATCTCGGTGAAACCGAGTTGTAATTTTCGGCGTGACCGAAATGCATAACTGTCTGACAGTTATCCATCTCGGTGACACCGAGTTTTTCAACTCGGTCCCACCGACAGCAAAGGGATATATATACTGAGGGCAGCGCGCGTTGATTAGTCCTTCAAACGTTTTTGCTCCCACATCCCCTGCTGCCGTCGCCCTGATCTCCGGATCGTCGCCGTCGTCGCCTGTGCACCCTCGCCGCAGGTCTCCACCGCCATCAACGGACTTCTCCTCCGCGCCGTTGCCGCTGTAGAGAGACTCCACCAAGTTAGGGTGAGTCTCGATCCCACTCGTGCTCCCATCTCCGATTCAATGCACGTTTGGTTTGCCCAATATCTGACCACGATTGAAATCTTCTTTTACACCAGATCGGTTCGTTTGAACTAGTTTCGAGTAAAATTCTTAGGGTTAGGTTTCCACGGAACACATCTCGGTGAAACCGATTTTAAAATTTCGGTGTGACCGATTCGACCTCTGGCCATTGCACTGCACCTTTCGGTCCAACCGAGTTGTGCAAATCGGTGTGACCGAAATATAGTTTCTGTGAAACCCTAGTGTTTCGGCAGGACCGAAACCCACTTCGGTCAAACCGAAAGTGGTGTGTAAAGTTTCTGTTTCACACTTCGGATTCACCGAAATTTAAACTCGGTCTGACCGATCTGTCTTCTGTGAAAACTTAAAACTAAAATTTGAACTCATCTTGTTTGCAAAAACTTCTGCAGTTTGTGATAACTCTTCTTCTCTGCCTATACCTTATCTATTCACAGGTTGTCAGCCATGTCAGATGCCAGTGACAGTCAGAACAGGTCAGAATCACCTATCGCAGACATTCCTGAGGCAGACACTAGTCCAGAGACTAGTAGCCCATTTGATGATGGTGAGAGGAGTACACCAAGTGGCTTGCCTCCTGCAGCCACCAGAGCTAGAAAGGAGAAGAACTCCGATGATGAGGATTCTGATTTCGTTGCTGAGGAAGAGGTGACCTCCAAGCCTAAGAGGAAGGTTGTCGCCAAAGAGCAACAAGGTCAGCAATCAAAGAAGGGCACCAGCAAAGTCAAGCAGTCCACTGTTGCCAAGAAGTTGAACTTGGGAGAGCCAGCCCCAAGCAAAGTGAAGAAAACCTCCAAGAGAAAGAGGGTTGTGTATAGTGATCCTCATGCAGATGCAGCAGTCGAGGAAGAAGAAGAAGAAGCACCCCAGCCTGCTCCTCAGAAGCAGAAGCTCATGGGTGATGCCATTAAGGCCGGAGCCACTTCAAAGTCCAAGAAATCTGCTCAAGCCAAGGCAGCTCCAGCAAAGCCTACTTCCAAGCCCAAGAGGACTACCAGAAACTTTCCAGCATCTGAGAAGAACAAGGGTGATGTGCCACCAGCTGAGTCTGATGAGGAAGGACAAGTGTTGCTGAAACTCCTTCCAAAACTGCCACTTCACAACGATGCTCATCCTCAAGCCGAGGATATGAAGGCAAGGAAAGATAGAGGTCTCAGGCTATGGAGACAAGTTGACCCATATGCCGTGAGGAGAAGAACTGCTGTAGATCCCAGGTTTCACACCAGAGAGCAGCAGGACATCTATGAGACTGTGCTGATGGACAAGAAGCCAATAGTTGCAGACACCAGATATGTTGACTGGAAATACATTGACAGCGAAGAGCACAGAGATTTCTTTCCACATGTGCATGAAAGCTTCACTGCATGTGGAGTTGCTGAGTTTGTGGGTCAGGAATTGACTAGTTGGAACGATGAGATGATTATGCAATTCTATGCCACAGCTCACTTCTATCCTGACGGGAAGATCACCTGGATGACTGAAGGTCAGAGATTTTCTTCTTCTGTTGAAGAATGGGCAGAACTTCTGAATGCTCCAGTGCAACGAGAGGATGACATTGATGTCTATGGGATTCCAAAGAAGAATCATGATTCCATGAAGAACATGTACAAGGAGATCCCCGCAGCAGATTTGGAAGTATGGAAGCTCGGCTCAGTCTACCATCTCCAGGCAGGTCTACCTACCACTAATACTATTTTGAGGCATACCTTGATGCCCAAGTCTGGAGATCATCGCATGATCAGAGGGTATTCTATCAACATGCTGCATATACTTGATGAGAAGGCACCTTTCAAGGTGATGGACTTGATGGTAGAGACTATCAAGAGGACTGCAGCTGACCAGAAAAGGTCATGTGGATTTGCCCCACAGATTCAGATGCTTATCAATGCCAAGTTTGGCACGGGCAAATTCTTGTTGGATAGGAAACACTTACCACTGCAGCCAGAGCATGAAGACAATGTTGTTGTGATGGACGAGGAGGATCCAACATCTGTTGAAGGTCAAGCCAAGATCGAAGCTGCTAAGAAAGCCAAAGCTGATAAAGAAGCAGCAGCAGCACCAGCTAAACCAAAGAGTTTCGGAGAACAGATTCTTGAAGCTACCCAAAGGATTGAACAACGCCTGGCCAGCATTGAACAATCTCAGGAGAGCTTAGAGAGGATTGTTGACGAGAAGATCCACGCTCTGGACGTGAAGCTGACTGAAATTCAAGTGACCGTCAACAAGCTTGAGGCAGACATGGAGGAAGCAAAGCAGGACAAGGCAGAGCTTGTGCAGGATGACTTAGTCCAGGACTCTCATCGCCAGACTGCTCCGGTTCCCAGAGGATCCCGATCAGCTGCTATTCCAGTGACTGACACCAGGGCTACAACTTCAGCACCTCCTACAGCTCCAGCAGTTACTCCAGCTACAGCTCCAGTGTCCACTCCTCCAGCACAGACATCAGCAGAAGTCTTCGCCGATGCCGTCATATCTACTCCGACATCTACCCAGACGGGAGCCGCCAGCAGAGCCCACAGTGACGCTTAGCTCTATGCTTTTTCAAACTTTTTGGTAACTTGTTGCCAAAGGGGGAGAAATTGTATAGATCATAGGGCTTCGAGAGAGAGAGTGCTCTTTCGTTCTTTTGCGGTTTCTTTGAGATACTTTTGGTACTTTTGGTTTTCGAAACTTTCAGTGTGCTTGATACTATGTTTGATGCTACCTTAATGAGTGCTTAGTCGTACTATGCTTTAATGTGTGCTTAATGCTTATCATATGCTATTCCTATCTTGTATGGCTATTTACTCGTGTCTTGGTGATTGGGTGCATGCTATTCATTCTTATCATTTTGTGCGCTCCACCAAGATGTATGTGACATGGAAGAGTAACCCATGATCCTAATCGTTTGTGCATTTGCATTCAAACGCAAATCTCAAATAATGCACAAATTTAGGGGGAGCTCTTGCTTATCACATACTTCTCAAAGCGACGATATTATTCATTGATTATATCTTTTGTCGAAGCTTTGATCTATATGTTGTCATCAATTACCAAAAAGGGGGAGATTGAAAGTGCAACTAATCCCCGGGTGGTTTTGGCAATTAATAACAACATATATATCATTGAACTAATAGTTTCTTGAGAATCATTTCAGAGAAGTTCAGTGATATGGGCATGGCAATGACTGAAGAAGTGGACCCCTCAAAATGCTAAGGCAAGCATTGGCAAAAGCTCAAGACTCCATTTTTGGTTTAGTGATCCAAGATCACATTGAGTCCATAGGAAAAGCCAATACTATTAAAAGGGGATGAGGTTGTGTTGATGATCTGGTTGCTCAAGTGCTTAGTGATATATCTCCTTAAACTATCAGCAACCTTCACTACAATATACACTCATAAGTAATCTCGGTCCCACCGATTATCCAAACTCAGTCACACCGAGATGAACCACCTCAGCCATAAGCCAAACCCTAGAAAAATCGGATATTCCGAGTTTGAAATCGGTTTCACCGAAACATGGGCTGCCAAGCTTCTGTAACCCTATGTCATCAAATCGGTGTCACCGAGATGATAAAGTCGGTCTTACCGAAATTGGCATGCTCCTGTCTTGACTCAAATCGGAATAACCGAGATGGTATTTTCGGTCCCATCGAAAACCCCAGCGTTCACATTATTTGAACTTTCGGTCTGACCGAGTTGTCCACTTCGGTCTCACCGAGATTGCTCAATTATGTGTGTAACGGTTGGATTTTGTGTGGAGGCTATATATACCCCTCCACCCCCTCTTCATTCGTGAGAGAGAGCCATCAGAAAGAACTACCACTCCTACCTTATATTTCTGAGAAGAGAACTACCTACCCTTGTGTTGAGATCAAGTTGCTCCACTCCTACCATATGAAACTTGATCTCTAACCTTCCCAAGTTGCTTTCCACTCAATCCTTTCTTCCACCACAGCCAAATCAGTGAGGAGAGTTGAGTGTTGGGGAGATTATCATTTGAAGCACAAGAGCAAGGAGTTCATCATCATCTACAACATCTATTACCTTTTGGAGGGTGGTGCCTCCTAGATTGGTTAGGTGTCGCTTGGGAGCCTCCGTCATCGAGATGTGGAGTTGAACCAAGAAGTTTGTAAGGGCAAGGAGATCGCCTACTTCGTGAAGATCTACCCCGAGTAAGGCTAGCCCTCCGTGGGCGTAGGCCATGATGGAATAGACAAGGTTGCTTCTTCGTGGACCCTTCGTGGGTGGAGCCCTCCGTGGACTCGCGCAGCCGTTACCCTTCGTGGGTTGAAGTCTCCATCAACATGGATGTACGATAGCACCACCTATCGGAACCACGGGAAAAATCACCGCGTCTCCAAAATTGCGTTTGCTCTTCTCCACCTCTCTTTACTACATGTGCAATTTACTTTCCGCTGCTTATACTCTAGAATTGCATGTGTAGGGTGATACTTGACTTGATCATAATTGTGAAACTACCAAAAACTGTTCTTTGTCAAAAGGCAGAATTTTTATATTTACAAGTAGTCTAATCACCCCCCCTCTAGACATACTTTCGATCCTACAGTAGGCTCCCTTGGCCGCTTGGCGGGAGCAGGGGCAGTGGTCTGAGACGACCCCGCTCCGGTTGCCGCCGAGGCGTGGGGAGCGGTAGGGGCAGAAGCAGTGGTCCGAGAAGACCCCGCTCCAGTTGCTGCAGAAGCACGAGGCGCTCCCGCGGCAACCGTGCTTGCCGTGGTGGAGCGTGTCGTGCGGCGCGGCAGCTGTTGACCCATCTGCCGCTCCGTTACGTCCCCGGCCTTGTGGAGACGCCTTCTTGGTGGAGCTGGAGGCTCTGCTGGTGGTGGCGAGCTGCCTGAAGACGAGGAGGAAGAGGAGCCGATCTCCAGCGAGCCACTCGTGTCCTCGGCGGGGCCCCTCGACTCGACGCCCTGCTCGGTGGGCTCGCTTGGCTCGGCGTCTTGCCCGGCAAGTTTCCCCGTGTTGAGAAACGCTTCTCGCTCGGCAAGGCTTGCCGCCTCCGCTGCCTCCGCCTCCTCCACGGTGTATCCGAACTCGCCCGCGGCCGCGGCTGCCGCCGCCTCTTCTAGCCTGGTGGCGATGTACGCCATCTCCTTGTCGGTGGTGTCGCGGGTGATGCCCTTCTTCTCGTCGGAGCAGATCGGCGTTTCTTCCACGTTGTCGAAGAATGCCTGCACGGCTTCATCGGTAGGCTCTTGCCTAGTTGGGTCGATCCCGTGCGAGTCGCACAGCGGCATCATTGCGCGGATGCGGCTGAGCGCGGAGTTGTTGCACAGCGGAACGACGCCCTGCGGCAACCTGAATACTTCGGGATGATCAGGGTCATACTTGAACAGCTCCTGCAGCATCCCGTTGAGCTCCAGGACCGTGAAGTTGAAATTGAGGCCCGGGCGCAGCCTCATGATATCTGCCACGTTCTCGAACTCCCAGGCGGGCCTCTTCCTCTCCTGCAAGGGGGCGATGCGGCGGCGGAGGAAATCTACGCCAACCGCGCCTACGGTGAGCCCGGCACGCCTGAGGCGTAGGATTCGGGCGGTGGCAATCTTCAGTCTACCGTCTTCCGGGGCCAGGTCACTCCAATCATTGCCTCGCACTATTGGGGCTTGGGGCCGGGCGGTAAATGGCTGCGGGTTCTCCTCGACAATCCAACACCAATTGGCTCTCCATTCATCCCACATGCCGCGGAGCTCTCCCACTAGATAAGCTTCCTTCTTGTGGGTCCTCGAGATCCAGGAGATTCCGCCAAACAGAGGCTCTCCTCTCTCAACTCGGGGCGTAAAGTAATGGCGGAAAAGAGCGACATTGGGATGGACTCCGACAAAGTTTTCGCAGAGATGTGCGAAAATTGCCATGGTCAGAATGGCGTTGGGGGTGAAGTCAAGGAGGTGGAACCCGTAGGTGTTCATGATGTCGCAGAAGAATTCAGAGAAAGGCGGGCAGAGCCCGCAGTAGAAGAACAAGGCGAAGAACGCGTATCCGCTTGGAAACATTTCGCAAGCAATGGCTGGGAATACCTTGGTGCGCGGATGCGCCCGCGTCTCCCCCGACCAGAAAAGGTAGAAGTTCTCCCTCAGCTCCTTCGCGGCAAGCTTGGGGGGGGAAGACCGCCCTCTTCTTTCGCAGCGCCGCGAGCCGCAGCGCCTCGGCCGACTTCGCAGTCTTCCCCTTCTCGCCTTTCGGAGCCATGACGGAGGCGGTGATGGGGGGTCGACGGCGCTGGTGGTGCTGGTGGCGATGGGGGCGGAGCGCTGCTCTCTTTCGGCTTCGGCAAGAAGGGAAGCGGCGGAGGTTTTCAAGGAGTAGCAATGGGCGGATGGACGAACTGCCCCTATTTCCCCTGCTTATAAGGAGGGAGGGGGTGGACGCTCTGCATTTCCGAATAAAGAAACTGCCCACGATCTCTCCCACGACGCCGCATTAAACGCGTGTCGTTAAGGGAGGGCGCGGTGGATACGGAGAAAGATACGACGCGCCCCAGGCCACGCGTACCCGTGCACTGTTTTGGGCCTGGCCCAACAGCGCTCGGCACCGTGTATGGCCCAGGCCCGGGGGCTCCTGTCGGTGTACTAAAGTAGGGGTACCCTTAGTATCCCGAACTTGTGCACGGGCAGTCGTAGCGTCCCGCGGCAAGGCTTGCTGGGCGACCACCAAGGTCCTCCGTGGCTCCTTTGGAGCCATTCAAGAACAAAGTATTTAAGCCAAGGAGGCAAGGCCCCGGCAAGAGGCGCTTGCCGGGAAGGCCATTCGAGGCACAAGACTACTCAAGGCACAAGACCCTGGCAAGAGGAGCTTGCCGAGAAGGCCAACCAAGGCATCTCAAGAAACTTGCCGCGACGTGCCACACGTCCCGGCAAGGCCCAGTGAGCGACAAGCTCCCGGAAGCGACAAGATAGCGGCTGCGGCAAGGCGCTCACCGCGGCAAGCTTCCACTCAGTACCCGCGCTCCAGCACATCCGCGCCGCTCTGGGATCCTTCCAGGCGCACGTGGCGGAAGGCTGTGCAGCCAGGGGTACGCGGTGGCAAGCGGCGCTGACAAGGTGGCCATCGTGGCGAACGGTGGCGCCCCTGACGGCCCTTTTTGCACTGTTTGGGCGACGGCGACGGGCATTTAATGCCCTTGTCCCCTGCCGTCACGGTTAGGTATGGGACACTGTTCCAACTACCACACTTTTTCCATTTTTACCCTCAACTGCGTTGCCACCTGTCGGTGACCCCTTAAGCATATTATAGGAGGCCCATGCGCAACGTAGAGGGGGGTTAGACATTCGAACACTCCCACGCTCGGTCTGGTTAGCTGCTGAAACGTACTGTAGCTCTCAGCGCTCCCGAGCAAGAACATCAATACAAACCAAAGCAGGAGTAGGGTTTTACGCATCCGTGCGGCCCGAACCTGGGTAAACTGCTCGTGTGCTTCGCCTCGATCTGCTCTTTGCGCGATCTCCGCCCCCTGCCGTACCGAAAGGGGCTCCGTCCCCATAGGTGTTCGTGGGTGGATCAGTTTCTCCGACACTCTTTGAAGTTCTTTGTGTTGGTTGAATAGATGAATCTGATATTGTGTGATGCATATCATATAATCATGCCACAGATACTTGAGGTGACAATGGAGTATCTAGGTGACATTAGGGATTTGGTTGATGTGTGTCTTAAGGTGTTACTCTAGTACGAACTCTAGGATAGATCGAACGGAAAGAATTGCTTTATGTTATTTTACTACAGACTCTTAAATAGATCGATCAGAAAGAATAACTTTGAGGTGGTTTCGTACCCTACAATAACCTCTTCGTCTGTTCTCCGCTATTAGTGACTTTGGCGTGACTCTTTGTTGCATGTTGAGGGATTGTTATATGATCTAATTATGTTATTATTGTTGAGAGAACTTGCACTAGTGAAAGTATGAACCCTAGGCCTTGTTTCCAAGCATTGCAATAGCGTTTATGCTCACTCTTATCATTAGTTACCTTGCTGTTTTTATATTGTCATATTACAAAAAACCTATATCTACCATCCATATTGCACTTGTATCACCATCTCTTCACCGAACTAGTGCACCTATAAAATTTACTGTTCTATTGGGTGTGTTGGGGACACAAGAGACTCTTTGTTATTTGGTTGCAGGGTTGTTTGAGAGAGACCATCTTCATCCTATGCCTCCCATGGATTGATAAAACTTAGGTCATCCACTTGAGGGAAATTTTTTACTGTCCTACAAACCTCTGCACTTGGAGGCCCAACAACGTCTACAAGAAGAAGGTTGCGTAGTAGACATCAATGTTCCTCCATCATGTGTGGTTCACTCTTATGGTTCCATCTATTGGTGAAGCCACTTACATATGCATGTGGAAATGTAAACTTCACGATCAGATTTGTCTTTCACTTTGTACTGAATGTTGGCCCAGAGAAGCATCCATGTCAGTAGGAAGAACAAATGTTTTTTTCTTGATCTTTGCTTTAGGTGCTATATATTGTATATGATCTGTGAATCATTGAGATGCATTAACATGTTGATCTTATGGATGGGAATGGTACTTGTTGGTTGTGAATTTGGGATATTAATGGGAACATAATACAAAGCCAGGTATGTGAGTCTCGCGTGAACATTTCGAATGGAACGGCTCTTTTAGTGTGCATAGCATGATCCTTATTTATGTGTGCTCAGTGTTTACAAGTTACTAGAAGTTCCTTATTTCTGTTCTCTTAGTGTTTACAAGTTACTGATCGTGCACTAGCTAACCTGATAATACGCTCCTAGCAGTTTTAGTTGTGACGCAAGATCCAAAGGTGGCGGTTTTGTTGAATAAAAATGCCTACCTCTGAAGAAACTGACAAACTGTTCTGAAGAAAATGCCATGAATCTGAAGATACTGCCAGCAAAAACATTCGCAAATGCCTTATCTCCCGGCGAACGTTCTTCAGCTAATGCCATCCTACACGTACAATATCCAACATACTCAATCCTGCACGAATAAATAGTGGATCACACATATACTACCTCCTTTCCGGTTTGCAGGGCTCAATTCGAATATCTCACCAACCAAGGTAGATGATGAGTGGTGGAATAATTTTTGACAAGGAGGGAGTACCTCATCTAGATTATTCGAGTGCACTCGTTTGACCGTCATGCCGATGTGCGACCCAGCACAGACAGGACGCAGCACTGACGGGACAGGGTGGCACAGTCATAATTTCAGTTTTTCCAGTTTTCCACGGTAAGCTGGCGCCCTAAGCCATGCCTGCTTATGCATTGAATTGCAATGACCGTCCCGTTTCCCGCGACACGCTACGTCACCTACCTTTCGCCTATAATTACTGGTTCCCGGCCTTCCCCGGTAGCACCATCACCCAACTCGCCCTATCAGCTCCCCTCACAACCCCCACTGGCCCGACGTCGCTCGCCAATTTCCCTTGCTCTTGCCACATCCGTCATGCCCCCGACCGTCCGCAATAGGCGACACCAGAGGCGCTCACCGCCGGAGCTAGTGTTTGGTTATTTACCAGAAGGAAGACGGAGGGAGGAGGCATTCCATCGGTCTTTAGATGGCAATGCGTAGTACGAGGACTTGTTGGAGCGCGACCACCTGGCAGAGGAGTAGCGTATTCCTGATTTACGCCGCCAGGGGGGCATGGAGTAGCAGCGCACCGCCGCTCTGAGTCGCGAGCAGAGCGCCCACAACTAGGCCGACTATGTGGAGGCCAGCGACCGGCAAATAGCCCTATAGGATGACTGGCACGCACGCATGAGCAACACCGAATTTTGGTACTAGCTCGTCAAGTGGGTTTCCCTCTTAGAAGTCGAAGCTTCGGTGGAGCACGCCGGCACGGAAAGGGCCAACCAACGCGAGCAACGCCCCCTATCGCACCTCCGGCAATTCCAATGCGAGGACGAGGATGTCAGTGTCGGCATTTAGCGTGTACCACAGATGGCGGCCGGCATCGTCTAGTTAGCTAGGAGTAAATTAGTACTTGTACACTTGAGTATTTGTGGGAATAGATAGTTAACTTGGCTATGATGGTTGTCAACGTGGAAGTTCAGTACTCTATATCTGATCAGACATGTTACTTTGCTCTGAATGTTGAACTTTCTGTGTGAACGTATGGAATGGTCTGTTATTTTTTAAAATGGGTTGTATTTGTCCGCCACGGGTTTAGAGGTTGACTTGTGGGCTTACTAGGTTGACACGTACACAATCAGGAGATGATTGTATCTGGAGAGGATGACAGCACGGACCATCCTGGGTCATGGCAGTACGCAAGCAAGTGCCTCGCAAGCCAAAAAAATTGGTTCCTCTTAATGGATTTCTAACATCTGGGTCCCATGCCATTGTCCACATAGTCAATAAACGAGAGAATTGCACACCGAGCGGCTGACACCAAGGACCCAGCAGCTTGCCCAGTTATTTTTGTTTTTCAGACGGAATCAGGATGTCAACTGGGCTGTGCGGGGCACTCTGGCTTGTCTAGCCAGCATTTTCTTTTATGTTTACCACAAGACCAATCCGGTAGTTGTTTTTTCTTTCTGAAAATGGCTAGCCTAGTTTTTTTGTTCTTTTGCAGAATACCCAACCGAGGCCTACTTGCTTTGTCAGCCCTGCTCGGTTGCAAATCTTTCAGGACGAGGAGAGCTTCATTCGGCTTGCCCAGGAAATGGGCTATCAGTAATGAGAAATTGGTTGTAAATTTTTAAAACACATCAAACAGGCAATTAGTTTCAAAAAAATTGATTTCGGATTTTAAATTCCATTGTTTTTTATGTGTGGACAATTATTTGGATTTTATATTGATATGAATTTATTTTTTTAATTAGTTTGAATGTGACTCGAAATTTTGGGATTAAAAACAGTTCCGACCGCACCCGAAATATGCAAAATTTTGTATAATGTTTTAACCGTGGCTACAATATGGGCTTTAAGGCTAACAAAAAGAGTATGGGCTCCAAAAAATCCTTAAGAATTAGCAAATGGGCTGTAAATTATTAGAAATAATGGCAGATGGGTTGTATGTTGTTTTCCACAGATTTGACGCTAACTTGTGCGCCTACTATAGGTTGACGTGTATGCTTTCCTAAAAAAAGGTTGACACGCACACAACGTCGTGTCAACTTAGTCAACACACGAGAGCAATGACTGTTGGATGTCCATTCAACTGCCGTCGTGCTTCTTCAATCTCTGCTCTTCCTGCTCCAGCCGCTCAAACAAGCGCCGGTGGGACTGCCTGCTCCCTCCTCCTGCGGCCGGCTATGCTGCCGCGCAGGCCTCACCGCCCCCACTGTACTCCCATCGCTGGCCTAGCCATCCCTCTACTCACCCAAACCTTCTGTTATTCTCCGGCGATGGTAGCCTCACACTGCAGCCGAAGCAGTAAACCGTTGTACTCCCCTCCGTGTGAGAAACAACTGCCGAGTCTTCCCCGGCTCCTGGTCATTCCCTTCCTTAGGCCTCCGTCATCCCCGCCTTGGTGCTCTCGACGCGGCGTGCTCAACGTGGTCAAGGAATGACTTCCATCGGAAGAGGACTGTATGTGGAGAGGCTGACAGCTGGGTCACGGCCACGGCAACGAAGTGCCTCCTTATTACGCGCAAAATAATGATTCCTCCACCTGACAGCGGGGACCCACCGAAAGGGCCTTTGTATTTCACGAAAAAACAATCCCTCCGCTGACATCTCGGACCCACCAGCTATATCTCTTCGCACGCAAGTGCCTCCTTATTACACAAAAAACATGAAGACCCCCGCTGCTAGGTGGGACCCGCCATATTTGGAGGCTGACTTGTGGGCCTACTAAGTTGACGCAGATGCAGGGCTTTGTAAACTTAGTCAATATAAAGGATTCTTGCTGCAGTGACCGTAAGATGTCCATCCAATGGCTGTTGTGCTTCATCAACCTCTATTGTTCTTGCTCCAGCCACCCAAACCATCACAGGCCGTGTCGCCTGCTCCTGCCTCCCATGGTCGGCTCTGCTGCCGCGCAGGCCTCACCGTCCCCTCCTACTCCAATCATTGGTCAGGCCATCCCTCTAGTCAGCCATGACCCTTGTTATTCTGTGGCGACGACAGCCTCACACCGCAGCCGAACCAGTCAACCCTCGTACTCCTCTCCGCGTGGACATCCACTATCGCGTCTTCCCTGGCTTAGCATCGTCCCCTTCCTAGGCCTCGCCGTCGTCCACCGCATTGGTGCTCTCGGCGCGGCGTGGTCCACGTGGACAAGGAACGACTTCCATCAGAAGAGTACTATACGTGGAGAGGCCGACAGCTGGGTCCACGGCCGCAGCAAGGCAGTGCCTCCTATTATGCGTAAAATAAGTATTCCTACACCTGACAGTAGGGACCCATCGGAAGGGACTGTGTATTTTGTGAAAAAACATTTCCCCCTGACAGCTGGGACCCACCAGCTACATCTTCACACGCAAGGAAGTGTGTCCATACTACGAAAAAAGATTCTTCCCCCTGACAGTTGGGACCGACCTGGTATATCTTCGCACGCAAGGAACAACTAGGACCCACCCAGTCGAGGCCTATGCAGCGTTGTCTGTCTGGTCGCGTACGTGTACGTACATACTGGTCGATTGGTCTCTCTGCAGCGATGAACTGTGGCCGAGTAAGGAGGGGCACGTGTCGTAGTACAATCGCGGACGTAGCATGTCACGCAGTCCCGTCTATAATGTGTACACATACGTAGAACCACACCGCAAGAAAGTAAATACGGTTACGTACGTACATACAGATGTGGTCTCGAAGGCATACAACGACGTCACCCTGTTCATAGGCAGCCATCCGGCTGGGTCGAAACGGAGGAAACAGCCTCGTGTTCATCGGGAGGCAACTGACTGGGTCGGAATACGTTGTGTTCATCGGGAGCCAACCGGTTTGGACGGAACAGCCAAAATGAGGTCTAGCATACCGCAGAACGGAGGAAACGGGCCTTCTGTTCAACCGCGTACGGTCGATACAAGGTCATGTTCATTGGGAAGAGTCTGATGTACCGCAAAACGGAGGAAATGGACTTATGTTCAAGTGCCTACAGTCGAAACGGGGTCCTGTTGATCGGGAGGGGTGTGGCATACCGCAAAACGGAGGAAAGGGACTTGTGTTGGAGCGCCCACGGTGAAACGGAGTCCTATTCATCCACCGTATACTGCCTCTCTCCAGCCTCCACGGGCTACTGTTCATCCACCGCCGAGCTCCTCCAGCCTCCACCAGCTACTGTTCATCCAGCCTCCACTGGCTACTGTTCATAGAGCCTCCATGGGGTCCTATTCATCCACCCCCAACTGGCTGTGGTGCGGCGGCCTCCTCGGGGTCCTGTTCATCCGGCGACAACCGCCTACTACCATGGGGTCATGATCATCCACCCCCCACCGAGAACTGTTCATCCACAGCCAACCAACCGGCTCGACTCACCACGTCTTGACTCGTTCTACGTACCACAAGCACGGTAGCAACGGTCATTGTTCATCGAGAGGTAACCCAACACCGGGTGGCTACGTCTCGCATGGGGGCTCGATAGGCTTCAGTAAGCAGCAGAAGTGATCGATCGCTCGGTTCAGTTACCAGCAGCAGCGAATTAATCGCTCGGGTTCAGTCAGCAGCCAAGGGATCGATCACTCGAGTTCAGTAGCGTAGCTAGCAGTGCGATCGCTCGGGTTCAGTTAGAGCCCAATGTCTCACACACACGCGACGTGAACGAGAGAAATGCGCAAACCTCTGTGCATCGATACGCCCCGACCACCCACTATAACCGGGAACTCCCCGAAGTTTTCCTCGCCCTCCCTTCTACCACGTTTTTTTCCGTCATGGACGGCCCAAAGAATGTCATGTAGGTGTGTCCCCGGCACGCCCAGGATGAAAAGCCCATTTTCTATCGTGATTTTTTTTCATAGAAATAGGAGCCCAACACATCTATGATGATACGTGTTTTTGTCACAATTATCATTATAGAAGTGTCATAAGCATGGCAGGAAAAAAATCGTTCGGCCCAAAATGTCATGGATTGTCTTTTTTTTTGTACTGACTACTTGCGCATCCAAAAACCTTGAGCCAAGTTTATTCCATGATTGTCAACCATACCCACCTATATACAGTACTTCAATGACATTCCAAGTAAATTTGCATTTGTCACCTCTAAACCTTCAAAATAAACTTATGTTTTGTGTGTCCATACCTCTCTTGGAGCGATGGGGTAGTCAATATCTTCCATGCTATGTGTGTTTTACTCACGAGTGTTTATTCACTCATTAAATTTGAGGGAGGCTGGTAACAAGGGTGCCCATTCCTGAATTACTTATAAAAATTCTCCTCCTGGAAAGTTGAAAGTTGGCATGCACCCGTGGATTCGGCTATCCATGGTTTGTGTTAGTTTGGTGGACGGGGTGAAACCTTTTTGCATGGGAAGCACCATTAATGTGTTTAGCATTGAAGATATTGAAAACTTTGTCGTAAAACCGTTGAGAGTAAAAGTACACCTCCCAAATGAAATTATCTCTGATTTAAGCAATGAGCTCTCGAACATCAGCTAAGCATGCTTCCCTCTATGGAGGGCCTATTTTTTATTCTCTAAGTTTTACTATTATGCCAGAGTCGAAATATGTTCTCCTACTCCAACCCTAGTTATTCACCACTTGGCACGCATCGTGTGGTGGGGAAAGATCCAGTCAAATATGTTTTATCATGAGTTATTATTGTTGACAAGTATCTCTATGATAAGTAAGTTGGGACGTGAAACATTAAACCATGTCTTCCAATGTGTCCAATTGATGTTGTTTGCTCCAAAAATATGCTTTGAGTAATAGCAATCATAGAAGACTATATGATGATTGAGTATGTGGAGCTCTTACATAGACTTCTCTAAATATATAATGAATTGTAATTGTTTGGAGACTAACAACATTAATTGTTAGGTTTCAAGAGAGTGCATTACTTAAACCATAACATGTGAATTGATTTCTATTTTATCATGATGAGTTTTATGAAAATGAGTTGTGGTTTAGGATGCTAGGAAAAGTGATTGAAATTATCATTGATCAAACTTATGCACTATGATAGCATTGACAATTCATGAATTATTTCTTTTATCATTTACCTACTCAAGGATGAGCAGGACTTAAGCTTGGGGGTGCTGATACGTCTCCAACATATCTATAATTTACGAAGTATTCATGTCATGTTTACAATAATTTTATATGATTTTGGTGCATTTATTTATTTATTTATATGGACTTACATATTGATCTAGTGCCTAGATGTGGAGATGATTGGGTTAACTTTATATCACTGAATATAAAATATTAAGAGTGCGGACGCTCCACCGCGAGGTTCCGTGCTCCTTCTCGTTCATCAGAAAGCGTTCTTCTTCGTTTTGTGGACACATGGGACATGATGAATCTAGGTCCTTGTGTCATGGAAAAAAATGGAGCAAGTAGTAGGACAGACACACCAATGGTCACGAACGTAGGTGGAGTGCGTGCACGAATCACCCGACAAAATAAGTACGTGCACGAAGAGAAGAGGTGCAAGCACCAACACAGGTATTGTTTGCTTCTTTTCCCTAGCACTCACACGCGGGTACACGGTGAGCTCATTTCTATACGAAGAGGCATCTCACGTGATAATTTAGTGAGTGTAGTAGTTGTTCACTTAGTGGAGGGTCGGGAACCACGCGTGAATGAATCAAAGTTCGACCTTCACATGGTGGCACGATATTTATAAATTATTAAGTTATTCTCTTCGATAACATGAATGAAATATTATTTTCTTAAATTAAGCGTGAATCGTGCACGCACTCAATGACGGAGCATGGGGTGGCATAGCCATGGACATGGTCGGCCCTTTTGGAGACTACACAACTTTGATGTGTCCCATCAACTCGTAGAATGAGGAGAAGCTTGCTTACTATGACCTCTCCCTAGCCCACGCGCGTGCGGTGTCTCGTAGGACAAGAAGAAGCTTTTGCTTTATAATAGTGCACTTATACATGTGGTGGACGTGCAACCGTTCTTTTGGTGTCAGATTCCCAGAAGTATATAGTATTGTAGTACCATCATCATTGTTCGACTTCTGGAAGAGGCTAAGACCCAAGTGCATGGTCACCTACTCACTAGTATAGCCGACTGCTAGATCTATTCTAGTGGCACATCATTTAGAGCAAGTACTCCCTATGTTTCTTTTCCTTGATTCGTAGTAGTACTAGGATTCTTAAAACACAGGAATCGGAAAAATAAAGGATTCGAGTGGCATGTCCAGTTGAATCCCTTAGGATTAGCACGAGTGTTTGAAGCCACGGGAGAAACAAAGGAAGTGAAAAAAAGATGCAGTGGATTCTAGATTTCCAATAAAAATACACATGATTTTGTACTAGGAAAAAGTCCTATAGGATTCAGTCCTATGAATCAAACGACCAATTTACCAAGGATTCTAACCCTCAAGCTTCTCTGTATCAACTCCCCCAAACTTAAATCATTGCATGTCCTCAAGCAATTTAGTTGACAAACTGAAAGTGATAAAGAAAACCTTTTACAAACTCTTTTGTTCTTGTTTACATATATATGCTTAAATAATTCCCAAATTTTCAGGAAAGATCATAACTAACCATGCAAATGATAACTCTTAGAAATTATATTCATTCCTATCAATGGCATAATCAACTAGCGAGAAAAAATAAAATATCTCAAATGCCAACACTTAGTCAAAACGATTATGATATAATATGACAATAATGGTATCGCGCTAGCTGTTTCGGAGACCGCAAAATATAAATGCAGAGCACCTCCAAAGTTCAAGCAGCGACTAGACATTGTAATTCATGGTAGAAGAGATCCAGTCATGCTAAGACCTAACATTAACAATACCCAATGCATAAAAATGACAATAGTGCTCTCGGGTCTGTTGCTTATTTGAGAAGGTGATGACTCAATATAAAAATTAAATGGATAGTACCTTCGCAAAGGGAAGCAGGGATTTGCGGAGGTGCCAGAGCTCAAAGTTTAAATCAAAGATAAATATCATTTTGGGAGGTATACCTTTCCTGTAAACGTTACACCAAGAGTTTTCAATATCTTCCATGCTAAACAAATTAGCGACGGTTCCCAAGCGATAAAAGTAAATTTTACTCCCCCTCCACCAACAAACACAAGCCATGGAGGGGAAGAACACCACCAATATAATTGTTGCTTTCTCCTTGTTTTTGGTTTTCTAGAAAATCCATACCAAACAAAGTACAAACGCAACGAAACTTTTTAAATTCTTTTTCTGGAACATGAGATACCCCTGAAGCTTTGTGGGAGGACCAGAAGAGCCACAAGGTGGCCACAAGGTACTTGGGCGCGCCCTGGGGGTAGGGAGGGTTCTCCTACCTTGTTGGCCCCTCACAACTCCTTTTGGCGTGATACCGATGCTGAAAAATCTCCATAAATATAAAAAACCCTAAAATAAAGCTAGAAATTATCCTCCGCCACCGCAAACCTCTATTCCTAACATATCATATGGAGGCCTTTTCCTGCACCCTGCCTAAGGGGGAAGCCATCATAGAGGCCATCTTCATCATCAATGTCGCCTCCATGGTGATCCGTGAGTAGTTCGCACTCGAAGCTGAGGGTATGTACCACTAGCTATGTGTTTGATCTCTCTCTCTTTCTCTCTCTCTCTCTCTCTCTCTCTCTCTCTCTCTCTCTCTCTCTCGTGATCTTGATAGGAGAGAATCTTGATGTACCGTTGGCTTTGTTAATGTAGTTGAATCATGTAGTGTTCTTCCCCTCTATCTCTTTTCTGGTGAATTGAATCTTGCTCTTTGAGGTTTATTAGTTATCAGTCTGAATACTTTGGATTTGAGATCACTTGATGCATGTCTCACTCGTGGATACTCGTGGTGACATTAGGGTATCTAGGTGACATTAGAGTTGATTGATGTGTATCATTTGGTGTTGTCGGAGTACGATCGCTATAACTATTTGTGACACTTTGGGGTTCAATAAATTGAGTGGAAACACAACTTTGAGGTGGTTTACTACCTACACGATTTCATCCTACTTTCTCCCATAGGAATAGACACTTTGGAGAGATTATTTACCACACTTTCAGGGATTGTCATACGATTCACGTGTGTTAGTACTGTTGAGAGATTGCACTAGTGAAAGTATGAACCCTAGGCCTTGTTTCCAAGCATTGCAATACCGTTCATGCTAACTTTTATCACTTGCTACCTTCTTGTTTTTATTAACAAAAACCTATGTCTACTATCCATACTACACTTGTATCAGCGTATCTTCTCCAAACTAGTGCACCTATATAATTTACCATTGTATTGGGTGTGTTGGGGACACAAAAGACTTTTAGTATTTGATTACAAGGTTGTTTGAGAGAGACAATCTTGATCGTACACCTCCCATGTATTGATAAAGTTTGGGTCATCCACTTGAGGGAAATTTGTTGTTGTCCTACAAAACTCTGCGTTTGGAGGCCCAACAGAGTTTACTAGAATAAAGTTGTGTAGTAGACATCAAGTTCCTGTCTCATAATAACTGCAAGTAGGAGCAGCAAGCACATGCATATTATATCCATCAAAATCAATCATGTGTAATGGTAATACGCAACCCATAAATATAATCCTTAATAAGTACAAACTTATCCGATATAATGTAGTTGGGACAATTCAAAAAGATAACATGACTATCATGTGTGGGTGCAATAGCAACAATTTCATTCTTAACATAAGGGCCTATAGCAAGTTCATCTCCATATAAGTATCATTAATAGTGGCAACATGGCCATAAGCATAGCAATCATCAAATTCATCAAAAATGGATATTTCAAATGAATCCAAGGGATCATAGCATTCATCCTTCGATAAGCACGAAGGGAAATAAAAAAATGTGCAAGTTAAAGAGTTACTCTCACTAGAAGGTGGGCGCAGGTGGCAAATCCGATGTTCCTTCTTTTAGTCCTTCGCTCTCCTCCTCATCGTTTTCATCTAATGAGCTCACAGTTTCATCAATTTCTTCTTCCATATATTCCTACAAAATGTTAGTCTCTTCTTGCACAATGGAGACTTTCTTAATACAATCTTTAATATAAGCATTACAATCAAAGTTATAATAGCAATATTTAGTGTTTCCATTTTTTAGACAACCGATAATCCCAAAGTATTCCCGGTGATCCAAAGTGTATCCCATTATCAAGTTGATAATCCCAAAGTATTCCCGGGATTTATCGGGATTATCAAAGTACTATTCAATGTTTTCCACGGAGGTAGTATCAAGGGTTTTAGGAGGTTCCCCATATCCATGAGTAGCAAGTACAACTAACTTTTTTGTGTTTCATGTTCCATATCCATAATTGAAGATATAAAACAATTAGAACATGAAATAAAATATACTTATAGATAAATCCAAAAGGCACACAGAAGAATATTCACCCCACGCTATGCTCCCCCGCAACAGAACTAGAAAAAGGTATTGATAACCTGCAAGTATAAGGGGTCGTTTGTAGCCTTTTTCATTAAGTAAGAGTGTCGAACCCAACGAGGATCTGAAGGGAGAATTAATATTCTCTCAAGTTCTATTGACCATCGATACAACTCTATGCACACCAATGTTTGATTTACCTAGAAAAAGAAATAAAACTAGTTTGCGAGAATAAAACTAGAAGTACTTTCTGAGATAATAAAAGTTAATTATTTTAGTAGAGAGTTTTTGGAGAACATTGAGAATAATTTGTCCCTAGGCAAATGATAACTAGACTGATAATCATAATTGCAATTTTATATGAGGGAGAGGCATAAGCTAACATCTTTCCTTTCTTGTATCACATGCACTTATGATCGGAACTCTAGAAAACATCCACGAATACCAAAGATAATTAATGTTAAACCCAACCACATCATTAAGTGTAGAGTCCCCTTTAATCCCATATTCAACAACTTGCGAACCCGGGTTCGTGTTTTGTCGCTCATGCAACCCTAACAATAAGCAAATCATGAACATATTGCAACACCATACATCGGGAATCACACATGTTGCGCGACACAGAGAGAACCATAGGGAAACACCAAAATAAACACATGCAACTCAAAACCAATCATCATCACCAATCAACCCATAGGATAAAATAAATCTCTCAAACACCATACAGGTGCAACACATCATTGGGTAATAATATATAGCATGAAGCTCCATGTTCAAGTAGAGATTATATCGGGTAGAGAGAGGTTACACCACCGCATAGAGGGGCAGAAGTTTTGTCATAACGACGTCGAAGTTGTTAATGTAGATCGCCATCATGATGGTTCCTCCAGCAGCGCTTCGTCCCCACCTAGAGAGAGGGGAGCGGCCCCCCTCCTTGTTCTTCTTGCTTGGCCTTCCCCCTATATGGGAGAAGGATTCTATCCTCTCGTCCTTGGCCTCCCCGGCCGTCGAGGGGGTGGAAGCACCTCCAGATTGGATCTATCTTTATTTTCTTCTCTGTTTCACATGTCTGTTTTCTGGCCGAACACCATTTCTTAAATAACCGGAGATTCGTAACTCCGACTGGGAAAAAAATGCACATGATTGTTTTCCCAATATTAGATTCCTTGTGCCCGAAGAACACATGCAACCGACCTCTGAGGAGGCCATGAGTGTTGATGGCCCCCGCTGAGCTTGTGAAGCCCATACCCTCTTGCGTTTATTCTTGCGCCAAAATTCACAAATATTCCAAAAAAATCTAAGTAGAATTTTATCGCGTTTGGACTTCGTTTGATATGGGTTTTCTGCGAACAAAATAACATGGAACAAATAGGAACATGCACTAGGGACTAGGTAAATATGTTAGTCCAAGAAAATAGTATAAATTGATGCCAAAAATATGTGGAAGTAGTAAGATAATGGCATGAAACAATAAAAAAATTATATATACATCGGAGATGTATCAGTGGGTTTTGCTCATCGGAGACGTATTAGTGGGTTTTGCACTTACTTTTCGACTCTCTCGGTTTTGCCCTTCGATTTGCCTCCGAGGTCGCTCGAATACTCTTCCATCACAGTTCCATTTGGTCAATGCATTCACCGTTATTTTTATCCAAATTATTCCTGGGAAGTGGAGATGGGCTATGTCACTTACATGTGGGGTCCCCCCAAGAAAAAACCAAAGCAAAAAATAGACCCCCTCTCTCTCTCACTTACACGCGAGACAAACATAATAGGAAAAGAAAAATTAGATCCCGCCTCGTCTTCTATCTTCCCAGTTCGCAGCAACAATAACCCGAGCTTCGGGAGTCCATCAGCCATGACCACGCTCTCGAACAGTCTAGGGCTTACTTGCCCTCATGCCTTCGTTCCCGACAACGCGCAGCTACGCCATATCATTGCCCACAGCCCTCGAGTTCCCTCTCGTCCTCCATCTCCCTCTTGCACCACCGTGTCTAGATCATACTCGTAGCAAGGACGACTTGGAGCACAAGGTGGGCTTCCACCCCTCACTTCCTTACCTTGTACAGGAGCTCCGAATCGACATCATCTTCAATCTTGATCAAGGAACCGATGAATTACACTCTGAGTTGAGTGAATTGACTCCATCGTCCTTGTCTTTGGTTGTGGATCGATGATGACCCACAAGTGTAGGGGATCTATCGTTGTCCTTTCGATAAGTAAGAGTGACGAACCCAACGAGGAGCAGAAGGAAATGATCGGCAGTTTTCAGCAAGGTATTTTCTGCAAGCACTGAAATTATAGGTAACATATAGTTTTGTGATGAGGTAATTGGTAGCAAGTGACAAATAGTAAAAGTAAATAAGGTGCAACAAGATGGCCCAATCCTTTTTGTAGCAAAGGACAAGCCTGGACTAACTCTTATATGAAGTAAAACGCTCCCGAGGACACATGGGAACTATCATCAAGCTAGTTTTCATCATGATCATCTGATTCGCGTTCGGTACTTTGATAATTTGGTATGTGGGTGGACCGGTGCTTGGGTGTTGTCCTTACTTGGACAAGACTCCCACTTATGATTAACCTCTAATGCAAGCATCCACAACTACAAAAGAAGTATTAAGGTAAACCTACCCATAGCATGAAACAAGTGGATCCAAATCAGCCCCTTACAAAGCAACACTAACAATAGGGTTTCAGCTTCTGTCACTCTAGCAACCCATCATCTACTTATTACTTCCCAATGCCTTCCTCTAGGCCCGAACAATGGTGAAGTGTCATGTAGTCGACGTTCACATGACACCACTAGAGGAGAGACAACATACATCTCATAAAAATATCAAACGAATACAAAATTCACATGACTACTTATAGCAAGACTTCTCACATGTCCTCATGAACAAAAGTAACTACTCACGAGACATAATATTCTTCATGATGAGAGGGGTATTGATATGCATAATGGATCTGAACATATGATCTTCCACCAAGTAAACCAACTAGCATCAACTTCAAGGAGTAATCAACACTACTAGCAACCCACAGGTACCAATCTGAGGTTTGGGTACAAAGACTGGATACAAGAGATGAACTAGGGTTTGAGAGGAGATGGTGCTGGTGAAGATGTTGATGAAGATAACCCTCCCCAATATGGGAGAGTTGTTGGTGATGACGGCGGTGAAAATTTCCCCCTTCGGAGGGAAGTATCCCCGGCAAAACAGCTCTGTCGGAGCCCTAGATTGGTTCCGCCAAGGTTCCGCTTCGAGACGGTGGCGTCTGGTCCCGAAAGCCTCCATATGATTTTTTCCAGGTCAAAACACCGCATATATGATAAGATGGGCATCGGGGGGTCACCGAGTGGCCCAAGAGGTGGGGGGCGCGCACAGAGGGGGGCGCGCCCCCCACCCTCGTGGACAGGTGGTGGCCCCCTGGTGAATCTCTTTCGCCAGATATTTTTTATATTTTCTGAAACGGTGTCTTGTGGAGTTTCGGAGCTTTTTGAGTTGTGCAGAATAGGTTTCCAATGTTTGCTCCTTTTCCAGCCCAGAATTCCAGCTGCCGGCATTCTTCCTCTTCATGTAAACCTTGTAAAATAAGAGAGAAAAGGCATAAGTATTGTGACATAACGTGTAATAACAGCCCATAGTGCAATAAATATCAACATAAAAGCATGATGCAAAATGGACGTATCAACTCCCCCAAGCTTAGACATGTTTGTCCTCAAGCGAAAGCCGATATCAAAAAATATGTCCACATGTTTAGAGATAGAGGTGTCGATAAAAACAAAATACGGACATGAGGGCATCATGATCATTCTTATAACAGCAACATGTATATATTGTCATATGATACTTATGCTAAAGTAACAATTCATTCACAATGTGAAGTATGAATCAGAAACTTCATTGAAAACCAACAAACTATGATCTCAGTCATTGAAGCAATTGCAATTTATCATAACATCGGAAACAGTCATTATAAGAGCTTTTCAGAAAGTCCACATGGTCAACTATCATATAGCTTTCACAATTGCTCACACTCATGCAATACTTATGGGTATGGAGTTTTAATCGGACACAGAGAAAGATAAGGGCTTATGGTATTGCCTCCCAACCTTTTACCTCAAGGGTAATGTCAACAATAATAGACCATGATAACTTATATCCAAGTGGGTATATATGTCAGGATCTTTCCAAAACAATGTGCTTGCCAAAGGAGAAAATGTAAAAAGGAAAGGTGATTTTCACCTTGACTCTTATAGGGCAAGAATAATAGATAGGCCCTTCGCAGAGGGAAGCACAGGTTGTCATGTGCTTTTATGGTTGGATGCATAAAGTCTTAGCGCAAAAGAAAGTCACTTTATATTGCCACTTGTGATAAGGACCTTTATTATGCAGTCCGTCGCTTTTATTACTTCCATATCACAAGATCGTATAAATCTTATTTCCTCCACACTAATAAATCATACATATTTTAGAGAGTTTGCAAGAATGACAACTTACTTGAAGGATCTTACTCAATCCATAGGTAGGTATGGTGGACTCTCATGGCAAAACTGGGTTTAAGGATGTATGGAAGCACAAGTAGTATCTCTACTTGGTGCAAGGAGTTTTGGCTAGCATGACGGGGGAAGGCAAGCTCAACATGTTGGATGATCCATGACAATATACTTTGTTTCGAATATAAGAAAACATAACCCATTATGTTGTCTTCCTTGTCCAACATCAACTCTTTAGCATGTCATATTTTAATGAGTGCTCACAATCATAAAAGATGTCCAAGATAGTATATTTGTATGTGAAACCTCTCTTTCTTTATTACTTCCTATATTAATTACAACGATTACCAAGACTATGTTTGTCAACTCTCAACAACTTTTATTCATCATACTCTTTACATGTGAAGTCATTACTTCCCATAAGATCAACATGATATCTTTGATACTTTTTATATTTTCTTTTATTCTCTCATGACCAAAGTGAGGAAATCAAGCCCTTGACTCAACACTAATCTTTATTATATAGCTCATGGACTCGGTTACAAAGATAAAGATCATAAAGCAAAAGCTCACAACTAGATCATGCTAACTTTTATTCTACTAGATCAAGATATTACCAAAAGGATTGAACTAAGAAAAACGGTAAAGATAGGAGTGTGATGGTGATACGATATTGGGGCACCTCCCCCAAGCTTGGCAGTTGCCAAGGGGGGTGCCCATACCCATATGATTATGTCCCCTTCTTCGAAGTTGGTGATGATGGAGTTGAAAGCAGTGATGCCGGATCATCATACATCGAGCGTAGGAGATCCACCAACTTGCGGATAATACCTTTGAGTGCGGCGATATGCTCCTTCAGCAAAATATTTTCACTTGTGAGATACTTGTTTTGTATTTGAACTAACTCAATCATCTTGAAAGCTTCAATCTCAATTGAAGTAAAAAGGTTTGGAAGGGGTTGAAGGATGTCTTTTTCTCCTGTTGACGGAGCCTGATCTTCCACCGCCTTCTTGATCCTATTCTCCTTGTTGATCTCCTCGGGTCCTTCCCTCTTCAGATCTATTTTCATTAGCCAAGCATCGTTGCCCTCATTGTTGGAGGAGGAGGACGACATGATGCCTGGCCTTGTCAACCCTAGCAGAAAAATAGCTCGAAACAAGAACAGAGGATTTTTGGGTGATACGGTGGTCAAAACCTTCGGGAGAATATATAAGGAATTTTTACTGACCAAAAGAAGTAACGTGCAAGAAATCGGAGTCCGGGAGGCACACGAGGTGCCCACGAGGCAGGGGGCGTGCCCACCACCCTCGTGGACGCCTCGTGTCCTTTCCGGACTGCCTCTTATTTTTCTATTTTTCTAAATATTCCAAAATGGTGAAAAATTGCCATTAGAACTGTTCTGGAGTCGGTTTACTTACCGTACCACATAACTCTTCCTTTTCGGGGTCTTAATCATTCTGGAAAGTGTCCCTTATGTATTCCTCCGGGGTTACGGTTTCAATAACATTAGTTTCAATATTTATAGGATTACCTAAGATGTAATGTTTGATTCTTTGACCATTCACCACCTTCGGATTTGTGCCTTTGAAGTTGTTGATTTTTATGGCACCGGAGCGATAAACCTCCTCGAAAACGTAAGGTCCTTCCCATTTAGAGAGAAGTTTTCCTGCAAAAAAACCTTAAACGAGAGTTGTATAGCAAGACATAATCACCTACGTTAAACTCACGCTTTTGTATCCTTTTGACAGGCCATATTTTAACTTTTTCTTTAAACAACTTGGCATTCTCATAAGCTTGGGTTCTCCATTCATCAAGCGAGCTAATGTCAAATAACCTCTTCTTGCCAGCAAGTTTGAAATCATAACTGAGCTCTTTAATAGCCCAATATTCCTTATGTTCTAGCTCGAGAGGTAAGTGACATGCTTTTCCATAAACCATCTTATACGGAGACATACCCATAGGATTTTCGTATGCAGTTCTATAGGCCCATAATGCATCATCAAGTTTCTTGGACCAATTCTTTCTAGACCTATTAACTATCTTTTGCAAAATTAATTTCAGCTCTCTATTACTTAATTCTACCTGACCACTAGTCTGTGGGTGATAAGGGAATGCAATTCTATGGTTAACATCATACTTAGCAAGCATTTTACGGAAAGCACCATGAATAAAGTGTGAACCACCATCAGTCATTAAGTATCTAGGGACTCCAAACCTCGGAAAAATAACTTCTTTAAGCATCTTAATAGAGGTGTTGTGATTAGCACTACTAGTTGGAAAAGCTTCTACCCACTTAGTAACATAATCAACAGCAACTAAAATATGTGTGTACCCATTAGAGGAAGGAAACGGTCCCATATAATCAAAGCCCCAGACATCAAACGGTTCAATAAAAAGTGAATAATTCATAGGAATTTCTTGACGTCTACTGATATTACCAATTCTTTGACATTCATCACAAGATAAGACAAACTTACGAGCATCCTTGAAGAGAGTAGGCCAATAAAAACCAGATTGCAATACCTTATGTGCGGTTCTATCTCCAGCATGGTGTCCTCCATAAGCTTCGGAGTGGCACTTGCGTAGGATCTGTTCCTGTTCATGTTCAGGTACACAACGTCTAATAATACCATCTACTCCTTCTTTATAAAGATGTGGGTCATCCCAGAAGTAATGCCTCAAATCATAGAAGAACTTTTTCTTTTGCTGGTATGTGAAGCTAGGAGGTATGAACTTAGCAACAATGTAATTAGCATAATCAGCATACCATGGAGCAGTACGAGAAGTATTTATGACAGCTAATTGTTCATCAGGAAAGCTATCATCAATAGGTTGTGGGTCATCAAGAATATTCTCTAGCCTAGACAAGTTATCTGCTACGGGGTTCTCAGTTCCCTTTCTATCAATAATATGCAAATCAAATTCTTGCAGCAAGAGAACCCATCTAATAAGTCTAGGTTTAGCATCTTTCTTTTCCATAAGGTATTTCATAGCAGCATGATCAGTGTGAATAGTCACTTTAGAATCAACAATATAAGGTCTAAACTTATCACAAGCAAATACAACTGATAAAAACTCCTTCTCAGTAGTAGCATAATTTCTCTGGGAATTGTCTAGAGTTTTACTTGAATATTGGATAACATTCAATTTCTTATCAACTCTTTGTCCTAGAACAACACCTACAGCATAATCACTAGCATCACACATAATCTCAAAGGGTAAATTCCAGTCAGGAGGCTGGACAACAGGTGCAGAGATCAATGCTTTCTTAAGTATTTCGAATGCTTCTACACAATCATCATCAAAGACAAAAGGAACATCTTTTTATAAGAGACTAGTTAGAGGCCTGGAGATTTTGGAGAAGTCCTTAATGAACCTCCTATAAAACCCGGCATGACCAAGGAAACTTCGTATACCTTTGATGTCCTTGGGACACGACATCTTTTCAATAGCATAAACTTTAGCCTTGTCAACTTCAATACCTCTTTCAGAAATTTTATGTCCCAAGACAATGCCTTCATTAACCATAAAGTGGCACTTCTCCCAATTCAAGACAAGATTAGTGTCTTCACATATGTACAAAACTCGATCAAGGTTGCTCAAGCAATCATCAAAAGAAGTTCTATAAACGGAAAAATCATCCATGAAAACCTCAAGAATCTTTTCACAAAAATAAAAAAATATAGCCATCATGCATCTTTGAAAGGTAGCAGGTGCATTACAAAAACCAAAAGGCATACGTCTATAAGCAAAGGTACGGAAAGGACAAGTAAAAGTGGTTTTTTCTTGATCCCCTTTTGACACAGGTATTTGAGAGAAACCAGAATAGCCATCTAGAAAGCAAAAATGAGTATGTTTGGATAATCTTTCCAGCATTTGATCAATACAAGGCAAAGGGTAATGATCTTTCTTAGTAGCTTTATTTAATTTGCGGAAATCAATTACCATCCTATAACATGTAACAATTCTTTGTGGGATCAATTCATCTTTATCATTAGGAACAACAGTCATACCTCCCTTCTTAGGGACACAATGGACAGGACTTACCCACTAGCTATCAGCAACTGGATAGATTATACCTACCTCTAGAAGCTTTCGTATTTCCTTCCTTACCACTTCTTTCATTTTAGGATTTAACCGTCGTTGATGATCAATAATTGGTTTAGCGTCCTCTTCGAATTTTATCCTATGTTGGCATAAAGTGGGACTAGTGCCCTTAATATCATCCAGAGTATATCCAATAGCAGCACGATGCTTCTTCAGAGTTTTCAATAGTTTTTCTTGTTCCTACTCTGAAAGGTTAGCACCGATAATAACAGGATATATCTTCTTTTCATCTAGATAAACATACTTAAGAGTATTAGGTAATGGTTTAAGTTCAAACACGGGATCACCCTTGGGTGGAGGAGGGTCCCCTAGGATTTCAACAGGCAAGTTGTTTTTCAATACGGGTCCCTGCTTAAAGAATATTTCATTTATTTCCCTCCTCTCATTCATATACATATAATTTGCATGGTCTAGAAGATATTGTTCTAAAGGATCGTTAGGAGGCACAACAATAGAGGCAAGACCAATAATTTCATCCTTACTAGGTAATTCTTTATCATGGGGTTGTCTACGAAATTTAGCAAAGTTCAACTCATGAGACATGTCCCCTAAACCAATAATAACAATATCTTTTACGCAGTCTATCTTAGCATTAACAGTATTCAAGAAGGGTCTACCAAATATAATGGGACAAAAATCATCTTATGGGGAACTAAGAATAAGAAAATCAGCAGGGTATTTAACCTTCCCACACAAGACTTCAACATCTCTAACAATCCCAACTGGTGAAATAGTGTCTCTATTGGCACCTACGTCACATAAACCATGATAGCAATGATCTCCTCTTTTAACAAAAATAACAGGCAAGCCTATAATAGGTCTATGTTTATTCCTAGCAACGGGTTTGGCTATTCTAGCAGCTTCCTCTTGGAGGTAAATAACATGTCCATCTAAATTTTCAACCAAGAGATCTTTAACAATAGCAACACTAGGTTCAACTTTAATTTTTTCAGAGGGTGTACGAGTTCTAGTATTACTCTTACGAACCACAGTTGAAGCTTTAGCATGATCCTTTATTCTAACAGGAAAAGGTGGTTTCTCAATATAAGCAGTGGGAACAATAGGATCAACATTATAAGCGATAGTCTTTTCTTCAACTTTAACAGGTTCAACTTCTTTTACTTCAATGGGAGGATGGTATTTAAACCACTTCTCCTTGGGAAGATCAACATGAGTAGCAAATGATTCACAGAAAGAAGCTACTATCTCAGAGTCAAGTCCATATTTAGTGCTAAACTCACGGAAAACATCGGTATCCATAAAAGCTTTAACACAATCAAACTTAGGGGTCATACCTGACTCCTTACCTTCGTCGAGATCCCAATCTTCAGAGTTGCGTTTAATTCTTTTCAATAAGTCCCATTTGAATTCAACGGTCTTCATCATAAAAGAACCAGAACAAGAATTATCGAGCATGGTGCGATTATTGAGAGAAAGCCGAGCATAAAAATTTTGAATGATCATTTTTCTTGAGAGCTCATGATTGGGGCATGAATATAACATTGACTTAAGCCTCCCCCAAGCTTGAGCGATGCTTTCTCCTTCGCGAGACCAAAAATTATATATATAATTACGATCACGATGAACCTGATGCATTGGATAGAACTTCTGATGAAATTCCAACTTCACTCGATTATAGTTCCATGATCCAATATTATCGCATAGCCTAAACCATGTCAATGCATCTCCCTTCAAAGATAAAGGGAAGACCTTCTTCTTGATAACATCCTCGGGCATACCTGCAAGCTTAAATAATCCACAAACTTCATCCACATAGATTAGGTGTAAATCGGAAAGCAGTGTTCCGTCTCCTGTAAAGAGATTATCTAACAGTTTCTCTATCATACCCGAAGGAATTTCAAAGCAAACATTTTCAGTAGGTTCAGTAGGTTGTGGAGAAACTCTTTGCTCTACTGGTCGGGGTGAAGATACCCCGAACAAGCCCCTCAAAGGATGATGAGCCATAGTAACAAGTGACAATAAATTTCAGCACACTTTATAAATTTTTCCTTACCAAATTCCACTTACCAAAGGCGCTTCACTCCCCGGCAACGGCGCCATAAAAGAGACTTGATGACCCACAAGTGTAGGGAATCTATTGTCGTCCTTTCGATAAGTAAGAGTGTCGAACCCAACGAGGAGCGGAGGGAAATGATAGGCAGTTTTCAGCAAGGTATTTTCTGCAAGCACTGGAATTATCGGTAACAGATAGTTTTCTGATAAGGTAATTGGTAGCAAGTGACAAATAGTAAAAGTAAAAAAGGTGTAGCAAGATGGCCCAATCTTTTTTGTCGCAAAGGACAAGCCTGGACTAACTCTTATATGAAGGAAAACGCTCCCAAGGACACATGGGAATTATCATCAAGCTAGTTTTCATCACGATCATCTGATTCGCGTTCGGTACTTTGATAATTTGGTATGTGGGTGGACCGGTGCTTGGGTGATGTCCTTACTTGGACAAGCCTCCCACTTATGATTAACCTCTAATGCAAGCATCCGCAACTACAAAAGAAGTATTAAGGTAAACCTAACCATAGCATGAAACAAGTGGATCCAAATCAGCCCCTTATGAAGCAACGCATAAACTAGGTTTAAGCTTCTGTCTAGCAACCCATCATCTACTTATTACTTCCCAATGCCTTTCTCTAGGCCCAAACAATGGTGAACTGTCACGTAGTCGATGTTCACATGACACCACTAGAGGAGAGACAACATACATCTCATCAAAATATCGAACGAATACCAAATTCACATGACTACTTATAGCAAGACTTCTCCCATGTCCTCAGGAACAAAAATAACTACTCAGAAGACATAATATTGTTCATGATCAGAGGGGTATTAATATGCATAATGGATCTGAACATATGATCTTCCACCAAGTAAACCAACTAGCATCAACTACAAGGAGTAATCAACACTACTAGCAACCCACATGTACTAATCTGAGGTTTGGGTACAAACATTGGATACAAGAGATGAACTAGGGTTTGAGAGGAGATGGTGCTGGTGAAGATGTTGATGAAGATAGTCCTCCCCAAGATGGGAGAGTTGTTGGTGATGACGGCGGTGACGATTTCCCCCTCCCGGAGGGAAGTATCCCCGGCAGAACAGCTCTGTCGTAGCCCTAGATTGGTTACGCCTCAAGACAGCGACGTCTGGTCCTGAAAGCCTCCTTATGATTTTTTCTAGGTCAAAACATCACATATAGGAGAAGATGGGCATCGGGGGGTCACCGAGTGGCCCATGAGGCAAGGGCGCGCCCCCACCCTCATGGACAGGTGGTGGCCCTCCTGGTGAATCTCTTTAGCTAGACATTTTTTATATTTTCTGAAATGGTGTCTCGTGGAGTTTCAGAGCTTTTTGAGTTGTGCAGAATAGGTTTACAGTGTTTGCTCCTTTTCCAACCCAAAATTCCAGCTGCCGGCATTCTCCCTCTTCATGTAAACCTTGTAAAATAAGAGAGAAAAGGCATAAGAATTGTGACATAACGTGTAATAACAACCCATAATGCAATAAATATCAACATAAAAGCATGATGCAAAATGGACGTATCAATCGACTATTGCAATTTGCACTCGTCCATGCTTCTCTGACTATAATGTCTGCACTAAACCATAGTTCTAAAACCCAGATAGGTCGGTGAACTAGTGATGGCGTCGGTTCACATTTTTACCGATCGGACAGCCGGTTCACCAGTTCATTTTTCTGGTTTTGAAGCCATAAAAATTTGTAGAAATCGGTCAAATATACTAATTTTTTATCCTTTGATAGCTAAGTTGGATGAGCGAGTTGGTTGTTGTGTCAAACTGGTGGTATTGACATGTTTCCTAGCGCCCAAGAATCGATCCTAGTGGCTGCAATTATTTTGTCAAATGATAACGCCCACACGTGTGGCATGAAGCAACATGTCCAAACGCCTCCATTATCATTCATTTTGCCACGTCAAAATAGATGACATCAATGGGAATTTTTTTGGCTTTCGGATTAATAATATTTTTCTCCTAATTAAAAAGTCCATTTAAAAATCCATTTTCGTCATCAAATCCATCTCGACGAGATCTTCAAAATAGGATCCCATGTTGATATGTTTCGACGATTTTTTTTTGCCAAAAGTTGCCATGATGTTTACAGTGTATTTGACATAGTGTTTACACTATAGTTACCACGTGGCAATTTTAGTTTATAGATCATGATGATTTTAGTATTTTGACCATGGCAATTTCAGTACTTTGACCATAAAAATTATTTTTTATATGAATCATGGAAATTTTAAGTGCATGTATCATGGAAATTTTAGTTTATGATTCATGGCAAGTCTAGTTTCTTAATTCCCTATTTTATAGTATTTCAAAATTTACTTATAAATGTAGAATAAAAATAGTTGAAACATATCATGGCATCTTCAGTGTAAACACCATAGCAATTCATGTGTCATAGACATGGCAACTTTTAACCCAAAAAAATTCGTTGAAACATATTGATATGAGATTTAGTTTCGAAGATCTCGTCGCGATGGATTTAATGATGAAAATGTATCTTCAATCATATTTTTTATTTAAGAAATAAAACATTTTAAAAACTAGAAATTCAAAAAGATTCCCACATGCATGCATGCGGTGACGTGCCGCAAACTATGTGTTATAAGACGTGTGGGCGGGTGTTGTTCCCACCACACGTGTGGGCGTTATCAACGTCCATTATTTTTTATCGTTCCAGCGATGCTTGCATGTGCCACGGTTCAACCTGTTCTGCCTGGTCCGTTGGCATAACGATTTGATTATCTTAAAACCCCGTTGAGGTTGCTCGTTCCAAATATTTCAGGTCGGACTGACGTGTCGCTTCGAGTTTTTAAAACTATACACCAAGCACCTCAGGGTTGACCCCTCATCCTTTCCTCTATGGTGTCATGCTCGATTGCGACCACCATCTTGTTGCCCCGCAAGCTCCATCCCTGTCGTCCGCCATGGCCGGCGAAGTCGCCCAAGCCAAGCCATGGCCCTTCGCAGAGGCATCCAAGCTCTCTTGGAACACGCATGGAAGACTTATATCCCCTCAGCTTTCTCTCATGCGCTTTGTGCCCTCCTCTCGCCTAGCGCCGCTATGTTAGTCCGATGTGCGTGCTCACCGACGTCACTCCCGATGACCATAGGGTCCTGAGTCACCTGAATCGAATGTGTCATAGCCCCCATAGTTCACACACGCTGACTTAGGCCTCCTCCGACACTCTTGTGTGCTTCCTTGACTCATCGTCGCCGTGTCCAGTGCCTCAACAACGTACAACCCCCACTGGTTAATGGGCACAACTGTTAGATATTATATTAGATATATATGATAATTATGTGTTAGTGCTAACCTTAGGTGCTAATGTAGCCATAAGGTTTTACCTTTAACTTTTTGTGGAGGGATTTTTTTTTTATTTTCTTGTGTGGGTGGGTCTGACATGTAAGTGAGAATGAGAGGTGCTATTTATTTCTTTTTAAAGAAGGGTCCCACGTGTAAGTGACATCACCCAACAGTCAACTCCTTGGAGTAGTTTGGTCCAAGATGATGGTCAAATGCCTTTGATCGGACAACATGGTGACGGAAGTGTATTCGTGCGATCTCGGAGACAAATGTAAAGGCCAAACCCACGGGTAGGTTCCAACGAGTGGCTAAAATATGATTGTCCCTTTTTATATTTCTTATCAAAAGAGAGAAAGCAAGAGATAGAAAGTTAAAATTGATAAAGGATAGGCCACAACTTGTTTGGGAACCAAAATTTCTTTTGTTGTTCCGTTTTTTCTTTCTTAATTGATAGCGGTAGGTCGACCGCCTATCCGATGCTTCAAGAGGTTGTGGGTCGGCCCAATAACAAGAAAACGGCCAATTCCTTCGCTCGCTTGATCGCGAGAGCAAATGCTCGGTGATTGGTTGATAGTGGACCGTTAATCGATGACTTCACAACGAATTTTATTTTATGTAAGAACACCATGAATTTAAGAAAAAGTTCATGAATTTGAAAAATTAAAGAATTTGAAAGAAACCAAGAAGTTGAAAAAGTTCAAGAATTTGGAAAAAAATCACGAATTTGAAAAACAAAATGCTTGTTTCAAAAATTGATCATGGATTTCAAAAAGGTTCTTGAATTTAAAAAGGACACGAAATAAAAAAATGTTAATTATTTTGAAAATAATTTGATAAATTAAAAAAACATCAATTCAGAGAAGTCCCTGATCTGAAAAATATTCCAAAAATTGGAAACGCTTTGCAAATTTATTTTATTTTACGATTTTAAAAATGTTCACAAATCTGTTTTTTTTTTATTTGTAATGAAAAAATAAACAAAATGCGAGAAAAAAAGGAAAATCGTTCAGAAGCTTCGAAAAGCTTAATAGTACCGGTGGGTATCTTCAACCCGTCAACTGGAAAAACGATTGTCCTTAACCGGTCCACTTTCAAACCGGTCAACCGATCACCGAGCGTTCGCCCTCTTGTTATATGGGTCGGCCCAGTTGATGCAGTGGTGTGCGATGTATTGGTTACCGAAGTAACCGGTGCCATTAGCGCAAATTATGAATCGTGAGACGATTGAAGTAACCCAGCAACCACTCAGACGGTCAAACCTAAGGCACTGGTTCAACAAAGCCGGCCCTCCAGGCTCGTCGCCCGCTGCCCTCGGCCCGCTCGTTGGCCACCTCGCTCGCTAGCTCAATGTTTAAAAAAAAGAGTGCTCGTTCAGAAAAAGGCACAATGTCTGCTAAAAATACCAAAATTTTAAAAGTTACAAAATTTAAAAATGATGGTATATTTGGAAAAAGTTCATGAGTTTTTAAATAATTCGTGAATTTTTATTTGTGAAAAGTTCATATTTTCCTTTAAACAAGTTCAGAAATTCAGAAGAAAAAAAATGCGTCAAATTAATAAACATGAATTTGAAAAGGTTCAAATTTGACAAAGTTTACGAAAATAGAAAACAGTTCCTGAATTTTTAAAAAGTTGATGCAACTGAAAAAAGAAAAAAGGGCAAAAACAACCAGAAATGAAAAAAAAGACCTCTAGATTCTGGAAGCTTCCAAACCCATTTGGACTTCACAGAAGCTTGCATGCGTAGATGGCCCGGCCTAATAAATCTAGGGAGGTAAACGGGGGTATGAGCCATACAAAATCCTATGGAAAACGTTTCACGCCGCACCGCTGGCCTACGCACTACGCCGGTCGAACGCGTGCCTTCTGATCCCGCGCAGCGATTCGTGCTGGCGTTGCGTCACGCGCCCTGTTGATTTGTCCACACACCGTCTGCCTCACATCCTTATCTCGTTTCGAGACATTTTAGCCACTCATTCCTCGCCCCCTTCACCTTGTCTCTCTCTTTCTCAGCCACACCGCTGCAAGAGCCTCCTCTCTCCATTACAGCGAGTCTCCTCCCCATGCTTGTAGCTGCTCCCCCGTCGCATCGTTGGCTCGCCTAGGTCTCGCCCCTCACGGCGGCCATGTTGCGTCGGACTCGCGCAACTACCGACGGCACAATGGTGCTGCAACCAGTGCTCGTCGCCATGGTCGGGCTGCAAATCAACCACAACGACAGTGGATTTTTTTGCTACAATCATATTTTGTTTTTGCTGGAACTGGCCCATGTTTTGCTACTACCCATCCGCCCATTTTTTTGCTACTAGGTAATTTTTGCTACAACCGATGAACCATTTTGCTACAACTGTTTCGATTTTTTGTTATTACCGGTGCTTGTCGATTTTTGCTACATCCATCTTCTGTTATTCTTTGTCTTTTTTGCTACAACCGTATTTTGATTTTGCTGGAACCGAAGACATTTTTTGCTACATCCACCCACGGCGGTGTTGCTCAACAACGGCGATGTTTTTTTTTTTTGCTACAACCGTCTCGGATTTTTGCTACTACCAGGATATGCCGTTTTGCTACCATCGGAGTTTTTGCTACTACCAGAGTCTTCCTGGAAGCATCAGGAGTTTTTGCTACCACCCTTTGTTTTTGTTTTGTTTTTGCTGGAACCATCCTAAAAATTTGCTACAACCTTCTTTTGATTTTGCTGGAACCGGCATTTTTCGCTTCGGTGTCGGCGGTGAAGGCGGGTGGTGTTTTGGTTCGCCGGCGGCGGTGAGGCTGCGAGCGCCGGCGACGAGCAGGGGCAGCGGTGGTCCAAGCAAGAGCAGCGTGGGCCAGCGTGCGGGATCCCACGGGCGGCGACGGCGCTTGCTTTTTTTTCTCCTCTTTTTCTCCGTGGGGAGGATGACGATAGAAGATGCGGGGCAGATCTGACGGTTACGCACGTCCAGATCGAGCGCTCTGGTTTGACCGGCCGAAACGTTCCGCCGGTGCGCCGGCGCAGAGTACTGCCCTTTATTTAATTTGCAAAGAAGAAAAGAAAGCCCACACCCGAAGGCCCAAACTCTTATGTTTCCCCTCGATAGCCATGGTGAGCGTTGAACGCTTAGGTTTAGGGCGCCACCGTTCCGTCCCTCCGGCCGCCCTTTGAGCTCGATGCCGGCCACCCAACGTGATTCACTCTGACGGATGTGTTCCTGACAATCATAATTCATCCCGAGGAACCCATCTCCCCGATGTTGCCTAGACCCGCCCAGTTGGATCATCGCCGTTGTCCGTCCTCCTGCACTAAGCTTGCCGTCGCCAGCCTTCGACCTCCCCGTTCCCAAGCCATACTCCTGTCCTAGGCGATGGTGTCTCTCTCTCTCTCCTCTCCCGTTTCTTTGGGATTTTTTTATCAGCCACGTATTTTCATGCAGTAATCAGCGATGTGATCTGTTGTTTGTCGTTCTTTGTACAGCTGATGCCGCGGCAGCAAGATTCCTGTGATTTTGTTGTTCAGAGACTGCAAAATTTAGGGAGAAAGAGTTTGTGTGTTCTGTAGGTATCAAGATACTCCCTCCGTCCACAAATACTTGTCGGAGGAATGAATGCATCTAGACGTATTTTAATTCTAGATACATCCATTTTTATGCATTTCTTCGACAAGTATTTCCGGACGGAGGGAGTACTTCAGTACAATGCTCAAGGTTCGGTGTGTATTTGTAAAATTGAGGGTCACTGCATTCAGTTTATGCTACCTCATATTTATGGTCCTTTCACTATTGATTCTTGCTTGTATATCAAGTGTATATTAGGAATTAAGTTCCCTGGATTAGAAATAACCATAGGTTCCTGTTTTCCAAAACTATTCGGGGAAGTTATTTTGTCTGTATGTCGAAGTGGTGAGATTTGCAATTCTGTGGTAGAGGAAGAGGCGCATGGGGTCTGGTTGGGTTGGAAGAACTGGCATCGATTTATGATCACACGTTGATGACTAAGACATACTTCACTGCTCTGGTAAAAGAAAATATGCTTGAGGTTCAATCCCAATCGGCTGGATACCTTTTAATTGTAGATATATTAAAGAGAAGCGAGGACTGCAACAAGCTGGCTCACAGCCTTACCTAACATGCAACAGTATTTGGGGATTAGTTTTTTTTTTTTTGAGAAACTGGCAGGAGCGCTGCCTTTCAATTAGAAGATTTACAGAAAGTTTTCTTCGGGTGGAAACCCAAAAAAATCCTGAACGGCATGTGGACTACTCGCGGTAGAGGAAACAACTAGATCTGTGCAAGCGAATATCTGCCAAGGATAGGTTAGCCACTTCTCGGTAGGTCATCCTGTTGCTGGTGAAAATAAGGCCGTTCCTCTCCTTCCAAATGTTCCAAAGCGAGTATATCATGATCCCACTGCGCTCCCTCATGCTCCGGCCGGAGGCCGTGGCAAGGTACTCTTCCCACCATAGGTTAATTGCAGAATCAATGTTCGGTGGGCTCGGGTTGGTCATCCCTTCGGCGGCATTGACAGTCCTCCACACCTCCTGCGAGAAGGGGCAATCTCAGCAAAGGTGAGCAACATTCTCGACAAAAGTGAGGCATAGGCGGCATATCAAATTTTGAGGACATCCACGGATTGCGAAGTTCTCCGTCGTGAGGATTCTCCCGTGCAGCACTAGCCAGGCAAAAATCTTGCATTTGGGGGTAGTCTGCGCCTTCCAAACCTTAGTGGAGCGGGAAGGCATGAAGCGCCCAATGAATTGCATCAGATAGGAAGAGTTTGAGGAGTATTCCCCAGAGTTCGTCTAGTTCCAACGGATGGAGCCCAGGCGAGAGGGGTCAATGCCGGTGTCCTGCAAAAGCTGCCAGATGTCGATGAATTCACAGACTTGATCTGTGTTGCTCAACCGGGAGATGGCCGTGATCCAATGGCCCCTCTCAAGATCCTCAAAGGCCATCCTACTTTTATGGGTTGCAATCTTATACAGCTGCGGGGCTCGGACTCAGAGGGGGGAGTCCCCTATCCAACGATCCTTCCAGAAGCTGGTACGTTTTCCATCGCCGATGGTGATAGTGGTAGAGGCTCTGAAGAGTGCCATGTCAGAGTCACTGCATGGGAGCTCGGTGCCCACCCATAGTCGGTCAGGGTCCATCCATTCGTACCATGGCCACCTAAGACGCAAGGCCTGATCGAAGCGGCCGAGATCAACCACCCCAAGGCCACCAAAAAAATTTGGCGCGCATACCACCTTCCAATTGATGAGAGAGCGCCCACCGTTGGTGTTTTTGCTATCATCAGCATTCCAAATAAAATTCCGAGCCAGCTTGTCCAGCTTCTTAACCGCCCATTTGCAGAGCGGGATGATTGTCGAATGATAAGTGACGGTAGGCGTGAGGACGGTCTTTGTCAGAGCAACCCGGCCAACCCTTGTGAGGTTTCTCCCCCTCCATCCTGGAATGCGAGCATCGTACTTGTCGATGAGAGGTTGCAAGTCTACTTTCCGAAGGCGCCGGATGTGAAGGGGCATACCAAGGTACCTCCCCAGGAAGGTGGCCAACTTTGCTGGGAAAGCAGAGAGGACATTAGCCAGGTCGATGCCCTCACAGCGAATGGGAAAGACCTCAGACTTGTCGAGGTTCATTCTTAGCCCAATTATGTCAGCAAAGACATCCAGGATGTGACGGATGGCCAAAAGCTCTTCCTTGTCTGGGTTGGCAAAAATTCCGGCATCATCAGCGTACAGTGATGTTCTGAGTCTGGCAGTTCCTGCCTAGACAGGCATGAGAACCCCCATGTCAGTAGCCATGTGAAAGATCCACTGCAGAGGGTCGATGGCGAGTGTAGAAGACTAGAATAGGCTATGCAACACGATTGCATTGATCGATGCACTAGGCACGTATATATGATGTACAGGATGGGGCCACAACCTCAACTATACAGGCGAACTAGGAGGCGCGCCCAAGACACAATATACATGCACATAATATATTCAACACCCCCTGCAGTCGAAGCGTCGCCGAACACGCAGATACTAGAACGAAACTCCTCGAAGGTGGAAGTTGGCAGTCGCTTAGTCATCACATCGGTGAACTGTTGTGCGGTCGAAACATGGAGGGCTTGAATGCGTCCAAAGGCCACCTTCTCACGCAAAAAGTGAATGTCCAGCTCAATGTGCTTGGTCTGGCGATGATGAACGGGGTTGGCGGAAAGGTACAACGCAGAGCAATTGTCACAGTAGATAACCTTAGCCTGGGAGACATCATGATCCAACTCCTGAAGTAGCTGTCATAGTCAGGTGCACTCGGCGAATGCGTTAGCCACTGCTCGATACTCGGCTTCCGCACAAGAGCGCGAAACTATGGGTTGTCGCTTGGACAACCACGAGACGAGGGAAGGACCGAGGTAGACGCAGTTGCCAGAGGTGGAGCGACGTGTGTTAGGGAAGCCAGCCCAGTCAGCATCGGAGTAAGCCACCATCTCCAGAGAAGTGGACACCGTGAGAGTGAGTCCGAGAGACATCGTTCCACGCATGTATCGGAGAATCCGTTTCAGAAGTGTCCAATGGGAGTCGCGATGGGCGTGCATGTGGAGACACACCTGTTGAACAACATACTATAGATCTGGCTGGGTGAGTGTCAGATACTGAAGAGCACCAACAATGGACCGGTAGAACAAAGCATCCGACGCGGGAGAGCCCTTGAGAGCAGAAACATTGGCCTTCGTGTCAACAGGAGTAGTAACAGGGTGGCAGTTGAGCATGCCAGCACGCTCAAGTAGCTCATGCGCATACTTCTGCTGATGAAGAAAGAAGCTGTCACGGCGCCAAACGACCTCAATGCCAAAGAAATAATGGAGAGCGCCCAAGTCCTTGATAGCAAACTCGTCATGCAGCCGAAGAGTGATCTGCTGAAGAAGGGATGCGGAGGATGCCACCAGGATGATGTCATCGACGTAGAGGAGCAAATAGGCAGTCGTGTCGCGGCGGTTATAGACAAACAACGAGGCATCCGAGCGAGTGACGCTGAAGCCCAGTGTTTGAAGGAACCCGACGATACGCTGGTACCAGGCGCGAGGTGCTTTCTTGAGACCGTAGAAAGACCGAGACAACAAGCACACATGGCCAGGATGAGAGGCGTCGACGAAACCGGTGAGCTGCTCACAGTAAACCTGCTCCACAAGATGGCCAGGAAGGAAGGCATTGGAGACATCCATCTGATGAACCGGCCAGCCACGGGAGACCGCCAACTGGAAGATGGTGCAGATCGTGCCCGGTTTGACAACCAGTGCAAACGTCTCAGTGAAGTCAATGCCAGCACGCTGCCGAAAACCACGTACCACCCAGCGAGCCTTGTAGCGCTCAAGTGTACCATCCGAGCAGGTCTTATGATGAAAGACCCACTTACTGCTGATGACGTTGGCGCGAGAAGGCTGGGGAACCAGTGTTTAAGTACGGTTTTGCTGAAGAGCAT
The DNA here is from genome assembly GCA_902687465.1 of Secale cereale. Lineage (NCBI taxonomy): Eukaryota > Viridiplantae > Streptophyta > Magnoliopsida > Poales > Poaceae > Secale > Secale cereale. The sequence goes on along the minus strand of LR738711.1, from coordinate 809,512,179 downwards.
CGAGCTCTTCCTGCATCGCAGGAAGCCAGTGAGGATCACGTAGGGATGCTCTAGCAGACAGATGAGTCGGCTATGGCTCGGTGGTGGAGGCAGCGATGAGTTACTCGTCGCTGGAGTACCGCAGACTCGAGCAGTGAACGCCGGCTCGAGCCTGAGTTAGAGGGCGAGACGGCGGCTCCGGGACGAGGCCCGAGGGGGTAGCCGAGACGACCGGCGAGGGCGCTTGTACCGGCGAGGCCGCCTACGATGGCACCAGCGAGGCGGCTGACGAGGCTACCGATGAAGGGGCAGCCGGCGAGGGCACCAGCGAGGCCATGGGTGAAGCAGCCGGGGAGGGCACTGGCGGCGAGGCCAGCGGTGACGGCGAAGGCGGCGTGGGGGCGCGAGGTGCAGCTCGTCCCACGGCGCAAGGACCACCAAAGCCCAGAGGCGGTCGAGGAGCTGAGCGGGGCCGTCCACCTGACGAGGTTACCGAAGGGCCAGCGGTGGCCGACGACGACGAGAGGTACCTGCTGCTAATAACAAGGAAACACCTTCTCATCAAAGTAAACGTGTCGGAGGGGTGAAGACTCGATGTGAGACAGAGTCATAGAAGTGGTAGCCTTTAGTGTTTTTGACCATAAAACAGTAAGGCATAAAGCCCTACTATGTGTCATTTTTCATTATATGGAAAATAAAATAGAGTTACAATGGTTGTTGGGGAAGCAACCAGAGTTCAAAGTAAGGAAAAAAGAAAATAATACAAAGATTATTCAGATGGTATCTATCTAGGATGACATGCCATTCTTAAAACTAGGTTTGGCTCTCAGCATGGTTAGGGTAGCCTTTGGTGTTAGGTGGGTAGCCGAGGAAGATGCATGCGACGGAGAGGGGTGCAAGCTTATGTGGCGGCGATGCTAGGATACCAGAGACAACCGAAAATGCGAAGCTCGTCATAAGAGGGTGGTGCATCGAAGAGGAGATGATGAGGTGCAAAGTTCCCGCGAGTACAATAGGGGCGGATGTTAATGAGGAGGGAAGCGGTGGCGAGAGCGTCAGGCCAAAAGCGCGGAGGCACATTGGCATGAAAGAGAAGCGTCCGAACGTAGTCATTAAGAGTGCGGAAGACTCGCTCAGCGCGACCAATCTGTTGCGAAGTGTACGGGCATGTGAGACAAAAAATCGTGACATGTGTGGTGAGGAGAGTGCGAACGGCTAAGTTGTCAAACTCCTTCTCGTTGTCTGTTTGTATACAAGGATGGGTCGAGAAAATTGCGTGAGAACATAGGAGTAAAATGCAGCGAGAGTGGTGATAACATCGCACTTATGCCGCAACGGGAAGGTCCACACATAGTGCAAAAAATCATCAAGAATAATATGATAGTAAAGATAGCCTGTATTACTAGCAATTGGAGAGGTCCAAACATCACTATGAATTAACTCAAATGGGTACAATGTGACATGAGAAGACGCCCTAAAAGAAAGACGAGCATGTTTGCCAAGGCGACATGCATGACAAGAGTGATTATAGATCTTATAACACGTGAAAGAAAAACTTCGAAGTATATGACAAAGGGTGGCAGGGTTGGGACGACCCAAGTGAGCGCGCCAGAGATCCACACCGGTGGCAAGGGAAACATGGGCGATGGAGGTGGTGGAGGCAGTGGAGTGGACCGGGTAGAGCTCGTCGAAGCTGTCACATTGGTGGAGCACCATCCGGGTATGAGTGTCCTTAATAGTAAAACCACACTCGTCAAACTCAACGGTAACATGATTTTCACGTGTAAAAGAACGAACAAAGACAAGGTTTTTAATAAGGTTAGGAGAAACTAAGATGTTAGATAATGACAAATGAGTAGAAGTAGATGGAAAAGATGCATTCCCTATATGAGTTATAGGAAGTGAGGAACCGTCGCCGACGGTGATGCGAGTGGAGGTGTGGATGGGATAGGAGGTGTGGAGGTTACCAGGATGAGCAACCATGTGTGCGGTAGCTCCAGTGTCCATATACCAGTCGCCGCCGCCGGTGTAGGTGGAAGGAGAGGGAGCAGAGTGAAGGGCCGCTAAGAGAGCTGGATCCCACGGTATGGGCGGGAGCACGGACTTCTAGGACGGCGGCGTCAGGGGCAGCAGCGGCAGCCCTCCTGGCTGCAGCAGCGGTGCCACGTAGGGCCGCGGCATGGCGTAGAACGCCTGGTGAGAGGGGGCCGCGTGCCAAGGATACCCGGGATAGGGGCACGGGGAACCGGCATGGAGTAGGCATGCACAACACCGGTCCAGGGGTTTTGGCTGGCGTACGACGGTGTCGGCTGGTACTGCTGCTGCTGGGGGCGGGCCGCGCCGTCCTGAGCCCCATTGCCTGCTGCTGCTTGCGGCGACTCCCATTAGCGGGTGGCGGGGGAGGCGGGAAGGGGGCGGCCGATGCCTGCAGGAAGGCCAGCGCGGGGCGCGGTGGAGGCGGCGCCGATCCCCCGCGAGTGCCGGCGATGAGGGCGGTGTGGGTCGCCCGAGTCCGGGCCATCTTCATCCGTCTCTCCTCCAGCTTGAGATACGCCACCACCTTGGCAAAGGTGGGCTCTCGGATGAGGGTAAGGTTGCTGGCAGCGTTCCCAAAATCCTCGTTGAGACCAGCAGTGAGAGTGTTGATGAGGAGCTCATCGCCGAACGTCTCGCCGACATCACTGCTTCCTCGCTACTTCCCGAGTTTGCATAAGAGGAAAGGGAGATGCAGCAAAGTGAAGTAAGTATTTCCTCCAGTTTTGAGAACCAAGGTATCAATCCAGTAGGATATTACACACAAGCCGCCAAATACCTGCACAAACAATCAAACAACTTCCACCCAATGCTATAAAGGGGTTGTCAATCCCTTCTAGGTTATTTGCACAAGTGAGATATGATGAAGATAAAGAAACGGTAAAGTAAATATTTTTTGGTTTTTGTTTTATAGATTGAAATGTAAAAGATTGCAAAATAGTAGATCGGAAAACTTATAAGATGTAAAGTAGACCCGAGGGCGGGTTAACAAATTACTGCCAAGCAATTGGTAGAAAATCGAATAATTATGAAGACATCTAAGGCAATGATCATGAATATAGGCATCATGTCCGAGACAAGTAGATCGACTCCTGCCTGCATCAACTATTATTACTCCACACATCGACCGCTATCCAGCATGCATCTAGAGTATTAAGTTCATAAGAACAGAGTAACACCTTAAGTAAGATGACATGATGTAGATGAATTAACTCAAGCAATATGATGAAAGCCCCACCTTTTTATCCTCGATGGCAACAATACAATACGTGGCATGCCCTTTCTGTCACCGGGATTGAGCACCGCAAGATTGAACCCAAAGCAAAGCACTTCTCCCATTGCAAGAAATATCAATCTAGTTGGCCAAACAAAACCGATAGTTCGAAGAGAATTACTAAGATATTAGATCATGCATATAAGAATTAAGAAAAGACTCAAATAATATTCAAAGATAATCTGATCATAAACCCGCAATTCATCGGATCTTGACAAACACACCGCAAAATAATATTACATCGGATAGATCTCCAAGAACAACAAGGAGATATGGTATTGAGGATCCAAGAGAGAGAATAATCCATCTAGCTACTAGCTATGGAACCATAGGTCTGTGATGAACTACTCACGCTTCACCGGAAGGGCAATGGTGATGATGTAGATGCCCTCCGTGGTCGATTCCCCCTCCGGTAGAGTACCGATAAAGGCCTCCAGATGGGATCTTGCGGTAACAGAAGGTTACAGCGATGGAAAAGTGGTTTCGATGGATATTCTGGGGTTTCTGGAATATATGAGAATATATAGGCGGAAGAAATAGGTCGGTGGACGCTCGAGGGGCCCACAAGGGTGGGGGCGCGCCCTATCCCCCAGGGCGCGCCCTCCATCCTTTCCAAGTCCATCTGGTGTCTTCTGGTCCAAGAAAAATCCTCGTGAAGTTTTGTTCCGTTTGGACTCCGTTTGATATTCCTTTTTTGCGAAACTCAAAAACAAGGAAAAACAGAAATTGTCATTGGGCCCTGGGTTAATAGGTTAGTCCCAAAAATCATATAAAATAGCATATAAATGCATATAAAACATCCAAGATAGATAATATAATAGAATGGAACAATAAAAAGTTATAGATACGTTGGAGACATATTAAGCATCCCCAAGCTTAATTCCTGCTCGTCCTCGAGTAGGTAAATGATAAAAACAGAAGTTTTGATGTGGAATGCTACCCAACATATTTATTAATGCAATATTCTTTATTGTGGCATGAATGTTCAGATCCATAAGACTCAAAATAAAAGTTTATCAATATCAAAACAATAATACTTCAAGCATACTAAAAAGTAATCTACTAAGCTTCAAAAATGACACGGCTAAAGAAAGTTATCCCTACAAAATCGTATAGTCATTTATGCTCCCTATTCTTAACACAAATTATAAATCATTCCTATCCTGGTGTCAATCAAGCAATTGTTTTCATACTTCAACATTCTTAAACTTTTTCAACTCTTCACGCAATACATGAGCGTGAGCCATGGATATAGCACTATGGGTGGAATAGATGGTGGTAATAGACAAAAGGAGGGAGAAAGTCTCACATCAACTAGGAAAATCAATGGACTATGGAGATGTCCATCAATTGATATCAATGTGAGTGAGTAGGGATTGCCATGTAACGGATGCACAAGAGCTGTAAGTGTATGAAAGCTCAAAAGGCAACTAGTGGGTGTGCATCAAATTGCTTGCTCATGAAGACCTAGGGCATTTGAGGAATCCCATCGTTGGAATATACAAGCCAAGTTCTATAGTGAAAAATTCTCACTAGTGATATATGAAAGTGACAACATAGGAGACTCTCTATCATGAAGAACATGGTGCTACTTTGAAGCACAAGTGTGGAAAAGGATAGTAACATTGTCCCTTCTCTTTTTTCTCTCATTTTTTCGTGGGCTTCATTGGCCTCTTTTGTTTATTTGGGCTTCATTGGCCTCTTTTTTTATTTGGGCTTCATTGGCCTCTTTTATTTTTGATAACCTCACATGGGACAATGTTCTAATAATGATGATCATCACACTTTTATTTACTTACAACTCGATACTAGAACAAAGATATGACTCTATATGAATGCCTCCGGCGATGTATCGGCATGTGCAATGACCCAGAGTGACATGTATGAAAAATATGAACGGTGGCTTTGCCACAAATACTATGTCAACTACATGACCATGCAAAGTAATATGACCATGATGTAGCATGTCATAATAAACGGAACGGTGGAGTTACATGGCAATATATCTCTGAATGGCTATGGAAATGACATAATAGGTAGGTATGGTGGCTGTTTTGAGGAAGGTATAAGGAGGGTTTATGCACCGGCCAAAGTTGCGCGGCACTAGAGTGGCTAGCAAGGTGGAAGGGTGAGAGTGCGTATAATCCATGGACTCAACATTAGTCATAAAGAACTCACATACTCATTGCAATTTTTTTATTATCTCTCGAAGAAAAGTACTATGACGCATGCTCCTAGGGAGGAGGTTGGTAGGAGTTAACCATCGCGCGCCCCCGACCTTCACGCAAAGACAAACACTCAAAATATAAAGTGCTCCAATTCGGTTGCATAGTTAGGAGACAATAGGTGCATGCTACGGGAATCACAAAGTTTAACACAATTATTTCTTTAACCTCACAAACTACTACTAGCATGACTCTAATATTACCATTTTAACATCTCAAAACAATTACAAGGAGTCAAACTTCACATAGTATTCAATGCTCTATATATGAAAGTTTTTATTATATCTCCTTTGGATGTCTATCATATTAGGACTAATTTCATAACCCAAGCAAATTACCATGTTGTTCTTAAGAACTCTCAAAATAATATAAGTGTAGCAAGAGAGTTCAACAATTTCTATAAAAAAACCACCTCCGCTCTAAAAAGATATAAGTGAAGCACTAGAGTGAAACTTCCTAGCTCAAAAGATATAAGTGAAGCACATAGAGTATTCTAATAAATCACAATTAAAGCGTGTCCCTCTCAAAAGGCATGTATAGAAAGGATGATTGTGACAAACTAAAAAGCAAAGACTCATATCATACAAGACGCTCCAAGCAAAACACATATCATGTAGTGAATAAAAATATAGCCTCAAGTAAAGTTACCGATGGATGAAGATGAAAGAGGGGATGCCTTCCCGAGGTATCCCCAAGCTTAGGCTCTTGACCTTCCTTGAATTTTACCTTGGGGTGCCTTGGTCATCCAAAAGCTTAGGCTTTTGCCACTCTTTATTCCACAGTCCATCAAATCCTTACCCAAAACTTGAAAACTTCACAACACAAAACTCAACAGAAAATCTCATGAGCTCCGTTAGTAAAACAAAGCAAATAACCACCCAAAGTACTATTGTGATCTTATTCTAATTTCATATTGGTGTAATATCTACTGTATTCCAACTTCTCCATGGTTCATACTGAAGGAAATATGCCCTAGAGGCAATAATAATGATGTTATTTGTATTTCCTTATATCATGATAAATGTCTTTTATTCATGCTAGAATTGTATTAACCGAAAACTTGATACATGTGTGAATACAAAGACAAAATAGTATGTCCCTAGTATGCCTCTACTAGACTAGCTCATTGATCAAAGATGGCTATGTTTCCTAGCCATAGACATGAGTTGTCATTTGATCAACGGGATCACATCATTAGGATAATGATGTGATGGACTAGACCCATCCATTAGCATTGCACTATGATCGTTTAGTTTTCCTGCTATTGCTTTCTTCATGACTTATACATGTTCCTATGACTATGAGATTATGCAACTCCTGAATACCGTAGGAACACCTTGTGTGCTATCAAACGTCACAACGTAACTGGGTGACCATAAAGATGCTCTATAGGTGTCTCCGAAAGTATTCGTGGTGTTGGCATAGATCAAGACTAGGATTTGTCACTTCGAGTGTCGGAGAGGTATCTCTGGGCCCTCTCGGTAATACACATCATAATAAGCCTTGCAAGCAAAAGACTAATGAGTTGGTCATGAGATGATGTATTATGGAACGAGTAAAGAGACTCGCCGGTAACGAGATTGAACTAGGTATAGAGATACCGACGATCGAATCTCGGACAAGTAACATACCGATGACAAAAGGAACAACGTATGTTGTTATGCGGTTTGACCGATAAAGATCTTCGTAGAATATGTAGGAGCCAATATGAGCATCCAGGTTCCGCTATTTGTTATTGACCGGAGATGAGTCTCGGTCATGTCTACATAGTTCTCGAACCCGTAGGGTCCGCACGCTTAACGTTTGATGACGATCGGTATTACGAGTTTATGAGTTTTGATGTACCGAAGGTAGTTCGGAGTCCCGGATGAGATCACGGACATGACGAGGAGTCTCGGAATGTCCGAGACGTAAAGATTGATATATTGGACGACTATATTCGGACACCGGAAGTGTTCTGGAAAGTTTTAGAATTTACCGGAGTGCCGGGAGGGGGGGGGGTTACCGGAACCCCTCGGGGGAATGGTGGGCTATAGTGGGCCATAGGGGAGAAAGAGAGCAGTAGCCAGGAGGTGGCGCGCCCCCTCCCTAGGGGCAGTCCGAATAGGACTAGGTGAGGGGGGCGCGGCCCCTCTTTCCCTCTCCCTCTCCCTCTCCTTCCTTCCCCCTCTCCTTCTTGGTGGACTCCTACTAGGAATAGGATTGCAATCCTATTCCTAATAGGATTGCCTCTCTAGGCGCACCATAGAGGGTCGGCCGGCCTCCCCCCTTGCTCCTTTATATACGGGGGCAGGGGGGCACCCAAAGACACACAAGTTGAATTGTTTTAGCCGTGTGCGGTGCCCCCCTCCACAGAAACACACCTCGGTCATACCGTTGCAGTGCTTAGGCGAAGCCCTGCGCCGGTAGATACATCATATCCGTCACCACGCCGTCGTGCTGACGAAACTCTCTCGTGAAGCTCAACTGGATCAAGAGCTCGTGGGACGTCATCAAGCTGAACGTGTGCTGAACACGGAGGTGCCGTACGTTCGGTGCTTGATCGGTTGAATCGCAAAGAAGTTCGACTACATCAACTGCATCACTTGACGCTTCCGCTCCTGGTCTACGAGGGTACGTAGACACACTCTCCCCTCTCGTTGCTATGCATCTGGTAGATAGATCTTGCGTGATCGTAGGAAAATTTTAAAATACTACGTTCCCCAACAGTGGCATCATGAGCCAGGTCTATGCATAGATGATATGCACGAGTAGAACACAATGAGTTGTGGGCGATACTAGTCATACTGCTTACCAGCATGTCATACTTTGCTTCGACGGTATTGTGAGATAAAGCGGCCCGGACCGACATTACGCGTACGCTTACGCGAGACTGGTTTCACCATTATGAGCACTCGTTGCTTAAAGGTGACTGGCGGGTGTCTGCCTCTCTCACTTTAGCTGAATCAAGTGTGGCTACGCCCGGTCCTTGTGAAGGTTAAAACAACACATACTTGACAAAATATCGTTGTGGTTTTGTATGCGTAGGTAAGAACGGTTCTTGCTAAGCCCGTAGCAGCCACGTAAAACTTGCAACAACAAAGCAGAGGACATCTAACTTGTTTTTGCAGGGCTTGTTGTGATGTGATATGGTCAAGACATGATGAGATATACGATTTTGTATGAGATGATCATGTTTTGTAAAGTTATCGGCAACTGGCAGGAGCCATATGGTTGTCGCTTTATTGTATGAAATGCAATCGCCATGTAATTGCTTTAATTTATCACTAAGCGGTAGCGATAGTCGTAGAAGCAATAGTTGGCGAGACGACAACGATGCTACGATGGAGATCAAGGTGTCGCGCCGGTGACGAAGGTGATTATGACGGTGCTTTGGAGATGGAGATCAAAAGCACAAGATGATGATGGCCATATCATGTCACATATTTTGATTTGCATGTGATGTTTATCTTATTATGCTTCTTATTTTGCTTAGAACGACGGTAGCATTATAAGATGATCCCTTACAAAATTTCAAGGTATAAGTGTTCTGCCTAAGTATGCACCGTTGCGAAAGTTCGTCGTGCTGAGACACCACATGATGATCGGGTGTGATAAGCTCTACGTTCAAATACAACGAGTGTAAGCCAGTTTTGCACGCGCATAATACTCAGGTTAAACTTGACGAGCCTAGCATATGCAGATATGGCCTCGGAACACTGAAGACCGGAAGGTCGAGCATGAATCATATAGTAGATATGATCAACATAAGATGTTCACCATTGAAAACTACTCCATCTCACGTGATGATCGGACATGGTTTAGTTGATTTGGATCACGTGATCATTTAGATGACCGGAGGGATGTCTATCTAAGTGGGAGTTCTTTAAGTAATATGATTAAATTGAACTTTAATTTATCATGAACTTAGTCCTGATAGTTTTTGCATATCTATGTTGTTGTAGATCAATGGCATGTGCTACCGTTCCTTTGAATTTTAATGCATTCCTAGAGAAAGCTAAGTTGAAAGATGATGGTAGCAATTACACGGACTAGGTCCGTAACTTGAGGATTATCCTCATTGTTGCATAGAAGAATTATGTCCTTGAAGCACCGCTAGGTGACAAGCCCCCTCCCGCTAATGTAGACGCTTTGAACGTCTGGCAGACGCGGTCTGATGACTACACGATAGTTCAGTGTGCCATGCTTTACGGCTTATAACCGGGACTTCAAGGATGTTTTGAACGTCATGGACCATATGAGATGTTCCAAGAGTTGAAGTTAATATTTCAAGAAAATGCCCGGATTGAGAAATATGAGATTTCCAATAAGTTCTACAGCCGCAAGATGGAGGAGAATAGTTCTATCAGTGAACACTTGCTCAGAATGTCTGGGTACTACAATCATATGACTCAACTTGGTTGCAAAGTTGACGAGGATAGTGTTATTGATAGAGTTCTTCAATCACTGCCACCAAGCTATAAAGGCTTCGTGATGAACTATAATATGCAAGGGATGCAGAAGACAATTCCCGAGCTCTTCGCTATGCTCAAGGCTGTGGAGGTAGAAATCAAAAAGGAGCATCAAGTGTTGATGGTTAACAAGACCACTAGTTTCAAGAAAAAGGGCAAGGGAAAGAAGGGAAACTTCAAGAAGAATAGCAAGATAGTTGCTACTCCCGCAAAGAAACCCAAGTCTGGATCCAAGCCTGAAACTGAGTGCTTCTACTGCAAAGGGACTGGACACTGGAAGCGGAACTGCCCCAAGTATTTGGCGGATAAGAAGGATGGCAAGGTGAACAAAGGTATATGTTGTTGGGGAACGTTGCATGGGAAACAAAAATTTTCCTACCGTTCACCAAGATCAATCTAGTAGATGCAACTACGAGGGGAGAGTGTGATCTACGTACCCTTGTAGATCGCTAAGCGGAAGCGTTATGAACGCGGATGATGGAGTCGTACTCGTCGCGATTCAGATCGCCGAAGACCTAGCACCGAAGCAACGGTGCCTCCGCGTTCTTCACACGTACGGCTCGGGGACGTCTCCTCCTTCTTGATCCAGCAAGGGGTGGAGGAGAGGTTGATGGAGAACCGGCAGCACGACGGCGTGGTGGTGATGGTGGAGAAGAACTCCAGCAGGGCTTCGCCTAAGCTCCGCGGGAGAAGAAGATATGACGGGAGAGGGAGGGCAGCACCGAGGCACAAACTGTGTTGGCTGCCCTCCCTTTGCCCCACTATATATAGGGGGGGTGGAGAGGTTAGGGCGCCCTAGGGTTTCCCCCTAGGGGCCGGCGGCCAGGGCAAGGGGAGGGGGGCGGCGGCCAGGGCAGGGGGAGGCGCCCAGGCCCTAGGGTTTCCCCCCTAGGTGCCTTGCCCCCCAAGCCCAAGGGGTGCAGCCAGCCCTAGGGGGTCCCACCCCCTTAGCCGCATGGGGAGAGGGCCCAGGGGGGGCGCACAGCCCCCTGAGGGCTGTGGTGCCCCCCCTTGTGGCCCAATAGGCCCAGAACACCTTCCGGACCCCCCGAAAACCTTCCCGGTACTCCGCCGATTTCCCGATGCTCCCCGGAACACTTCCGGTACTCCGAAACCTTTCATCCTATATATCAATCTTCGTCTCCGGACCATTCCGGAGACCCTCGTCATGTCCGGGATCTCATCCGGGACTCCGAACAACCTTCGGTAACCATGCACTCTTCTCACTAACAACCCTAGCGTCACCGAACGTTAAGTGTGTAGACCCTGCGGGTTCGGAAACCATGTAGACATGACCGAGACACTCCCAGGTCAATAACCAATAGCGGGATCTGGATACCCATATTGGCTCCTACATGTTTCTCGATGATCTCATCGGATGAACCACGATGTCAAGGATTCAGGCAATCCCGTATACAGTTCCCTTTGTCTCGTCGGTATGTTACTTGCCCGAGATTCGATCATCGGTATCTCTATACCTAGTTCAATCTCGTTACCGGCAAGTCTCTTTACTCGTTACCGTAATACATAATCCCGTGACCAACTACTTAGTCACTTTGAGCTCATTGAGATGACGTATTACCGAGTGGGCCCGGAGATACCTCTCCGTCATACGGAGTGACAAATCCCAGTCTCGATCCATGTCAACTCAACAGACACCTTCGGAGATACCTGTAGAGTACCTTTATAGTCACCCAGTTACGTTGTGACGTTTGGCACACACAAAGCACTCCTACGGTGTCAGTGAGTTACATGATCTCATGGTCATAGGAACTTATACTTGACATGCAGAAAACTATAGCGATAACTGACACGATCAAAAGCTATGTTTACGTTTGGGTCTCGTCCATCACATCATTCTCCTAATGATGTGATCCCGTTATCAAATGACAACTCATGTCTATGACCTGGAAACCGCGGTCATCTTTGATCAACGAGCTAGTCCTGTAGAGGCTCACTAGGGACACAAAGTCTGTCTATTCATCCACACGTGTATTTGAGTTTCCAATCAATACAGTCATAGCATGGATAATAAACGATTATCATGAACAAGGAAATATAATAATAACTCTTTTATTATTGCCTCTAGGGCATATTTCCAACAGTCTCCCACTTGCACTAGAGTCAATAATCTAGCATTACAAGGTAATGAATCTAACACCCATAGAGTCTTGGTGTTGATCGTGCTTAGCCCGTGGAAGAGGCTTAGTCAACGGATCTGCAACATTCAAATCCGTGTGTACTTTGCAAATGTTTATGTCCTCCTCCTTGACCGAATCGCGGATGGAATTGAAGCGTCGCTTTATGTGTCTGGTCCTCTTGTGAAACCTTGGTTCCTTGGCTAGAGCAATGGCACCAGTGTTGTCACAGAACAGAGTCATTGGGTTCAGTGCACTAGGCACAACTCCAAGATCTGTCATGAACTCCTTCATCCAGACACCTTCCTTTGCCGCCTCCGAGGCAGCTATATACTCCGCTTCACATGTAGAATCAGCTACCACGCTCTGCTTGGAACTGTACCAGCTTACCGCTCCCCCGTTGAGAATATATACGTATCCGGTTTGTGACTTAGAGTCATCCGGATCAGTGTCAAAGCTTGCATCAACGTAACCCTTTACGACGAGCTCTTGATCACCTCCATAAACGAGAAACATATCCTTAGTCCTTTTCAGGTACTTTAGGATATTCTTGACCGCTGTCCAGTGATCCATACCAGGATTACTCTGAAACCTTCCGGCCATACTTATGGCAAGGCTGACATCTGGTCTTGTGCACAGCATTGCATACATGATAGAGCCTATGGCTGAAGCATAGGGGACGACACTCATCTTTTCTCTATCATCCGCAGTCACTGGGCATTGAGTCTTACTCAACTTCGTACCTTGCAATACCGGCAAGAACCCCTTCTTGGATTGATCCATTTTGAACTTCTTCAAAACTTTATCAAGGTATGTGCTTTGTGAAAGTCCTATCAAGCGTCTTGATCTATCTCTATAGATCTTGATGCCCAATATGAAAGCAGATTCACCGAGATCTTTCATCGAAAAACTCTTGTTCAAATACCCCTTCACGCTATCCAAAAATTCTATATTGTTTCCAATCAGCAATATGTCATCCACATATAATATTAGAAACGCTATAGAGCTCCCACTCACTTTCTTGTAAATACAAGCTTCATTGTAAACTTGTATAAACCCAAACGCTTTGATCACCTCATCAAAGCGAAGATTCCAACTCCGAGATGCTTGCACCAGCCCATAAATGGAACGCTGGAGCTTGCATACTTTGTCAGCATTCTCTGGATCGACAAAACCTTCTGGTTGCATCATATACAACTCTTCCTTAAGAAAACCGTTAAGGAACGCTGTTTTGACATCCATCTGCCAAATTTCATAATCGAAATATGCAGCTATTGCCAACATGATTCGGACGGATTTAAGCATCGCTACGGGTGAGAAAGTCTCATCGTAGTCAATCCCTTGAACTTGTGAAAAACCCTTTGCCACAAGTCGAGCTTTATACACGGTGACATTACCGTCAGCGTCCGTCTTCCTCTTAAAAATCCATTTATTCTGAATGGCCTTCCGCCCTTCAGGTAATACTTCCAAAGTCCATACTTTGTTTTCATACATGGATCCCATCTCGGATTTCATGGCCTCTAACCATTTGTCGGAATCTGGGCCCACCATCGCTTCTCCATAGCTCGTAGGTTCACCGTTGTCTAACAACATGAACTCCAAGACAGGGTTACCATACCACTCAGGTGCAGTGCGTACCCTTGTCGACCTACGAGGTTCGGTAGTAACTTGATCGGAAGCTTCTTGATCATCATCATTGGCTTCCTCTTCAACCTCTGTAGGCTCCACAAAAACATCTTTCTGTGCTGCGCTACTTTCTGGTTGAAGCAGAGGTTCAATAACCTCATCAAGTTCTACCTTCCTCCCACTCAATTCTTTCGAGAGAAACTCTTTCTCGAGGAAGGACCCGTTCTTATCGACAAACACTTTGCCCTCGGATCTGAGATAGAAGGTGTACCCAACTGTTTCTTTTGGGTATCCTATGAAGACACATTTGTCCGCTTTGGGTTCGAGCTTTTCTGGCTGAAGCCTTTTGACATAAGCATCGCAACCCCAAACCTTGAGAAAAGACAACTTAGGTTTCTTACCAAACCACAGTTCATACGGTGTTGTCTCAACGGACTTAGATGGAGCCCTATTTAAAGTGAATGCAGCTGTCTCTAACGCATATCCCCAAAACGATAGTGGCAAGTCGGCAAGAGACATCATAGAACGTACCATATCTAATAGGGTTCGATTACGACGTTCGGACACACCATTACGCTGTGGTGTTCCAGGTGGTGTCAACTGTGAAACAATTCCACATTTTCTTAAGTGATCACCAAACTCATAACTCAGATATTCTCCCCCTCGATCAGATCGTAGGAACTTGATCTTCTTGTTACGATGATTTTCAACTTCACTCTCAAATTGCTTGAACTTTTCAAAAGTTTCAGACTTATGCTTCATCAAGTAAATATACCCATATCTACTTAAGTCGTCAGTGAAGGTGAGAAAATAACGATATCCACCGCACGCCGTTACACTCATCGGACCGCACACATCAGTATGTATGATTTCCAATAAGTCACTTGCCCGTTCCATTGTCCCTGAAAACGGGGTCCTTGTCATCTTGCCCATGAGGCACGGCTCGCACGTGTCAAGTGATTCAAAATCAAGAGACTCCAAAAGTCCATCAGCATGGAGCTTCCTCATGCGTTTCACGCCGATATGACCGAGACGGCAGTGCCACAAGAAAGTGGTATTATCATTATCTACTCTACATCTTTTGGCATCAATGTTATGAACATGTGTATCATCACTATCGAGATTCAATAAGAATAAACCCCTAACTTCGGGTGCATGACCATAAAAGATATTACTCATATAAATAGAACAACCATTATTCTCTGACTTAAATGAGTAACCGTCTCGCAATAAACAAGATCCAGATATAATGTTCATGCTTAACGCAGGCACTAAATAACAATTACTCAGGTTCATAACTAATCCCGATGGTAATCGAAGAGCGAGCGTGCCGACGGCGATCACATCAACCTTGGAACCATTTCCCACGCGCATCGTCACTTCGTCCTTCGCCAGCCTCCGTTTATTCCGCAGTTCCTGTTTAGAGTTGCAAATGTGAGCAACCGAACCGGTATCAAATACCCAGGCACTACAACGAGAGTTGGTAAGGTACACATCAATAACATGTATATCATATATACCTTTGTTGTTGTTGTTGGCCCCCTTCTTGTCCGCCAGATACTTGGGGCAGTTCCGCTTCCAGTGGCCATTCCCCTTGCAATAGAAACACTCAGTCTCTGGCTTGGGCCCAGCCTTGGGTTTCTTCACTGGATTAGCAACTGCTTTGCCACCCTTCTTAGAGTTACCCTTCTTGCCCTTGCCATTCTTCTTGAAACTGGTGGTCTTATTGACCATCAACACTTGATACTCCTTCTGGATGTCTGCCTCAGCGACTTTCAGCATCGAAAACAGCCCGGCGATGGTTTTATTCATCCCTTGCATGTTGTACTGCTGGACGAAGCTCTTGTAGCTTGGAGGGAGTGACTGGAGAATTCTGTCAATGATAGCCTCATCCGGGAACACAAGTCCCAGATCAGCTATGCGGGTATAGTACCCAGACATCTTCAGTAAGTGCTCACTGACAGACGAATTCTCCTCCATCTTGCAAGCGAAGAATTTATCGGTGGTCTCATACCTCTCGATCTTAGCATTCTTCTCAAAGATGAATTTCAACTCCGTGTACATCTCATATGCACCATGACGTTCAAAACGCCTTTGGAGTCCTCCTTCCAAGCCGTACAACATGGCACATTGTACTATCGAATAGTCATCCGAACGCGTCTGCCAGACGTTCATATCGTCCGCAGAGGCTCCAGGAGCGGGGGGTTGACCTAGCGGTGCATTTAGGACATAAACCTTTTGGGCAGCTGTGAGGATGATCCTCAGATTGCGGAGCCAGTCCACAAAGTTGCTCCCATCATCTTTCAGTTTAGCTTTCTCTAGGAACACATTAAAATTCAGGGGAACTCCTGCGCGAGCCATCTACAACATAAATTTGCAAAGACATTTTTAGACTATTGTTCATGATAAGTGAGTTATTACCTAATCAAATTAATTATAACTCCCACTCAAATTGACATCCCTCCGGTCATTCGAGCGTGACATGATCCAAATTCACCAACCCAAGTCCGATCATCACGTGAGATGAGGTGGTGTCAATGGTGAACATCAACATGTTGATCATATCTACTATATGACTCATGCTCGACCTTTCGGTCCTCCGTGTTCCGAGGCCATGTCTGTACATGCTAGGCTCGTCAAGTCTAACCCGAGTGTTCTGCACGTGCAAAACTGGCTTGCACCCGTTGTATGCGAACGTAGAGTCTATCACACCCGATCATCACGTGGTGCTTCGAAACGACGAACCTTCGCAACGGCGCACACTCGGGGGGAACACAATTTTATCTTGAAATTTTAGTGAAGGATCATCTTATAATGCTACCGTCGTCCTAAGCAAAATAAGATGCATAAAAGGATTAACATCACATGCAAATCATAAGTGACATGATATGGCCATCAACTCGTGCTTTTGATCTCCATCTCCAAAGCACCGGCATGATCTCCATCGTCACCGGCGCCACACCGTGATCTCCATCATCGTGTCGCCATCGGGGTTGTCGGCGCCCACCATGCTCTTACTACTATTGCTACCGTTTAGCGATAAAGTAAAGCATTACAAAGCGCTTAATGATTGACACGCAGGTCATACAAAAATTAAAGACAACCCTATGGCTCCTGCCGGTTGCCGTATGCATCGACATGCAAGTCGATATTAACTATTACAACATGATCATCTCATACATCAAATATAATTCATCATGTCATTGGCCATATCATATCACATGCATACCCTGCAAAAACAAGTTAGACGTCCTCTAATTTGTTGTTGCATGTTTTACGTGGCTGCTATGGGTATCTAGCAAGAACGTTTCTTACCTACGCAAAACCACAACGGTGATATTCAAGTTGCTATTTAACCTTCTACAAGGACCGCCTTGTTCTATTCCGATTCAACTAAGATAGGAGAGACAGGCACCCGCCAGCCATCTTATGCAACAAAAGTCACATGTCTGTCGATGGAACCGGTCTCATGTACGTGGACATGTAAAGTTGGTCCAGGCCGCTTCATCCTATAATACCGCTGAATCAAGAAAGACTAAGGAGGGCAGCAATTTAAACATCAACGCCACAAACCCTTTTGTGTTCTACTCGAGAAAGCATCTACGCAAGATCCTAGCTCATGATGCCACTGTTGGGGAACGTTGCATGGGAAACAAAAATTTTCCTACCGTTCACCAAGATCAATCTAGTAGATGCAACTACGAGGGGAGAGTGTGATCTACGTACCCTTGTAGATCGCTAAGCGGAAGCGTTATGAACGCGGATGATGGAGTCGTACTCGTCGCGATTCAGATCGCCGAAGACCTAGCACCGAAGCAACGGTGCCTCCGCGTTCTTCACACGTACGGCTCGGGGACGTCTCCTCCTTCTTGATCCAGCAAGGGGTGGAGGAGAGGTTGATGGAGAACCGGCAGCACGACGGCGTGGTGGTGATGGTGGAGAAGAACTCCAGCAGGGCTTCGCCTAAGCTCCGCGGGAGAAGAAGATATGACGGGAGAGGGAGGGCAGCACCGTGGCACAAACTGTGTTGGCTGCCCTCCCTTTGCCCCACTATATATAGGGGGGGTGGAGAGGTTAGGGCGCCCTAGGGTTTCCCCCTAGGGGCCGGCGGCCAGGGCAAGGGGAGGGGGGCGGCGGCCAGGGCAGGGGGAGGCGCCCAGGCCCTAGGGTTTCCCCCCTAGGTGCCTTGCCCCCCAAGCCCAAGGGGTGCGGCCAGCCCTAGGGGGTCCCACCCCCTTAGCCGCATGGGGAGAGGGCCCAGGGGGGGCGCACAGCCCCCTGAGGGCTGTGGTGTCCCCCCTTGTGGCCCAATAGGCCCAGAACACCTTCCGGACCCCCCGAAAACCTTCCCGGTACTCCGCCGATTTCCCGATGCTCCCCGGAACACTTTCGGTACTCCGAAACCTTTCATCCTATATATCAATCTTCGTCTCCGGACCATTCCGGAGACCCTCGTCATGTCCGGGATCTCATCCGGGACTCCGAACAACCTTCGGTAACCATGCACTCTTCTCACTAACAACCCTAGCGTCACCGAACGTTAAGTGTGTAGACCCTGCGGGTTCGGAAACCATGTAGACATGACCGAGACACTCTCAGGTCAATAACCAATAGCGGGATCTGGATACCCATATTGGTTCCTACATGTTTCTCGATGATCTCATCGGATGAACCACGATGTCAAGGATTCAGGCAATCCCGTATACAGTTCCCTTTGTCTCGTCGGTATGTTACTTGCCCGAGATTCGATCGTCGGTATCTCTATACCTAGTTCAATCTCGTTATCGGCAAGTCTCTTTACTCGTTACCGTAATACATAATCCCGTGACCAACTACTTAGTCACTTTTGAGCTCATTGAGATGACGTATTACCGAGTGGGCCCGGAGATACCTCTCCGTCACACGGAGTGACAAATCCCAGTCTTGATCCATGTCAACTCAACAGACACCCTCGGAGATACCTGTAGAGTACCTTTATAGTCACCCAGTTACGTTGCGACGTTTGGCACACACAAAGCACTCCTACGGTGTCAGTGAGTTACATGATCTCATGGTCATAGGAACTTATACTTGACATGCAGAAAACTATAGCGATAACTGACACGATCAAAAGCTATGTTAACGTTTGGGTCTCGTCCATCACATCATTCTCCTAATGATGTGATCCCGTTATCAAATGACAACTCATGTCTTATGACCTGGAAACCGCGGTCATCTTTGATCAACGAGCTAGTCCTGTAGAGGCACACTAGGGACATAAAGTCTGTCTATTCATCCACACGTGTATCTGAGTTTCCAATCAACACAGTTATAGCATGGATAATAAACGATTATCATGAACAAGGAAATATAATAATAACTCTTTTATTATTGCCTCTAGGGCATATTTCCAACATATGTGATATACATCTTATTGATGTGTACCTTACTAATGCTCGTAGTAGTACCTGGGTATTTGATACCGGTTCAGTTGCTAATATTTGTAACTCAAAACAGGGACTATGGATTAAGCGAAGATTAGCTAAGGATGAGGTGACGATGCGCGTGGGAAATGGTTCCAAAGTCGATGTGATCACCGTCGGCACGCTACCTCTACATCTACCTTCGGGATTAGTTTTAGACCTAAATAATTGTTATTTGGTGCCAGCGTTGAGCATGAACATTATATATGGATCTTGTTTGTTGCAAGACGGTTATTCATTTAAATCAGAGAATAATGGTTGTTCTATTTTTATGAATAATATGTTTTATGGTCATGCACCCTTGAAGAGTGGTCTGTTCTTATTGGATCTCGATTGTAGTGATACACATATTCATAATATTGAAGCCAAAAGATGCAAGGTTAATAATGATAGTGCAACTTATTTGTGGCACTGCCGTTTAGGTCATATTGGTGTAAAGCGCATGAAGAAACTCCATAGTGATGGACTTTTGGAATCACTTGATTATGAATCACTTGGTGCTTGCGAACCATGCCTCATTGGCAAGATGACTAAAACTCCGTTCTCCGGAACTATGGAGCGAGCAACATATTTGTTGGAAATCATACATACTGATGTATGTGGGCCAATGAGTGTTGAAGCTCGAGGCGGGTATCGTTATTTTCTGACCTTCACTGATGATTTAAGCAGATATGGGTATATCTACTTAATGAAGCACAAGTCTGAAACATTTGAAAAGTTCAAAGAATTTCAGAGTGAAGTAGAGAATCATCGTAACAAGAAAATAAAGTTTCTACGATATGATCGTGGAGGAGAATATTTGAGTTACGAGTTTGGTCTTCATTTGAAACAATGTGGAATAGTTTCACAACTCACGCCACCCGGAACACCACAGCGTAATGGTGTGTCCGAACGTCGTAACCGTACTTTATTGGATATCGTTTTGGGGTTATGCTTTAGAGACAGCTGCATTCATGTTAAATAGGGCACCATCTAAATCCGTTGAGACGACA
The DNA here is from genome assembly GCA_902687465.1 of Secale cereale. Taxonomy (NCBI): domain Eukaryota; kingdom Viridiplantae; phylum Streptophyta; class Magnoliopsida; order Poales; family Poaceae; genus Secale; species Secale cereale. The sequence goes on along the minus strand of LR738711.1, from coordinate 809,491,999 downwards.
CCTTATGAACTATGGTTTGGCAAGAAACCAAAGTTGTCGTTTCTTAAAGTTTGGGGCTGCGATGCTTATGTGAAAAAGCTTCAACCTGATAAGCTCGAACCCAAGTCGGAGAAATGTGTCTTCATAGGATACCCAAAAGAGACTGTTGGGTACACCTTCTATCACAGATCCGAAGGCAAGATATTTGTTGCTAAGAATGGATCCTTTCTAGAGAAGGAGTTTCTCTCGAAAGAAGTGAGTGGGAGGAAAGTAGAACTTGATGAGGTAATTGTACCTTCTCCTGAATTGGAAAGTAGTACATCACAGAAAATTGTTTCAGTGATTCCTACACCAATTAGTGAGGAAGCTAATGATGATGATCATGAAACTTCAGATCAAGTTTCTGCTGAACGTCGTAGATCAACCAGAGTACGTTCCGCACCAGAGTGGTACGGCAACCCAGTTCAGGAAGTCATGTTACTAGACCATGATGAACCTACGAACTATGAGGAAGCGATGATGAGCCCAGATTCCACAAAATGGCTTGAGGCCATGAAATCTGAGATGGGATCCATGTATGAGAACAAAGTGTGGACTTTGGTTGACTTGCCCGATGATCGGCAAGCCATCGAAAATAAATGGATCTTCAAGAGGAAGACCGACGCAGACGGTAATGTTACTATTTACAAAGCTCGACTTGTTGCGAAAGGGTTTCGACAAGTTTAAGGAGTTGACTACGATGAGACTTTCTCAACTGTAGCAATGCTTAAGTCTGTCCGAATCATGTTAGCAATTGCCGCATTTTATGATTATGAAATCTGGCAAATGGATGTCAAAACTGCATTCCTAAATGGATATCTCAAAGAAGAGTTGTATATGATCCAACCAGAAGGTTTTGTCGATCCAAAAGGTGCTAACAAAGTATGCAAGCTCCAGCGATCCATCTATGGACTGGTGCAAGCATTTCGGAGCTAGAATATACGCTTTGATGAGGTAATCAAAGCATATGGTTTTATACAGACTTTTGGAGAAGCCTGTATTTACAAGAAAGTGAGTGGGAGCTCTATAGAATTTCTAATATTATATGTGGATGACATATTGTTGATTGGAAATGATATAGAATTTCTGGATAGCATAAAAGGATACTTGAATAAGAATTTTTCAATGAAAGACCTCGGTGAAGCTGCTTATAAATTAGGCATCAAGATCTATAGAGATAGATCAAGACGCTTAATTGGACTTTCACAAAGAACATACCTTGATAAAGTTTTGAAGAAGTTCAAAATGGATCAGTTAAAGAAAGGGTTCTTGCCTGTGTTACAAGGTATGAAGTTGAGTAAGACTCAATGCCCGACCACTGCAGAAGATAGAGAGAAAATGAAAGTCATTCCCTATGCCTCAGCCATAGGATCTATCATGTATGCAATGTTGTGTACCAGACCTGATGTGTGCCTTGCTATAAGTCTAGCAGGGAGGTACCAAAGTAATCCAGGAGTGGATCACTGGACAGCGGTCAAGAACATCCTGAAATACCTGAAAAGGACAAAGGATATGTTTCTCGTATATGGAGGTGAAAAAGAGCTCGTCTTAAACGGTTACGTCGATTCTAGCTTTGACACTGATCCGGATGACTCTAAGTCACAAACCGGATATGTATTTTTATTGAACGGTGGAGCTGTCAGTTGGTGCAGTTCCAAGCAGAGCGTCGTGGCGGGATCTACGTGTGAAGCGGAATACATAGCTGCTTCGGAAGCAGCAAATGAAGGAGTCTGGATGAAGGAGTTCATATCTGATCTAGGTGTAATACCTAGTGCTTCGGGTCCAATGAAAATCTTTTGTGACAACACTGGAGCAATAGCCTTGGCGAAGGAATCCAGGTTTCACAAGAGAACAAAGCACATCAAAAGACACTTCAATTCCATCCGCGATCTAGTCAAGGAGGGAGACATAGAGATTTGCAAGATACATACGGATCTGAATGTTGTAGACCCGTTGACTAAGCCTCTTCCACGGGCAAAACATGATCAGCACCAGGACTCCATGGGTGTGAGGATCATCACTTTGTAATCTAGATTATTGACTCTAGTTCAAGTGGGAGACTGAAGGAAATATGCCCTAGAGGCAATAATAAAGATGTTATTTGTATTTCCTTATATCATGATAAATGTCTTTTATTCATGCTATAATTGTATTAACCGGAAACTTGATACATGTGTGAATACATAGACAAAATAGTATGCCCCTAGTATGCCTCTACTAGACTAGCTCATTGATCAAAGATGGCTATGTTTCCTAGCCATAGACATGAGTTGTCATTTGATCAACGAGATCACATCATTAGGAGAATGATGTGATGGACTAGACCCATCCATTAAGATAGCACTATGATCGTTTAGTTTTACTGTTATTGCTTTCTTCATGACATATACATGTTCCTATGACTATGAGATTATGCAACTCCCGAATACCGTACGGACACCTTGTGTGCTATCAAACGTCACAACGTAACTGGGTGATCATAAAGATGCTCTACAGGTGTCTCCGAAAGTATTCGTGGTGTTGGCATAGATCAAGACTAGGATTTGTCACTCCGAGTGTCGGAGAGGTATCTCTGGGCCCTCTCGGTAATACACATCATAATAATCCTTGCAAGCAAAAGACTAATGAGTTGGTCACGAGATGATGTATTACGGAACGAGTAAAGAGACTTGCCGGTAACGAGATTGAACTGGGTATAGAGATACCGACGATCGAATCTCGGACAAGTAACATACCGATGACAAAAGGAACAACGTATGTGTGACGCCCAAAGACCGACGTCCCAGAAGATTCCAGACATTCCAGATGTTCCGGGTTCTCCCATGTGTTTCATTTCTGCTTGTGTTATTTATTTTGCTTTGCATCATGTCATCATGCCATCATGTCATTCATCTTTTCTTCTCAACTAAATAAATTGTGTGGACCTTCGGTCCATTTAAATCGAGGGAAGGATGACTTCTCTTTATAACATATCCTCCTAATATATGGAGCTATATAATTATTCCATTGCTTCGGAATCACCAACACACACTTGCATCTTCCCTATTTTGTTGGAGCCATTTTTGTTGGGTTGGTAATATTCCACAAAGCCTTACAAAAATGTTCCATCATTTATTTCTTCTTCATGGCCTCTTTTCTTATTAAATGTTGAACTCTCTCTATTTTGTTTCTGCTAAAGAAATAAATAAGAAGAGCAGCCGCAGCTTAGCCTTGCAGGCCAGAGGCATGTGGCCTCCCTCCCAGCCGGCCCATCTGGCCAGGCCCAAACTTCCCCCCCAGCAGCCCACCGGCGGCCTAACCTAGCCCGACATCCCATCGCTCCTCACCCCTCGCTCTTCTGCCGCACCCCGCCGCCAGCATCTCCCTCGTCGCCCGCACCCTTTTTCCCTCGCTCGTCCTCCCGCAGCTCTCCCCTCGCGCGCCCAACAGCGTTGCCGCGCCTCAGCTTCCTCTAGCCGCGGGCCTGCGCTTCCCCACTCCTCCTCGTCGGCCTCCCGCCATCGGGCCTCCTCCTCGCCTCGCGCCGGCCACCGGAGCGCCATGGCCCCTGCGCCCGCGCCCCTCCGTCTCCCTCGCGTGGACGCGCCCCTCCAGCACCAAGGCCGCAGCCCGACGCGCCCGTCCTCGCCACCCCGTCGCCCGCCTCGCCTCCAGCCAAGCCGGCCAGGAGCTGCGCCGCTCCTGCCGTGACCCTGCCTCCTCCCTCCTACGGCCACGGCCTCGCCGCGTCGGCCGGGGATGCGTTGTCAGCGCCGCGCCCCTCCGTCGCCTCACACGCCGCGCAGGCCTTCCTCCTCGCCGCCTGGAGCCCCGAGCAACCTTCAGCAAGGCCCCATGCTGCCTCTCCTCCACAGCGCCACGCCGTTCGCCATCGAGGCGCCTGCGCCTCGTCCCCCCCCCCCCAAGCGGCTCCCTCCGGCCTTGCCGCGTGCCGCTGCCATGGCCTTGTCGCCCCCGTGCTGCCGCCTTTGTTTGCTCTCTTGTGTTGCTTCGTTTCGGATCATCAAGACCGGCAAGATCGACAAGACCGAGACCGCCAAGTACCTCGTCGACAAGTGTACCACTATCGTCGCCAAGTCCCGAGACCGGCAAGTCCGAAGACCCCAAGTACCCCTCCGATGACATGAACATCTACAAACGAGAACGACTACACAAGACGACGCGTCTCTAGTGCCGCGACAAGTACCTCTACGGAACGTGTACAACGACCGTGAACGAATCGCGAGAACGACTACTTCCACTACTTCCACTACGTCCCTCGACGACCTCAAACCGCCCCGAAACGAATGTTTCGAAGGTATAACCCCGAGACGATGACCTGTGGAATGATTGTGGTTGTATGAGATGTTTTCCTTGTGTGCTCCGTGCCCGTTTCATCTTTTGTCGTGCTCCTCGGTTTCCTCGTCGCCAACTCGTGGGAACCCGGTGACGGGATCACCCAACTTTTCTTTTTGCATGACACGCTCTCCGTCATCTTGTGCACCGGTCTCTCAACGAGTTACCGGAACAGAGATGTTGCAGTTGCATCATTTTCGGATCGTTGCCGTGGCACCCTTTCCTTCCACCACGGTGACAATACTTCATATCTCTCATGTTAACGTTTAACTAAAAATTGCATAAACTTGATCATGTCATCCGCATCATGTTAACAACCTTTGAATGTTTAATTGTCGTTGCTTTAATAATTACTAAATTGGTCATGTGGGGTTTTCCGGAATTGTTGTTGTTATTTCCGGCCTCATTTAAATTGCCTAGATAGGTAGTTTACTTTGTTTCACCTCTTGCTATGTTAAAAACATTTAATCTTGCCTTGTAAATAAACGAGAGTCAACTAAATAAATCAAATGTGGTGTTTCGTCAATATGCAACTCGTTGCATACTGAGCTCCACTTAACTTGTAGTTTTGTTTGTGCACATTGCCATGCCATGCATAATTAAACCGGACATGCATCATACTTGGATGTGCATCGTATGCCATGTTTATGCTTGTGTGTTTACCATGTTGTTTGCTTCTTTCCGGTTTGCTTCCTCGTTAGCTTCGGGTTCGTTCCGGAGTTGTGAGGATCCGTTCGACTACTGCTTGGACTTGCTCTTCTCCCTCGCGGAATCCCAGGCAAGATGATCATACCCTTGGATACCTTTACTACCATTGCCATGCTTAGTTGTCTCGATGCTATCGTTACATGTCGCGCTACACATCTTTTATGTCAGCCTCTCCTTGTTTCCATGAAACCTCTAACCTTTGACACCTTCCTAGCAAAACCATTGTTTGGCTATGTTACCCGCTTGCTCAGCCCCTCTTACAGCGTTGTTAGTTGCAGGTGAAGATGAAGATTGTTCCAGGAGGGAACTTGTTGTTGGAATATCACAATATCTATTATTATTATTATTAACACACTTATATACTGGGCATGGGTGGAAGGCTTGGCCTTTTGCTCGGTGTTTTGTTCCACTCATGCCACCATAGGCGCCGATAAACCGGCATTATGTTCCTTGATTTTGCGTTCCTTACACGATGGGTATATGGGGACCCCTTGACACTTCGACTTTGAATAAAACTCCTCCAGCAAGGCCCAACATTGGTTTTAATTTGCCTCATAATAACTTAATTAATTAATTAAATTGCATAAGGGGGACGCTCCTTGGAGATTCTTTTCTACATAGCAAGGGGGGGCCAGTGTTGATGGTGTTGGTCCCAAACGGGCAACCTGCGGGGCCACCTTGCGGAAACCCGAGGGCTGGTTTTACTCGTAGCTTGTCCCATCCGGACGTGGCCTGAGACGAGATACGTGCGGCTACTATCAGGGTGTCGGCACACCAGGAGGTCTTGCTGGACTTGTTTTACCATTATCGAAATGTCTTGTGCACCAGGATGCCGAGCCTGGTCGGATTTCCCTAAGATAAGGAGTGATGATATTATATTTATCACTTCAGCTAATCGTGAGAGCTTGTGATGGGCTAAGTTGGGACACACCTGCAGGGTTATGATCTTTCGAAAGCCGTGCCCGCGGTTATGTGGCAGATTGGAATTTGTTAATGTCCGGTTGTAGAAAACTTGACAGAGGATCCGAAGTAAAACACACAACTGTGTGAGTAACCGTGTGCTAGGTGGCTTCTCACCCCTCGTTGGTTACCCCAAGTGGAAGGTTTGAGATGCAGTGTAGCAGAAGTTTTCCCTTGGCAATACCAAGGATCGTTTTCCCTGAGACTCCCAGTTTCAACAAGAAGGTGTCAACTGCTAACGGCGCCAGATATTAGCAATCAACATGGACCTGCACACAGATACAAATAACTTTGCTCCCAACGAGTACAGAGAGGTTGTCAATCCCTCCGGCCTTGTATTTTACAAAGGATCAAACGCAAGTGATAATAGTGATAGGTATAATTGCAATAGTAAGTAAAAAGCGGAAAGTAAAAAGTGGATGTGATCAATGATGGTAATATGGACAGGAGTCTCATGATGTTCACTAGTGATGTCTCTCTCCCAAAAGACGATAAAACTGCTATGTGAGGTAAACGAATTACAGCTGGGCAATTGACAGTACCAATGCTGACTAAGTTGCAAGAAAGGTAGAGGTTCAAAGCATGGGCGGTACGCCGAGGTAAGTAGACCAAAATCCATCTGCATCTACTACTAATCATCCACCTTGAGATATCTATCCAGAACATCTCGCTGGTATTAAGTTGCGAGTCCCACCCATAGTGTAAACTCAAAGCAACAGACAACTGCTGTCGGTGTACTAAGGTAGGGGTACCTCAGTACCCCAACTTGTGCACGGGCAGTTGCTGCTTCCCGCGGCAGGGTGTACCACACGCTCGCCGGAGACCTTTCTGCTCCTTATTAAACCATTCAAAAACAAAGTATACAAGACAGAAGATCGAGACCCCGGCAAGTGGAGCTTGCCGGGAAGGCCGTACCAGGCTCAGGACTACCTCACTAGCACAAGGCCCTGGCAAGAGGAGCTTGCCAGGAAGACTAGAAGACACGCATCGGCGCTTTATGCGCCCCGGCAAGGGCCCGGGGAGCGGCAAGCTCCCGGGCCCGGCAAGATCAAGGCCCCGGCAAGGTGCTTGCCGGGAAGGTTGCGCTGTGTGCCCGCGCTCCAGCTCATCGGCCCACGCGTCGCCCTGGGGCTTATCCAGGGACACGTGGCGGATGGCTGTGCAGCCTGGGGGACACGGTGGCACTACACGATGGTGGATCCATCGCCGTGGCGGACGGAGACGCAAGGGCGGGAGCTTTTGGGGTCGACGGCGACGGGCATTAAATGCCCTTGTCCCCCACTGTCAAAGTAGGTAGCGACCACTGTTCACACACTGTAGCTCCACTATTCCCGCACTGTTACAACTACCACCTCTTTTACGTTTTTACCCTTTCTCCTACGTTGACACCTGTCGGTGACCCCTTGCGCTATAAAAGGAGGCCCATGCACAACGTGGAGGGGGTTCGGAACCTAGATCGCTCATACGCTCGGTGTAGCTAGTTCTTCAAGCTCTCGAGCTCTCCAACTCAATACAAACTAAGCAGGAGTGGGGTTTTACGCGTCCATCGCGGCCCGAACCTGGGTAAACTGCCCGCGTGTTCACTACGATCTGCTCTTTGTGCTCCCTCCGCCCTCTTACCGCACAAGCAAGGGGCTCCGGTCCCATAGGTGCTCGTGGTGGACAGTTTCCCTCGACATCTTTGGCGCGCCAGGTAGGGGGCGTCGAGGTTGTGCGAACCTGATCCGGCGTTCGCGCGGGCGCATTCTTCATCAACCTCTCCGAATTCGTCAACTTCACTAGCAGCAGCTCCATGGCCCCGAAGAAGAAGCCTTCGGAGGTCGGAGGCCCGTCCGCGTCTCACCCGCCGCCACCGGAGCCAACGGTGGGCGGGGGAGACGCCGTCGGAAGGGTGGTCGCCGGCGAGGACACTCACGGCGCTACCAGATCCAAGAACAGGACGGACGACCGAACCTCGGTCTCCGTGGACGCACCGCGTCCCTCTCAGCACACAACGACCCAGCAGCGCCATGTCACGGGAGGTGGCATCCGTTTGCTGGGCCAAGGCCAAACCGGGGGCTCGCGGGACGCCCCGGACCTCCGTCCGGGCACAAGCAAAGCGAAGGCGCCGGCGCGGGACCCCGCTCCTTCTAACGCCGTTAGAAGTCCGAGCGTATCCCGCTCCTCGCACCGCTCGCCCGCGTTCCCCTCCACTCCGGCAGAAGCGCTCGCAAGAGCGCAACTGCTCCTCGACTTCCCTCCAGCGGCAGACAAGGCCGAAGACTGGAGGGCCACCATCCAGAGCCTGATAGCCTTCGCCAACAACGATTCTCCACAGCAGCCGTCGGCCTCGCGGCCGCGGCAAGCTGAGAAGACGAAGGCTGACGGCGACAAGACCGCCGGGGGTGCGACAAGCGTGCACTCCCCGCCGCGGAAGCAGAAGACGCCGCCCCGCCGGAACAACGTCGACGACGGATCCACAGCCTCGTCGGACCCGCGGGCCCGTCGGGACCAGCGCCAGGTCCTCGACGACCGGCGACAAGAAGACGCTCGCACCAGAATCGAGCGCCGCCGAGAAGCTCGGCGACAATCAGACCAGAGGGCTGAGGACGCTGTCGACGCGCGCGCGCCCGGTGAACCAGGCGATTTGCCGTACGCGGCAGGCTGCCCTGCGTTCACCCGCGAGCTGCGGCGCGTCCAGTGGCCCAGCATGAAGAATTTCAAGCCCGACGTACCGGAGAAGTACGACGGCAAGACGCACCCCTCGGAATTCCTCAGTGTCTACACCATCGCAGTACAAGCTGCCGGGGGGCGCGACGAGAAGATCTTGGCAAACTACTTCCCGCTCGTGCTTAAGCCGAACGTCCGTTCATGGCTTATGCACTTGCCGGAAGGCTCCATCTATTCTTGGGCCGACCTTTGCCACCAGTTTGTTGGCGCCTTCACCGGCGGCCACAAACCCCACGGCCAGGAGAGCGATCTCCACATTTTGGCCCAGAAGGAAGGCGAAACCCTGCGCAAGTACATCCAACGCTTCAGCCGTGTGCAACACAACATCCCGGATGTCCACCCTGCCGCGGTTATCAGCGCGTTCCACCAGAACGTGCGTAACCGCCGCATGCGTGAAGAAATGGCGATGACCAAGATTCGGGACGTCAGCGAGCTCTATGCTCTGGCTGACAAGTGCGCACGCGCAGAAGAGGGGAGGAGACTCCCCGGGGAGGATGCTGGCGCAGGAGGAAGCGACAGCGACGACGCCGCCCCGGCAAAGAAGAGCCGGTGGCGGAATAACAGAAGGAAGGGCAAGAAAGAGGTGCTTGCCGTCGAGAAGTCCGGCAAGGAGGCTCCCGCCAAGCAAACGCAGGCTGGCGGCTCCGGCAAGGAGCCTGCCCCTGTAGCGGCAGCCGACAAGCCGGGCAGCTCCGACAAGCAATACTGTAAGATCCACCGCACCAAGGGCCACGACCTCTCCAACTGCAAGCGCGTCGAGTACCTCGTCGAGCAGCAGAAAGCTGAGTACGAGAGGCGCGACAAGGAGAAGGCCCAAGGTGGCGGGGAAGAGCCAAGCAAGAAGCGGCCGTTCAACGGCCGGGGAGGACGCCGCGGCAAGGCCAAGCAGCGGCAAGGAGATCGACCTCCCCGGGGCCGCGACAAGGACGAAGAAGATGACGACGAAGACATGGAGGACGAGAATAACAGCGAGCAGGAGTTCCAGAAGGCCACGGAGGTCCTCTGCGTCGACGGCGGCACCTCTCTGCACGCCTCCCACCGCCAACTAAAGCAGTGGGTGCGTGAGGTGAATGCAGCAGAGCCGCCCGTGGAGTCGCGCAGGCTCCTCAAATGGTCCAGCACGCCCATCGTTTTTGATCTTGAGGACCACCCTGACCACACCACTGCGGTCGGGTGCTTGCCGATGCTGGTCTCACCCACCATCCGCAACCTCAAGGTCACCAAAATGTTGGTTGACGGCGGGGCCGGGCTGAATTTGATCTCCTCCGCTGTGATCAAGAAACTCCAGATTGCAGATGGCGAGCTCGAAGAAACCGGTTCTTTCCAAGGAATCAACCCGGGAAGAAGCAAGCCCAAGGGAAAGATCACTCTGCCGGTGACCTTTGGCGGGGAGCTCAACTTCAGAACTGAGCGCATCACCTTCGACGTCGCCGATATTCCATTGCCCTACAATGGAATACTCGGCCGTCCTACCCTCGCCAAGTTCATGGCAGCTTCCCATTATGCCTACAACGTACTCAAGATGCCGGGGCCGATAAGCGTCATCACTGTCCACGGCGACAAGAAAGATGCGCTTGTCTGCGCCGACAAGATTTACCGGGATGCAGCAGCTGCGGCCGAGAAGGATACTCTTGCCGCTGAAGCTCCCGGGGGGAAGAAGACGAAGACCAAGTCCGGCAAGTGCTCTGGGACCCACTCCGGCAACCGCACCTCTTCGGAGTGCTGCGCTGCCGTCGAGGACGTTCCATCGAGCTCCACCGGCAAGGGTAAGAAAGGAATGGCCGCTCCTCCGGCAACCAAGAAAGTGTCCGCCAAGGAGGACGGCACTGGTGGTACCTTCACCATCAGTGCCACGCTTGACAGCAAATAGGAAAGCGCGCTCGTTGCCTTCCTGCGGGCGAACGTCGATGTGTTTGCCTGGCAACCATCTGACATCCCCGGTGTTCCCAGGAAGGTAATTGAGCACAAGCTTGCTGTTTGTCCTCATGCGCGGCCCATCAAGCAGAAAGTGAGGAAGCAAGCCGTGGAGCGCCAAGAATTCATCAACGAAGAAATCAAGAAGCTAGAGGCAGCAGGCCTAGTTAGAGGTGTGATCCATCCGACGTGGTTGGCAAATCCAGTCGTCGTGCACAAGGCCAACGGAAAATGGAGACTATGTATAGACTTCACCGATGTGAATAAAGCATGTCCCAAAGACCCATTCCCTTTGCCGCGCATTGACCAGATCGTTGACTCCACTGCCGGATGTGAGCTACTCTGTTTTCTTGATGCATACTCAGGCTATCATCAGATTTTCATGGCCAAAGAGGATGAAGAGAAGACTGCATTTATCACTCCATGTGGCACTTATTGCTTCATACGCATGCCATTTGGATTGAAAAATGCAGGCTCAACCTTTGCAAGGGTAGTATACACTGCTTTTGAGCCACAGATCCACAGAAATGTAGAGGCTTACATGGATGACATCGTGGTGAAGAGCAAGAGCAAGGATACCCTGATCCAAGATTTGGAAGAAACATTTCAGAACCTGCGCAGAATACAGCTCAAGTTGAACCCCGAGAAGTGCGTCTTTGGAGTCCCCTCCGGCAAGCTTCTCGGGTTCTTTGTGTCACAGAGGGGGATTGAAGCCAACCCCGACAAGATTAAAGCCATTGAGCAGATAGAGGCCCCGAAGCGCGTCAAGGATGTCAGAAGGCTTGTAGGTTGTGTGGCTGCCCTCAATAGGTTCATTTCAAAGTCTGCAGAACGCGCCCTACCTTTCTTCAAAATCTTGAAGAAGGCAGGTCCCATGAAGTGGACTCCGGAAGCGGAGGCGGCGCTGCAGGATTTGAAACGGTACCTGTCCTCCACTCCAATACTTGTCGCACCTAGACCACAGGAAAAGTTGTTGCTATACCTAGCGGCAACCAACCAGGTGGTTAGTGCTGCGTTAGTAGCGGAGAGGGAGTCCGACGAGGAGTCAGCACCACCGGCAAGCGAATCCAGCGACAAGCAGGAGGCTGCTCCGGCAAGCTCTGGCCCCGACAAGGATAACTCTGCGCAGGGACAGGATGAGGTGCGGAAGAAGATGGTGCAGCGCCCAGTGTATTTTGTAAGTTCCCTTCTCCAGGGGGCTAGATCAAGATACTCTGGTGTGCAAAAATTGCTTTTCGGCCTCCTCATGGCCTCGAGAAAGCTGCGCCATTACTTCCAAGCCCATGAGATAACAGTGGTCACTCGCTTTCCGCTGAAGAGGATATTGCACAACCCAGAAGCGACAGGCAGGATCGTTGAGTGGGCACTGGAGCTGTCAAGCTTTGGACTCAAGTTTGAAAGTACTTCAACCATACAGAGCCGAGCTTTGGCAGAATTCATAGCTGAGTGGACCCCAACGCCCGATGAAGAAGTCCAAGAAACAAGTGCGCCCGTACAAGAAGCGACAAGTGAATGGGTAATGTATTTTGATGGTGCCTTCTCGCTGCAAGGCGCCGGTGCTGGCGTGGTACTCATCGCACCCACCGGAGAGCACCTCAAATATGTTATCCAGATGCACTTTCCCAGGGAGCAAGCGACAAACAACACTGCTGAATATGAAGGCTTGCTTGCCGGCCTCAGGATTGCGGCCGAACTTGGAATCAGGAAGCTGATTGTGCGGGGAGATTCTCAGTTGGTGGTCCGACAAGTTAACAAGAGCTACCAGAGCCCTTTGATGGAAGCTTATGTCGATGAAGTGAGAAAGCTTGAAGAGCACTTTGAAGGTCTGCAGATGGAGCACGTCCCGAGAGCTCAGAATGAAATAGCGGACGGCCTTTCAAAGTGTGCTGCGATGAAGTTACCTGTGGAACCAGGGACCTTCTTGCTCAAGCTGACTCAACCATCCGTTACACCATCAATTGGGCAGTCCAAGAAGAGAAAGTTGGTCTCCGGCGACTACTTGCCGGCGGATCTTCCTAAGACCGCCGCCAAAGTCCCCAAGATCAACAACCACAACGCTGAGGAACAGTTTGCTCCTGCAGACCCTCGCGTCTGTACAGTTGAAGCAAGTGTTCCCGACAAGCCTCGCGCCGGCGAGCTTGCCGGGGGACCATCAGCTCCGGCAGAACCAGAGGTCCTTGCCGTAGAAGCTAAGGTTCCCGCAGCGGCCCTCGAGCCTTTAGTCCTTGCCGCCGAGCCCCAGGCTCCGGCATGGGCGCAGCAGATCGTCCGTTTCCTTCAAACTGGAGAACTTCCCGACGACCCAGAAGAAATAGAGAAGATAACCAGGCAGTCAAGTATGTACCAGTTCGTGGATAACGAGCTGTACAGAAGAAGACTCAATGGTGTCAGGTTGAAGTGCATCTCCAGGGAAGATGGACAGAAGCTGTTGGCAGAAATACACGGAGGCATATGCGGCCACCACATTGGCGCAAGGGCCCTTGCCGGGAAGGCTTTCCGGCAAGGGTTCTTTTGGCAAGAAGCCCTCCAAGATGCAACTGCACTAGTAACCAAGTGTGAAGCGTGCCAGTTCCATGCGAAGCAGATTCATCAGCCAGCTCAAGCTCTCCAAACAATCCCTTTGTCCTGGCCCTTCTCGGTCTGGGGGCTCGATATCCTCGGCCCTTTCCCTCGTGCTGTCGGGGGCTTTGAGTACTTGTACGTTGCAATCGACAAGTTCACAAAGTGGCCAGAAGTGGAGCCAGTGAGAAAGGTGACAGCACAGTCAGCAGTCAGGTTCTTCAGGTCGATTGTTTGCCGTTTCTGGATCTCTAACAGGATCATCACCGACAACGGTACACAATTCACTAGTCACACCTTCATGCAGTACGTCCAAGACCTTGGCGCCAAGGTCTGTTTCGCTTCTGTTGCTCACCCGAAGAGCAACGGTCAAGCGGAGAGGGCCAATGCTGAAGTGCTGCGTGGACTCAAGACAAGAACCTTTGACAGGCTGCGCAAGTGCGGAAGAAATTGGATAGAGGAGCTACCGGCGGCTCTTTGGTCAATCAGAACGACACCAAGTCGAGCCACCGGACAGACACCCTTTGCCCTAGTCTATGGGGCAGAGGCAGTTCTCCCCACGGAACTCGTATACGGATCTCCTCGAGTGCTCGCTTATGATGAGCTCGAGCAAGAGCAACTGCGGCAAGATGACGCGTTGCTCCTCGAGGAGGGACGTCTCCAGGCTGCTGTACGAGCTGCTCGATACCAGCAAGCCTTGCGTCGCTACCATAGCCGCAAGGTCAGGGCCAGGAGTCTCGAGGAAGGCGACCTTGTTCTTCGGCGTGTTCAGTCCGCCAAGAATTCCAACAAGTTGACGCCGAAGTGGGAAGGCCCTTATCGGGTGAGACAAGTTACGAGGCCCGGCGCTGTCCGCCTCGAGACCGAAGAAGGCTTACCGGTGAGCAACTCCTGGAACATAGAGCATCTTCGCAAGTTTCACCCATAAGGCGCGGTTGCCGTGATCCGCTCCGGCAACCACCTTTTGTACAAGCTTTGCCGCTGTTGCATGTAACCCTTTGTACAAAGCCGGGCGCAGACCCCGTGCATCAGTAAAGTTTCTTTTGTGTTTTGCGCTGATTGCCTTCTGCATGCTTTTCTTTGCTATTTGCATGTTTTGTTTGGCATTTGGTGCAACACTCAAGTACCCGGTAAACATTAGCACGCCGAAAGGCCATATATTTGTCTCCCTCTCCTTTTTCCTTGCCTCTTAAGCAGAAGGAACGTTCCTCGCGCACAAGTTTGCCGGGGGGGAAGGAAGTGGAGGAGGAACCAAGTGCTGTTCAAGAAAGAGAAGCCTTACCGGGAAGCAAACAATATATGAAAGCTAAGTTGTTAGAATTTGACCAGTTCAAATTTTAAATTTTTAGTTGTCTTCCTTGAACAATCACACTTTGTATGGAAAACCTATGCGCGGAGGAACCTACCCGTAGCTTGCCGCACCCTTATCTTGTTTCCGAGTTCGCTCAACGATTTAAGTGAGCTGCGACAAGTGTCGCGCCCTTGCTTCGTTTCCGAGTACGCTCAGCAAGTTAAGTGCGTTGCGGCTAGCCGCGGCAAGGTTGCTTGCCGGTGAGACCTTGGCCAGCAGGCTGCTCAGAGTCCAGCACTCAGCGCTCGCGGCAAAGGCCCCTTGCCGGCAAGCTCCCCGGGAGCGTAGGGCGAAAAACATACAAAGTCGAGGGTTAAGACAAGGAAGATGACATTGCACTGATTGATTAAAATGAGATAAATATCTTACAAAGGATAACTTGTCACAATGGACTAATGAGTTCATGACATCATGTGCAGCAACAAAAAGAGATAAAGATAATGGAGGCCTAATCTACGCGGTCGCCCTCCTTCCTGGAGATCTTGGCCACCTTGGCAATGATGTGGGCGACCTGCTCCTTCAAAGCCTCCGTGTTCGCGTCGGCCGGCAAGCTGCGAAGAACGTTGGTGAGGTTGATGCCCGGATTGCGGTACACGATCTTCGTCAGCACGCGCTCCAGAGTTCCCGCGCAGAGCAGGCGCGTCTCCTCGGCCAGTTGCGCGGGGATCTTATTCTGCAGATCAGCAAGGGCCGGCGCGATTCCCCTGAAGAAGAGGCTGAGCTTGGCGCTGTGTGGGAGGTTCGGATCCGGGGAGTAGATGAGGTGCTCCAGCTTCAACGCCAGCAGCTCCTGGTCGATGTTGGACGCGCAAGACACTAAGTCCTCGGTCCATACCTCAACAGTTTTGCGGAAGAGCTCGGCTGCTTTGTTGGCGCTGTCCACTAGGGTCCGCTCCTTGCGGAGCTCCTCCTTCAACTTGGTCTCCCGAGCCCGGGCAGCGTCGAGTGAATCCTTCAGTGTAGAGACCTTCAACTCCAAATCCTCGATGGAGTCCTTGGCGGCCTTCAACTCGTCGCCCCTCTCAGAAAGACGCACCTGGAGTTCTGAATTGGTGTGGGCGTCCTTCTCACGCTCCGTGATGAGCGCGGCAACCTTCTCCGCGCTCACCTTCAGCGCCTTCTCCAGCTGCACGACCTTGGCGGCGAGCTCCTTCTTGGCGGTCTCCGCGGCAACCGCGGCGGCTTTCGCCTCCTTCAGTTCCCCGCCAAGGGCCCCCTCGCGAGCGGCAAGGTCCTCCTCATGGGAGTCGAGTTGGACCTTCCGCTGGGCGAGTTCTCCTTCTCGCCGGGACAGCTCCACCCCGGCGAGCCGCTGCTGCTCTTCAGCCTCAGCCTTCTCCAGCACCCACTCCTGGTATTCGCTGGGGAGCCGCTCGCGCTCCTCCGCCACCTCGCGGAGGGCCGCCTGGTTGGCGGCGCTGAGCTCCGCCGCGCGCTTCTCCATCTCCGCGGCGGCCTTGGCGGCGAGGGCTTCCCGGGAGGCAAGCTTCGCCTGCCTGGCCCGGTAAAGGGCCAGGAGCTGATGGAGCAGCTTCTCCTCCTCGGGCCCTTCACTCCCGCCGGGCGCCTCGACGATCTTCAGGCCTGCGGAGGCGAGGACCTCCCCGTCAAATGCCTCGCCCTCCGCGGGAGCTCGCGACGAAGACCCCCAAGGCACCTGGATGAAGACGCCGTTGGGGGCCTCAAGGTAGTAGCCCTACTCCTTGCCGGCTGAGGGGTCGGCGGCCGGCGCAGCACTTGATGCTCCCGCCGCCTCCGGGTCGGCGGTGCGGCCGCCGTCCCCCTCCCCGGCAGCTGCGTCCGCAGCCGGAGCGGTCTCCTGCGCGGCCGGCTCGGCAGCCCTCGCCGTATCCTCGGCGACAGGGACATCGCCGCCGCCGCCCTGCGCGCCCTCCTCATCCTCGATGTTGATGACTTCCGTCTCCATCGGCTCGGGAGGAGGAGGATCTAAAAAGAAGAAGAAGAAAAAGAAGTTCAAGCAAAAATCCAAAAAGAAACAACGCTAAGGGGACGAAGTACAAGACTTACCTTGGCGGACGTCCTCAGCGGCGGGCTCCCTCGCCGGGGAGCTCTGCCTTGGCGGAGTGGCCGCCCTCGCCGGGCTGCTCGCCCTTGGCGGGGTACTCTGCCTTGGCGGAGTGCCCGCCCTTGGCGGAGCACTCTCCCTTGCCGGAGAGTTCGGCCTTGGCGGGGACTGCGGGGCCTGCGGCTCCTCAAGGACGGTCTCCGGGCGCTCTTGCCGCTGTGGCTCCACCTCTGCACAAGTCAAGACAAGAAACATCAAGATGTTGAAACAAGACAAAACCCTCAAGCGCACCCCGACAAGCGGAAGGATGGACCCCAGACTTACGCTGGGGGCTGCGCTGGGGGCTGCTCCTCGGAGCAGCGCTTGGGTCCGGCAGGCTTGGCTCCGGCACGTCCCCTGTTGCCGCTAAGGCCGAGCCTTCCGCGACCTCGACCACAGGCGCCTTGGCTTTCTTCGCCACGCGCTGAACCAAGGTCCTGAAATCAAAGCAACAAACAAAATCAGCATCAACAATAATCGAGACGAAACTTAAGAAGGTGTAAGACTTCAGACTCTTACTCCTGATCCTCCTCGTCGTCCTCGCTCAAGGCGGAGAAGTCATACTCCACCTGAGGCGCGTCGGCACGAGGAGTAGAAGATGAAGATTCCCTCGGGCGCTTGGCGATCCCGGGGGCTGGGGGCTGCGAAGACCCAGCCCCTGTGGTAGCCGGAGCCCGGGGAGCGGGCGGAGCCGCTGCTCCGCTCCGAGAAGACCCCTGTCGGCTCGGCGCCTGCTTGCGGGACGCCTCCGTCGTGGCCCGCGCGCGGGCCGCCTCCGCTGTGACTGGTGCGCCGGTCGCCCCCGGCGCAGCTTGGCTCCCCCGGGGAGCTGCCCGGCGAGCTGGTTGTTGCCGGGGCGCCTGCGCCCTCTCTCCCATCGCCGTCTTGCGGAGACGCTTCGGTGGAGACTGCCTTGGGCTTGCCGGGGGCGGGGAGCTCTCCGACGAGGAGAGGTCGTCGGCGTAGAGCTCCGTAGATCCGTCGGAGTCCTCGGCCTCCTCCTCCTCCTCCTCCCCTGCCGGCTCACTGGGCCCAGCGCCCTGCGCTGCGGCCTCTTTTCCCTTGGCGCCTCCGCTCCCTCCGGCGCCTCCGCTCCTCCCGGCGCCTCTGTTCCCTCCGGCGGCACCCTCCATTGCCGCGGCCTCGGCCACGATTCCGTGGATCCCGGAGTGCCTCAGAGAGGGGACCCCGGCGAGCGCGTCGGGAGGGAGTTGCAGCAGTCTGCGGATCTCCGCCTCCTCCGCCTGGCTGGACGCATCCGCAGCCTCCGCCTCATCAGGCGTGTATCCAAAATCTCCTGCCGCTGCGGCTGCAGCGGCCTCTTCAGCCCGAGAAGCTATGTAAGCAAGCTCCTGCTCGGTGGTGTCCCGCATGTGCTCCTTGATGTCGTTCTTGTTCTTCGCCACCTCCACGAGGTTGTCGAAGAAGGCGAGGACGTCGATGGGCTTGGGCGGAATCCACGTGCGGTCCACGCCGTGCGAATCGCACGCGGGCATCATCGCGCAGAGACGGTCCCGGACTGTGCTGTTGCAGAGGGGCACCACTCCCCGGGGAGGCCTGAACCACTCAGGGTGTGCCGGGTCGTACTTGAAGAGTTCCCGGACCATCCCCTTCAGCTCCAGCGTCGTGAAGTTGAAGTTTAGCCCGGGGCGCAGCCTCATTATATCCGCCGGGCCGCCGTACTCCCAGGCCGCCCTTTTCCTGTCTTGGAGAGGGGCCATGCGGCGGCGGAGGAAATCTGCGCCTACCTCTGCAACGGACAGCTTGGCGGTCCGAAGACGAAGAATCCGGACGAGGGCGACGTCGAGCTTGATGTCGTCCGAGTCCAGCTCGCTCCAATCCCTGCCGCGCACGATGGGCGTTGTGCGCGGCGCGGTGAAGGGCTGCGGCTCGTCCTCAACAATCCAGCACCACTCCGCACGCCACTCCTCCCACTTGCCGCGGAGCTCCCCCGGCAAGTAGGACCCCTTCTTGTTCAGACGGAAAACCCAAGAAATTCCTCCGGAGAGGGGGGCGTCGGCCTCTGCTCTAGGAGTGAAAAAGTGCCTAAACAGCGCTACGTTGGGTTGTATCCCTATGAAGTTTTCGCACATGTGTGCGAAAACCGCCATGGTGAGGATGGCGTTGGGGGTGAAGTCAAGAAGGTGGAGGCCGTAGGTGTGCATGACGTCGCAGAAGAAATTAGAGAAAGGAGGGCAAAGACCGCAGTGAAAGAAGGCTGCGAAGAAGTAGTACCCTCCGGGGTAGTTGTCCTTGGCGGCGGCCGGATAAGCTTGAGTGCGGGGGTGCGCCTTGGTTTCCTTGGCCCAGAACAAGTAGTACTTGTTCCAGAGCTCCCGCGCGCCAAGCCTCGGCGGGAAGACGAGATTCTGCTTCCGATACGCGGCGAGCTTCGCCGCTTGCTCCGACTTCTCCCTCTTGGCCTTCTCCGCCTTCGCCTTGTCGGTCTTCGGGGCCATGGCGGACGCGGCGGGGGAAGGGGGACGAAGGGCCCGATGACGCCGGAGATGCAGACGGCGGCTGCGGAGGTGTGGAGGCGGAGCGCAAAGGGATCTCTGGAGGAAGAAGAAGAAGCAATGAAAGCGCAAGGAGGGGAACCGCTCCTGCTTCCTCTGCTTTTATGGGGGAGTGGGGGGCGTTTCGCCCTTTTCATTGATAGAACGTGGGCACGTCCCATCCCACGACGCCGCAATCGACGCGTGCCGTTACGGGGGGATGCGGCGGATACGGAAGTGGATTCGGCACGCTGTGGGCCGCGTGTGCCCGTGCACTGTTTTGGGCCTGGCCCAACAGCGCTGGGCACCGTGTGTGGCCCAGGCCCGGGGGCTCCTGTCGGTGTACTAAGGTAGGGGTACCTCAGTACCCCAACTTGTGCACGGGCAGTTGCTGCTTCCCGCGGCAGGGTGTACCACACGCTCGCCGGAGACCTTTCTCCTCCTTATTAAACCATTCAAAAACAAAGTATACAAGACAGAAGTTCGAGACCCCGGCAAGTGGAGCTTGCCGGGAAGGCCGTACCAGGCTCAGGACTACCTCACTAGCACAAGGCCCTGGCAAGAGGAGCTTGCCAGGAAGACTAGAAGACACGCCTCGGCGCTTTATGCGCCCCGGCGAGGGCCCGAGGAGCGGCAAGCTCCCGGGCCCGGCAAGATCAAGGCCCCGGCAAGGTGCTTGCCGGGAAGGTTGCGTTGTGTGCCCGCGCTCCAGCTCATCGGCCCACGCATCGCCCTGGGGCTTATCCAGGGACGCGTGGCGGATGGCTGTGCAGCCCGGGGGACACGGTGGCACTACACGATGGTGGATCCATCGCCGTGGCGGACGGAGACGCAAGGGCGGGAGCTTTTGGGGTCGACGGCGACGGGCATTAAATGCCCTTGTCCCCCACTGTCAAAGTAGGTAGCGACCACTGTTCACGCACTGTAGCTCCACTATTCCCGCACTGTTACAACTACCACCTCTTTTACGTTTTTACCCTTTCTCCTACGTTGACACCTGTCGGTGGCCCCTTGCGCTATAAAAGGAGGCCCATGCACAACGTGGAGGGGGTTCGGAACCTAGATCGCTCATACGCTCGGTGTAGCTAGTTCTTCAAGCTCTCGAGCTCTCCAACTCAATACAAACTAAGCAGGAGTAGGGTTTTACGCGTCCATCGCGGCCCGAACCTGGGTAAACTGTCCGCGTGTTCACTACGATCTTCTCTTTGTGCTCCCTCTGCCCTCTTACCGCACAAGCAAGGGGCTCCGGTCCCATAGGTGCTCGTGGTGGACAGTTTCCCCCGACAACTGCATTAAAAGAACTTTGCGTAAAGTAAACAATCCTTGCACCCGCGGGCACAAGCACCGTTGTTTTCCCCCTTGTGGCAACAGCACATTCCCTAGAGTCATGTTTCTGTCACTCAAACTAGTCATCGAGGGGCATGAACCCACAATCAAGCATAACGTTCCCTCTTGGAGTCACTACCTACTACTTGGCCAAAGCAATAAATAACAACGGAGAACATGCAAGAATTACTTACGAACATAAATATAAAAGAGGTGAATCAAATATATTACTCAAACACAATCTGAACATAATCTCATAATCCATCGGATCCCAGCAAACTCATCATAGCAACAGCATAAGGATTACATATGTGCCTCGATCATGTAGGGAAGCTCACGGGGACTAATTAGTGAAGCACAAGAACGGGAGGAGAACATCACATAGCTACTGGTCATGGACCCATGGTCCAAGGGAGACTACTCACAACTCATCCGGGAGGCGTCCATGGTGGTGGAGAAGCTCCCGGTGGTGATCCTCCCCTCCGGCAGGGTGCCGGGAAGAGTTCTCCTGGTGCTCCCGATCTTCGAAGCGGCGGCGACGACGGAACAGAGATGAGATCGCGAAAAAGAGTTCCCGTCTCGAGGGTTTTGGGAGACGCTTTAAATATATGCCAAAGGGGGCATCAGCGGAGCCTCGGGGGGCCCAGGCGCCCCCCCGGCGCGGCCCAGGGGGGGGCGCCGCCAGGGCGCATGGGGCCCTGGTGGCCCCCCTCCGGTTGTGCTTCGGGTGCCTGGTAGGTTCTGGAACGCTGATTTTTTATATAATTTTTTTGGATTTTTTCTGGCAGTTCTCGTAATGTGAAAACCTGAAATACAAAAACAGCCGAAAACAGAAACTGGCACCGGGGTGCACTGAGTTAATAGGTTAGTCCAAATATGATCAAAAGTGTATGGAAGTGTATAAATATCATAGCAATATCACCCAAAAGAGGCATGGAGCAAGCAGAAATTATAGATACGTTTTGGACGTATCAACATCCCCAAGCTTAATTCCTGCTCGTCCTCGAGTAGGTAAATGATAACAAGAATAATTTCTGTGGTGACATGCTATTAACCATATAGGACTTTTTCATAGTCACATGACAAAGCTTACTGAGACAATGAATCTATAGTAATTAAGTTGCCTCATGAGAAAATCACAAAGAACTGAAAGTTTTACAATATGATACTGAAACATCAAATAGATTTGTAATGAACATGATGTGCAAATATGATAAAGTGATATCTCGCTTGCCCCCTTTAGTGAAGCAAAACATAAATGCAGGGGCACCTCCAAGGTTTAAGTGATGACTAGATACAATGATTTCAAAATAAACGATATCACAGTCATGCAAAAGACAATGCTACTTTGGGACAATGCACATTACACTCAGAATGACAATCATGCTCTCAGTAGTTGGTGCTTTTAAAAGAAGGTGGAGACTCTCGAACCATGGCTTTTGTTGGCAAGGTTGAAAACCCGTAGTCGGAAACAAAGACAAAACATGTACCAGAGTTCTTGGTTTTAAAAACAGAGGTAACAATTTATTTTTAGATCATGCATGTTTCGTCAACGAATGCTAGCAGACAACTCAATCACTTCTTGAGATGGGCAAGTTTCGAGGAACGGCTCCCGAATGAGGACGATCACATCCTCTTAATCTCCTTTGTTTATCACTGCCAAAGTTTTCTGATTTCTCATGAACAAAGCGTGAAGGAGGGTTTGTTTGTTATATTATCTTTTTGAGCCGGGCGCACTCAATGCCAGTTCCTTCTCGTATTATGGGTTTGCACATTATACATGCAATCCCGGGGTGAAGCTTGTCCAACTTAAAAAGATCATGAATTAACCACTACTTCCTCATGAACTTACAACAGAGGCACAAAATAGGAATGCATTTTTCTTTGAATAATTTCAAGATGGCACATGCAAGTCTCCGTTAGGAATGGCAGGTAAATACCATGTAGGAAGGTATGGTGGACTCATATGGCATAACTGGATTAAAAGGATGTGGATGCACAAGCAGTCAGTCCGCTTAGTACAGGTGGAGGTTAGCAGAAGACTGGGAGCGACCAACTAAGAGAGAAATGACGGTCATAATCATGCAGAGCGACAAAGCAACATTGAATCAGGCATGGAAGTTATATCGCTACTCAGAAACAAAAGATCATCAAGGCTTGACAGACTTTCTTTACAGTCTTAAATATGCGTGAGCATACGCCAAGTCAATCAAAATAAATCCTTTGAAGGAAGATATTACTAAACCATACCACATCATAGGCAAACAAATCATGTTGGTACTCCAATAACACATTGGGAACCCCCCAGCTATTTGAGACTAACCATAAGAAAACCTGAACTACTAAGCGCCATTATGCACGTAGCATCTTTATCATAGACATATCAACCAATGCAACGGAAGCAAACTCTCTTAATAAGATAAGCATGATAACTAAAGAGAGTTCAATCAACCAACTAAACGAAAGCTCTTTAAAAAGATAAGCATGAAAACTAAGAGCTAAGCATGATAGTAGCTATTGAAAGACAAAGAACACACACAGCAAGGATAGACATGAAGATTCTATGTTATGTTCTAGGTAGAAGTGGAGCGTGTTTCTCTCCCACATAAAGAAAGCTGAGTTCCGACTCGTTATGAAAAGCTAAAGAAAACTAAAAGGAAAACTAAAAGCAAGACGCTCCAAGCATAGCACATAACACATGAAGTGATTAAAATATAGTGGAACGAAAGACAAAAAGATAATGTTGATGGAGAAGGGGATGCACGGGGGCATCCCCAAGCTTAGACGCTTGAGTCTCCTTGAATATTTCTTGGGGGTGCATGGGGGCATCCCCAAGCTTGAGCGTTTGACACTCTTGAATCTTTTTATCATCTTCCCTCGCACACTTGAAAACTCCCTTCATACATAACTCATCATAATCTGATTAGCGAGGTTAGTACCCATAATAAAATAATTGTTCCTTGCTGGAAATAAAGATATTCTTGAAGTTCTACTGTTTCTCAAGATTGCCAAAAGGTTTTTGCAAAGAAAAAGCAAGCTCTAGGTTTGCAAAATGAAAGAAAGGCAAAACAGGACAGAATCTGTGAAAAACAGAACAACAGGTAGTAAATGATTTTTCCGGGGCACTTCTGCAACTCTAATAAAAAAACTCAAAACAGACGCACAAAAGACAATTATATAGAGCACGCTGTCGAAAAAATTCAGACCAAAAAGTTGATCTGGTGATTTTATACGAATTTTTCTATCCAAGGACAGAATCTGTTTCTTGGACAGCACGTCACAACTTTTGAACTTTCTTGCAATCAGAGGCTACACTTGGCACAAAATTGAAAAGCAAAGATACAATGATGATGCTACAGTAGTAACAACATCAATACACAACAAAAACAAAATAAAATTTATTCATTGGGCTGCCTCCCAAAAGCGCTTTCTTTTATGCCTTTAAGCTAGGCATAATGCATAGAGATCAAGTTTTATCAAGAGTAAAAGAATAGCTAGCCCGTATAACGGACTCAAAAGGTAACTTAATCTTCTTTCGAGGGAAGTGTTCCATCCCTTTCTTGAGAGGAAACTGGAATTTTATATTACCCTCTTTCATGTCAATGATAGCACCAACGGTGCGTAGAAAAGGACGTCCCAAAATAATTGGACACGAAGGTTCACATTCAATATCCATAATAGTAAAATCAACGGAAACATAATTGTCATTGACAATGATAAGAACATCGTCGATCCTCCCCAAAGGTTTCTTTAAGGAAGAATCAACGAGACGAACACCAAAAGAACAAGAATCAAAAGGTTTCAATTTAAGCATATCATATATTATTTTGGGCATAACAAAGGTACTAGCACCAACATCACATAAAGCATATCAAGAGAAGTTATTCAACTTAATTTTTATCATAGGATCCCGACCATCTTCTAGCTTTCTAGGTATGGAGGCTTCTACTCTAAGTTTCTCCTCCCTAGCTCTGATAAGAGCATTAGTGATATGCTCTGTGAAGGCAAGGTTAATCGTGCTAGTGCGGGGATCTCTAGACATCTTGTGAAGGAAATCAATAACTTCGGTAAGAGTGCAATTGTCAAAATCAAGGTCACTACCATCAAGTAAGGTGGTAGTGGTGTCCTTTAGGTTCACTTTTTTGGTAGTTTCTATAGTCATAGCATCACCATTAATAGGTCCATCGGGACCAGGAGTGCATTGGGTGCTAAGAGTTTGGATATCCTCAACAACTTGGATAGTAGCAACAGTGTGGTGGGTAGGAAGGCTCTTAATTCTATCTTCTTCCTCCCTTAGGGGTGCAACCACTTCGGGTTTAGCTGCCATTTGGTTTATCAAAGTGGCTTGTGTGTGGGACATGTTGGAAACTTGGGTCTCAGTGATAGTGAGCCTAGTCTGGAGGTTAGAAATCTCAATATTTATGCTCTCTAATTGTCTACTAATGTTTTGCAAGATAGCAGTATGCTCATTTAATTGCCTCGAGAAGGTTTTGTTTTGTTCACATTGGGTGTGCATGTAATTTTTAGTGGCCTTCTCTGTTTCTAGAAGTTTCTCATAGCCAGGCAAGTCTCTATCTTTTTGGGTGGAGTTCTTGGTGATAGGATAAGCGTTGTTGTTCCCATAGGAATTAGAGGGGAACGGTCTAGGATTGCTACCAAAGTTACTCCTATAAGCATGAGCAATCACAGAATCTAAAGGATCATAACTAGGATCAATAGAAGATTGCTTGGAAAGTAGGGACATGATCAAGTCAGCTTTTTCATTAAGGGAGGAAATCTCCTCGACAGAGTTTACCTTCCTACCTGTTGGAGCGCGTTCGGTGTGCCATTGGGAATAATTGGTCATCATCTCATCGAGAAGCTTCGTGGCAGCACCAAGTGTAGTTGACATAAAGGTTCCTCCCGCGGCCGAATCTAACAAGTTCTGCGAGGTAAAGTTCAAGCCTGCATAAAAAGTTTGGATAACCATCCAGGTAGTCAAACCATGAGTAGGGCAGTTCTTGATAAGAGATTTCATACGTTCCCAAGCTTGGGCAACGTGTTCATTATCCAATTGTTTAAAATTCATTATGTTACTTCTTAGTTGGATAATTTTAGAAGGTGGATAGTATTTTCCAATAAAAGCATCTTTGCACTTGTCCCATGAATCTATGCTATTTCTAGGCAAAGACTGAAACCAAATTTTAGATCCTCCTCTCAAAGAGAAAGGAAAAAGCTTAAGCTTAACAATATCACCGTCTACTTCTCGGTACTTTTGCATATCACAAAGTTCAACAAAGTTGTTCAAGTGTAAAGCAGCATCATCTCCAGCACCGGAGAATTGATCTTTCATGACTAAGTTCAGTAAAGCAGGTTTAATTTCATATGAAGGTGCTGAAGTGGCAGGTGTAGTGATAGGTGTGCAGATAAAGTCATCGATGTTGTTATTAGTGAAGTCACACAACTTGGTGTTCTCAGTTGAACCCATAGCAGCAATCAAGCAAGATAACTATTTTTGTGATTTTCGATAAAATATACTAAAGCAAAAACTGAAAGGTAGACTAACAAGACTAAAAGCAAAGGTAAAAGATAGCGTGCAACTCCCCTATCCTGAAGAGTGGAGTCCCCGGCAACGGCGCCAGAAATTGCTTTGCTAGGTGGCTTCTCACCCCTCGTTGGTTACCCCAAGTGGAAGGTTTGAGATGCAGTGTAGCAGAAGTTTTCCCTTGGCAATACCAAGGATCGTTTTCCCTGAGACTCCCAGTTTCAACAAGAAGGTGTCAACTGCTAACGGCGCCAGATATTAGCAATCAACGTGGACCTGCACACAGATACAAATAATTTTGCTCCCAACGAGTACAGAGAGGTTGTCAATCCCTCCGGCCTTGTAGTTTACAAAGGATCAAACGCAAATGATAATAGTGATAGGTATAATTGCAATAGTAAGTAAAAAGCGGAAAGTAAATAGCGGATGTGATCAATGATGGTAATATGGACCGGAGTCTCATGATGTTCACTAGTGATGTCTCTCTTCCAAAAGATGATAAAACTGCTATGTGAGGTAAACAAATTACAGCTAGGCAATTGACAGGACCAATGCTGACTAAGTTGCAAGAAAGGTAGAGGTTCAAAGCATGGGCGGTACGCCGAGGTAAGTAGACCGAAATCTATCTGCATCTACTACTAATCATCCACCTTGAGATATCTATCCAGAACATCTCGCTGGTATTAAGTTGCGAGTCCCACCCATAGTGTAAACTCAAAGCAACAGACAACTGCATTAAAAGAACTTTGCGTAAAGTAAACAATCCTTGCACCCACGGGCACAAGCACCGTTGTTTTCCCCCTTGTGGCAACAGCACATCCCCTAGACTCATGTTTCTGTCACTCAAACTAGTCATCGAGGGGCATGAACCCACAATCAAGCATAACGTTCCCTCTTGGAGTCACTACCTACTACTTGGCCAAAGCAATAAATAACAACGGAGAACATGCAAGAATTACTTACGAATATAAATATAAAAGAGGTGAATCAAATATATTACTCAAACACAATCTGAACATAATCTCATAATACATCTGATCCCAGCAAACTCATCATAGCAACAGCATAAGGATTACATATGTGCCTCGATCATGTTGGGCAGCTCACGAGGACTAATTAGTGAAGCACAAGAACGGGAGGAGAACATCACATAGCTACTGGTCATGGACCCATGGTCCAAGGGAGACTACTCACAACTCATCCGGGAGGCGTCCATGATGGTGGAGAAGCTCCCGGTGGTGATCCTCCCCTCCGGTAGGGTGCCGGGAAGAGTTCTCCTGGTGCTCCCGATCTTGGAAGCGGCGGCGGCGGCGGAACAGAGATGAGATCGCGAAAAAGAGTTCCCGTCTCAAGGGTTTCGGGAGATGCTTTAAATATATACCAAAGGGGGGAATCAGCGGAGCCTCGGGGGGCCCAGGCGCCCCCCCCCCCCCGGCGCGGCCCAGGGGGGGGCGCCGCCAGGGCGCCTGGGGCCCTGGTGGCCCCCCTCGGGCTGTGCTTCGGGTGCCTGGTAGGTTGTGGAACGCTGATTTTTTATATAATTTTTCTGGATTTTTTCTGGCAGTTCTCGTAATGTGAAAACCTGAAATACAAAAACAGCCGAAAACAGAAACTGGCACTGGGGTGCACTGAGTTAATAGGTTAGTCCAAATATTATCAAAAGTGTATGGAAGTGTATAAATATCATAGCAATATCACCCAAAAGAGGCATGGAGCAAGCAGAAATTATAGATACGTTTTGGACGTATCACCGTGACTGTCTCTTTTCACTTTGAGAAGAGAACACGGTGGGGTTATGTTTGACTCGTAGGTAGTTCAGGATCTTTAGAGATCACTACTAGTTGCGACCGTTTGCGTAGATGCTCATCTTATTCTTGTACTCGTAAGCTAGCCACCATATTATGCTTAGCCGCTGCTGCAACTCCACCACTTTACCTTTTCCTACCCATAAAGCTTTGCTAGTCTCGATACCCATGGTTATGGGATTGCTGAGTCCTCGTGGCTCACAGATACTACAACACCAGATGCAGGTTCAGCCGAGAATGATGCAGGAGCTGGTTCAAGTACTTCACTGGGAGCTCGATGAAGAGAGTGGCCGTATGCTTCTGACGTTTTTGACGATCAGTAGTGGTTTCTACTAGGGGCGATTCGGACCTGTGGCTTTATGTTTTTGGTATCTTTCTTTTGGATCTTCGCCCGTAGTCGGGTTGTGAAGTTTTGAATGATGTGTTGCTTATTTAATGTATTGTGTGAAGTGGCGAGTGTAAGCCAACTATCTCCTTTTGCAATTTCATCCCTATTTTTACATGAGTCGTGCAAAGATACCAAACTTGAGATCATTCCAGAATGGGCTTATACCTTTAAGTCCTGCCTCGACACGTAGGAGGTATAGTCCCATCTGGGCATTACAAGTTAGTATTCAGAGCCTTCTCCGACCTAGAAGCCCCCAATGATTGATCGAATCATTGACGGTTGAGTCTAGGCACACACTTGAAAATGTTTTGAGTCCTATATATATCGGAGAGTAGGATTTCTTTTGCTCCTCATCCCTTTTCACTTTGGTGAGGACTCCTGACGATTACTCTTGTCTCTTCTACTCTCAAAAATTCACCAAATTTTTTTTTAGGATCACGCGAGTATTGTTTGGATTGTTCCGATGTCTTTGTGACGAGAACATTGTTCTCGATGCCTCCTGTCATTAGGGGTTGTGGCAGTGTCCCGGGGAGTTGAGCTCCGAGGTGTTGTCGTCACAAATATATCGCAGCAGTTCTGGAATACTTAAGACGGCCGACATCGAAAACTCTCCTATGCGGTTAGTGGCAAGATAACCCCGACATCACCCAGTACTGGGGAGGTAGTTCGGGAGTATTTCCATAGCTTGTATAGTAGATGCGTTTCGAAGGTCCGAGGTAAACGGTTTCCGGAAATAACTGGCTATGTGTTGAAGGATGGATACAGCTGGATGTTGGATTAGAGTTGAGTGCGCGGTGCTTCCCCTGTATCCCCAACACCTGATTGCATAACTGGAAACTTTCGGAAATTAATAGGTGGGTTCATCTAGTAGTTCTAGGCATTCTTCCAACGAATGCATGATATGGAGTTCGGGGTTCTACATTGAGTGAAGTAGGTTTATGGGCGTTGTTCCGATCGGGAGTTGCATCTTAAAGGGTCCTTGGCTATGCTGATCCGGGGATTGCAAAACCCTTTTGTAACACGTTCCATGAGCTTTCAGCACGAATATGTCGAATGAAGCTTCTATCTTGTATTTGTTCTATCTGCTCCTTCTTGTTTTTATTTATCTTTTGTTCTCCCAAGTGGCTTCTCGACAAGTTGATGTACCTGCGGAATTCATTCGTTCAATTCTCTGTTCGGATGATATTGTGAAGATTGTGTTGCAACATATCTATCCTTTGTTCTGATTTGATTCTGGTATTCGAGTTGCTTCGATGTCAAATGTTGATTCCATACCTTCCTAAGAGGTGTTCTCATATTTATATGAGAGTGCTAATTCTTCTTGACCATCAAGATTTTCATGTTAATTCTTTTCAACCGGTGTGCCTTCTCTTCAAGTTATTCCATATGGACGCCGTTGAGAAATCTGACGATTTGTCTGTTTCATTCATCCCAAGTTGTCTTTGTTTTCCCCACCCTCCCACCCTTTTTCTTTATGGAGCCAGAAATTCTCAAATGAAGTATCCATTTTATTCACGTGAGGTTTCTTCATTCATTTCCTTCAATGTTCTTATCCGGTGATTTATCGTGAAGATGCTCAAGAGCTTCAAGTTCTTCATTCTTTTGTTCTCAAATTCTGCCGGTGGATGTAATTCAAGCTTCGGTCTTGATCATATCTGTTCCTTTTTGTTTCACATGTTTTTCCATGTTCAAATTTCTTATCCGAAGGCTCTCTTATTCATTCAACTCTCCTATTCATATCCGGAGTGTTGAAGATAACTCAGATGATTCATAATTCCATTCTTAATCCGTTCAAACTATTCTGAGCTTCAAGCCATTTAATGCAACCGGTGCAATATCTCTTAAGCAATCTTTTCCAATGGTGATTTCTTAGTGGGCCCTAACCCACAGTTCTTTCTCCGGGATCTTACGTGACTCTTCTATTTTTCTGGAGTCATTCTCAAATTATTTTCAAAGTGTGACGTAAGTATGGATTCCATCAGTCATATGCCTTCTCCTAGATCGTTTTCAAATCCTTTTCATGTTTGGTTGAACCTTCCATCTTTTTATTCTTCCAGAGTATCTTGCAATTCTTCAAGGTGGTTCTCGTTGTCATTCTCAACATTTGAAGACCGGAGAAGTGTTTCTCTTAAATCTTGGCCCTTCTCTTGAAGATTCGTGGCTCTAGCTTAATGCCATCCTCATTATTGTTCCGATTGTGAGGAATTCTTTTATACCATCCATAGCATTTCATGAATTCTTCTTATTGTGATCCTCCGAAGGCCATCATTTCAGAATATTTCTTCGTTCTCTGTTTGCAACTTCGTCCTCCAACTATTCTTCATTGATGTCTCTTCGTTTGTCTCCATATTTTACGGTGGTTCTTTCAAGATTACCCTTCCGTTGTTATCATTTTAATTCATTTGTTCTTTTCACAATCCTACCGGTGGTTCGTTGAAGATTTACCCAAGTTTGTGCGCGATCTCTCTTAATTCCTTTGCAACAAGAATAAGTAGTATGCCAAATCCATTGCTTGTCATCAATTTAAAAATTGATGAAGGATATGCATGACATAATTCTTATTCTTATTCCTTCAAGGTGATTTAATTCTTTTGTTTGGAGCTTGTTCATCATATCATATTCTCGGTTCTAAGTTGTTCATCTTGTTTTCCGGAGTTCCAAGTTATTTGAAGTATCATTTCAAAGCTCCATCTAATTCATCGCAGGCCTTGAATCTTATTCTTTTCATTTGTTTCGCTTCTCATGTTTTTCATTACCGGAGTTCTCATGCTGGATCACCAAGATTTAATTCATCCTCCAAGTCTTCATCAAGATTCTTGTTGGATCTCAAGCATTCTTCATCATGCTTTCCAAGTGCATTTCTTTCTACCTTTTTGTTTGAGAGGGTGGTATGCCATTTTTGACAATTTCCCTTCATGTTTCATGATTCACAAGTTGTCAGAAATGAGATATTTAAACCCATCATTTTGTTTGTTCAGGAGATCTTTCCAACAATTCAATTTATTTGTTGGAGTAATCTTGGGTTGTATTTCACCTAAAAGCTTTCCCTAAGGATTGTTGCTATTTATGGTGCTTATAAATGACCCAAGTTCTTCATTTATCAGTCCGGTGAAATAAGTTTTTCGTCTCCTTGTTGATCTCAATCCAATCAAATGTTTTCGTAAGTGGCCGGTTGTCACCTCATAATTTTGAGATGTTTTCCATAAGCCCACAATGAGCTTATTCTTTTCGTTGTTGATTTCCCAACAACTCCGTTCAACCCTTCTTCGTAAGGATGCTCTTTCAAATTCAATTTTGAGAGAAGTTGTCATTTTCTTCTCCGTTCTTTCTTCCCAACGATCTTGCATCTATTCTTTCATTTCGGAGGCTTTGTTATATTGCACTCTTTGACCATCATAGCGTTTTCTCGAGATCATGTTCTTTCCCTTGCTTATCATTTAACCGGAGTGTTGTATTCTTCATTCAAGTTCCGTCATCTTATCTAGTTTTGCCTCTCTTTTCAACCGGAGTGCTGTCTGAATCTTTCTTACCCCTTGTGCCATTCTTTCAATTGTTTCAGAGGCAATATGTTATTCATTTCATTAAGTATCATTCCATCTCCTCAAGTTCATGTTAATTCCTTCCATTTTCAAACGGAGTGCTGTCCAAATTTTTTCGTTATTATTCCTTCTCACTCTTGGTTAACCGGAGTGGTTTTGGAATTCTTTTGTCATCAGTGAGCTCTTGTTTCATGTCTTTCAACCTACAAGGTTCTCATAATGTTCCTTGTTCCTCTTTTTACCGGAGTGCTCCTAACTTCGTTCATCTCCGTTGCTTTCTTTCTTTCAAGATTGTTCAACCTCTCAAGGTTCTTTGGTTTCACTCGTTTATCAAAGAAGCAACTTTGTTTTACCTCTTCTTCTTCCGTTTTTACCCGGTGCCATCTCTAGGATCTGGGGTCGAGATCCTCGGTTAGTGTGGGAGAGTTGTGACGCCCGAAGACCGATGTCCCAGAAGATTCCAGAGATTCCAGATGTTCCGGGTTCTCCCGTGTGTTTCATTTGTGCTTGTGTTATTTATTTTGCTTTGCATCATGTCATCATGCCATCATGTCATTCATCTTTTCTTCTCAACTAAATAAATTGTGTGGACCTTCGGTCCATTTAAATCGAGGGAAGGATGACTTCTCTTTATAACATATCCTCCTAATATATGGAGCTATATAATTATTCCATTGCTTCGGAATCACCAACACACACTTGCATCTTCCCTATTTTGTTGGAGCCATTTTTGTTGGGTTGGTAATATTCCATAAAGCCTTACAAAAATGTTCCATCATTTATTTCTTCTTCATGGCCTCTTTTCTTATTAAATGTTGAACTCTCTCTATTTTATTTCTGCTATAGAAATAAATAAGAAGAGCAGCCGCAGCTTAGCCTTGCAGGCCAGAGGCCTGTGGCCTCCCTCCCAGCCGGCCCATCTGGCCAGGCCCAAACTCCCCCCCAGCAGCCCACCGGCAGCCTAACCTAGCCCGACATCCCATCGCTCCTCACCCCTCGCTCTTCTCCCGCACCCCGCCGCCAGCATCTCCCTCGTCGCCCGCACCCTTTTTCCCTCGCTCGTCCTCCCGCAACTCTCCCCTCGCGCGCCCGACAGCACCGCCGCACCTCAGCTTCCTCCAGCCGCGGGCCTACGCTTCCCAACTCCTCCTCGTCGGCCTCTCGCCTTCGGGCCTCCTCTGCGCCTCGCGCCGGCCACCGGAGCCATGGCCCCTGCGCCCGCGCCCCTCCGTCTCCCATGCGTGGACGCGCCCCTCCAGCGCCAAGGCCGCAGCCCGACGTGCCCGTCCTCGCCACCCCGTCGCCCGCCTCGCCTCCAACCAAGCCGGCCAGGAGCTGCGCCGCGACCCTGCCTCCTCCCTCCTGCGGCCACGGCCTCGTGTCACATCCCTTGTTAGCACTTGCTTTAGGACTAGCTAGAGTGTGCATCTTGTCTACTTATCAAAGAAACTTGAAATGGGAATGACAGAAACCCCAGCACCCCTCTTCTAACGACTAGGGTTTGATAAAATCTTTTCCAATGTACCCAAAATGCCCTTCAAAAATGTCCATCATTTCTGCCTTGGTCTTAAACCTCTGCCAAAAATGGTGCACAATTTTCTAGGACATCCAAGGTCTCTGGATTAAATCATATGGTATTTGCATTTGGGCATTTAAATGCTATAAAATATTTTAAATGCTCAAATAATCATAAACTATAATGTTCCATGTTGTTCATATTATATACAGTGGGCATGACAAGTTTTATGAGTTATAAAAATGTTCTGGCATTTTTATTAATTAAACAAAGTTGCAAAAGAAATGAAACAGAAAAGAAATAGGAAAAAGGAGAGAGAAAAGGAGTTACCTGGCGCCCCACCCGGCCCACCTGCCGGCCCAGACCAGCTGCCGCTCCAGCGAGCTCCTTGGCTCGGCCAGGCAGGCAGGCAGGTGCTCGACGACGGCCGCAGCGTGCGCCACGCAGCTGCCCGCCGCCCTGATTCCTCCCCGCGCCGCCCTGGAGGCTTGGATCGGTCGTCCACCTCGCCCCCGACCTCGCAGACACTCCCCACTCTCCCTAGCTCCTCTCCTTCGCCCTCCCCGCACCATGGCCAATGCCGCCGTGCTCGCACCGTCGTAGTAGCCGCGCCCACCGTCGTCCCTGAGCCCCGTCGCCGTGTCCGTCGTCTCCGCCGTCCTCGACTACTTCGAGCAGGCCGAGCCCCGAGCGCTCGCCCGCCCTGGAGACGCCCCGACCCCTTCTTCCCCAACTCCAGCCGCGGAGATCCCTCTCGCCGTCCCGCTCAGCTCCGACCGCCCCCAAGCTCGCTCCGGCGTCTGCTGCAACCTCTGTGAGCCCAGCTTCGTCCTCCCCATCTCCGTTGGCTCTCTACTACCCTGGAACGCACTGCACGAAGCTCACCTGCACGCGCCGCCGCGGAGCTCGTCGCCGACGAGGCTCCGGCCATCCAATGGTCCGGCCACCGTGCCTATCAGCTTCACCGTCACGCGTAGGTGCTGTAGGACCACTCCACGCTCCTCTACGAGCACCGCACCATCGTATTCGACTTCGCCGAACTCCGGCAGCCGCTGGACTCGTCGCCGGCGTCATCTCCGACGATCCCGAGGCCAGCCACCACCTCCATTCGATGCGGTTTGCCTCCAGCTATCCGTAGGTGTGCTCCGCTGTCGTTTTGGCAGCCGGAGCACGAAACCCGCACCTCACCGCCGTGCTTGGCCTCGCCGGCGGCTAAACGCCGGCGAGTTGGGCTTGTTTGACCACGGGTTTGACCCCCCTGGGTCACTAACATGTGGGCCCTGCCTGCTAGTCAAACCTAGTTTAGGTGTTATTTTAATTCTAATTAGTTAATTAGTTAACTGTGACACTGAGCAGTGGGTCCCACTCGTCAGGTTTGACTTGGGCCGCCCTGTTGACTGCTTGACGTCAGCATGATGTCATGCTGACGCAGTAAAGGATTTTCTGGGATTTTTAGATTTAAAAATAATTCAGGAAATTCCAGAAAATGCCTAAACTTCAAAAAATCATATAAATTCAACAGTAGCTCAGATGGAAAAGATTTATATATGGAAAATGATCAGAAAAATCCAATCTTTCCAATGGCACTGGTTTCATGCATGTTTGAGCAAGTTAACCTTGATGTATACATTAAAACATGATAATGCCCTTATTTAAATAATAGCTAAAGTGCCAATTTGAATCTTTGATTCAAATAGGCTCAAACCCTTCTGGTTATAGTTGCATTAGCCCAACACACATGCATCTTGCCATGTCATGAGCATGCATCATATTGTTGCATTTGTTTGTTTAATGATTGTATCGCTGGTATTCTCTGTGTTAGGTCCTGCTCCCGAGGATACTGCTGCGTATCCAGTTGAAGAGCAGTACCCGACAACCACTTTGTCAGGCAAGCAATCATTGATCATTCCGATACAAACCCATCTTCTCGCTCCTGCTCTCTTTTACTGCATTAAGGCAACAGCGTGTGAACTGCTACTTGCTGCGGTAGTTGAACCCTATTCCCTTGCATGACCTGTCATTGCCACAGTAAATAGTTGAAACCCACTAGCATGTGTAGGAGTTGATTGAGCCATGTGATGTGTGATCCACCATGATATTTGCTTATGTTGCCTGCTATGCTTAGAGTTGTGTCTGGTCTGGTTCATCTGGGTGATGGATCAGAGTGAAATGATCATACCGATAAAGAGAAGGAAGTGTGGAATATGCTTGGTAAAGATATCGATGAAAGGGCATGTAGGAGTACGTGGTGGGTTGTTTCATTGGAATCGTCCATAGGACCCGAGATCTGTGTGTGTGATTCAAGTTACAGTTACTACCACACATTGGGCCCTGAAATATGACCCCGCTCTACTTATCGACTGCCATGTTCTCTGTCCATGAGTTGCAACTAGTTTCTGGTGTTTGTAGTTTACTGGTGGTCGTGCATAGCGCTGACCCTCGGGGTGGGCTGTGATGCGACAGGTACGTGGCACGGTGTACCGGTTGCCCGTTTGGTGACTCGGGAACCCTGTACACATCGTTTGGGGCCGTGAGCGACACCCCGGCCGGATCTCCCCACGGATGGAACCCAAATAGGCGATAAACCTGGACGAGAGACTTGAGTGGTTGGTTAGGTCGTGGTCTACACCCACGTCGGCTTTCGCTTGAAGTCTGCCAAGCACATGTCGTGTGCAGACGCTAAGTGGTGAAAACATGTGTGAAGAAGTACACCCCTGCAGGGTTATCAATCTATTCGAATAGCCGTTGTTCGCGGTACGGACTACTTGGTTACTCTTACAGTTCATAGACAAGTTGATGGATACTAATAAAAGCCTCAAGATAAGTGTGAGTGCCGTGGATGGCCCCTCCGTAGGATGACGGAAGAGGATCCTCGGTAGTGTATTGTTGTGGTGAGTAGAGGACTCGTGTTCGTAATAACATCTTGCAATCCGTTGAGAGTTGTAGTATAGGTTAGCCAAGAGTCAAAGATGGCTTTCTGCTATAAACTCCACTGCCCCCTGTTCATAATGTTGTATGTATGATAGGTTCTGTGGTAAGACTATCTGAGTACCTTTGTACTCATGTTTGCTTAATAACTGTTGCAGAGGAGAACCCTGCCCCTGCTGATGGGTTCTACATAGACGTTGACGTTGACGAGTAGCTTGACACCCAGACGGAGATCTGGAGCTTGTGAAGGGCCTTGTAGATAGTCAGGCTACACCAAGCCTGTTTTATTTTCTAAGTTGTCTGTACTCAGACATGTAGCTTCCGCTTGTGCTTGTATGACTGTATGACTTGAGTGTTGGGTCATGTGACCCCTACCTGTATGGATATGTTATGTATGGCTCTTAGAGCCTCTTAAATAAAGTACTTTGAGTCATAGAGTTCTGTTGTGATGCAATGTTGTATTTGCACATATTGAGCATATTGTGTGTATGGTTGAAATGCTTGGTATGTGTGGGATCCGACACCTAGTTGTCTTCCTTTGGTAGCCTACTTTACAGGGAAATGCCTCCTAGTGATTCCAATGAGCCTTGGTAGCTTGCTACTGCTCGGAACACGTAGGCTGGCCGCCATGTGTCCTTCTTCGTTCCTGTGTCTGTCCCTTAGGGGAAATGTCACGCGTTGCTCCTTTAAGTCCATGTAGCTTGCTACGACTTGGGTTCATACGTTGATGACCGACACGTTCGTTGCTGGGTCATGGATGCCTGTCTCTGTAATCTAGTGCCACTTTTTGTTTATAACTAGCCATGTCGGCCCGGGTTCTCTGTCATATGGATGCTAGCGACACTGTCATATACGTGTGCCAAAATGCGCAAACGGTCCCAGGCCAGGTAAGGTGGCACCCGTGGGGTTACCGTGCGTGAGGCCGCAAAGTGATATGACGTGTTACAACTAGATCGGTGTGACTTAGGATCGGGGTCCTGACAGCGTTGGCATCAGAGCTGGACTGCCTGTAGGTTTCTCAAGCCAAACTGGTCGATGTTGAGTCTAGAAAAATTCTTAGTTATATGTAGGGGAATTGATTGTGGAAGGGAACGTAAGGCTCTTTTTACTCCTTTACCTTATGCCCTTCTGATCTGAGTCAGTCTATTCTTTCTACGGGGATTTAGGACTAGGCCTCTTATCCTTACTAGGTTCACGTGTTACTAATCCGTAGACTCTTAGGATTGTTGGTTTTAAGCCTCAGTTCAGTTTCTATCCTTTTAGTATGATGATTGTTGGACCCGGAACCTTGATATGGAACTGTTGAGTGGTTATGCTATCATTGTATGATGTCTCAAATCTTTGTTTGAGCATTTACAGTTGTTATGATGCCCGATTTCTTCCAGAAACACTAATGCCTTTGCATTACTTCGTGTTTCAGATGTCTGGCCGCATGTAATGCCCCGGATGTAATAATTTCCCTTTTGGGTATATAATAAATCTCCGGCTTCATCTATTTCCATTTCGGGTTCTTTGTCTTTCGGGCTTTCGTCGTTTTGTTGTGTGAGTGTGTGGCATTCATTCATATCATGTAGACATGTGCATTGCATTGCATTCGTGTTGTGGGTTGCATCCGGTTCGTGGCGTTTCTTCCCGTTGTCCGTTTCGTGTTCCGGAGCTCCCTCACGTGTCCGTGACGTCCCGTAGGCCTACTTTATTGTTCGGGCATTTTTCGTTACCGGTGTGCCGTGAGGTTGTGTTGTGTGTTGTTGTTTTGTTGTGTGCAACTCGCCTCTCAAATCTCGTCTCGTTTGGACTCCGTTGACTTTTCCCTCCGTTGTCCGTGTGGGTCCGATGTGCCTTCACTTCGTGTCCCGGAAACACCCCCGTTGCTTTCTTTTATCTCCGTCTGGGCCTTTTAAATCAGTCCCCGCGATCGGATCCGTTGGATCACGATCGGAGGGCTCCTAGCGCCCTAAAACTCCTCCTAACCCTAAAAATTCTGCTACTAATAGACCCCCCTAGTCTATTTTGGGCATCTCTATCCCCTTCTTCTTCCTCCTCTAGTTCCTTCTTTTTTTTTCCCTTTTCTACTCCAGATCCAAGAAATCCTGGCCGGATCCCGAAGGATCTGTCGATCCCATCCCGCAGGCGCCAGGCGAGGCAAGTCAACGCCAGCCGCCGCTCGGCCTCGTTCCCTCCGCATCGAGCTGGGGGTCCGATCGGGCCAGATCGGGAACGCCCCAGCCGATCGCTTCGATCGCCACCGCAGACAACGGGCTGGAACACCGCTCCAGCCGGCCCGTACAGATCGACCGCGTCGGCGGGACCACTTCCC
>LR738711.1:809399526-809453138 GCA_902687465.1 Secale cereale | reverse complement strand
CGTGTAGCATGTCCAGATGTTCGTGGAGATGCCCTCTACGTTTTACCTGTTGTAGTCATGCATGTTAGATGTCATCTTGACACTTGTTTTGCTGTTACAAGAGTGCATGATGATATAAACTGCTGTTATGTGTTTTTTTTCATGCCACCTTTGACTTGTGATAACTTTTAGCTCGTTTGTCCAAACGATGCAAATGACATGTCCACGTGTTCGTCTCGTCACGAACTACGTGTTGTTTGTGATAGGTTGCATGGTAGATGTTTTGTTTCCTTGTTATCATCGTTGCAAGATGCCATGTTCACATGTTGTGTTTTCACTTGTTATGAAATGCCATCTTGTTGAGCTCGTTGTAATCGTTGAGTTTACCTCAATGATGCATGCTTGTGTGTTTCGGGATCACCGTCATATGTACTTTGATGAGGTGCTTACCCTTTGCCATGTTTAGTTTAGATGTGACTTAAACATGCTCTTTTGTGTGCTATGATGATGTTGCTGTTTTAGGACTTAGTGAAATTTCACTAAGTCTGAAATCTGTAACGTTCCGATGCCATGTTCGGGTGATGTTGTAGGACAAAGCATGATAGTTTTGGGGTGGATTTTGATTGTTCCTTGAAGTATATATTGTTGTCTTTCCATCCATGTCCTCACATGTCCATTTGAGTGGCTGTAGCATGTTTATCTTTTGCTCCAAACTTTCAATAAAATTCTGCTGCCAGAATTTTATTTCAAAGTTCAATATGTCCAAGATCATTGCTAGTGATCCGTGACTCCGTTGGGGGTGCACTTTGGACCTAGTTGCTGTACATTATATCTAGTTTGTGTTCAAGTCCTTTGCCATGCCTTTTGGGTGCTGTAGATTAATTATTTTGAGCTTCCAAGTTGCTATGTTGCTGTAATTTGCAGTTTTCGCTCAAATCTTGTTTCGGGCATAACTTTTAGCCCGTAACTCCGATTTCAGCGAATCTTATATCAAACTTGGGTGTTTTTCTGTGTAGATTAATAATATCAGCTTGTTATCTTGTTTTGAGGTGTTTTGCTTGAGTGATGTTTTACGTGCTCCATGTGCATCTTTAGTGCATCCATCATGCATCCATGTTTTTCGAGTGCGCATTGCATCGTGTTGATTGGTGCTTGGTGTGTTTGTCTTGTTTAGACCCGGAAGTTGAGCACGAGTTTTACAACGAGGTTGAGCACGAGGTTTCCAACGAGTTTGAGCACGAGGACCCTTCTTTTGATCCGAACGTCTTCTCTTCAGGCAAGATGACCGAACCCCGATAACTTTACTATCTTTGCCTATTGCTAGTA
This sequence comes from Secale cereale, assembly GCA_902687465.1. Classification (NCBI taxonomy): domain Eukaryota; kingdom Viridiplantae; phylum Streptophyta; class Magnoliopsida; order Poales; family Poaceae; genus Secale; species Secale cereale. The sequence continues at coordinate 809,451,833 of LR738711.1, read as the reverse complement.
GTCTCGATCTATAGTTTTGCCTCGATGCCCATGTTCTTCTTGTCAGCCTCCTACTTGTAACCAATTGCCATGTTTAACCACCCTACCTATGCAAACCGTTGCTTGGCTAAGTACGCTTCGCTCAGCCCTTCTTATAGCGTTGCTAGTTGCAGGTGAAGTGAAGATGCTTGCTCCATGTTGAAGTTTGGTTGGGTTATATCACATTATATAAATGCTTTAATTGAAATCACCTATATATTGGCAAGGGTGGAAGGCTAAGCCTTTTGCTTGGTGTTTTGTTCCACTCATGCCGTTAGGATCCGTATAAGCCGGTTTTATGTTCCTTGATTATGCGTTCCTAACACGGTTGGGGTGTATGGGACCCCCTCGATAAACCGCTAAGTGCTAAGTCTTTTCCAGCAAATCCCAACATTGGTACTATTTGCCTAATAACAAACTAAACTTGCATAGGGAGTTATAAACCCTTTTCTTAATCAACAACCCCGGGCCAGTGCTCCACATGAGTGTTGGTCCGAAACGGGGGTCCTGCAGGGCCACCTCGAGGAAACTCAAGGTTTGGTAAAAACCTGTAGCATCGCCCATCCGGTCGTGTCCTGAGACCTAGATACGCGCGGCTACGATCAGGGTGTCGACACGCCGGGAGGATTTGCTGGATTAGCCTTACCTTAGTTCGGTTTAACTTGAGCACGGGATTCCGAGGATACTCGGGTCTTCCCACTTTGGAGTTGCGACTCCGCGGATCGTGGGCTTGTAATGGGTCAAGTTGGAACACCCCTGCAGGGTTTGAACTTTCGAAAGCCGTGCCCGTGGTTATGTGGCAGATGGGAGCTTGTTAATTCCGGTTGTAGATAACTTGACACAATGATACTAATACACTACCAGCGTGTGTTCCGTGACTGTCAATTTCCGAATCGGGATTCGGGAGTTGAACACGGAGGGGTTATGCTTGTGAGCTTGTAGCTAGGATCACTTCGTGATCACTTCTCGCGTTGTCTTCTCTTCTCGCTCTCTCTTGCGTAAGTTAGTGCTAGTTGCCGCTGCAGACTCTTTGTTGTTCCTTCACCTCATTTCTTTCTTCAGCCTTTCCTCACCTAAAGGCTTTGATAGTTCTGTTACCCGGGAACGGGATTGCTGAGTCCTCTGTGGCTCACAGTTACTTCACACACCAGATGCAGGTCCAGCTGTGAGCTATCCAGGTGATGGCACCGAGCTGGATTGGGAGTACGACGAGGAGCGTAGTCGTTACTACGTGCGCTACCCGGACGATCAGTAGTGGAGTCTCTTACTAGGATTCGATCCGCCTGTGGTTGTTTTATTTATCTGAGTTTGGTACTTTGACATTTGGCTTTTGCCCTTAGAGGGTTGTAGTGATCTTATTGTATGATGTTTGAGACTTGTACTGTTATTCTGTGACGTGGCGATTGTATGCCAACTATTTTAAGTTTACTATCCCCTCTTTTACATGAGTTGTGCAAAGATTACCAAACTTGAGATCATTCTAGGATGGACTTATGCCTTTAAGTCGTGCCTCGACACGTAGGAGGTATAATTCCATCCTGGGCATTACAAGTTGGTATTCAGAGCCTTCTCCGACCTAGGAGCCCCCACTGTTTGATCGAACCGTTGACGGTTGAGTCTAGGCACACACTGAAAACCTTTTTGAGTCCTATATTATATCGGAGAGTAGGATTCTTTGCTTCTCATCCCCTTTCTCTCTGGTGAGGACTCCTGACGTCTACTCTTGTCTCTCCTATCTTCAAAATTTGCACAAATTTTTTTTTTAGGAATCCCGCGAGTATTCTGGGATTGTTTCGATGTTCTTGTGACAAGGATATTGTTCCTGATGCCTCCTGTTACCGAGGAGTTGAGCTTCGGGGTATCATTGTAACAAGCATATCGTGACAGTACTAAATACTTAAGACGGCCGACATCGAAAATCTCCCCTATACGGCCAGTGGCAAGATAACCCCGACATCACCCAGTACTGGGGAGGTAGTTCGGGAGTATTGCCATAGCTTGTTATAGTGGATGCTTTTCGAAGGTCCGAGGTACACAGTTTCCGAGAAAGACTGGTTATGTGTTGAAGGATGTATACACCTGGATGTAGGTTAGAGTTGATTGCGCGGTGCTTCCCGTGTATCCCCAACACCTGATTGCATAACTGGAATCTTTCGGAAAACTATAGGTGGGTTTTTATCCAGTAGATCGTAGGCATTCTTCCAACGAATGCAGGTTAGTGAGTTCGGGGTTCGACATTGAGTGAAGGAGTTATATGACCGAGGTTACTATCAGGAGTTGCATCTTAAAGGGTCCTTGGCTATGCTGATCCGGGGATTGCAAAACCTTTTCGTAACGCGTTCATATGCTTTCAGCACAAAGATGTTAGAACGAAACTCCTCTCTTGTGTTTGTTCCTTTTCCGTACCTTGTTGTTTTATTATTTTATCCTTTTGATCCCTATGTGGCTTCTCGTGAAGACTGATGTTATCAATTAACTAAGAAATTCATTCGTTCCTCTTGTTCGGATGATTTCATTCGTTCTTATTGTTCGAATGATTATTGTGAAGACTTGTTGCAATTCATTCCATTGATTCAGCTTATTCCTTTTGTCAATCAATTGCTGATTCGTGGTCATCTCTTACAGGATGGCTCCGAAAAAGGTTCCGAATGCCAACCCAGAGGTGGAAGAGGTCCCAGAGCATCCTCCTTCCCCTCCTCCTCCGCCTGAGGCTTGGAGAGCAATTATGCAGACTACAGCTCAGAACACTCAGTTGATGATGCAGATGATGCAGCAAATGCAGGCTATGCAAGCTAATCAAGCTAATCAGGGCATTCCAATGAACCAAGGCAACTTCTTCCAGCAGCACCATGCTACTCTGAACCAGTTCTTGGCCAACAATCCTAAAGCTTTCAGTTACTGTGTCGACCCTCTTGATGCTGAGGATTGGCTGACCGATATCAAGAAGCATTTTGAGTGCAGTAACGTGAAAGAAGATGACTATGTGAAGTTTGCAGCCTTCCAACTGAAAGATCAAGCAGCTGATTGGTGGCAGCAGTACAAAGACTCAAGGCCGGGTCAAGTGATCTCGTGGGAGAACTTCTGCAAGGATTTCCGCTCGCATCACATTCCTACAAGTGTTATCGAGGGTATGCGTGAGCAATTCCGCAACCTCAAGCAGGGCTCCATGACAGTCTATCAGTATAATGTCAAGTTCCAAAACCTCGCTCGCTATGCAAAGCAAGACATTCCTGATGCGAAGAGCAAAATCTATCAGTTCCGTGGAGGTCTCAAAGATGAACTTCAGCTTGCTCTCACTTTGTTCGAGCCAGACGAATTCGATAAGTTCTATAATATGGCTTTGAAACAAGAAGCAGCTCAGCTTAAGATGGAGGCTTCTAAGAAGAGAATTCGAGATGCTGTTCACTCTACCTCATCGTCTCAGTTGGCTGCGAAACAACAGAAATTCTGGCTTCCTCCTCCTCCAATGATTCGAGCTCCATACAACAACTCCAGCAACTTCAACAACTCCAACAACAAGAACTCTAGTGGCCGTGGTTTCTCCCACCCACCCAACCCAAGCAACCAGTCGAAGAAGCAGTTTCAGTCTCAAGGCTCCAAGTCCAGTGGCTCTCAGTTCCGTCCTCTCTCAGAAGTGACTTGCAACAAATGCACTCAGAAAGGTCACTATGCCAACAGATGTCCGAATCCGAAGCGTCTTCCTCCTCCACCACCTGTGAGTTCAGCTATTGTCAGGCATGATCCAAAGGCTGCCAGGGTCAATCTGATGAATGCAGCACAAGCGGAGGCTTCTTCTGATGTCATTCTGGGTAACCTTCCAGTGAACTCTTTTCCAGCTAAAGTGTTATTTGATTCGGGTGCTTCTTGCACTTTTATGTCATATCCATTTGCATCCAAGCACGATTTTGTCACCAAAAATCTGCCAAGGGAGTTAACAGTTATTTCTCCGGGAAGACGAATGCACTCCAGTGTCTATGCTCCGGATATTTCTATTCGCATGGGTGATTATCGATTTTTGGCTTCTGCGGTGGTTCTTGGTCATTCTGACATCGACCTCATTCTCGGAATGGATTGGCTTTCTCAGCACGATGCTCACATTGATTGTGCTCAAAAGGAAGTCAAATTGACTCATTCTGATGAAGATGTGATTATCTTCGCCTCCAGGGATAATACTATTCGGCTTTTCTCTCTTAATGATAAGGGTGAAATTAATGCAATAGAGCAAATTCCAGTGGTGAATGAATATCAAGACGTCTTTCCAGAAGAACTTCCAGGCATGCCTCCACACCGTCAGGTGGAGTTTGTCATTGAACTCGAGCCGGGCACCGAACCTGTTTGCCGGCGTCCATACAAGCTCTCTTCAGATGAATTGAAGGAATTGAAGAAACAGTTGGATGAGCAGGAGCGTATGGGTCTCATCAGACCGAGTACATCTCCGTGGGGCTGTGGTGTCTTATTTGTCAAGAAGAAAGATGGCACGGAGCGTCTCTGTGTTGACTACCGGCCACTGAACAAGAAGACGATTAAGAACAAGTATCCGCTCCCCAACATCAACGAACTCTTTGAGCAGCTCAAAGGAGCTAAAGTATTCTCTAAGCTTGACCTCCGAATGGGCTACCATCAAATTCGCATTCGCGAGGAAGACATTCCCAAGACGGCCTTCAGAACGAGCTACGGTTCATATGAGTATACCGTCATGTCCTTCGGTCTCGCCAATGCTCCTCCTACCTTTTCAAGGATGATGCATTACATCTTCAACCCCTATACAGGCGAGTTTGTGCTAGTGTATCTGGATGATATTCTGGTGTTTTCCAAGAATGAAGAAGATCACGAAAAGCACTTGCGTCTGGTTCTTGATCGACTCAGAGAGCATAAGTTCTATGCCAAGTTCTCAAAGTGCGAGTTTTGGCTCGATAAGGTTCTCTACCTGGGCCACATTATCTCAGCTGACGATATTGCGGTTAATCCCGAGAAAGTTGAAGCAATTGTCAACTGGGAAGCTCCTCAGAACGTCAAGCAGCTCCGCAGTTTTCTGGGTCTTGCCAGCTATTGCAGAAGGTTTGTGGAGAACTTCTCCAAGATTGCCAAGCCTCTTTCCAACCTCCTTCAGAAGAATGTCAAATACTTTTGGTCTCCCGAGTGTGAAGTGGCCTTCAAAACCCTCAAAGAGAAGCTTGTCTCAGCTCCAGTTCTGATTCCTCCAGATGAATCCAAGCCCTATGAAGTGTTCTGTGACGCTTCTCTTCAAGGTCTTGGTGGTGTGCTTATGCAAGAAAAGAGAATTGTGGCATACACTTCACGTCAGCTAAAGCCAGCTGAGAAGAACTATCCCACACATGATCTCGAGCTAGCAGCTGTGGTACATGCTCTGATTACGTGGAGACATCTGTTGTTGGGCAGAAAGGTCGACATCTTCACTGATCACAAGAGCTTGAAGTACATCTTCACACAGCCGCATCTGAACCTCCGCCAGACTCGTTGGGTCGAGATGATCCAAGAGTACAACCCCAGCATTGAGTACACTCCAGGCAAGGCGAATGTGATTGCAGATGCTTTGAGCAGAAAGGCATATTGCAACAGCCTTCTTATCAAGCCACACCAGCCTGAGCTTTGTGAAGCTTTCAGGAAGCTCAACCTTCAGGTTGTTCCGCAGGGTTTTCTTGAAAATCTCCAAATTGCTCCTACCTTGGAAGATCAAGTCCGTGAGGCCCAGCTCAGTGATACCATGGTGAAGAAGGTGAAACATGGGATTGCAAAGGGCACTCCAAAATATAAGTGCTTCCGTGTTGATGAGAGAGATACCTTGTTCTTCGAGGACAGACTCGTTGTTCCCAAAGGTGATCTCAGGAAGCTCATAATGGAAGAAGCTCACGACTTTCTCCTTTCCATTCATCCTGGCAGTTCCAAGATGTATCAAGACCTCAAGCAATCTTACTGGTGGACACGCATGAAAAGGGAGATTGCCCAATTCGTGAATGAATGTGATGTATGCAGAAGAGTGAAAGCAGAACATCAACGTCCAGCCGGTCTTCTCCAACCTCTTCCTATTCCTGAGTGGAAGTTCGACCACATCGAAATGGACTTCGTCACTGGTTTTCCTAAATCCAAGCGAGGCAATGATGCTATCTTTGTGGTGATTGACAAGCTTACCAAAGTCGCTCATTTTCTTCCAGTCAAAGAATCAATCAATGCAGCTCAACTTGCAGAGCTGTACACTTCCAGAATTGTGTCCCTACATGGCATTCCTCAAGTGATATCCTCAGACCGTGGCAGCTTGTTCACATCAAAGTTCTGGGACTCCTTTCAGTCCGCCATGGGCACGAAGATCAGGTTCAGCACTGCCTTTCACCCTCAGACTAGTGGTCAAGTCGAGCGTGTGAATCAGATCCTTGAAGATATGCTCAGAGCCTGTGTCATCTCCTTCGGCATGAAATGGGAGGACTGTCTTCCATTTGCCGAATTCTCTTACAACAACAGCTTTCAAGCAAGTGCAGGCAAAGCACCGTTTGAAATCCTCTATGGCAGAAAGTGCCGTACCCCTCTCAACTGGTCTGAAACAGGCGAACGCCAACTTCTTGGCAATGATTTGATCTCTGAAGCCGAAGAAATGTGCAAAGTCATACGCGAGAATCTCAAGGCCGCTCAGTCGCGTCAGAAGAGCTACTATGATGGAAAGCATCGTGATTTGGCTTTCGACATCGGTGATCATGTCTATCTCCGAGTTTCTCCGATGAAAGGAACCCAGAGGTTCGGTATCAAAGGAAAGCTTGCTCCTAGATACGTCGGGCCTTTCAAAATTCTTGGCAAAAGAGGCGATCTAGCCTATCAGCTCGAGCTCCCTTCCAACTTTGCAAATGTTCATGATGTCTTCCATGTGTCTCAGCTTCGCAAATGCTTCAAGGCACCTGAGCGCATGATTCCGTTTGAGGAGATTGATCTTCAACAAGACCTTTCCTACCGAGAACATCCAGTTGCAATTCTCGAAGAAACTGAACGCAAGACTCGCAACAAGACCATCAAGTTTCTGAAAGTCAAGTGGTCACATCACACAGACCGAGAAGCTACCTGGGAACGAGAAGATCATCTTCGTTCCGAGTACCCTTCCTTTTTCCAGTCCTAGATCTCGGGACGAGATCTTTTTGTAGTAGAGGAGAGTTTGTAATGCCCCGGATGTAATACTTTCCCTTTTGGGTATATAATAAATCTCCGGCTTCATCTATTTCCATTTCGGGTTCTTTGTCTTTCGGGCTTTCGTCGTTTTGTTGTGTGAGTGTGTGGCATTCATTCATATCATGTAGACATGTGCATTGCATTGCATTCGTGTTGTGGGTTGCATCCGGTTCGTGGCGTTTCTTCCCGTTGTCCGTTTCGTGTTCCGGAGCTCCCTCACGTGTCCGTGACGTCCCGTAGGCCTACTTTGTTGTTCGGGCGTTTTTCGTTACCGGTGTGCCGTGAGGTTGTGTTGTGTGTTGTTGTTTTGTTGTGTGCAACCCGCCTCTCAAATCTCGTCTCGTTTGGACTCCGTTGACTTTTCCCTCCGTTGTCCGTGTGGGTCCGATGTGCCTTCACTTCGTGTCCCGGAAACACCCCCGTTGCTTTCTTTTATCTCCGTCTGGGCCTTTTAAATCAGTCCCCGCGATCGGATCCGTTGGATCACGATCGGAGGGCTCCTAGCGCCCTAAAACTCCTCCTAACCCTAAAAATTCTGCTACTAATAGACCCCCCTAGTCTATTTTGGGCATCTCTATCCCCTTCTTCTTCCTCCTCTAGTTCCTTCTTTTTTTTTCCCTTTTCTACTCCAGATCCAAGAAATCCTGGCCGGATCCCGAAGGATCTGTCGATCCCATCCCGCAGGCGCCAGGCGAGGCAAGTCAACGCCAGCCGCCGCTCGGCCTCGTTCCCTCCGCATCGAGCTGGGGGTCCGATCGGGCCAGATCGGGAACGCCCCAGCCGATCGCTTCGATCGCCACCGCAGACAACGGGCTGGAACACCGCTCCAGCCGGCCCGTACAGATCGACCGCGTCGGCGGGACCACTTCCCTGTCCTTCGCGCTCCTGGGCCGCCTCGTCCCGCCGGGCTGGGCCCGTTCACCGCATCCCTCCGTCGCCGCCGAACCGCGTCCCTCCGCGCGCCGCGCGAGGCTCCATCGCCAGCGAGTCGGGCCGGCCCACTCTCGCGAGCGCCAGTCCTCCTCGCCAGTTCGCCGCGCCGGGCCGCGGGCTCCCTCTCCGCGCCGGCCGGGCCGCCTCCTTCCGGGCCCGTACCAGCGCCGCGGTGGGCCGCCGCCGCTCCACTGTTCATCCGGGCCGCGCCGGTACTGTTCATCCGGGCCGAGCCCGCACTGTTCATCAGATCTCAGATCTGGATCCCTGAGGTTGACTTTATTCCTTCTAAGTCCCTGTTTTCCCTGATCTGAAGTGCCTACTTTGACCTGCTCTAATTTCTTGCCTGTAGCTTCGTTTTGCGCGTGTAGCATGTCCAGATGTTCGTGGAGATGCCCTCTACGTTTTACCTGTTGTAGTCATGCATGTTAGATGTCATCTTGACACTTGTTTTGCTGTTACAAGAGTGCATGATGATATAAACTGCTGTTATGTGTTTTTTTTCATGCCACCTTTGACTTGTGATAACTTTTAGCTCGTTTGTCCAAACGATGCAAATGACATGTCCACGTGTTCGTCTCGTCACGAACTACGTGTTGTTTGTGATAGGTTGCATGGTAGATGTTTTGTTTCCTTGTTATCATCGTTGCAAGATGCCATGTTCACATGTTGTGTTTTCACTTGTTATGAAATGCCATCTTGTTGAGCTCGTTGTAATCGTTGAGTTTACCTCAATGATGCATGCTTGTGTGTTTCGGGATCACCGTCATATGTACTTTGATGAGGTGCTTACCCTTTGCCATGTTTAGTTTAGATGTGACTTAAACATGCTCTTTTGTGTGCTATGATGATGTTGCTGTTTTAGGACTTAGTGAAATTTCACTAAGTCTGAAATCTGTAACGTTCCGATGCCATGTTCGGGTGATGTTGTAGGACAAAGCATGATAGTTTTGGGGTGGATTTTGATTGTTCCTTGAAGTATATATTGTTGTCTTTCCATCCATGTCCTCACATGTCCATTTGAGTGGCTGTAGCATGTTTATCTTTTGCTCCAAACTTTCAATAAAATTCTGCTGCCAGAATTTTATTTCAAAGTTCAATATGTCCAAGATCATTGCTAGTGATCCGTGACTCCGTTGGGGGTGCACTTTGGACCTAGTTGCTGTACATTATATCTAGTTTGTGTTCAAGTCCTTTGCCATGCCTTTTGGGTGCTGTAGATTAATTATTTTGAGCTTCCAAGTTGCTATGTTGCTGTAATTTGCAGTTTTCGCTCAAATCTTGTTTCGGGCATAACTTTTAGCCCGTAACTCCGATTTCAGCGAATCTTATATCAAACTTGGGTGTTTTTCTGTGTAGATTAATAATATCAGCTTGTTATCTTGTTTTGAGGTGTTTTGCTTGAGTGATGTTTTACGTGCTCCATGTGCATCTTTAGTGCATCCATCATGCATCCATGTTTTTCGAGTGCGCATTGCATCGTGTTGATTGGTGCTTGGTGTGTTTGTCTTGTTTAGACCCGGAAGTTGAGCACGAGTTTTACAACGAGGTTGAGCACGAGGTTTCCAACGAGTTTGAGCACGAGGACCCTTCTTTTGATCCGAACGTCTTCTCTTCAGGCAAGATGACCGAACCCCGATAACTTTACTATCTTTGCCTATTGCTAGTAGTCTCGATCTATAGTTTTGCCTCGATGCCCATGTTCTTCTTGTCAGCCTCCTACTTGTAACCAATTGCCATGTTTAACCACCCTACCTATGCAAACCGTTGCTTGGCTAAGTACGCTTCGCTCAGCCCTTCTTATAGCGTTGCTAGTTGCAGGTGAAGTGAAGATGCTTGCTCCATGTTGAAGTTTGGTTGGGTTATATCACACTATATAAATGCTTTAATTGAAATCACATATATTTGGCAAGGGTGGAAGGCTAAGCCTTTTGCTTGGTGTTTTGTTCCACTCATGCCGTTAGGATCCGTATAAGCCGGTTTTATGTTCCTTGATTATGCGTTCCTAACACGGTTGGGGTGTATGGGACCCCCTCGATAAACCGCTAAGTGCTAAGTCTTTTCCAGCAAATCCCAACATTGGTACTATTTGCCTAATAACAAACTAAACTTGCATAGGGAGTTATAAACCCTTTTTCTTAATCAACAACCCCGGGCCAGTGCTCCACATGAGTGTTGGTCCGAAACGGGGGTCCTGCAGGGCCACCTCGAGGAAACTCAAGGTTTGGTAAAAACCTGTAGCATCGCCCATCCGGTCGTGTCCTGAGACCTAGATACGCGCGGCTACGATCAGGGTGTCGACACGCCGGGAGGATTTGCTGGATTAGCCTTACCTTAGTTCGGTTTAACTTGAGCACGGGATTCCGAGGATACTCGGGTCTTCCCACTTTGGAGTTGCGACTCCGCGGATCGTGGGCTTGTAATGGGTCAAGTTGGAACACCCCTGCAGGGTTTGAACTTTCGAAAGCCGTGCCCGTGGTTATGTGGCAGATGGGAGCTTGTTAATTCCGGTTGTAGATAACTTGACACAATGATACTAATACACTACCAGCGTGTGTTCCGTGACTGTCAATTTCCGAATCGGGATTCGGGAGTTGAACACGGAGGGGTTATGCTTGTGAGCTTGTAGCTAGGATCACTTCGTGATCACTTCTCGCGTTGTCTTCTCTTCTCGCTCTCTCTTGCGTAAGTTAGTGCTAGTTGCCGCTGCAGACTCTTTGTTGTTCCTTCACCTCATTTCTTTCTTCAGCCTTTCCTCACCTAAAGGCTTTGATAGTTCTGTTACCCGGGAACGGGATTGCTGAGTCCTCTGTGGCTCACAGTTACTTCACACACCAGATGCAGGTCCAGCTGTGAGCTATCCAGGTGATGGCACCGAGCTGGATTGGGAGTACGACGAGGAGCGTAGTCGTTACTACGTGCGCTACCCGGACGATCAGTAGTGGAGTCTCTTACTAGGATTCGATCCGCCTGTGGTTGTTTTATTTATCTGAGTTTGGTACTTTGACATTTGGCTTTTGCCCTTAGAGGGTTGTAGTGATCTTATTGTATGATGTTTGAGACTTGTACTGTTATTCTGTGACGTGGCGATTGTAAGCCAACTATTTTAAGTTTACTATCCCCTCTTTTACATGAGTTGTGCAAAGATTACCAAACTTGAGATCATTCTAGGATGGACTTATGCCTTTAAGTCGTGCCTCGACACGTAGGAGGTATAATTCCATCCTGGGCATTACACCGCACCCCTCACCAAGTGGTTCGTTTGACTCGGTGCATTAATGTGCCCGGTCACACGGCCATGCTAGTCCGTGTGCTGACTGAGACCGGTTATCGCTGGTATCCTGAGTACACTATGGAGGAACAGTATTGGGATTTCAATCAGAGTCAGTATTTCTGCACAGTCCGGATATACCCCTCATATCTCGGAGCTAACGACCTCATCCATTGGTCTTATAGACTCGGGGTTACCATCGAGATGGCAGTGCAGGATGCCGCCTATTCTACGATGACCATTCTCCGGGCTAGGCATGCCCTGTTGCTGAACACTGAGTTCTGTTACATGCCAGTCTCACTTCCCGGAGAGGAAGGCTACTACACTAGTCTGTATACTGATGCTGATCATGAAGACCCACTGCTTCAGATGCTGGAGGATAGGGACCGTGAGGTCCGTGCCCTCCGAATGGAGCTGTATAACACTCGAGCCGCCCACTGGACTACTTTGACACGGCTTGCACCTGCTGTGCACGCCGGATATCTGGACATGCGGGATCTGTACCCCGTGCGGACTCGTCTGCCTGATCGCATGGATTGGCGTGACGTTGGGGGTATTACACCTCCATGTGGGCGTCGGTTACCACCAGCATCGGGACCGAGGCCACATCCATGTCCCTATGGTCCACAGCCTTCGAGTGCTCGTGAGTTTCAAGATCCGTCTGTTCCACTTCCAGGCTACGGTGGTAATCTTTACGAAGATTACTAAGGGAATGTCTGAGCTAGACCGTGGCAGTAGTAGTATTGTAGTAGTTGTATTCCCACAGTCCTGCGCGTCTTGTGGAATATGACTTAGTGTGTACTGAGTTCCGGAGGTGTAGTTAAATAATGTATAGGAGCTTGGAATGCCTCTAATGGGATGTATCGTCTTTCACCGCAGTTGTACTCTAGCCTTGGCTTGTACTAAACTATGTATGGTGTATATGACCACTGGTGTATATATAGCAGTTTCTATATTACCATGTCGTACGGATGAACATCTCTGCATTCCGTGTCATCCATTATATTCTGCACTTCTATGTCAAAGTTTTGCCATCCTTGTCTAAACCGTTGTTTTGTTTTCTTAGGATGGTCAACACTCGCAACACTCCTGCTGCTCAGGAGCAGGGTGAGGCTAGTGGGGCTAGAGATGGGAATCTGCCCCAGCCACCCTCCTTGGCGGAAGTTATGCTCGAGCCAGAACGGAACAAGAGAGAGACCAACCGTCTGCTGGAACGCATAGAGCAGAACACTGGGTTCCGCCAGAGGAATGACGTGGTGTCAATCAATGACTTTATCAAGATGTGCCCACCGAAGTTCCATCACTCCACTGAACCTCTGGATGCGGATGATTGGCTACGTAGTATCACCCACAAGCTACACTCTGCCCGTGTGGCCGAAGCTGACAAGGTTACCTATGTCGCCTACCATCTTGAGGGCCCTGCCAGTCTTTGGTGGGAAAACTTTGAAGCTATGCGTCCTGCTGGCCAAATCACTACTTGGGTTGAGTTCAGTGAGGCATTCCGTGAACATCACATTCCGGAAGGTCTCCTGGATCGCAAGCGGGAGGAATTCTGCAACTTCACCCAGGGCCGGTTAACTGTGGATGCCTATAGTCGCGAGTTTGGCAACTTGGCACGCTATGCACCTGAGGAAGTATCCACCGATGCCAAGAAGCAGGCGAGGTTCCGCAAGGGACTCAGCCCTGAACTCCGCCGAGATCTACGTCTGCACGAGTGCACTTCCTTCCGGAAGTTGGTAAACAAGGCTATCAGTGCTGAAACGGGCCAGCCCGACTTCGAGGCCACATGCAAGCATACTCGAGACTTTGGATCCTCATCCGGCTCTGGATCTCACAAGCGCCGTGTGTGGGTTCCTAACACTGCTCTGCCACCCAAGTACACATCGAGGCCATCCTATGAGGCGCCTCGCCCAACTCAACAGTATGCACCTGCTAAGACCTATGGAGGACCACCTTCCAACTTTGCTCCACGCACTAGCACTATGACCTGCTTCAAGTGTGGAGAACCAGGGCACTACATGCGTGAGTGTCCTCAGAACCAACCAGGAAAACCCGTTGGCCGTGGTAAGCCAACCGGCAAGGTGAATTATGTCAAGCCAATCCCCACTGCACGTGGTCATGTCAACTATGTCTCTGCTGAGGAAGCTTATGAGGATCCTAACGTCGTTCTTGGTACGCTTCTCGTTAACTGCCATCCGGCATCTGTTCTTTTCGATACTGGAGCATCACATTCGTTCATATCTGAGAGCTATGCTCGAATGCACAACATGACTTTTTGTGACATGCCTACTTCCATGGTTATTCAAACTCCTGGTTCAAAGTGGCAAACCTCTAGGGTAAGCCATGGAAATGAAATCCTTGTCGATAGACTTGTTTTCCTAGCATCTCTAATCACTCTCAAGTCCTCGAACATAAACATCATTTTGGGTATGGATTAGATGACAACTCATTACGCCAAGATTGATTGCTATACTAGGACCTTTCAACTTACACATCCATCCGGCAAGATAGTCAGTGTCTTGACCCGAATGGTTGAGCGTCAGCTATACTCTCTTAATGCCAGCCCTCTACCAGAACTCGAAGATATCCCGGTAGTCCGTAACTTTCCGGATGTTTTTCCATAAGAACTGCCAGGAATTCCACCTGACAAAGATGTCGAGTTCGTGATAGATCTTATCCCTGGAACTGTCCCAATCTCTAGGAGACCCTATAAGATGGCACCCCTAGAATTAGCTGAGCTTAAGAAACAACTCGATGAGTCCTTGCAAAAAGGTTTCATCCATCCTAGTTCTTCCCCTTGGGCTTGCCCCGTCCTCTTCGTCAAGAAGAAGGATGGAACGGAGCGGATGGTTGTAGATTACCGACCTGTAAATCTGGTCACCATAAAGAACAAGTATCCGCTCCCAGGATCAACGACCTGTATGATCAGCTCGCTGGATCCTCAGTCTTCTCTAAGATGGATTTGAGGTTGGGTTACCATCAAATCAAAATCAAGAACGGGGACATTCCTAAAACGGCTTTTGTTACTCGTTATGGCCAATATGAGTACACCGTCATGTCCTTCGGGTTAACCAATGCCCCAGCTACCTTTTCCCGGTTAATGAATTCTATATTCATGGAGTACTTGGATAAATTCGTCGTGGTATACCTCGATGATATACTCATTTACTCCAAAAACAAGGAAGATCATGCCGAGCATTTAAGGCTGGTATTGACGAAACTTCGAGAGCACCGCCTTTATGCCAAATTCTCTAAATGTGAATTTTGGTTGCCGGAAGTAAGCTATCTAGGTCATGTGATCTCTGGCAAGGGTATTGCTGTCAATCCCGAGCGAGTTCAAGCCGTCCTTGATTGGACTCCCCCTGAATCGGTCAAGCAAGTTAGGAGTTTTCTTGGCTTAGCGAGCTATTGCCGACGCTTCGTCGAGAATTTATCCAAGGTTGCTAAACCTCTAACTGAACTCCTCAAGAAAGATAAAAAGTTTGAGTGGACCCCACAGTGCGAGTCCAGTTTTCAGGAACTGAAAACATGCCTGACATCTGCACCTGTACTGGTACCACCAGACTTTTCCAAGGATTTTATAATCTATTGCGACGCCTCGCGACAAGGACTAGGTTGCATACTCATGCAAGATCGTCAAGTGATTGCATACGCATCTCGACAGTTGCGTCCACATGAGGATAACTATCCTACACATGATCTAGAGCTTGCCGCTGTAGTCCATGCACTCAAAACATGGCGACATTACCTCCTTGGAAATCGCTGTGAAATCTTCACTGATCATCAAAGTTTTAAGTACATCTTCACCCAACCGGATCTAAATCTCAGGCAAAGTCATTGGGTTGAGTTGCTCACAGACTACGACTTAGGGATCACTTATACCCCTGGAAAGGCCAATGTCATGGTTGATGCGCTAAGTCGTAAGTCTTATTGTAACAACTTGATGTTACAACAAGGGCAACCACTTCTCCACGAGGAATTTCGTAAGCTTAACCTTCACATTGTTCCTCGAGGATTCCTTTCCACCTTGGTGGCGAAACCTACCCTTATGGATCAAGTTATAGCTGCCCAGAAGCGTGATAGAGGTATATCCCGACTCCAAGAGAGCATTGCTAGCGGACTCGCTAAAAGCTTCTCTATGGATGATCGAGGTGTTGTTTTCTTTGAGAACCGTGTAGTGGTTCCCAAGAACCACCATCTACGGCAGTTAATCCTTAAGGAGGCTCATGAATCTCCTCTCACGATTCATCCCGGTAGTACCAAAATGTATCAGGACCTACGTCAGAGATTCTGGTGGACTAGGATGAAGAGAGAAATCGCTCAATTCATTGCTAATTGCGATGTTTGTCGTCGAGTTAAAGCAGAGCATCAACGGCCTGCTGGCACCCTTCAACCTTTAGCTATTCCTGAATGGAAATGGGACAAAGTCGGTATGGACTTCATTACTGGGTTTCCCAGGACCAGGAAAGGGAATAATGCTATCTTCGTCGTTATCGACCGCCTCTCTAAAGTAGCTCATTTCCTGCCTGTTCGAGAGAGTATTACCGCTAGTCAGCTAGCAGACTTGTATGTCGCTCGTATAGTATCACTTCATGGTGTGCCATTGGAGATTAACTCAGACCGTGGAAGTCTTTTCACTTCATGATTTTGGGAAAGTTTCTAGAATGCTATGGGAACTCATCTCTCCTTCAGTACCGCCTTCCATCCCCAGTGAAGTGGTCAAGTGGAACGAGTCAATCAAATTCTGGAAGACATGCTTCGAGCCTCTGTCATCTCTTTCGGTATGGATTCGGAGAAGTGTCTTCCATTTGCCGAATTCGCTTATAACAATAGTTATCAAGCCAGCTTGGGCAAAGCTCCCTTCGAAGTTCTATATGGACGAAGGTGTCGAACACCTCTTAACTGGTCAGAAACCGGGGAAAGACAATTCTTTGGTCCGGATATGATCCAGGAAGCAGAAGATCAAGTTCGCATCGTTCCTGAGAAATTGAAAACAGCCCAGTCTCGTCAGAAGAGCCAATATGATAGTCATCATAAGGTTGTGACTTTCGAAGTCGGCGATAAGGCTTACCTTCGGGTTACTCCTCTTAAGGGAACCCATTGTTTCGGTATCAAAGGCAAATTGGCCCCTTGTTACATCGGTCCTTTTCGCATTCTTGCCAAACGAGGAGAAGTTGCCTACCAATTGGAACTACCTCCGCACCTATCCAGAGTTCATGACGTGTTCCACATTTCTCAACTCAGGCGTTGCTTCTCAGATCCTATCCGCGGAGTGGACCACGAAACGATTGATCTCCAGGACAATCTCACATATCGAGAATACCCCGTTCGTATTCTTGATCAAACCGAGCGCACCACTCGACGCCACAATATCAAGTTTCTCAAGGTTCAATGGTCACATCATTCCGAGAGTGAAGCTACTTGGGAAAGGGAGGATCGTCTTCGACTTGAGTACCCCACCCTCTTTCCGGAGGAACCCGAATCTCGGGACGCGATTCTTTTAAGTGGGGGTGAGTTGTCACATCCCTAGTTAGCACTTGCTTTAGGACTAGCTAGAGTGTGCATCATGTCTACTTATCAAAGAAACTTGAAATGGGAATGACAGAAACCCCAGCACCCCTCTTCTAACAACTAGGGTTTGATAAAATCTTTTCCAATGTACCCAAAATGCCCTTCAAAAATGTCCATCATTTCTGGGTCTTAAACCTCTGCCAAAAATGGTGCACAATTTTCTAGGACATCCAAGGTCTCTGGATTAAATCATATGGTATTTGCATTTGGGCATTTAAATGCTATAAAATATTTTAAATGCTCAAATAATCATAAACTATAATGTTCCATGCTGTTCATATTATATACAGTGGGCATGACAAGTTTTATGAGTTATAAAAATGTTCTGGCATTTTTATTAATTAAACAAAGTTGCAAAAGAAATGAAACAGAAAAGAAATAGGAAAAAGGAGAGAGAAAAGGAGTTACCTGGCGCCCCACCCGGCCCACCTGCCGGCCCAGCCCAGCTGCCGCTCCAGCGAGCTGCTTGGCTCGGCCAGGCAGGCACGCATGTGCTCGACGGCGGCCGCAGCGCGCGCCACGTAGCTGCCCGCCGCCCTGCTTCCTCCCCTCGCCGCCCTGGAGGCTTGGATCGGTCGTCCACCTCGCCCCCGACCTCGCAGACACTCCCCACTCTCCCCAGCTCCTCTCCTTCGTCCTCCCCGCACCATGGCCGACGCCGCCGTGCTCGCACCGTCATAGTAGCCGCGCCCACCATCGTCCCTGAGCCCCGTCGCCGTGTCCGTCGTCTCCGCCGTCCTCGACTACTTCGAGCAGGCCGAGCCCCGAGCGCTCGCCCGCCCTGGAGACGCCCCCGACCCCTTCTTCCCCAACTCCGGCCACGGAGATCCCCCTCGCCGTCCCGCTCAGCTTCGACCGCCCCCAAGCTCGCTCCGGCGTCTGCTGCAACCTCTGTGAGCCCAGCTTCGTCCTCCCCCTCTCCGTTGGCTCTCTACTACCCTGGAACGCACCGCACGAAGCTCACCTGCACGCACCGCCGCGGAGCTCGTCGCCGACGAGGCTCCGGCCATCCAATGGTCCGGCCACCGTACCTATCAGCTTCACCGTCACGCGTAGGTGCTGTAGGACCACTCCACGCTCCTCTACGAGCACCGCACCGTCGTATTCGACTTCACCGAACTCCGGCAGCCGCTGGACTCGTTGCCGGCGTCATCTCCGGCGACCCCGAGGCCAGCCACCACCTCCATTCGATGCGGTTTGCCACCAGCTACCCGTAGGTGTGCTCCGCCGTCGTTTTGGCAGCCGGAGCACGAAAACCGCACCTCACCGCCATGTTTGGCCTCACCGGCGGCTAAACACCGACGAGTTGGGCCTATTTGACCACGGGTTTGACCTCCCAGGTTCACTAACATGTGGGCCCTGCCTGCTAGTCAAACCTAGTTTAGGTGTTATTTTAATTCTAATTAGTTAATTAGTTAACTGTGACACTGACCAGTGGGTCCCACTGGTCAGGTTTGACTTGGGCCGCCCAGTTGACTGACTGACGTTAGCATGATGTCATGCTGACGCAGTAAAGGATTTTCTGGGATTTTTAGATTTAAAAATAATTCAGGAAATTCCAGAAAATGCCTAAACTTCAAAAAATAATATAAATTCAACAGTAGCTCAGATGGAACAGATTTATATATGGAAAATGATCAGAAAAATCCAATCTTTCCAATGGCACTGGTTTCATGCATGTTTGAGGAAGTTAACCTTGTTGTATACATTAAAACATGATAATGCCCTTATTTAAATAATAGCTAAAGTGCGAATTTGAATCTTTGATTCAAATAGGCTCAAACCCTTCTGGTTATAGTTGCATTAGCCCAACACACATGCATCTTGCCATGTCATGAGCATGCATCATATTGTTGCATTTGTTTGTTTAATGATTGTATCGCCGGTATTCTCTGTGTTAGGTCCTGCTCCCGAGGATACTGCTGCGTATCCAGTTGAAGAGCAGTACCCGACAACCACTTTGTCAGGCAAGCAATCATTGATCATTCCGATACAAACCCATCTTCTTGCTCCTGCTCTCTTTTACTGCATTAAGGCAACAGCGTGTGAACTGCTACTTGCTGCGGTAGTTGAACCCTATTCCCTTGCATGACCTGTCATTTCCACAGTAAATAGTTGAAACCCACTAGCATGTGTAGGAGTTGATTGAGCCATGTGATGTGTGATCCACCATGCTATTTGCTTATGTTGCCTGCTATGCTTAGAGTTTTGTCTGGTCTGGTTCATCTGGGTGATGGATCAGAGTGAAATGATCATACCGATAAAGAGAAGGAAGTGTGGAATATGCTTGGTAAAGATATCGATGAAAGGCCATGTAGGAGTACGTGGTGGGTTGTTTCATTGGAATCGTCCATAGGACCCGAGATCTGTGTGTGTGATTCAAGTTACAGTTACTACCACACACTAGGCTCTGAAATATGACCCCGCTCGACTTATCGACTGCCATGTTCTCTGTCCAGGAGTTGCAACTAGTTTCTGGTGTTTGTAGTTTACTGGTGGTCGTGCATAGCGCTGACCCTCGGGGTGGGCTGTGATGCGAAAGGTACGTGGCATGGTGTACCGGTTGCCCATTTGGTGACTCGGGAACCCTGTACACATCGTTTGGGCCCGTGAGCGACACCCCGGCCGGATCTCCCCACGGATGGAACCCAAATAGGCGATAAACCTAGACGAGAGACTTGAGTGGTTGGTTAGGTCGTGGTCTACACCCACGTCGGCTTTCGCTTGAAGTCTGCCGAGCACATGTCGTGTGCAGACGCTAAGTGGTGAAAACATGTGTGAAGAAGTACACCCCTGCAGGGTTATCAATCTATTCGAATAGCCGTTGTTCGCGGTACGGACTACTTGGTTACTCTTGCAGTTCATAGACAAGTTGATGGATACTAATAAAAGCCGCAAGATAAGTGTGAGTGCCGTGGATGGCCTCTCCGTAGGATGACGGAAGAAGATCCTCGGTAGTGTATTGTTGTGGTGAGTAGAGGACTCGTGTTCGTAATAACATCTTGCAATCCGTTGAGAGTTGTAGTATAGGTTAGCCAAGAGTCAAAGCTGGCTTTCTGCTATAAACTCCACTGCCCCCTGTTGATAATGTTGCATGTATGATAGGTTATGTGGTAAGACTTGCTGAGTACCTTTGTACTCATGTTTGCTTAATAACTGTTGCAGAGGAGAACCCTGCCCCTACTGATGGGTTCTACATAGACGTTGACGTCGACGAGTAGCTTGACACCCAGACGGAGATCTGGAGCTTGTGAAGGGCCTTGTAGATAGTCAGGCTGCACCAAGCCTGTTTTATTTTCTAAGTTGTCTGTGCTCAGACATGTAGCTTCCGCTTGTGCTTGTATGACTGTATGACTTGAGTGTTGGGTCATGTGACCCCTACCTGTATGGATATGTTATGTATGGCTCTTGGAGCCTCTTAAATAAAGTACTTTGAGTCATAGAGTTATGTTGTGATGCAATGTTGTATTTGCACATATTGAGCATATTGTGTGTATTTTTGAAATGCTTGGTATGTGTGGGATCCGACACCTAGTTGTTTTCCTTTGGTAGCCTACCTTACAGGGAAATGCCTCCTAGTGATTCCAATGAGCCTTGGTAGCTTGCTACTGCTCGGAACACGTAGGCTGGCCGGCATGTGTCCTTCTTCGTTCCTGTGTATGTCCCTTAGGGGAAATGTCACGCGTTGCTCCTTTAAGTCCATGTAGCTTGCTACGACTTGGGTTCATACGTTGATGACCGACACGTTCGTTGCTGGGTCATGGATGCCTGTCTCTGTAATCTAGTGCCACTTTTGGTTTATAACTAGCCATGTCGGCCCGGGTACTCTGTCATATGGATGCTAGCGACACTGTCATATACGTGTGCCAAAATGCGCAAACGGTCCCGGGCCAGGTAAGGTGGCACCCGTGGGGTTACCGTGCGTGAGGCCGCAAAGTGATATGACGTGTTACAACTAGATCGGTGTGACTTAGGATCGGGGTCCTGACACCTCGCCGCACCGGCCGGGGATGCGTTGTCAGCGCCGCGCCCCTCTGTCGCCTCGCACGCCACGCAGGCCTTCCTCCTCGCCGCCTGGAGCCCGATACCTCGTCGACAAGTGTACCACTACCGTCGCCAACTCCCGAGACCGGCAAGTCCGAAGACCCCAAGTACCCCTTCGATGACATGAACATCTACGAACAAGAACGACTACAAGACGACGCGTCAAGTACCCCTACGTCCGGTGCCGCGACAAGTACCTCTACGGAACGTGTACAACGACCGTGAACGAATCGCGAGAACGCCTACTTCCACTACTTCCATCGACGACCTCGAACCGCCCCGAAACGAATGTTTTGAAGGTATAACCCCGAGACGATGACCTGTGGAATGATTGTGGTTGTATGAGATGTTTTCCTTGTGTGCTCCGTGCCCGTTTCATCTTTTGTTGTGCTCCTCGGTTGCCTCGTCGCCAACTCGTGGGAACCCGGTGACGGGATCACCCCACTTTTCTTTTTGCATGACACGCTCTCCGTCATCTTTTGCACCGATCTCTCAACGAGTTACCGGAACCGAGATGTTGCCGTTGCATCATTTTCGGATCGTTGCCGTGGCACCCTTTCCTTCCACCACGATGACAATACTTCATATCTCTCATGTTAACGTTTAACTAAAAATTGCATAAACTTGATTATGTCATCCGCATCATGTTAACAACCTTTGAATGTTTAATTTTTGTTGCTTTAATAATTGCTAAATTGGTCATGTGGGGTTTTCCGGAATTGTTGTTGTTATTTCCGGCCTCATTTAGATTGCCTAGATAGGTAGTTTACTTTGTTTCACCTCTTGCTATGTTAAAAACATTTAATCTTGCCTTGTAAATAAACGAGAGTCAACTAAATAAATAAAATGTGGTGTTTCGTCAATATGCAACTCGTTGCATATTGAGCTCCACTTAACTTGTAGTTTTGTTTGTGCACATTGCCATGCCATGCATAATTAAACCGGACATGCATCATACTTGGATGTGCATCGTATGCCATGTTTATGCTTGTGTGTTTACCATGTTGTTTGCTTCTTTCCGGTTTGCTTCCTCGTTAGCTTCGGGTTCGTTCCGGGGTTGTGAGGATCCGTTCGACTACTGCTTGGACTTGCTCTTCTCCCTCGCGGAATCCCAGGCAAGATGATCATACCCTTGGATACCTTTACTACCATTGCCATGCTTAGTTGTCTCGATGCTATCGTTACATGTCGCGCTACACATCTTTTATGTCAGCCTCTCCTTGTTTCCATGAAACCTCTAACCTTTGACACCTTCCTAGCAAAACCATTGTTTGGCTATGTTACCCGCTTGCTCAGCCCCTCTTATAGCGTTGTTAGTTGCAGGTGAAGATGAAGATTGTTCCAGGAGGGAACTTGTTGTTGGAATATCACAATATCTATTATTATTATTAACACACCTATATACTGGGCATGGGTGGAAGGCTTGGCCTTTTGCTCGGTGTTTTGTTCCACTCATGCCACCTTAGGCGCCGATAAACCGGCATTATGTTCCTTGATTTTACGTTCCTTACACGATGGGTATATGGGGACCCCTTGACACTTCGACTTTGAATAAAACTCCTCCAGCAAGGCTCAACATTGGTTTTAATTTGCCTCATAATAACTTCATTAATTAATTAAATTGCGTAAGGGGGACGCTCCTTGGAGATTCTTGTGTACATAGCAGGGGGGCCAGTGCTGATGGTGTTGGTCCCAAACGGGCAACCTGCGGGGCCACCTTGGGGAAACCCGAGGGCTGGTTTTACTCGTAGCTTGTCCCATCCGGACGTGGCCTGAGACGAGATACGCGCGGCTACTATGAGGGTGTCGGCACGTCGGGAGGTCTTGCTGGACTTGTTTTACCATTGTCGAAATGTCTTGTGCACCGGGATGCCGAGCCTGATCGGATTTCCCTAAGATAAGGAGTGATGATATTATATTTATCACTTCAGCTAATCGTGAGAGCTTGTGATGGGCTAAGTTGGGACACCCCTGCAGGGTTATGATCTTTCGAAAGCCGTGCCCACGGTTATGTGACAGATTGGAATTTGTTAATGTCCGGTTGTAGAAAACTTGACAGAGGATCCGAAGTAAACCACACAACTGTGTGAGTAACCGTGACTGTCTCTTTTCACTTTGAGAAGAGAACACGGTGGGGTTATGTTTGACTCGTAGGTAGTTCAGGGTATTTAGCGATCACTACTAGTTGCGACCGTTTGCGTAGATGCTCATCGTATTCTTGTACTCGTAAGCTAGCCACCATATTATGCTTAGCCGCTGCTGCAACTCCACCACTTTACCTTTTTCTACCCATAAAGCTTTGCTACTCTTGATACCCATGGTTATGGGATTGCTGAGTCCTCGTGGCTCACAGATACTACAACACCAGATGCAGGTTCAGCCGAGAATGATGCAGGAGCTGGTTCAAGTACTTCACTGGGAGCTCGATGAAGAGAGTGGCCGTATGCTTGTGACGTTTTCGACGATCAGTAGTGGTTTCTACTAGGGGCGATTCAGACCTGTGGCTTTATGTTTTTGGTATCTTTCTTTTGGATCTTCGCCCATAGTCGGGTTGTGATGTTTTGGATGATGTTTGCTTATGTAATGTATTGTGTGAAGTGGCGAGTGTAAGCCAACTATCTCCTTTTGCAATTTCATCCCTACTTTTACATGAGTCGTGCAAAGATACCAAACTTGAGATCATTCTAGAATGGGCTTATACCTTTAAGTCGTGCCTCGACACGTAGGAGGCATAGTCCCATCCTGGGCATTACAGTATGTTGTTATGCGGTCTGACCGATAAAGATCTTCGTAGAATATGTAGGAGCCAATATGAGCATCCAGGCTCCGCTATTGGTTATTGACCAGAGATGAGTCTCGGTCATGTCTACATAGTTCTCGAACCCGTAGGGTCCGCACGCTTAACGTTTGATGACGATCGGTATTACGAATTTATGAGTTTTGATGTACCGAAGGTAGTTCGGAGTCCCAGATGAGATCACGGACATGACGAGGAGTCTCGGAATGTCCGAGACGTAAAGATTGATATATTGGACGACTATATTCGGACACCGGAAGTGTTCTGGAAAGTTTCGGAATTTACCGGAGTGTCGGGGGGGTTACCGGAACCCCTCGGGGGAATGGTGGGCCATAGTGGGCCATAGGGGAGAAAGAGGGCAGCAGCGAGGAGGTGGCGCGCCCCCTCCCTAGGGGCAGTCCGAATATGACTAGGGGAGGGGGCGCGGCCCCTCTTTCCCTCTCCCTCTCCCTCTCCTTCCTTCCCCCTCTCCTTCTTGGTGGACTCCTACTAGGAATATGATTGCAATCTTATTCCTAGTAGGATTGCCTCTCTAGGCGCACCATAGAGGGCCGGCCGGCCTCCCCCCTTGCTCCTTTATATACGGGGGCAGGGGCACCCAAAGACACACAAGTTGAATAGTTTTAGCCGTGTGCGGTGCCCCCCTCCATAGAAACACACCTCGGTCATACCGTTGCAGTGCTTAGGCGAAGCCCTGCGCCGGTAGACACATCATATCCGTCACCACGCCGTCGTGCTGACGAAACTCTCCCGTGAAGCTCAACGGGATCAAGAGCTTGTGGGACGTCATCAAGCTGAACGTGTGCTGAATGCGGAGGTGTCGTACGTTGGTACTTGATCGGTTGAATCGCGAAGAAGTTCGACTACATCAACCGCGTCACTTGACGCTTCCGCTCCCGGTCTACGAGGGTACGTAGACACACTCTCCCCTCTCGTTGCTATGCATCTGGTAGATAGATCTTGCGTGATCGTAGGAAAATTTTAAAATACTACGTTCCCCAACACATACCCCCCCCCCCTCTACTAGCCATAGATGCATCAAAATAAGCAAACAACACATAAAAGCAGAATCTGTCAAAAACAGAACAGTCTGTAGCAATCTGTAAACCTCGCACACTTCTGTAACTCTAACAATTCTGAAAAAATTGTATGATGTGAGGATTTGTATATCAATTTTGTGTAAACATTTCATAAGGTTTCGACGTTCCAGTGAATTATTGAATTTTCTGCACTTGACGCAAAAGTTTCCATTTTTTCACCAAAATCAAATCAACGATCACCGTAAGCCATCACAAAGGTTTTACTTGGCTCAAGCACTAATTAGAACACCAAAACACAATTAATACATAAGTAATAATGTGTAAAACTTAAAAAACAGAACCAAAAAGTAAAAAAGCAAAAATAAAATTGGGTTGCCTCCCAACAAGCGCTATTGTTTAACACCCTTAGCTAGGCATAGATAATTTTAATGATGCTCACATGGAAGACAAGAATTGAAGCACAAAGGGAGCATCATAAAACATGTGTCAAACACATCTAAGTCTAACATACTTCCTATGCATAGGCATTTTATAGGAAAACAAATTAGCAAGACAAGCATGATCTAGCATATGCAAGGAAGAAGAAAGAAACAATAGCAATCTCAACATAATGAGAGGTAATTTAGTAACATGAAAATTTCTACAACCATATTTTCCGCTCTCATAATAATTGCATGTAGGATCATAAGGAAATTCAACAATATAGCTATCACATAACATATTCTCAACACAATCCATATGCATGCGAAGTTAACACTCTTCCGAAATAGTGGGATTAATATTAACTAAAGTCATGACCTCTCCAAACCCACATTCATAAAAAAATCATAAGATTGAACATTCTCCAAATATGTGGGATCTAAAGTTGACACTCTTCCAAACCCACTTTCAATATTATTGCAAACATTATTATCAATCTCATATTCATCATGGGGCTTAAATAAATTTTCAAGATCATAAGGAGAATCACCCTAATCATGATCATTGCAACAAGTAGTGGACATAGCAAAACTAGCATCCTTAAGCTTAGGGTTTTGCATATCATTAACACAGTTTACATTAATAGAATTTATAACAACATCATTGCAATCATGTTTTTCATTCAAAGAACTATTGTGAATCACTTCATAAATTTCTTCTTTCAACACTTCATCACAAATTTCAGATTCACTAATTTCAAGCGAAACCTCATAAAGATAATCTAGTGCACTCAACTTACTAGCAATTTGGCTCAACATAATTGGATCTTTTAAAAAGATTAGCAAGTGGATGACGATCCATAGATAGATTTTTAGCAAGCGAAGATGCAAGCAAATAGAATACACATGGCAACAAAAGAAAACATAAGATCGAATGAGAAAAAAGCAAACGAAAAGAAGGTAAATATTTTTGTGTTTTTTCTGAAACGTTTTAGAAGTGGGGGAGAGGAAAACGAGAGGCGAATGGCAGATAATGTAAATGCAAGGGATGAGAGTTTAATGAAGGGTACTTGATGGGTCTTGACTTGACGTAGATCTCAACGGCACCAAAAATTGGTGAGTTGAAGAAGACAAATCTTGACTTGATTTGGCGTAGATCTCCCCGGCAACGGCGCCAGAAATCTTGCTTCCTCGCTACTTCCCGAGTTTGCGTTGGTATTTCCCTTGAAGATGAAAGGGAGATGCAGCAAAGTGAAGTAAGTATTTCCCTCAGTTTTGAGAACCAAGGTATCAATCCAGTAGGAGATTACACACAAGTCGTCAAATACCTGCACAAACAATCAAACAACTTGCACCCAACTTGCACCCAAAGGGAGATGCACCCTTCTAGGTTATTTACAAAAGTGAGATCTGATGGAGATAAATAAACGGTAAAGTAAATATTTTTGGGTTTTTGGTTTATAGATTGAAAGTAAAAGATTGCAAAATAGTAGATCGGTAAACTTATAAGATGTAAAGTAGACCCGGGGACCATAGGTTTCACTAGAGGCTTCTCTCATGATAGCAAATATTACGGTGGGTAAACAAATTACTGCTAATCAATTGATAGAAAGTTGAATAATTGTGAAGACATCTAAGGCAATGATCATGAGTATAGGCATCAAGTCCGAGACAAGTAGATCGACTCTTGCCTGCATCTACTACTATTACTCCACACATCGACTGCTATCCAGCATGCATCTAGAGTATTAAGTTCATAAGAACAAAATAACGCCTTAAGCAAGATGACATGATGTAGAGGAATTAACTCCAGCAATATGATGAAAACCCCATCTTTTTATCCTCGATGGTAGCAATACAATACGTGTCATGTCCCTTTCCGTCACTGGGTTGATTTAAGTTTATTTTAGTTCTCAGCTCAGACAGGGGTGCGCAACAAATTGTCTTTCACTCGCATTTCGTCAGTCGGTAAATCTGCAGTTTTCGAATGAGGTATATAGTTGAATTGTTTGGTACAGTGTGCAATATGTTTGACACGCCTAAATATTATTCAATATGATATATCTCACAATACCCTAAATTTAGAGGACAACTTTGCAATGACAATCAATTGTGGCACCTTATTGAAGGACGGAAGGAAAATGAATTATTGCACTACACAAAATTGTTAACCGGTATTTGACCATTACGACTTCTTCACATCCTTCATATATCAAAGAAAAAACAAGTCAATTGGTCTTCACTCTTCACTGATATTTAACTGTGATGGCATGTCCTTAATCACCATCTCCTTTTAATTAAAACATAATGCTTTATATGCAAAGAAGCATGTCGTTTGCTTATTTGTCTTGAACGTTTTGTGAAGTGACATGCTATTTATTGTATTCAGGTTACATCGGCTATGGTTCCTTCCTGTTTAAAATAGTGCTACAAATCGTCGAGATATGATCAATCAATCATGGTTTTATATATGGTAACCTTTTCTCACCATACATTAATCATGCAGTTATTTGTTTTGTACAAAAATCTTATTAGGGAATATTATTCACAACTGCTCTGTTGTTTGTGACTCGGTTCTAGGCGATGAAGGCAAACTACCTGTTAATTGGGATTTAGTATTTGTTTACCAAGAGAAAGTAATTTAATCCATTTCAACTTACTAAGTGTATCTTTATGAGATCAAATGCTGGGAATTGCTTCTATGGCCTTTTAAGCATGTTTACAGAAAAATGCATTTTTTTACTCTACTCATCCATTATCGACGACTTCTATAAGTATTTTTTTTGATATTACTTCAAGGGAACAGGGTACCCTATGGATGATGATCGAGAATCAGTTCTAAATTTAAATCAAGTGTAACTTTTGCCTGTGCTAGTACTGAAACCATGATAATATTATCAGTGTATGATCCTACAAATTAAATATTGCATTTCTCATTCTTAGCAACATTTGTAGATGCTTAGCAACTCTTGCATTTTTACTGTGTCAACATTTTTTTAAGGATACACCATGGAGAGGTGCATCAATATCATAGAAAGAGAGCCAATCGGCTGATACAACGCCTTTCGCCAAACAATTTACAAAACCACGACTATAATGACAAGAGATCAAAGACCGAGTCTCGACCAACACCGGATACCAAAAAGCACAACCCCGACCACATCTCAGGTTGGGTCAATGCACTCTTCACTCTTCACGCCTAGGAGTTGGCAAGTGAACAATAGGAACCAACCAGAATTGAAGAAGGCATCATCCAAGAGTAGCCGGTGACGACGTACATTATGTCCTGAGAGCTCATGCTCACAGCAGAAACCAACACCGAACCGCACATTGCCTCAATCCTCGCCGAAGAGCCGACACGGTCACCACCTCCGATAACAACTCCGGTAGCCTCCATGAGCACCCAAGCAGCACCTCCAATGAAGGGACGATGTTGCGGTGCCGCTACTGTCTAGCCAGCAAACCGGCCTAAGGTTTCCCCTGGTGCTTGAGCAGGGCCAGGACATGGCCAAGACAACACCTCCAAGGAGGAGACGGTGCCTGCAAGCGTCGTTGTCGTCTGCAACGGCAGCTGCCGCACAAGGATTTCTCCCAGGCCAGTCCGGGCCCGTAGATGACTGTCGGAGCAGCGCCACACAGAGTGGAGGAAGCAAGCAGTCAACTTGGAACACTGCGAGGAGGAGAGCGACTCCCGTTGCCGGCAAGGAGGGAGATGCCAGTGGCCGTGGCCGTGTCGCCACCACACTAGCCCTCACCTCCGCCGCCAGGCCTAGCGACAGCAGCAGTGAAGCCACCGCGCAGCTGCACGCGACCTACGTCCCTGCCGTACAGAATCTGGAGCCCACCCGGAGCGCCACCGCATGGCACCCACCACGCTGGCCGCCGAGGCCCACCACGCAACAGGGAATGCCACCTCCGCGCCGCCGGCGGCACCGCGCAGGCCGACACCTCGAAACCTGTCAGGCCCAAGATGCGATTCTATCCCGATCACGTGACACTTACGTGATTGGGGCACAACCGCATTTCGGGCGCTTAGCAAGATGGATATCACTACATCGTACCATTACATACATACATGGGGGATCCAACAATACATACAAGTCACATGAATACAACAACATCAATACAAAGCATCCGACTACGGATGCAAACATGAAAAGAACAACGACATCCATCTGCTATCCCAGGCTGCCGACCCGGAACCTAACCCAAGACTGAAGAAGAAGAAGAAGAAGAAGAAGAAGAAGAAGAAGAAAGAACTCCAATACAACGAACATCGCTCTCGCATCAAGACATCGGAAACCTGCACCTGCAACTGTTGTTGTAGTATCTGTGAGCCACGAGGACTCAACAATCCCATAACCATGGGTAACAAGACTATCAAAGCTTAATAGGTAGGAAGAGGTTAAGTGGTGAGGTTGCAGTAGCGGCTAAGCAATGTATGGTGGCTAACTTACGAGTACAAGAATAAGATGAGCATCTACGCAAACGGTCGCAAACTAGTAATGATCGCTAAAGATCCTGAACTACCTACGAGTCAAACATAACCCCACCGTGTTCTCTTCTCAAAGTGAAAAGAGACAGTCACGGTTACTCACACAGTTGTGTGTTTTACTTCGGATCCTCTGTCAAGTTTTCAACAACCGGACATTAACAAATTCCAATCTGCCACATACCCGCGGGCACGACTTTCGAAAGATCATAACCCTGCAGGGGTGTCCCAACTTAGCCCATCACAAGCTCTCACGATCAACTGAAGTAATAATAATATCATTACCCCTTATCTTAGGGACAATCCGATCAGGCTCGGTATCCCGGTGCACAAGACATTTCGACAATGGTAAAACAAGTCCAGCAAGACCTCCCGGTGTGTCGACACCCTGATAGTAGCCACGCGTATCTCGTCTCAGGCCACGACCGGATGGGCGATGCTACAGGTAAAACCAGCCCTCGGGTTCCCCCAAGGTGGCCCTGCAGGACCCCCGTTTGGGACCAACACCATCAGCACTGCCCCCCCCCCCCTGCTATGTTGAAGAATCCACGGGTAGCGCTAACTCCCTATGCAATTTAATTAATTAATTAAGTTGTTATTATGAGCAAATTAAAACCAATGTTGGGCCTTGCTAGAGGAGTTTTATTCAAAGACGAAGTGTCAAGGGGTCCCCATATACCCAACCGTGTAAGGAACGCAAAATCAAGGAACATAATGCCGATTTATCGGCTCCTAAGGTGGCATGAGTGGAACAAAACACCGAGCAAAAGGCCAAGCCTTCCACCCATGCCCAGTATATAGGTGTGTTAATAATAATAATAGATATTCTGATATCCCAAAGCATCAAGTTCCAACATGGAACAATCTTCATCTTCACCTGCAACTAACAACGCTATAAGAGGGGCTGAGCAAGCGGGTAACATAGCCAAACAATGGTTTGCTAGGAAGGTGTCAAAGGTTAGAGGTTTCATGGCAACAAGGAGAGGCTGACAATAATGATGGGTAGCGCGACATATAACGGTAGCATCGAGACAACTAAGCAATGGCAATGATAGTAAAGGTATCCAAGGGTATGGTCATCTTGTGTGAGATCCCGCATGGAAGAAGAACGGATCCTTGAAGAAGACGAAGAAGAAGCCTTGAAGACGAACCACGAGAAGACGAACGAATCCTCACGATCGCAATGGAACAAGCACTAACGAGAAGAAGCAAGCAATATGGTAAACACACAACACAAGAACATGACAATATGCTCAAGCAAGTATGATGCATGACAAGTCTATATATGATGCAAGACAAGTCTATATATGATGCAATACATGGCAAGGTAGGAAGCACACAAGAACACCACAAGTCTATATATGATGCAATACATGGCAAGGTATGATGCAAGACAAGTCTATACAGGAAGCAATACATGACAAGGTAGGAAGCATAGGAAAACAACACAAGGACATGACAATATGCTCAACCAAGTAGGATGCAAGACAAGTCTATATATGATGCAAAACATGGCAAGGCAGGAAGCACTCAAAAACAACACAAGTCAACAAGTTTAAATGAGGCCGGAAACTACATATAACAAACCCGGTAAGTCCTCATATGCATAATTTGAAATTATTCCAGATCTGAACAAACCTTAAGTTAAAGTGGTTAAACAGCATATTAACATGCACCATGATGATCTACATGAAATTCTAGTCAAGTTTCATATAAAGTTTGTTTAATTCGGAGCTACGGCCTTGAAGATATGAGCAAAACAATACAAACATGGCAACGAAGCAAGATGCACCCAAACATCAAGCAAACACACTCCAAACATGAAAACAATATGATATTATGAATCTACATGCAAAATCACACAAGTTTCATATAAGGCACACCCAAAACGGAGCAACGGGCTAAAAGATACACATGAAACAAGATATAACAACAAGCTGAAGTTAACAGCCACATAGCAACTTCGGTGCAAGGTAAATATAAGCTACATCACCCAAACATGGTAACAAGAAGCATGGATGTGAAGTAGACATGATACTTAACAAGTAGGAACTTAGAACACACCCAAAGACCTACTGGAACACATTTAAACAGGCATGGCAAGTTGCAATAAAATATTCCAGACTTAGACAAAATCTAAGAAGGCAAAACATCATCACGATGCTGCCTTCGGAGGCACAAAACAACAAGCATTTCAACTCTAACAATATAAAGATCATGCACATGTAGTAGACATATCCTACAGCAAACAACTCCATTGGAGCATCTCCATAGGAGGCATGGATCAATAGCAACAAGCTACACCAAATTGAACATGCTGATAAAATCCTGACAGGTATAATTTATAGCAACTTGAGAGCAAGAAATGAATAAGCTACATCAGGCCAAATGAGCAAGTAAGGGCATGGATGGATAGACAATAACATGGACAACAAGGCATGATCATTGGCCACTCCAGAACATGCATGGATTTGCCTAGGGCATCAAGCAAACATAGCATCATGATATGACAGATTCCAGACTTAGCTGTATTTTCACTAAGTATAAAACAGCAATATCAACATGGCATGTTTACAAGCATGTTTAAGTCAACACAAGGCATATCATAGAAAGTTAAATGCACCACAGCAAATACCATATTATTGTGCTTCTAAAACATCTAGACATGTGGCATGAGGACAAACACATCAATAGCAAAGAGCAAGTGAAATCAACATCTCATAACAAATTTCAGCACATAACAGCCAAATGCACTTTTGCAACAGAGATTAGCATGGCAATATGAACCCAAACAAGCATGCTACAGCAACCATCATGTAGTACATTTCACCATGAACATTTTGACATATCATATGCATCATTTGGATAAACATGCACCAAGTTATCACATCTCAAACATGGCAACAAAATAACAAGTTTCAGCAGTTTATAACAAGTAGCACTCTGGCAACAGAGATTAGAGCCTCTAGATGAACTCAAACATACATGGCACAATGGAACAAAGTGTAGAGCATGTCACCACGATCATTTTGACATATTATTCACTCGATTTGGACATACACACAAATATTTACAAGCATGCAAAGTATGCAACAAAAAGCTGACAGAAAAAGGACTTAGTGAAAATAGACCTCCGGAGGGGGCGGACACGTCCATGTTAGATCGGACACGTCCGGGGCTGAGGGTCCACATGGCAGAGAGAAGGGGGGCGGACATGTCCGTCGCCACCCGGACATGTCCGTCGGCGGCGGCGGCCAGGCCCGCCTGGCAGTGGCTCGAGGAGTCAACACGGAGGGGGATCGGGCTCTGCCCGACGAGGACGATGGCACCGGCGGGTGTCTGGACTCCGGCGAGGTGCGGAGGAGGCCAGAGGAGATCGGGGAAGGCCGGATCCGGTCGTCTCCGGGCCGGATCTAGCCGGAGGTGCCCGCGGCGGCGCACATCGGCGGTAGCGCGACGGTGGTTGGTCGACGCGAGGCGAGCGAAGGGACGCGGCGATTCTGGCGGGGTGCTCGCCGGCGGGAGGCGAGGAGCTTCAGGCGGCGGGGCTGAGGGGCCAGAGAGGTCGGGCCACCGGTGCGGCGGCGCAGATCCGTCGCGGCCGAAGCGAGCTGGCCGGCGGAGGGAAGCGAAGCGGCGGCGGGGATCGATCGTGGGGGCGCGGGTGCTCGGGTGCTCGGGCCGTGGCGGCGGGCGGCGCGGGGCCCGGTCGGGCCCGGTTCGGCCCGGCACGGGTCTGGCGTGGGCCGGCGGCGGTGGGAGACAGCCAGGGCGCTGGGGAGGCTGATGGGCGGGCCCCCCGCGCTGAGATGGCGGCGGCTCGCCTCTGGGCCGACGACAAGTGGCGGAGGGGGAGCGGCAGCGCGCAGAAATTGAGGAGGAGGGAGCTAGGAGGTAGGGGAAGGCTAGGGATGCCATTTTTGGACGAGGAGGTGTCCATATATAGCCAAATTTGCTAGGGTTTGGGGGTTTGGCTCCGATTCGGACCGTTAGATCCGATCGAACGGCTCCGGAGCGGAGGGGGTAGTGTAGGTGGGCTAGATGGGCTGTGTTGGAGGCATGAGTGGGCTGTGAGGAGAGAAGAGAGAGGCCAGCGGGGGTTTTCGGAGACCGAAAACTTCCGACGTTTTAACCGGCGACTAGTGCCGCTATATATATCTGTTGGGCTATCAAACGAGCTCCGAATGCGATGAAATTTGGCAGGCGGCCTGTCTACACTATAATAAGACCACACGCCAAGTTTCATCTCATTCCGAGAACATTTTCCGGCCACTCATAAAATAAATATTCGGAGGCGCCGCGGGCGCGTGCAAGTGTGTCTGGGCTCAAAACGGACAACGGAAAGGATGAGGGGGCTCGGGCGGATGCAAGTTTTGAAAACATGCTAATGCAACACACATGATGACATGGCAAGATGCAACACGCAAGCAGATGACATGGCAACGTAGACGAATAACTGACTAACACCTGGCGCACCGGTCTCGGGGTGTCACAACACTCCCCTACTAACAAGAGATCTCGTCCCGAGATCTTAGCAACGAGACGGAAGGAAAAAAGGAAGAACAAAGTTCTTCCAGGACAAAAGAGTGAAACGAAAGAATATTAAGAGGTTGAGCCACTTGAAAGAAAGGATACAACGGAGATGAACGAAGTTGCAAGACTTCGTTAAATAAGAGGAACACGGAATACGACGAGAATCAAGGAGGTTGAAAGACACGAAGCAAGAGCTGAAGGAACGAGAATGAATTAGAAACCACTCCGGTTAATAAGAGATAGGAAAGGATCTCCACAAAGGAATTCGGGCAGCACTCCAGCTAAAACTGAAAGAAAAGCACACCGGTTGCAATGGAATAGGGCAAGAACCTGAGAAGATGGGATGATACTTGACGAGAGCAACAATACAAAGCCTCCGGAAGAATTGAAAGAGTGGAATAAAAAGAATGGAGAAGAAGATGACAACTTGAGTACAAGTGACATGAACGAGAATTAATAAGAGAAAGACTTGAACGGAGTTGTTAAGAAATCAACAACAAAAGAATAAGCTTGTTGTGGACTTATGAAAACATCTCAAAATTTGAGGTGAATTATGCCGCAACCAAAATATTGAATAGATGAGAATGAAGAAAGAAATGCAAAACTCCACTACAAAAGAATACAGAGGATTGTTTGCATTTCGGAATACAAAAGAATAATTATTGAGCTGCTCCAGAAGAAATTTGATGAATATTTGAAGAATGAATTAAATGATGAAGAACCACCACGAAGAACTCCGGTAATGAAAGGATGATGATATAGAAATGACGAACGTAAGGAATAAGATTAAAGCCTTCCGATGATTAGTCGGGGTTCCGACGAGATAGCCGAGAAAAACTTGAACTCCGGGAAAGAAAAGATTAAGGCACCTTGAACTAGAATTTATTCGTCAAGAATAAACTCCGAAGGAAGGAATAATCAACTTGATGAAAAAGAATAAGAATTATGTTATGCTTCTCCTCCATCAAATAAATTGATGAGAAATAATGGATTCGCATACTACTAATTCTCGTTGAAAAGATTAAAGAGGGATATAGCTTGAACTGCGGAAATCTTCATGAAACACCGGTAGGATTGAAATAGAAATGAATGGATTGATATGATAACACCGGAAAAGAATTCTTGAGCGAACCACTGTAAAAATTGAAGCCGAGTGAAGAAAAGAAACGAACCACCATGAAGAATTAAAATCGAGTGGTGAAAGAGAATAAACCACCTTGAAGAATTGAAATTGAGTGAATACCACATAATGGATCGCCGGGAAGAATAAAGCACTTGGGGAATTTAGATACAAGAGAACGACGAGATCGCGAACTGATTAAAGAATACTTGAACGACGCACCGGACGAATGTGAGACGAACGAAGAGCCATCGATGAAGAATATTTGGAGGACGAAGTTGAAAACTGAGAACGAATAAATCTTCTGAAATGATGACCTTCGGAGGAACACAAAGAAAAGAATTCATGAAATACTCCGGAAGAATGAAAAGAAGAAAGGTTGAACCAATGATGAAAAGAATTAAAAGCGATCTTGAAGAAGGCATATGACTGATGGAATCCATACTTACGTCACACTTTGAAAAGAATTTCGGAACACTCCGGGAAATAAAAGTGTCAGTTAAGATCCTGGGAAAAGACCTGTGGGTTAGGGCCCACTGAAGAAAATCACCGTTGAAAAAGGATTGAAAGGAGATAATGCACCGGAACGATAGAATGACTCGAATCAGGTGACAACCTCGAATTAATTGGAACACAAACGAATCTCCTGAGATGTCTTCATAACTCCGGATAATAAATGGGGAGAGGTAAACGAGCAAGGGGAAAACACTTGAACCAATGAAAGAATAAGAACATCACCAAGATATTGGAATTGAGTCCACCGGAAAAGAAAAGGAGATGAAGAAGGACGAACTAGACGAGAATTCACCAGTTGAAATAACTAAGGAAAGAATTCAAAGGATTCAAACGAGTACGATGGATACTTGATTACGGACTCCGGCTCCGAGAAGAAAAAGGGTGGGCGGGTGGGAAAAAGAAAGAACACAACGGACGGGGAAACAACATCGGTTGGAAATAACCGAGGATTGAACTTGCAAAGAAGAAGAGGGTTGAATTCACTTGATGAGAGATGCACCAGATGAAAGAACTAACAACGCAACGAACGGAAACTAACCACGAGATCCTAAAAAGAATTTGAAGGGGAAGAGGAGTAATCCAAAACACCTACGTCAAAATTCCTCACCAGAGCGACGAAGGGACTGAGGAGTAAAAAGAATTCGTACTCTTCGATATAACTAGACTCTGACAAAGTTTTCTGCTAGACTCAACAACGGCCAAACTACGATCAATCAAGGGGGCTCCTATGGTCGGTCGAGGTTCTGATACCAACTTGTCAGGCCCAAAATGCGGTTGTGCCCCAATCACGTAAGTGTCACGTGATCGGGATAGAATCGCATCTTGGGCCTAACAAAACCACCTCTGCCTTACTCCCGAACAGTCGGAGCCGCCACTCCACGAACTATAGCGAATGGCCCCGCCGCCACCATCCCCAGAGCCAGCATGGACTTCGCCGGTGGCCCCTCCAAGCGGCGGCGAGATGGGGAGAGGAAGGAGGGGAGGGAAGCGACGCGATCTAGCCCCCCTGTCGCCAGAGGAGGGCGACGCGGGGGTGGGTGGGGGTGATGTCTTCATGAAAGGTACTATTTTTTTATTGAATTTTGTATCCCATGCTTGTTAAAAAATTCATTCATGTATTTGATGTTCCTTTTCACTATTAGATGTTGAGAGCCTAAAGAATGCACTAGAACTATTGTCGCAGCAGGTCATCCGATGGCTTTGGAGAGAGTGCATTTGGCGGAGCAGGTGGCATCCTAATCCTATCCTTGGATGTCATTGTCTCCGTTCTCGTGCGACCCTGACTACTCCGTGATCTCCCTTCTGCGGTCCAGCTGTGCAAGCAAATTTTATGGTACACTACTATCTTAGTCCCCTCTCCTCTTGATCCCATTTTCTTAGTGCTTAGTTGTGATTTTTTTTTTATTTTTAATTTTGTTCATCAGCCAAGGATATCTCTTTATTCTTGCGGAGAAGGGGAGCGGGCAAGATGCGAGCTAAATGACATTGCGTCGAGGGGAGGCGACAATGAGAAGTTGTGTTGGGCAGAGCAAGCCAGGGGAATGAGATGTGAGCATTGTGTTGTGCCATGAGAGAATAAGAGGGTGAATTTCTTTTTTAAGTTAGGAAGAGAAGGGGCGGCTGTTTGCTTTTTAGGGAAAAGTAGTTGTTTGTTATGAGAGGTCACATACTTTCTTATATAGTGAAAAATATCACAAACCCTAACAAGTCATTTTCGAAGAATAATTGCCAACAAGTGATCATTTAGAGGTGAACCTACATGTTACTAAAAATGGGATGCAACTCTACTAAAAATATGATGCCACTCATTCTGACTAAAAACGATCACCTGCTTGCATTTGGATCAATGAATATATGGTGTATGTGAGTTTTTCTAAATATGTTTATATGTTCACCTTCGTAGATAAGAGATAAAAACCGATTGCTTTGGCTGATGTTTTGAAAATTTCAATTAACA
Source organism: Secale cereale (assembly GCA_902687465.1). NCBI lineage: Eukaryota > Viridiplantae > Streptophyta > Magnoliopsida > Poales > Poaceae > Secale > Secale cereale. Next base: position 809,413,952 of record LR738711.1, on the reverse strand, counting down.
AAGTCACTGACGTAATATGATGGACCGGACGGAAAACTCATCAAGTTGTACAGAACTAGAAGAGATGCGTACAAATAATTGTTCTTCTTGTAGTTGAGATGTTGCACATATAGTGTACAAAAGGTGTATTTTTTAGATATGTTTTTTTGAGATAGTGAGAGAGATGGAGATGGATTATGTCGACATTAAAAAAGAATCCATCTGCAAGGGTCTCAAGGCAATGTCATTGGAAGGGGAGAAAATTCACCTTTTTAAGTATATATACAACCAGATTATTTTTAGTAATGGCCCTTAGCAATGCACGGACATTCTACTAGTTTGTGTATTATATCACTAAACAAATTTAAAAAACATAGGGAACAATTTATATTCACTGAGCAATTTCTAATATACGATGAACATTTTATAACGCATGATGAACTTTTTGTAATATACCATGAACATTCCTAATTATACAATGAACCTTTTTGTGACACGTAATGAACTTTGTATAATATAGGGAAAAAGTAAAAAAGAAATCATAAAAAGTAAAAAAAAAAAGAATATAAAAATAAAATAAAAAATAAACAGAAATGAAAACCTGAAAAAACAAATAACGAATGAAAAAAATAGAAGCAACAATGCGCAGCACGCACTACCGTGAACTGGGCCTGCCCACCCGCGGGCGTTTCCTCCCAGATCCCGGTTATTCTTTGCCACGTTGACAATCCCTGCTTGGAAAATGACCCGAATGTTCAATTTAGACCGGGATTGCAGAGTTCATGATGCAATCGACCGGGATTTTAACTTGCACGTTTGTTTCGCCCGAGCTCTATAAGTTCAAGGTTTGAAATGGACTTTCTCCATTTATTAAGGCGGGAAACGAAGAACACACAACCCTCAACTCTAGCTGATATAGTAGCAAAATAAATACGATTGAGGATGCTTTGCTACTGCCAACTTGACTAGCTCTGAACGAAGGGACTATTAGGAAACCGACCCTTGCCAATTTGGCTAGCTGGTCTAGGGAAAAGGTACATTTTAAACTTTGAGTTTGTAGAGGTTGGGCAAAATGAAACCCCTACATTTAAATCCATGTCGATTGCACCATAAACTATGCAACTCTAGTTTAAATCGAACCCTGCCATCGTTTGAGGCATAAAAATGCTAACGCTACGTTTGGATGTCCGTATTGGAGGGCTCCGTAATGACTTGGTTGGAATACCAATTCAGCAAAGAAAGTGAAATGGACATGAATACAAATTCACTTGTTTGGTTGTTCACTGAATTGCCTCGTGAAATCTCAGTGAGGTTCCAATACCAAATTATGTTTGGATGACAAACATTGAAATTGCACATTCACATTAATTGTGAAGCTTTTATGATTTTCTTCCCATACCATACACACACAAATCATCAAATTGGCCTATACCATACACACACGAATCATCAAATTTTCCCACATCCACATACGCATAGAAACCAAAGAGTAGGCAAGCACGAACAGGAAGCTTCAGCAGCGGCTGTCGTTCGTCATCTACTCCAACTCCATTGCTCGAGGCCTCCATCAGCTGCAGCTGCAACAACTACACACGCAGTGACGTCTGATTCCCCTCGGTCTTGTGGCTCGACAGAGCAGATCGGGGAAGTGAGGGGGTAGGGGGCGCGTGGTCGCAGCGCGCTTCTCAGGAGAGCGTGACCTCTCTTCAACACGGGAGGCGGTCCAGCACACAAGTGGTGGAGGGGATTAGCCGACGGTGAACACCCATGGCCGGCGCGTCGGAGGCGTTGGAGGAGATGGGCCTACGGTGAACGACCATGGCCACCGAGCTGAAGGCGGTGCACGACGCATCAGTGGAGGGGATGGGGGAGATGCGGCGGCGCGGGAAGATGCTTCAAGAGGAGGGGGCCGACGAGGGAATGCACCTGGACGCCGCCGAGCTTCGCAGCCGCCGCCCAGCTCCGTGCTCATCGCTTCCCTTCCTGCTTTTCTCTCCTTATATGTTCAAGAGGGAAAAAGAAGTGAACCGCTATGTTTTGTGGGATGAGGCGATTTCATCGAAATTCTGAGCCAGAGGCCTCCGTATTGTAGGCAGGGTGTTCGCGGGGAGTGATTTCAGCCCAAAATGTAGTTTCATTACCGACCACCAATTCAGTGTCCAGCCAAACAGCTGAAATAAAACCTACCAATACCAAATCCAATACGAGCCTCCAAATGGAGACATCCAGACGCAACATAACGTGGAAAATGCGAACTCGGATACGTCTGACGCGTGGGCCAGGGAGCGGCAGTGTTTGACCAAGGCGCGCACCTGTCCTCCGCACTGGGCAGACCCATTTGTCTTTTTTTCCTGTTACACTACTGAAAAAAGGTGTGAGCAAGGTGATTCAATCTCGCAACCAACACTTTTGTTGCAAACTGCACAAATCAACCGGGTCACCTCACGTCATGTGACTACTTTATTCCTTTTTCACCTTTATTTTGTTTGTGGAAGCTAATTCGCTACAATTTTAATTTTATTTTTTATTTATTTATCTAATGCGTGAAACTTTTTTTCAATTTGTTTTTTCAAATTCATGATTTTTTTTACAAAACACATTGACTTTTCCGAATACGTGAACTCTTTTCAAATCCACAAAATACGTTTCAATTTTATGATTTGATTTTCCAAAATCCGTGAACTTGTCTTTTGAAAATCCGTGAAATTATATTCAAACCTTTGAACCTGTCATAATTCTATTATTATTTTCAAAGTTCGTGATTTTTTTTGAAATTTGATGAACCTTTTCCAAGTATGTGAACTTTTTATAAAATGGACGAGATTTAAAATGATAGATATATTTTTTTAAACAATGAACCTTTTGAAAATTGATGAAAAAAATCTTTGAATTGATTTACTTGATTTTTTTCAAATTTCATGAACTTTTTTTCAAGTTCATATTTTTTTCCTAAATTGATGAATTTTTCTAATGTGAACTTTACAGAAATAAAAGGATTTTTAAAAAATTGATGAACTTTTTTTCATATTCATGATTTGTGGATTTTTTTTTTCAATGACGATGAACTGTTTTTTTGAAAGCATGAACTTTATCAAAATTGGTTGAAAATCCTTGAACTTTGTTTTTCAATATGGGTAAAATAAATAAATACGTGAATATTTTTCAAATACATGAACTTTTTGTCAAATTCATCAACTTTTCCAAAATTTTATTGACCTTTTTCAATACTATGAAACTAGCAAGATTCCCGTGCGTGGCATGAAACATCAAGATGCATTTATATGAGTAGTTTGTCTCGTGGGAGAAGGATGAATGAGAGAAGGCCTTATCTGCAAATGTGGGTTTGAGTGCAGGTATATTTTTGTAAAATTATCGTAGTTTTCTTCGTATCCGACAGATATAGATCGGACGACCTATATTGCAAGATGGCAGGTACACCATCATCACCAATTCTGTTTTTTAAAAGAATAAAGATAAAGCAAAGGACAAATAGATCTCTTTCCTTGATAGTTGGGGTTAACAACTACGCCCATGAATGTACCCGTCCGGAGTTCAAATTTTGCTACTCACATATTAACAAGTTGATCCTTGTTTTTTTGTTTGTTGTCTGAGTTAGGTTGTTATGCCTGCCCGGGCCTCGCGGTGTGCTCGAAGTGGACATCGAACTAGGCCAGCACAGTCTTTTCCGTGCGTGCATCGCAGCGCATCCAGTCCCGGTCACTCCTTACCACGTCGACAATCCCTATTTGAGAAATGACCCATGGTTCTTTTTACACCAGGATTGCATAGTTGATGGCGCAATCAACTGGGATTTCCATGTGGAGATTCGTTTCATCTAACCTCTACAAGAACAGGGTTTAAAATGGATATTTTCTCTGGTCTCGTAAATCTGAGCGGAGGGAGTAAGGACCATAGACTTTACGAGGAAAACACCTTTTACAGTTTTAAAGAAACTTATTTCATGGTATTTTTAGGACTCCGAAATTTGTATTTGACCTTGTTTTCTCAAATAATGAGTTGTAAAATTATACAATCTACATTTTGTAGTTTGTACATATGCATGTATCCAACAATAAACTCGTGGAGTTTTTTAATATACCATGTAGATGATTGAATTAGTTCTAGATGACCAGAACTATCGAGTTTGCTGCTACAACATGAGTTTCCTGCCAAGCCTTAATTCTGCTCAGTTGAGAAATAAAAATATCAATCAGTTGACATAACACCCTAAGCCTTTATCAAACTTCACTGAAGTATACAGTTAAAAGTCTACTTGTGTCCCTAACATGTCTATTGAGGTTGTCAATCTCACTTAATTTACTAAGTGCAAAAAGTAACGAGTCGATAATCTAGTATATAATTTTTATTTATTCTGTCCAAAATAAATTATAGATGAACATAGAAGTAAATACAAGTGTGTTTTGGGGAATTTTATTATTACGGGAATTTGTATAGGGGCTCACATACTCACTTAACATCTCTCGAGAAATCGGTGACGTATAAATCTGGCCATGTACAAAGGCCGGTGGACTACTACTCAAATACAGCTCACAGGCCACACATATATATACACATGTACTCTTAAAAATATATCAATAATACTTCCTCCGTTTCTTTTTAGTTTGCATATAAAATTTGGTCAAAGTCAAACTTTGTAAAGTTTAACCAATTTTATAGGAGAAAATATGAACATCTACAATACTAAAGCTATATGGTACGAAAATTAATTTCATGATGCTTCTAACGATATTGATTTCATATTGTGAAAGTTGATATATTATTCTACAAACTTAGTCAAAGTTAACAAAGTTTGACTTTGATCAAATCTTATATGCAGACTAAAAAGAAATGGAGGGAGTACATGAGTATGGCTCCACAATTATACACACATGTTCTATTCAAAAAACTGAATAATAAAAAAAAGGAAAAGCCATACCCTCCGTCCATCATGTGTCTCTCTTCGACAGCTTTCGACGATAGTCTTGGCACAAAAAAATAATTTTAGGTGCAAAAAATTTGTAGGCGCTGAATCGTCACGCTCACCCTTTTACGTGAGTACGCTAATGACATATCATATTTTTTATAAAAGATAGAAAGCGTATGTACTCTCATAAAAAGCATAGTTATATATAAAAGCATAGTTATAAGAAGTATTACCCAAATACGCACAAACAGGTAGACACGAGAAATTAAACCACTCCAACACCTACACAACACACCTAAGCTAACTTCTGACAAAACATTGCAAACCACTAACACCACCACCCGCTTGCCTCCACTCGTCCACCTCACACAGGATAATAGTGGCAAGCTCCACAGGTACCTTGTGTTGAGCAACCCTATTGAACACCCTAGCATTGTGTTGCTTCCAAAAGGACCAGGTGGCGACTATGAATAAAGTGTCAAAACCTCTATTATCTGCCTTGTGGAAATGTATCCTTTCTCACAACTACCAACCCAGTGTTGTGTCCATTTGAAGCAGATCATGCACATTTATCTTGAGCGTGTCCTAGATGGTGTACCACACTTCTCGGGCATAGATGCATCGAGACAATATGCGATCCACGTTATCCTCATCCTGCAAACACGTGTAGCATGCAGATGGATCATCCTACAGACCATGACGGGCTTGTCGATCAGAAATCAACCTGTACAGCATCGCCAACCATGCGAAAATCTTGCACTTGAGTGGAGCCCAACTCCTACAGATGCAGGTAAAGATGTCAAGCTCCTTAGGGTCACTGTCAACCATGGTAATCGCATGGCAAAGATGTACAAATTGCAGTTGGGCCATAAAGGAGGAGTTGTCATGGCAATCCTCCATCCATCATTGAGTAGGGTTTGTTGCATTGTGCGTGCATTAACAACCCTTGTTGGAGTTGTATCTTGTAGTAGTGGAGTGATATCAGCAACTGCAAACCCATGTATCCATCGATCATGCCAGAAGAGAATCCCGTCTCCCACTCCAACTGTGATGTTGACTAAGCTGTCAAAGATTGCACGTGCATCTAGGTCCTCTATCATAGGAGTCACTCCAGTGGTCTATTTGGATCCGTACACTTGAGCCACTCCCATCCAACCCTTAACACGAGAGGTTGCCAATTAAAATTCTTGATGCCCATACCTCCATAGCTTTTAGGCCGGCAAATGATATCCCAAGAAACTAAACGTTGTCCACCGTTCACCTTATCCTTCCCACCCTAGAAAAACAACCTCATCCACTTGTTTATCTCCTAAAAAAATCCACGCGGGAGCATCCGCGGTCATAAGATGGTGAATGGGCTTGGCTGAAATGATGGATTGTACCTAAATGAGTCTGCCGGGCCACTAGACCAGGCCCCATTGCCAGACTGGAACAAAATGTCGGACCTTTTCCAACATAGGCCGCCAATCTGCACTGATTAAGATGCCGATTACGAGTTGCAGTGCAATGTATTTACACTCGAACTCCGGAAGATCACACTGAAGCAACACATCCACTCTAACTATATCTTGCGTGTCACCTCTGATCACAATTGTTGACGACTTCTGGTAGATAAATTGTAGTCCCAACTTGCCACCAAAAGCATCCAATGTAGCCCTCACAAAGCTCAAGTCCTGATTTCTTGGTTTGATAAACATCGCCGCATCAATTGCGTATTGATAGTCTTTGCATAGCCGAGATCCCTGGGTCAAGCTTAGAGCTCCCTCTTCCATTGCCTTTTGCACAATAGCTTTCAGAACATCCATGGCAATTATAAATAGCGACGAGGTGATGGGGTCCCTTTGGCAGAGCCCACACACATGGCCAAAACTCCTTCCCAGAACTCCGTTGACGATGACCTTTGTGTTAGCAGTTTGGAGTAGCAGCGCCACCCATTACATCCAACGTTGACCAAAACTTTCACTGCCATGACCTCGAATAGGAAGGTCCAGGACAATGAATCAAATGATCTCGAAATATCAAGCTTGAGAAACACTCCTGGTGTTTTACGTGCATGTAGCTTCCTTGCCACTTGTCGCACGAGAAGAAAGTTGTCATGGAGATGCCTTCCTTTAAAGAATGCCAATTGATTCATTTCAACAATATCTTGCATTTGTTTCTGCAATCTATTTGTGAGCATCTTTGCAAAAAACTTTGGAATGCTATGAGTGAGACTTATCGGTCGGAAGTCTCCTATTTCCTCTGCATCAGATTTCTTTAGGATCAACACAATGTGCGCCTTGTTGAGCTCACTTGCTTTCATTAGTTGGCCGCATTGTGCATTTGTGCCATATTTGATGCCATCTTGCCCTACATATCCAAACATTCTATAAACCGAAAAGTCAATGTACAACTAGAAATTATATTCTCTCAAAAAAACTGGAGATTGTCAAAAGCATTTCTCTTCGGCCTAGCCTTCGTTTGACATTTTTTGAAACTACCCTTGGTAAGAGCCATTGGCGTATCTCACTCAAGTGTTCATCAACATAATCAGAGAGATGTATTGTGATGCAATATCTTTAAATGGGTTGTTCGAGCAAATCTCGGTCAAGAGCACATGGTGTACCTTTAATGACCAGGCTTCCAGTCAGCCTTCCGTCGTGGCGAGACAGAGGCATACCAATAGGTTGTTACTTCATGTATTCGGTGAAAAACTCAAACAACCTCATGGCTTCCTCTCGAGGGTGACTCGAGGAGACTATGGTTTTGTCGCATCGCCACCCTCACATGTTCCTCTCCCCTCACCGTCACTGTTGGTAGACATAGGGGGTTCCGTTGTGGCCATTGGGGAGGGTGACGACTAGGCTTTCAGTTGCACTGCTACTCTAGTAAGGGCCCAAGAATTCAAGGTGCCAACCTCACGAGTTGAGGACAATGTTTTTCTGACAGACAGGGGGCCGATGGTGCTGAGTTTCCCCTCGACTATGCGGGTAGCGAGGTGGCGATGAGCGAGATAAAGGATTGCTCAATGAAAGGATCGAGATGGAGATAGAGGGGAGGTGAATAGGTATGATCATAAATTATAATTACTTATTAGCAATTTTAGGCAAGTGCCGAATATAAATGTGAGCCTAACAATGGCTAAGGTTAGTCAAGTTCTAGCAATAGATGATAACAACAATATGTAGAGGCTAAACAACACAATGTAATATATCAAGTGCAAGGTCAAGTGACCAAAGTAATCACAAGTAAATAATTATAGTCAGAGATAACCGATGCTCTAGAGACAAGGATGTGTGCCAATGTTCACTTCCTTGGAGAGAAGTTAGTCACCGTTTGAGGGGTGGTTGTTACCACGAAGGCACACCAACACCACAAACGCTCACCCTATTCTCCTTGAGATATCACAATGAATGTGATTCTCAACCACTAGTGGTAGACCTTGAGGCGGCCTCCAAATCTTCATGAACTTTTCATGGTAAATAATAATTTTCTTTCAACCTCCAAGAGTAATAAGATGCACCGCAAAAACAAGAGAGACTCAACTTTTTCTTTGGTGATGTGTAGATCGAGCACTTTTCCTTCACTCTCCAAAAGATCAGGTGCTTTGGGTGACTCGAATATAAAGATTAAAATCACCATCAAAGGCATATTATCCTTTTTTTTGAATCGAGGGGCGTCTAAGCATCCATGCATCCTTCCATGATGTGGTGACACCATTTATAGACTCAAGCATGTCGTTAGAACATAATAATGTTGTCATAAATACCAAAAACAATTAAGAGCATAAATGCCTTTACACTTGGGGTGACTTTTCCATCCTTGCAGGCAATGTCGAGGTACATATTCCCTCCTTCCAGCTTCCCTCGTGCCCAGGTGAAAACCCCAAATCATTTAAATCAGGCGACAACAATGTTGTGTCATTGTCCCCTCCTTGTAGATGCCGTCTTATGATGAGGGAAGGTGTGCGTGTATGTGTGTGTGTGTTTGTGTGTGTGTGTGTGTGTGTGTGTGTGTGTGTGTGTGTGTGTGTTTGTGTGTGTGTGTGTGTGTGTGCGGTTCCATGCTCCGTAGGTGGTGGCTTGGCTTCATCTACCAGTGGTCGCATAGTTCCAAGATGGGTCGGATTCCCATGATCAGGCCGACATGTTCTCCTGCTTTGTATGATCAGGTTGTCTGGTGGATTAACACACTTGACCTTGGGCGAGAGGGGCTAGTGTTCCTCTCTCTGGTCACAACAACATGGTGGTAATGTTGAGAGTAGTCCTGGCCATGGGCAGCCCGGGCCGAATGGCCCGGCCCGACCAGACGCTGCACCCGGGCCAGGCCCAAGCCTAGATTTTGAGCCCGAAGGCCGGGCCGGGCCCGGGCCCACCGTTACTAAAGGGGCACGGCCCAAGTCCCGACGGGCTTTGACACGTGCAGGTCGGGCTTGGGCCTGATATTCTAGGCCCGACGCCTGGGCCAGGCCAGGCCTGAGCCTGGATTTTCTGCGTTGGGCTTGGCTAGGCCTAGCCCGAAGCCCCGCCCGGCCCGAGGGATGGCAGGTATAGTTGAGAGGTTATGGTCCTTGTAAATTATAGCCTCGCTTGGTGATTTCTCTCCCATTGTTCTTTAGCCGTGTCTTCTGGGGGAATCTGATTCTACTACTTCTGATTTTTGCGCGATTAATATTGTAGGCGTCAACATTTGTCCATGGACTCTTAGTTTGGTGAGGTGTTCATGCTTGATGTTGCGTGTCCTTGGCAGTCAATCCAATGTATGTGCGTGCTCTCGAGTGAGCTACTTTACATAGCTGACGACCCTTCAACCCAGGGTTAGAAGGCAGGGCATTCATCGCTGGTGGAGGCGGATGTCTCGGTGAAGCCATCTGGCCTATTGGAAGCAAACAAGGCATGTTCTTCCTTTGGTGGCTGATGACCCACAAGTGTAGGGGATCTATCGTAGTCCTTTCGATAAGTAAGAGTGTGGAATCCAACGAGGAGCAGAAGGAAATGATAGGCAGTTTTCAGTAAGGTATTTTCTGCAAGCACTGAAATTATAGGTAACAAATAGTTTTGTGATAAGATAATTGGTAGCAAGTGACAAACGGTAAAAGTAAGTAAGGTGCAGCAAGGTGACCCAATCCTTTTTGTAGCAAAGGACAAGCCTGGACAAACTCTTATGCAAGGTAAAGCACTCCCGGGGACATATGGGAATTATCGTCAAGCTAATTTTCATCATGATCATCTGATTCGCGTTCGGTACTTTGATAATTTGCTATGTGGGTGGACTGGTGCTTGGGTTCTGCCCTTACTTGGACAAGCCTCCCACTTATGATTAACCTCTAATGCAAGCATCCGCAACTACAAAAGAAGTATTAAGGTAAACCTAACCATAGCCTGAAACATATGGATCCAAATCAGCCCCTTACGAAGCAACGCATAAACTAGGGTTTAAACTTCTATCACTCTAGCAACCCATCATCTACTTATTACTTCCCAATGCCTTCCTCTAGGCCCAAATAATGGTGAAGTGCCATGTAGTCGACGTTCACATGACACCACTAGAGGAAAGACAACATACATCTCATCAAAATATCGAACGAAGACCAAATTCACATGACTACTAATAGCAAGACTTCTCCCATGTCCTCAGGAACAAAAGCAACTACTCACAAGACATAATATTGTTCATGATCAGAGGGGTATTAATATGCATAATGGATCTGAACATATGATCTTCCACCAAATAAACCAACTAGCATCAACTACAAGGAGTAATCAACACTACTAGCAACCAACAGGTACCAATCTGAGGTTTGGGTACAAAGATTGGATACAAGAGATGAACTAGGGTTTGAGAGGAGATGGTGCTCGTGAAGATGTTGATGAAGATAGCTCTCCGAAGATGGGAGAGTTGTTGGTGATGACGGCGGTGACGATTTCCCCCTCCCGAAGGGAAGTATCCCCGACAGAACAGCTCTGCCGGAGCCCTAGATTGGTTTCCACCTCGAGATGGCGGCGTCTGGTCCCGAAAGCTTATTCTTGATTTTTTTTTCCAGGTCAAAACGCTTCATAGAGGAGAAGATGGGCACCTAGGGCCCACCGGCTGGCCCTCGAGGCAGGGCGGCGCGCCCCCCACCCTCGAGGCCAGCCAGTGGCCCCTCTCGTGGGTTTCTTCCGCCAGGTATTTTTAATATTTTCCGAAAAAATGTTCTGTGGAGTTTCGGGGCTTTTGGAGTTGTGCAGAATAGGTTTCCAGAGTTTGCTCCTTTTCCAGCCCAGAATTCCAGCTGCCAGCAGTCCCCCTTCTTCATGTAAACCTTGCAAAATAAGAGGGAAAAGGCATAAGTATTGTGACAAAACATGTATGAACAGCCCATAATGCAATAAATATCAACTTATAAGCATGATGCAAAATGGACGTATCAACTCCCCCAAGCTTAGACCTCGTTTGTCCTCAAGCGAAAGCCGATATCGAAAAATATGCCCACATGTTTAGAGATAGAGGTGTCGATAAAAACAAAATACGGACATGAGGGCATCATGATCATTCTCATAGCAGTAACTTATATGAATATAGTCATATGATTATTATGCAAAAGTAACAATTCATCCACAATATCAAGTATGCATCAAAAACTTTATTGGAAACTAACAAACTTTGGTCTCGATCATTGAAGCAATTGCAATTTATCGTAACATTGGAAAGAGACAATATAAGAGCTTTTCAGCAAGCCTACATACTCAACTATCATATAGTCTTTCACAATTGCTCACACTCACGCAATACTTATGTTTATGGAGTTTTAATCGGACACAGAGAAAGATAGGGGCTTATGGTGTTGCCACCCAACATTTTACCTCAAGGGTAATGTCAACAGTAATAAATCATGAAAACTTACATCCAAGTGGGTATATGTATCAGGATCTTTCCAACACAATGTGCTTGCCAAAGGAAAAAAATGAAAATGGAAAGGTGGATTTCATCTTGACACTTATAAGACAAGAGTAAAAGATAGGCCCTTCACACAGGGAAGCAGAGGTTGTCATGTGTTTTTATGGTTGGATGCACAAAGTCTTAGCATAGAAGAACTTCGCTTTATATTGCCACTTGTGATAAGGGCCTTTATTATGCAGTCTGTTGCTTTTATTACTTCCATATCACAAGCTCGTATAAAGCTAATTTCTCCCACACTAATAAATCATACATATTTTAGCGGGTTTACAACATGACAACTTACTTGGAAGGATCTTTCTCGATCCATAGGTAGGTATGGTGGACTCTCATGGCAAAACTGGGTTTAAGGATATATGGAAGCACAAGTAGTATCTCTACTTAGGGCGAGGAGTTTTGGCTAGCATGAGGGGGAAAGGCAAGCTCAACATGTTGGAAGATCCATGACAATATACTTTATTTCGGATATAAGAAGACATAACCCATTATGTTGTCTTCCTTGTCCAACATCAACTCTTTAGCATATCATACTTTAATGAGTGCTCACAATCATAAAAGATGTCCAAGATAGTATATTTGTATGTGAAGCCTCTCTTCTTGTATTACTTCCTATTAATTGCAATGATGACCAAAACTATGTTTGTCACCTCCCAACAACTTTTATTTATCATACTCTTGTATGTGAAGTCATTACTTCCCATAAGATCGATATGATCTCTTTGATACTCTATTTGCTTTCTTTCTTTCTATCATGACCCAAGTGAGGAAATCAAGCCCTTGACTCAACACTAATCTTTATTATATAACTCACGGACTCGATTACAAAGGATAAAGCTCACAAAGCAAAAGCTCACAACTAGATCATGCTAACTTTATTCTAATAGATCAAGATACTACCAAAAGGATCGAACTAAGTAAAATGGTAAAGATATGAGTGATGGCGATACGATACCGGGGTCACTCCCCGAAGCTTGGCAGTTGCCAATGGGAGTGCCCATACCCATATGATTATGTCTCCTTCTTCGGGGTTGGTAATGATGGCTTCTTCCTCAGCTTACGCTTAAGGAACTGAAAGCACATTTGCTCCCTGGGTGGTTTTGGTAATTAATGACAACATACTTTGTGGTTGGACTAATGCCTTTATCAAGTATGTTTCAGGAAATCCAATCACATTGGTATGGCAAGATGACTGAAGAAGTGGACCCCTCAAAATGCTAAGGCAAGCATTGGCAAAAGCTCAAGACTCCATTTTTGGTTTAGTGATCCAAGATCACATTGAGTCCATAGGAAAAGCCAATACTATTAAAAGGGGATGAGGTTGTGTTGATGATCTGGTTGCTCAAGTGCTTAGTGATTTAGCTCCTTCAACTATCAGCAACTTTCACTACTTAACACACTCATAAGTAATCTCGGACAAACCGATTCTTCCAACTCAGTCCCACCGAGATGAACCACTTCAGCCATATTCCAAACCCTAGAAAAATCGGTCATTCCGAGTTTGAGATCGGTCTCACCGAAATCTGGACTGCCAACCTTCTGTAATCTTTTGACATCATATCGGAATAACCGAGTTTGCATTATCGGTCTTACCGAGATTGACAAGCTTCTGTCTTGGCTCAAATCGGTCTCACCGATATTGCATTTCCGGTCACACCGATACTGGCATGTTCCTGTCCTTTCTCAAATCGGTCTAACCGAGTTTTCTTTCTCGGTCCCATCGAAAACTCCAACGTTCATATTATTTACACTTTCGGTCTCACCGAGATGGTATTTTCGGTCCCACCGAAAACCCCAACGTTCACTATATTTGAACTTTCGGTCTGACCGAATTTTCACTTCGGTCTCACCGAGATTGCTCAATTATGTGTGTAACGGTTGGATTTTGTGTGGAGGCTATATATACCCCTCCACCCCCTCTTCATTCGTGGAGAGAGCCATCAGAAAGTACTACCATTCCTACCATACACTTTCTGAGAAGAGAACTACCTACCCTTGTGTTGAGATCAAGTCATTCCATTCCTACCATATGAAACTTGATTTCTAGCCTTCCCAAGTTGCTTTCCACTCAATCCTTTCTTCCACCACAGCCATATCAGTGAGGAGAGTTGAGTGTTGGGGAGATTATCATTTGAAGCACAAGAGCAAGGAGTTCATCATCATCAACAACATCTATTACCTTTTGGAGGGTGGTGCCTCCTAGATTGGTTAGGTGTCGCTTGGGAGCCTCCGTCATCGAGATGTGGAGTTGAACCAAGAAGTTTGTAAGGGCAAGGAGATCGCCTACTTCGTGAAGATCTGCCCCGAGTAAGGCTAGTCCTCCGTGGGCGTAGGCCATGATGGAATAGACAAGGTTGCTTCTTCGTGGACCCTTCGTGGGTGGAGCCCTCCGTGGACTCGCGCAGCCGTTACCCTCCGTGGGTTGAAGTCTCCATCAACGTGGATGTACGATAGCACCACCTATCGGAACCACGACAAAAATCTCCGTGTCTCCAAATTGCGTTTGATCTTCTCCACCTCTCTTTACTACTTGTGCAATTTACTTTCCGCTGCCCATACTCTAGAATTGCATGTGTAGTTTGCTACTTGACTTGTGTGTTATGCAAAA
>LR738711.1:809322623-809392306 GCA_902687465.1 Secale cereale | reverse complement strand
CCCCCCCCCCCCTCTAGACACTCTCACCTTCTTCGATCATACAGGAACGAATTTTGCACCTTTAGATCATTGATCTCCTGCTCAAGATTTAATATCCTCTTGCATAATGCCTGCTTGTTTTCCTGCAAGAGGTTAAAAGGGATAAATTCGATCTTAGGTTTCTTTACTCTGTCTGGGAGGCTTGACTTTTTGAAGTCCACGTGCATGTCTCCAGGTTGAGGTAGTGGGCTCCATCTTCGTCTGAGCTAGTCCAATCTTTCCTCTTTGAATCCTGATCCTCGTCTTCTTCCTGGTCCAACCATAATGCTCCAAATCATCATAGACCTTAGGGTCAGCAAGAGAATCAGCCACATAGCTTTCATCATCCGAATCCTGGGACGACATGTCGCTTTAATCTATGACAGAAGAGGCTTGAAAGAAAAATAGAGGAGTTCTGTGTGATATAGGGGTCAAAACCTTCGGGAGTATATATAATGAATTTTTCTCAAACAAAAAGGAGTAACACACAGGAAAACGGATTCCAGGGGACACACGGGGTGCCCTCGAGGCAGGGGGGCACGCCCTGGGAAGGGGGGCGCGCCCCCTACCCTCGAGGCCACCTCGTGTCTCCTCCGGACTATGGTTTATTTTCCTATTTTTCTAAATATTCCAAAAAGGAGAAAATTTGCCTTTAGAACTGTTTTGGAGTTGGTTTACCTACCGTATCACGTACCTCTTCCTTTTCGGAGGTTGAATCGTTCTGTAAAGTGTCCCTTATGTATTCCTCCGGGGTTATGGTTTCAATAATATTAGTTTCAACATTTATAGGATTACCTGAGATATAATGTTTGATCCTTTGACCATTCACCACCTTCGGATTTGTGCCTTCGAAGTTGTTGATCTTTATGGCACTGGAACGATAGACCTCCTCGATAACGTAAGGTCCTTCCCACTTGGAGAGAAGTTTTCTTAAAAAAAAATCTTAAACAAGAGTTGAATAGCAAAACATAATCACCTACGTTGAATTCACGCTTTTGTATCCTTTTATCATGCCATATTTTAACCTTTTCTTTAAATAACTTGGCATTCTCATAGGCCTGGGTTTTCCATTCATCGAGACAGCTAATATCAAATAGCCTCTTTTCACCGGCAAGTTCGAAATCATAATTGAGCTCTTTGATGGCCCAATATGCCTTATGTTCCAGCTCAAGAGGTAAGCGACAAGCTTTTCCATATACCATCTTATATGGAGACATACCCATAGGATTTTTGTATGCAGTTCTATAGGCCCATAATGCATCATCTAGTTTCTTGGACCAATTCTTCCTAGACCTATTAACTATCTTTTGCAAGATTAATTTCAACTCCCTATTACTTAGTTCCACTTGACCACTAGTATGTGGGTGATAGGGTAATGCAATTGTATGGTTGACATCGTACTTAGCAAGCATCTTACGAAAAGCACCATGAATAAAGTGTGAACCACCATTAGTCATTAGATATCTAGGGACTCCAAACCTCGGGAATATAACTTCTTTAAGCATCTTAATAGAGGTGTTATGATCAGCACTACTAGTTGGAATAGCTTCTACCCACTTAGTAACGTAATCAACGGCAACTAGGATATGTGTGTACCCATTAGAGGCAGGAAAAGGTCTGATGGGCCTCGAACCCCTCATTGGTTACCCCAAAAGGAAGGTGTAAGATGCAGTAAGTAGAAGTGTTTTCCCCTAGCAAAGATGCCAAGGATCGAATCCCCAGAGACTCCTAGGTTCAACAAGTAGGTGTCAATTGCTAACAGCGCAATTAGCAATCAACGTGGACCTGCACACAGATACAAATAACTTTGCTCCCAACGAGTACAGAGAGGTTGTCAATCTCTCCGGCCTTGTAGTTCACAAAGGGTTAAAAGCAATATGATAGTAGTGATAGATAGTGTTTTGCAATAGTAAGTAAATAGCGAAAAGTAAATAGTGAATGTGATCAATGATGGTAATATGGACTGGAGTCTCATGATGTTCACTAGTGATGTCTCTCTCCCAAAAGACGATAAAACAGCTATGTGAGGTAACAAATTACAGCTGGGCAATTGACAGGACCACGAACGCAAACCAATGCTGACTACATTGCAAGAAAGGTTGAGGTTCAAAGCATGGGCGGTACGCCAAAGTAAGTAGACCGAAATCCATCAATATCTACTACTAATCATCCACCTTGAGATATCTATCCAGAACATCTCGCTGGTATTAAGTTGCGAGTCCCACCCATAGTGTAAACTCAATGCAACAGACAACTGCATTAAAAGAACTTTGCGTAAAGTAAACAATCCTTGCACCCGCGGGCACAAGCACCGTTGTTTTCCCCCTTGTGGCAACAGCACATCCCCTAGACTCATGTTTCTGTCACTCAAGCTAGTCATCGAGGGGCATGAACCCACAATCGAGCATAACGTTCCCTCTTGGAGTCACTACCTATTACTCGGCCAAAGCAATAAATAACAACGGAGAACATGCAAGAATTACTTATGAACTAAAATATAAAAGAGGTGAATTAAATATATTACTCAAGATCAATCTGAACATAATCTCATAATCCATCGGATCCCAGCAAACTCAGCATAGCAACAGCATAAGGATTACATAGGTGCCTCGATCATGTAGGGCAGCTCACGAGGACTAATTAGTGAAGCACAAGAACGGGAGGAGAACATCACATAGCTACTGGTCATGGACTCATGGTCCAAGGGAGACTACTCACGAGTCATCCGGGAGGCGTCCATGGTGGTGGAGAAGCTCCCGGTGGTGATCCTCCCCTCCGGCAGGGTGCCGGGAAGAGTTCTCCTGGTGCTCCCGATCTTGGAAGCGGCGGCGGCGGCGGAACAGAGATGGGATCGCGAAAAGAAGTCCTGTTCTGAGGGTTACGGGGAACCCTTTAAATATATGCCAAAGTAGGGCACCGGGGGAGCCTCGGGGGGCCCAGGCGCCCCCCCGGCGCGGCCCAGGGGGGGCGCGCCCACAGGGCGCCTGGAGCCCCTGTGCCCCCCCCCCCAGGCTGCCCTTCGGACGCAGTGTTGTTTCCGGTTCGCTGATTTTTTCTATATTTTTTCTGGATTTTTCTGGGCAGTTCTCGAAACGTGAAAACCTGAAATACAAAAACAGCCGAAAACAGAAACTGACACTGGGGTGCACTGGATTAGTAAGTTAGTCCAAATATGATCAAAAGTGTATGGAAGTGTATGAATATCATAGCAATATCACCCAAAAGTGGCATGGGGCAAGCAGAAATTATAGATACGTTTTGGACGTATCAACGTCCCCAAGCTTAATTCCTGCTCGTCCTCGAGTAGGTAAATGATAACAAGAATAATTTCGGTGGTGACACGCTATTAACCATATAGGACTTTCTCATAGTCATATGACAAAAGCTTACTGAGACAATGATTCTAAAGTAATTAAGTTGCCTCAAGAGAAAATCACAAATGACTGAAAGTTTTACAACATGAAACTGAAACATCAAAAAGATTTGCAATGAACATGATGTGCAAATATGATCAAGTGATATCTAGCTTGCCCCCTTTAGTGATGCAAAACATAAATGCAAGGGCACCTTCAAGGTTTAAGTGATGACTAGATACAATCATTTCAGAATAAACGATATCACAATCATGCAAAAGACAATGCTACTTTGGGGCAATGCACATTACACTCAGAATGACAATCATGCTCTCCGTAGTTGGTGCTTCAATCATAAAGGTAAAAGAAAGGTTAAGTGCTAGAGCTTTTTATTTTGGAAACATGGAAGCAATTGTGTCAACGGTAGTAGTACTTCATATGTGTCATGCATAAAACATCTTATAAGTTGCAAGCCTCATGCATCGAATACCAATAGTGCTCGCTCCTTGTCCTAATTAGCTCGGGTCCCCATGGGTTATCATTGCATTGCATATGTTTTAACCAAGTGTCACAAAGGGGTACCTCTATGCCACCTGTACAATGGTCCAAGGAGATAGATCGCATTTGATTTCTCGTTTTTGATAGATCTCAACTTGAGGACACCCATACCGGGACAACATAGAAAATAGATGATGGACTCCTCTTTAATGCATAAGCATATTCTCGTGAGAGATTGAGGATTAAGGTCCAAGCTAAAACTTCCACCATGATGCATGGCTTTGGTTGGCGGCCCAATGTTCTTCTCTAATAATATGCATATTAATTCAACCCACGGTAAATCACCCTTACTTCAGACAAGACGAACATGCATAGCAACTCACATGATATTCAACAAAAGTGTGACAGTTGATGGCGTCCCCAGAAACATGGTTACCGCTCAGCAAGCAACTCATAAGAAATAAGATACATAGGCAACATATTCTTTACCACAATAGTTTTTAGGCTACTTTCCCATGAGCTATGTATTGCATGGTTAATTTGCTTAGTGCAGGTGGAGGTTAGCAAAAGACTGGGAGCGACCAACTAAGAGAGCAATGACGGTCATAATCATGCAGAGCGACAAAGCAATATTGAATCAGGCATGGTAGTTATATCGCCACTCAGAAACAAAAGATCATCAAGGCTTGACAGACTTTCTTTACAGTCTTGAATATGCGTGAGCATATGCCAAGTCAATCAAAATAAATTCTCGAAGGAAGATATTACTAAACCATACCACATCATAGGCAAACAAACCAAGTTGGTACTCCAATAACACATTGGGAACCCCCCAGCTATTTGAGATTAACCAAAAGAAAACCTGAACTACTAAGCACCATCATGAAAGTAGCATCTTTATCATAGACACATTAACCCATGCAACGGAAGCAAACTCTCTTAATAAGGTGAGCACGATAATTAAAGAGAGTTCAAGCAACCAACTAAATAAAAGCTCTTGAAAAAATAAGCATGAATACTAAGAGCAAAGCACGATAGTAGCTATTAAAAGGACAAAGAACACACACAGCATAGATAGACACGAAAATTCTATGTAATGTTCTAGGTAGAGGTGGAGCGTGTTTATCTCCCACATAAAGGAATGCTGGGTTCCGACTCGTTATGAAAAACTAAAAAGAAAACTAAAAGCAAGACGCTCCAAGCATAGCACATAACACATGAAGTGATAAAAATATAGCGGAACGAAAGACGAACTGATAATATTGATGGAGAAGGGGATGCACGGGGGCATCCCCAAGCTTAGACGCTTGATTCTCCTTGAATATTTCTTGGGGGTGCACGGGGGCATCCCCAAGCTTGAGCGCTTGACACTCCTGAATCTCTTTATCATCTTCCCTCGCACACTTGAAAACTCCCTTCATACACAACTCATCATAATCTGATTAGCGAGGTTAGTACCCTTAATAAAATAATTATGCCTTGCTGGAAATAAAGATATTCTTGAAGTTCTACTGTTTCTCAAGATTTCCAAAAGGTTTTTGCAAAGAAAAAGCAAGTTCTTAATTTGCAAAGTGAAGGTAAGGCAAAATAGGACAGAATCTGTGAAAAACAGAACAGCAGGCAGTAATTGACCTGTTCGGGATACTTCTGCAACTCAAATCAAAAAACTCAGAACTGACGCACGAAAGACAATTATATAGAGAACGCTGTCGAAAAAATTCAGACCAAAAAGATGATCTGGTGATTGTATACGAATTTTTCTATCCAAGGACAGAATCTGTTTCCTGGACAACACCTCACAACTTTTGAACTTTCTAGCAATCAGAGGCTATACTTGGCACAAATATGAAAAGCAAAGATACAATGATGATGCTACAGCAGTAAACAACATCAAGACTCAACAAAAGCAAAAAAATTATTCATGTGGGCTGCCTCCCAAAAGCGCTTTCTTTTATGCCTTTAAGCTAGGCATAATGCATAGATCAAGTTTTATCAAGAGTAAAAGAATAGCTAGCCCGTACAACGGACTCAAAAGGTAACTTGATCTTCTTACGAGGGAAGTGTTCCATCCCTTTCTTGAGAGGAAACTGAAATTTTATATTACCCTCTTTCATGTCAATGACAGCACCAACGGTACGCAAAAAGGTGCGTCCCAAAATAATTGGACATGAAGGATCACATTCAATATCCATAATAGTGAAATCAACGGGCACATAATTATCATTGACAACAATAAGAACATCATCGATCCTCCCCAAAGGTTTCTTTATGGAAGAATCAACGAGACGAACACCAAAATAACAAGAATCATAAGGTTTCAATTTAAGCATATCATATATCCTTTTCGGCATAACAGAGGTACTAGCACCAACATCACATAATGCATAACAAGAGAAGTCATTCAAATAAATTTTTATCATAGGATCCCAACCATCTTCTAGCTTTCTAGGTATGGAGGCTTCTACTCTAAGTTTCTCGTCCCTAGCTTTGATGAGAGCATTAGTGATATGCTCTGTGAAGGCAAGGTTAAGCGTGCTAGTGCGGGGATCTCTAGACATTTTGTGAAGGAAATCAATAACTTTGGTAAGAGTGCAATTATCAAAATCAAGGTCACGAGCATCAAGTAAAGTGGTAGTGGTGTCCTTAAGGTTCACTTGTTTGGTAGCTTCTATAGTCATAGCATCACCATTAATAGGTCCCTTGGGACCAGGAGTACATTGGGTGCTAAGAGTGTGAACATCCTCAATAACTTGGATAGTAGCAACACTGTGGTGGGTAGGAAGGCTCTTAATTCTTTCCTCTTCCTCCCTTTCTCTAGCCCATCTTTCTTTTAGCTTAGCCATCATCCTAATGTTTTCATTAATTTGTACTTGAGTAGCATTAATAGGGATGACTTCCCTCTCCTTAAGAGGAGAAGTTTCAATTTTTAGCAATTTTACCTCATTGGCTAAGTGGTCTACCTTAAAAGAAAGAGCATCTAGTTTATGCAGTTTCTCTTCTACATTCTTATTAAAGGCTTTTTGGGTAGTGATGAAATCTCTAAGCATGGTCTCTAGTTCAGTATTGGAGTTCTTGGTACTAGGATAAGCATTGTTGTTCCCATAAGAGTTAGAGGGGAACGGTCTAGAATTGTTACCAAAGTTACTCCTATAAGCATTGTTGTTGAAATTATTTCTAGAGATAAAGTTAACATCTACTTGTTCTTGAGCAATCAAAGAATTTAAAGGAACATCACGAGGATCAACAGTAGATTGCTTCCAAAGTAGAGACAAGATCAAGTCAACTTTTTCATTGAGGGAGGAAATCTCCTCGACAGAGTTTACCTTCCTACCTATTGGAGCGCGTTCGGTGTGCCATTGGGAATAGTTGGTCATCATCTCATCGAGAAGCTTTGTGGCAGCACCAAGTGTAGTTGACATAAAAGTTCCTACCGCGGCCGAATCTAACAAGTTCCGCGAGGTAAAGTTCAAGCCTGCATAAAAAGTTTGGATAACCATCCAAGTAGTCAAACCGTGAGTAGGGCAGTTTTTGATAAGAGATTTCATACGTTCCCAAGCTTGGGCAACGTGTTCATTATCCAATTGTTTAAAATTCATGATGTTACTTCTAAGTTGGATAATTTTAGCAGGTGGATAGTATTTTCCTATAAAAGCATCTTTGCACTTGTCCCATGAATCTATGCTATTTCTAGGCAAAGACTGAAACCAAATTTTAGCTCCTCCTCTCAAGGAGAAAGGATAAAGCTTAAGCTTAACAATATTACCATCTATTTCTTGGTACTTTTGCATATCACAAAGTTCAACAAAGTTGTTCAAGTGTAAAGCAGCATCATCTCCAGCACCGGAGAATTGTTCTCTCATGACTAAGTTAAGTAAAGCAGGTTTAATTTCATATGAAGGTGCTGAAGTGGCAGGTGTAGTGATAGGTGTGCTGATAAAGTCATCGTTGTTGTGACTAGTGAAGTCACACAACTTGGTGTTCTTGGTGGAACCCATAATAGCAAGCAAGCAAGATAACTATTTTTGTGATTTTCGATAAAAGGAACTAAAGCAAAAATGAAAGGTAAACTAACAAGACTAAAAAGCAAAGGTAAAAGATAGCATGCAACTCCCCTATCCTGAAGAGTGGAGTCCCCGGCAACGGCGCCAGAAAATACTCCTTGATGGGCCTCGAACCCCTCGTTGGTTACCCCAGTGGAAGGTGTAAGATGCAGTAAGTAGAAGTGTTTTCCCCTAGCAAATATGCCAAGGATCGAATCCCCAGAGACTCCTAGGTTCAACAAGTAGGTGTCAATTGCTAACGGCGCAATTAGCAATCAACGTGGACCTGCACACAGATACAAATAACTTTGCTCCCAACGAGTACAGAGAGGTTGTCAATCTCTCCGGCCTTGTAGTTCAGAAAGGGTTAAAAGCAATATGATAGTAGTGATAGATAGTGTTTTGCAATAGTAAGTAAATAGCGAAAAGTAAATAGTGAATGTGATCAATGATGGTAATATGGACCGGAGTCTCATGATGTTCACTAGTGATGTCTCTCTCCCAAAAGACGATAAAACAGCTATGTGAGGTAACAAATTACAGCTGGGCAATTGACAGGACCACGAACGCAAACCAATGCTGACTACATTGCATGAAAGGTTGAGGTTCAAAGCATGGGCGGTACGCCAAAGTAAGTAGACCGAAATCCATCAATATCTACTACTAATCATCCACCTTGAGATATCTATCCAGAACATCTCGCTGGTATTAAGTTGCGAGTCCCACCCATAGTGTAAACTCAATGCAACAGACAACTGCATTAAAAGAACTTTGCGTAAAGTAAACAATCCTTGCACCCGCGGGCACAAGCACCGTTGTTTTCCCCCTTGTGGCAACAGCACATCCCCTAGACTCATGTTTCTGTCACTCAAGCTAGTCATCGAGGGGCATGAACCCACAATCGAGCATAACGTTCCCTCTTGGAGTCACTACCTATTACTCGGCCAAAGCTATAAATAACAACGGAGAACATGCAAGAATTACTTATGAACTAAAATATAAAAGAGGTGAATCAAATATATTACTCAAGATCAATCTGAACATAATCTCATAATCCATCGGATCCCAGCAAACTCAACATAGCAACAGCATAAGGATTACATAGGTGCCTCGATCATGTAGGGCAGCTCACGAGGACTAATTAGTGAAGCACAAGAACGGGAGGAGAACATCACATAGCTACTGGTCATGGACTCATGGTCCAAGGGAGACTACTCACGAGTCATCCGGGAGGCGTCCATGGTGGTGGAGAAGCTCCCGGTGGTGATCCTCCCCTCCGGCAGGGTGCCGGGAAGAGTTCTCCTGGTGCTCCCGATCTTGGAAGCGGCGGCGGCGGCGGAACAGAGATGGGATCGCGAAAAGAAGTCCTGTTCTGAGGGTTACGGGGAACCCTTTAAATATATGCCAAAGTAGGGCACCGGGGGAGCCTCGGGGGGCCCAGGCGCCCCCCCGGCGCGGCCCAGGGGGGGCGCGCCCACAGGGCGCCTGGAGCCCCTGTGGCCCCCTCCCCAGGCTGCCCTTCGGACGCAGTGTTGTTTACGGTTCGCTGATTTTTTATATATTTTTTCTGGATTTTTCTGGGCAGTTCTCGAAATGTGAAAACCTGAAATACAAAAACAGCCGAAAACAGAAACTGGCACTGGGGTGCACTGGATTAGTAAGTTAGTCCAAATATGATCAAAAGTGTATGGAAGTGTATGAATATCATAGCAATATCACCCAAAAGTGGCATGGAGCAAGCAGAAATTATAGATACGTTTTGGACGTATCAAGGTCCCATATAATCAAAACCCCAAACATCAAATGGTTCAATAACAAGTGAATAATTCATAGGCATTTCTTGACGTCTACTAATATTACTAATATTACCAATTCTTTGACATTCATCACATGATAAGACAAACTTACGGGCATCCTTGAAGAGAGTAGGCCAATAAAAACCCGGATCGCAATACCTTGTGTGCAGGTTTGTCTCTCGCATGGTGTCCTCCATAAGCTTCGGAGTGGCACTTGCATAAGATCTGTTCCTGTTCATGCTCAGGTACGCAACGTCTAATAATACCATCTACTCCTTCTTTATAAAGATGTGGGTCATCCCAAAAAATAATGTCTCAAATCATAGAAGAACTTTTTCTTTTGCTGATAAGTGAAGCTAGGAGGTATAAATTTAGCAACAATATAATTAGCATAATCAGCATACCAAGGAGTAGTACAAGAAGTACTTATGACAGCTAGTTGTTCATCAAGAAAGCTATCATCAATAGGTTGTGGGTAATCAAGTACATTCTCTAACCTAGACAAGTTATCTGCTACAGGGTTCTCAGCTCCCTTTCTATCAATAATATACAAGTCAAATTCTTGCAACAAGAGAACCCATCTAATAAGTCTAGGTTTAGCATCTTTCTTTCCCATAAGGTACTTGATAGCAGCATGATCAGTGTGAATAGTTACTTTAGAATCCACGATATAGGGTCTAAACTTATCACATGCAAACACAACTGCTAAAAATTCTTTTTCAGTGGTAGCATAATTTCTTTGGGCACTATCTAGAGTTTTGCTATCATACTGGATAACATTCAATTTCTTATCAACTCTTTGCCCTAGAACAGCTCCTACAGCATAATCACTAGCATCGCACATAATCTCAAAGGGTAAATTCCAGTCAGGAGGCTGGACAATAGGTGCAGAGATCAATGCTTTCTTAAGTATTTCAAATGCTTCTAGACAATCATCATCAAAGACAAAAGGAATATCTTTCTGTAAAAGATTAGTCAGAGGCCTGGAGATTTTGGAGAAGTCCTTAATGAACCTCCTATAAAACCCGACATGACCAAGGAAACTTCGTATACCTTTGATATCCTTAGGGCATGGCATCTTTTCAATAGCATCCACTTTAGCTTTGTCAACTTCAATACATCTTTAAAAAATTTTATGTCCCAAGACAATGCCTTTATTAACCATAAAGTGGCACTTCTCCCAATTCAAGACAAGGTTAGTGTCTTCACATCTCTGCAAAACTTGATCAAGGTTGCTTAAGCAATCATCAAAAGAAGTTCCGTAAATGGAGAAATCATCCATGATTACCTCAACAATGTTTTCACAAAAGTCAGAGAATATAGCCATCATGCATCTTTGAAAGGTAGCAGGTGCATTACATAAACCAAGAGGCTTACGACTATAAGCAAAGGCACCGAAAGGACAAGTAAAGGTGGTCTTTTCTTGAACCCCCTTTGAAACAGGTATTTGAGAGAAACCAGAATAACCATCTAGAAAGTAGAAATGAGTATGTTTGGATAATCTTTCTAGCATTTGATCAATAAATGGCAAGGGGTAATGATCTTTCTTAGTAGCTTTATTTAACTTACAGAAATCAATTACCATCCTATAACCTGTAACTATTCTTTGCGGGATCAATTCATCTTTATCATTAGGGACTACAGTCATACCTCCTTTCTTAGGAACGCAATGGACAAGACTTACCCACTGGCTATCAGCAATGGGATAGATAATACCTGCCTCTAGAAGCTTTAGAATTTCCTTCCTTACCACTTCTTTCATCTTAGGATTTAACCGTCGTTGATGATGAATAACTGGTTTGGCATTTTCTTCCAATTTTATCTTGTGTTGACATATAGTGGGACTAATGCCCTTAAGATCATCCAGAGTATATCCAATAGCAGCTCGGTGCTTCTTCAGAGTTTTCAGTAATCTTTCTTCCTCATGCTCTGAAAGGTTAGCGCTAATAATAACAGGATATATCTTCTTTTCATCAAGATAAACATACTTAAGATTATCAGGTAAAGGTTTAAGTTCAAACACGGGATCACCCTTGGGTGGAGGAGGATCCCCTAGGATGTCAACAGGCAAGTTGTTTTTCAATACGGGTCCCTGTGTAAGGAATATTTCATCTATCTCCCTTCTCTCATTCATATGCATATCATTTTCATGGTCTAGCAAGTATTGTTCTAAAGGGTCATTAGGTGGCAAGTATTGTTCTAAAGGATCTATCGTAGTCCTTTCGATAAGTAAGAGTGTCGAACCCAACAAGGAGCAGAAGGAAATGATAGGCAGTTTTCAGTAAGGTATTTTCTGCAAGCACTGAAATTATAGGTAACAAATAGTTTTGTGATAAGATAATTGGTAGCAAGTGACAAACGGTAAAAGTAAATAAGGTGCAGCAAGGTGGCCCAATCCTTTTTGTAGCAAAGGACAAGCCTGGACAAACTCTTATGCAAGGTAAAGCGCTCCCGAGGACATATGGGAATTATCGTCAAGCTAGTTTTCATCACGATCATCTGATTCACGTTCGATACTTTGATAATTTGGTATGTGGGTGGACCGGTGCTTGGGTGCTGCCCTTACTTGGACAAGCCCCCCACTTATGATTAACCTCTAATGCAAGCATCCGCAACTACAAAAGAAGTATTAAGGTAAACCTAGCCATAGCCCGAAACATATGGATCCAAATCAGCCCCTTACGAAGCAACGCATAAACTAGGGTTTAAGCTTCTGTCACTCTAGCAACCCATCATCTACTTATTACTTCCCAATGCCTTCCTCTAGGCCCAAATAATGGTGAAGTGTCATGTAGTCGACGTTCACATGACACCACTAAAGGAAAGACAACATACATCTCATCAAAATATCGAACGAAGACCAAATTCACATGACTACTAATAGCAAGACTTCTCCCATGTCCTCGGGAACAAAAGCAACTACTCACAAGACATGATATTGTTCATGATCAGAGGGGTATTAATATGCATAATGGATCTGAACATATGATCTTCCACCAAATAAACCAACTAGCATCAACTACAAGGAGTAATCAACACTACTAGCAACCCACATGTACCAATCTGAGGTTTGGGTACAAAGATTGGATACAAGAGATGAACTAGGGTTTGAGAGGAGATGGTGCTGGTGAAGATGTTGATGAAGATAGCTCTCCCCAAGATTGGAGGGTTGTTGGTGATGACGGCGGTGACGATTTCCCCCTCCCGGAGGGAAGTATCCCCGGCAGAACAGCTCTGCCAGAGCCCTAGATTGGTTTCCGCCTCGGTTCCACCTCGAGACGGCGGCGTCTGGTCCCGAAAGCCTCTTTTTGATTTTTTTCCAGGTCAAAACGCTTCATATAGGAGAAGATGGGCACCTGGGGCCCACCGGCTGGCCCTCAAGGCAGGGGGCGCCCTGGGAAGGGGGGCGCGCCCCCCACCCTCGAGGCCAGCCAGTGGCCCCTCTCGTGGGTTTCTTCCTCCAGCTATTTTTTATATTTTCTGAAAAAATGTTCTGTGGAGTTTCAGGGCTTTTGGAGTTGTGGAGAATAGGTTTCCAGAGTTTTCTCCTTTTCCAGCCTAGAATTCCAGCTGCCGGCATTCCCCCTTCTTCATGTAAACCTTGCAAAATAAGTGGGAAAAGGCATAAGTATTGTGACAAAACATGTATGAACAGCCCATAATGCAATAAATATCAACTTATAAGCATGATGCAAAATGGACGTATCAGTGGCACACTTTTCCATCAAGACTTACCTCTTCCTTTGGTCCAAATGAGGTGGTGGACGAGGCCACCGAAGTTGTATCTTAGAGCATCTACATCCATAATTCACAGTTTCGGGCCTGTATACGCCTGCGGACGCGTCCGAGCATGTCTATGGGAAGCGCCTGGTTACCACTCATTTGGCTGTGTCCATGGTCGCCCCCTGACATCCGAAGCCCCAAATCCATGCAACCCCATGCAACCGCATAAATGACATATCAGAACAACATAGATCACATATCAAGCATAACAAGTTTAATTGACAACTGGACACAGCATTCGAAGTTCACAAACGATCAAACTTGTAAACTTTAACCAGACCTAGCATATCAAATCAAGAAAAAGTTCATTCTAGATAGATTTATATGAGGGGACCCCTGACTCACCACTTCTGCACCACTGCTTACCATGGTTCCAGAGTGGCGGCTATAGTCTTATGGTCAAGCGTCGGTGGCCAGAGGGGCGTTGTCGTCGTTGGTCGTTCCACTACCAGAGGAGGAATGGATTCTGATAGGACGTCGGGTGACGCAGGCCTGCTTCCTCGCGAGCCTAGCGGATTTCTTTGTGATGGCCTCCTTCTGCTTAGCGAGTCACTCGGGTCTTGATGCCAATCCGGAGCACTGTCGCATTTTTTTCTCCAGCGGCGGGTGTCTGTGTCCTCCTGGGTGAAGGACCGGTGGATGGCATCACATAGGATCTTGTCGGCGGCAGCAACGAGCAAAAGCGACTCCAGCATAAGATCTATAGGACCAGCAGTTGGACTGGCTCGAGGCGGCCCACACAATCAACCGCCTTGCACGGCGAGCCGCCCGTGACTCCGACTCGGGGATTTATGGACACGAGCACCCAACATGGCACATGATGAGCAGGGTTTGAGCTTTGAGGTGTTAGGCGCTACGGTCGCCCTGCTACCTAAACTGGGAGGGCGCGGACATGTGCACCCGCAGGCCTGCATAGACCTGCACCTTCCCTTGCATCCACTAGGGAGGCCGCGGAGTTGGAGATGCCACCCCTGTCCATCCATGACCAGCAGCAATGCGAAGTGTGAGCTCCTCGTCATCTCGTGTGGAGGAGCTGGTTTCCTCTTTGAGGAGTGTCACCCACTCGAATGGGACGGAAACGTTTTGATCTGCTGCCAAAGCCAGACATGGTGGAGGGGAGGAGAGGGGAAGGAAAGGGGCCGTGGAACCGAAGCAGTCTAGAAGAGTGTGGACTTTGACAAGGGTTTGGTCCGGCTAAGGTATTTGTGCGGATGAGGTGGCCTAGCATGGGCAGGATCCATCATGGTGGATGCGTTCGGACCGTCCTATATTCACCCCACATATGGCTTGGGTTTGGGGAGTTCTGGACAACCGAGACGTATAGGGCCAATTTGAAGGTTTAGGTTGGGTGGCATTACTTCGAACGGGAAGTGACCTGCTTTTGACCCGGAGGCCTAGTGGTGATTTGAAGGGTCTGTTTGTAGAGCATCTACGGCTGCGAACATCAAACACTACAAGAAATACGTCAACTTACGACCATCACTATTGGTCAGTGGATGGTCATTGTTTTCCATTTGCGATCTTTTTTGGACCAAAAACAGATGGTCAAAACTGGCCGTCGTAAACTAAAATTAACGACCTTCTTCGAGATAAGGTCATGGAAGGCAATGACCAAAACCAAAGGTCGTTGAACCAATGACCTTTTATTTTGGTCGCTGGATGTCTGCCCAGGCCTCGTCGGATCTGATGTGGCAATCTGACATGGCAAAATTGTGACCAATTGAAAAGGTTGTTACTTAGAATGAGCTTGATCCAATTCGATGTCTATATGGGCCAAGCCCATTAATTAATTGTTTTTCTAGCAATTTGTGTCAGCTACATGGGCCGAGACCAAGAATTCGGCCTTTTTATTTTCTAGGACACGGCCTTCTACAGTTCATTTCTTTTTTGGGCCTCAAACTTTTTATAGTCCATTTATATTTTGGGCCTCCATAACAAAATTGTTGCAGCAACAATGAAACGGAGGGAATTCAAACAAGCATGTATCTTAAACAGCCACGGGTGACAATTTTATTTCTTTCAACACAAAAAGATTCCTTAAACAGCCACGGGTACAACAGTAGGTACATTCAAGCATAGGAAGTACATAGGACTGTAGATGCCATTCCTACCAGCAGCAGCAACAGCCGCCTAAGAGATAATGAGGTACTACCAAGGAGCTAAACTAACAGCAACCATCCATCATCAATCGGTGACACTAGCAATGAGCGACAGCGGCGACATTTCAGAGACGCCCTCCCATTGCTGTTGCTTGGCGTGCCGCATCACAAGTCCCCCTACACACACAAAAAATTCAGATGTTCAAAACAGATCAACATGTTAAGCAGTTAGGGAATCATGGAATGTTAGTGTGGTGCAAGGGACTTTGCATCACCTGATTGGTTTGTGGATCCTCGGGTTTCTTTATTTTTCCTTCTGTTTGTAAGTTGGGGTTCACCGTGAATAACCCGGCCAAACCAGACTCGGCCTGAAATAGCCCAACACGGCCCGGTCCGCTCTTGCCCACGGGCCGGGCCTAGGCCTAGATTTTGAGCACTAATGCTAGGGCGGGCTGGGCTTGGGATTGACATACGTGCATTTTAGGGAAGAGGCCCGACGGGTTTTCCACTGATGGCCCGGGCCTGGTGTCAGTGTCAAAACCGGCAGATCTCGGGTAGGGGGTCCCAAGCTGTGTGTCATGGATCGATGGGTAACAGGAGACAGGGGACACGATGTTTACCCAGGTTTGGGCCCTCTTAATGGAGGTAATACCCTACTTTCCGCTAGATTGATCTTGATGAATATAGAGATTACAAGAGTTGATCTACCTCAAGATCATATCTTGTGGTCTAAAGCCTAAGGGTATGATGAATAATGTCATAATGATCTAGCATATCCCTATCGACTAGCCTGGCCTCGGCTTATATAATGTACCAGAGGCCTAGGATAACAAGAGTCCTAGTCGAATACGTCGATGGAGAGGAGTCCTTGTCTTGATCACCAAGTCTTGTGGAATCTTCCTCATGTACGTCATCGAGTGTCCGAACTGGCCCATAATGAACGGCCATGGGAGTCCTCGGCCCTATCCAACTGATTGGGAGACAACGTGGTAAGTACCCCCTAGTCCAGGACACCGTCAGTAGCCCCTGAACCGGTCTTGAAGTTGGGGACGCTCCTCGGTTCTTCCGAACTGTTCTTCGTCTTCGGTCGTCGGTCTTGAAAAGTGGTTCAACAAATCTTCCCATCTTCGATCTTGAGGATTGCCGAGCTAAATCTGAAGATTTCACACGTCGGGTATCCGAGGAGCCCTTTAAGTCTTCGGCCTTTATCAATGCCTTGTTATTTTTATGCCACACCTCGGGTTTGAAGTGTTTCCCGTGTGGCTGTGTCCTCTCGCGACCGAGCTCCAACGCTGGATTGCATTCGAGTTGTCTTTTGGCAGGCGAGCTCCAACGCCAGACTGTATCTGAGCTCTAACGTCGGACTATGTCTGAGCTCCAATGCCGGACTATGTCCAAGCTCCATCGCCGGACTGTATTCGAGCTCCATCGCCGGACAATATCTGAGGTGTCATAGATCACCTTGGTTCAAAAAAGTTGAAGGAGTTTAGCTGAGCTTAATGCCGGAAATGCCCTCTATGGAGCCAGCCACTTGCATTCGAGCTATATTCCGAAAATTTCGAGGTGGTTCAGCACCTCGGTCATGGGCTAATTGTTTGCGGATTTTATTTCTGATGCGTGTAAATTCATTTGCTGGCAATATGTATTATCAGTAGCCCTCAAGGTGTCTGTCGGCCTAAAATTCGAGATGCACCTGAAGGAAAATTTGAAACCGCTGATCCTAGCAGCTCCTGGGACTCAGGTCGTGAAATTGGCCTGAGGATCAACTCCTAGCTCGGCAGCATACATAGGAATAGAAACGCAGTGTAATATATTAGAGGTAATAGTGATCGGCGGTCGGGCCCCTAAGAGAGGGTCGTGAGAAGTCACCGTGATATATTAGCTTGATGTCGGATAAGTCCCAGATGGTACTTATTATTATCCTAAGACGCGTTTGTCCATAGTTCGGTCATGCCGAACACTAAGCACTTTGAATTTTCTGCATTGAATAGGCAATGCAGTAGCCCCCAAGCCACTGGTCGGGTGGCAACACCAAATCAGGGGATCGATGTGCCCCTTTAATATTTGTAAATAATGAGCGCAAAGCCCAGTAGCCCTCGAGCCTTAATGTGGGCACGGGTGGCCGAATTAAGGATCGATATGCAGAGTAAAATCACAAATTATGTGTAATGATTCTATGTATCGAAGTACTTGACATCATTAATGCTCGGATCCGCATTGTACAAAACTTTGTTGACCGACCATCAGCTTCAACCTCCTCGGCCACTAGTCGGGGAGTGTTTGTCCTACTTTATAAAGCCTTTATAAGGGCAAAGATTTACGGCAAACAAGGCAATCCGGTCATACGGTTTTATAAATAAAGGTATGCGAAGAGATATGTTATATTACTTTTTAATGTAAGAAACATCTTCCAAGGAAAATAATCCCACTATCGGTTCCTTTCCTTGGGTAGTCATGCTGATCATGATCATGAAACCTCACCTTCGATCAATATGGGAGGAAAATATTGAGGATTTAGTTCGTGGAAGTTTTCGAACTCTGTGGTCTGAATGAACCAAAAAAAATTCACTTCCATCATTGCCGACCAATTATATTCTTTAAGATCGCTAGCTTTCGGCTTCTCCCAGTCCGAGGTACTAACACAGATGACCCGGAAGTAACAATCATAGAGGTGCTCCCTTTACCGCCTAGCCGAACAATCGGGAACGTAGGGGTAATCACAGGAGCCAGGCAACCCAGCTTGTCCAAAATCTTAAGTTAAATTGATGCATATTTATGGCTTTATAACGATAATTACAAAAGGCGGCGCTTGTATGATGAATACAAACGCCGATGATATATGTTTATTTTGACTATGTTGCTACGGTTTATCATTTGAGAGTGGCCCATCGTCGGCTTCCACCCCTTTGTAGATGCTACGCAAGGTGTTTCTATAATAACAAAACAACCCATAGCCGACGTCTCGGTGCCCGAAGGCGGTTGTGTTAGCGGAAACAAGGCAATCAGATATGTGGGCTTTATAACTTTCACTTAGTCATAGGAGCTTGAAGTTGTGGAGGGTAGCTACGAGCCCCCGATTAGTGTTCGTCACCGACCGAAATCTAGCCATTAACACTTTGGCCAATGTTATGAAAGGCCCATTGTTTAACACTAGGTAATCGCTATCGATCTATAGTTTGACACCATCCTCGGATCGCTGACCAGTTTACGTCCATTGTGATAGTCATTTTCAGCTTTCTCCACTAAGGCGCTTTACCATTCAAGATGGAAGCACAATCGCAGTGGTTCTTCCTTTGCACACTGTAATGCCCAGGATGGGACTATACCTCCTACGTGTCGAGGCACGACTTAAAGGTATAAGCCCATCCTAGAATGATCTCAAGTTTGGTATCTTTGCACGACTCATGTAAAAAGAGGGATTAAAATGCAAAAGGAGATAGTTGGCTTACACTCGCCACTTCACACAATACATTACATAAACAATCATCATTCAGAACATCACAACCCGACTACGGATAAGATCCAAAAGAAAGATACCAAAAGAACATAAAGCCACAGGTCAGGATCGAATCCTAGTAGAAACCACTACTGAACATCGAAACGTCACAAACAAAAGGCCACACTCTTCATCGAGCTCCCGGTGAAGAACTGGTCCAACTCCTGCATCGTACACGGCTGAACCTGCATCTGGTGTGGTGAAGTAACTGTGAGCCACAGAGGACTCAGCAATCCCGTTGCCGGGTAACACAACTATTTAAGCCTTGGGTGAGGATAAGGCTGAAGAAAGAATATGAGGTGAAGGAAAACAAACAAGAGTCTGCAGCAGCAACTAGCACTAACTTACGTAATAGAGAGCGAGAAGAGAAGTGCCTCGGTCGAGAGATGATCACGAAGTGATCCTAACTAAAGCCGGTCAAACATAACCCCACCGTGTTCAACTCCCGAATCCCTATTCGGAAATTGACAGTCACGGAACACACGCTGGTAGTGTATTGAAACATTGTGTCAAGTTATCTACAACCGGAATTAACAAGCTCCCATCTGCCACATAACCGCGGGCACGGCTTTCGAAAGTTCAAACCCTGCAGGGGTGTTCCAACTTGGCCCATCACAAGCCCACGATCCGCGGAGTCGCAACTCCATAGGTGGGAAGACCCGAGTATTCTCGGAATCCCGTGCTCGAGTTAAACCGAACTAAGGTAAGGCTAATCCAGCAAATCCTCCCGGCGTGCCGACACCCTGATAGTAGCCGCGCGTATCTCGTCTCAGGCCACGACCGGATGAGCACAGCGTACAGTGGCCGAAACCCAAGTTGCCAAGGGGGGCCCCGCACACGACTCTAGTTTGGACCAACACTCAAATCGAGCACTGGCCCAGGGGGTGGAATTAAGATGAAAGGGGTAGCTAGTCCCATTCAAGTTTTATTAGTTTGTTATTAAGCAAATAGTACCAATGTTGGGACTTGCTGGAAAAGACTTAGCACTTAGCGGTTTATCAAGGGGGTCCCATACACCCCAACCGTGTTAGGAACGCATAATCAAGGAACATAACACCGGTTTATACGGTTCCTAACGGCATGAGTGGAACAAAACACCAAGCAAAAGGCTTAGCCTTCCACCCTTGCCAATATATAGATGATTTCATTTTAGAGCATTTATATAGTGTGATATAACCCAACCAAACTTCAACATGAAGCAAGCATCTTCGGTCTTCACCTGCAACTAACAATGCTATAAGAAGGGCTGAGCGAAGCGTACTTAGCCAGGCAACGGTTTGCGTAGGTAGGGTGGTTAAACATGGCAATTGGTTACAAGTAGGAGGCTGACAAGAAGACATGGGCATCGAGGCAAAACTATAGAGCGATATTCTAGCAAGAGGCAAAAATAGTAATGGTATCCGGGTTCGGTCATCTTGCCTGGGATTCCACAAGGGAGAAGAACGGATCCAAGAAGAAGACGGAGCAACAGTCGAGCGGATCCTCACAACTCCGGAACGAAACCGAAGCTAACAAAAGAAGCAACCGGAAAGAAGAAAACAACACGGTAAACACACAAAACATAAACATGGCATACGATGCACAAGCAAGCATGATGCATGTCCGGTTTAAATAAGCATGGCATGGCAAAGTGCACAAACAAATACTACAAGTTAAGTGGAGATCAATATGCAACGAGTTGCATATTTGACGAAAACCACAATTAATTATTTAGTTGACTCTCATTAATTACAAGACAAGATTAAATGTTTTTAGCATGGCAAGAGGTGAAACATAAAGAAAACTACACTATTTAGGCATTTTAAATGGGGCCGGAAAATAACAACAACAAGTCCGGAAAAATCCCCATGAGCATGTTTAATAATTATAAGCAACAACAAACACACATATTAATGTTGTTAACATGATGCGGATGACATGATCAAGTTTATGCAAGTTTTATTAAAAGGTTGACTTAAAGGAGATAAGAAGCATTTGTCACCGTGGTGGAACGAAAGGGTGCCACGGCAACGATCCGAACATGATGGAACGCATCATATCGGTTCCGGTATCTCGTTAAGAGACCGGTGCAAAAGGTAAGATGGCATGAGCGAGTCAAACGAGATGAAAGAGGTGGGTGATCCCGTTACCGGGTTCCCACGAGT
Organism: Secale cereale; assembly: GCA_902687465.1. Lineage (NCBI taxonomy): Eukaryota > Viridiplantae > Streptophyta > Magnoliopsida > Poales > Poaceae > Secale > Secale cereale. The sequence goes on along the minus strand of LR738711.1, from coordinate 809,371,079 downwards.
CGGTGACGAGGCAACCGAGGAACATGACAAAAGGTGGAACGGGCACGAAGCACTCACGAGAGACATTCATACAACGCAAGCAAGCAACACACGGGTCACGTCTCGGGGTATACCTTCGAAGCATTCTCTCTCGAAGCGGTTCGAGAGCGTCGAGGAAGTAGCCGTAGTAGAGGAAGTAGAGGAAGTAGACGTTCACGTCATCGGTAGTCGTTCGGGTCGTCGTGGAAGTAGATGTTCCGTTCGTCTTGGCGGTTCCACGACGGGGGTAGTTGTACTCGGGCGACGGTAGTGGTACTCGCGGTCGTCGAGCGACGGTAGTCGTTCGGGTCGTCGTGGTACTTGTCGGTCATGTAGAGGTACTTGGCGTTCGACGGCGTCGTGGTACCCGTTCACGTAGTCGTACACGGATGTAGTGGTACTTGTCGCATCCGGAAACACGGGTCTTCAAGGGTCGACGGTAGTGGTACTTGATCCGAGTAGTCGTTCTCGAGCTCGTAGCCGTTCGGTCATCGTTACGTAGTTGTACTCGGTTCCGACCTAGGGGTTCTTGGCGCTCCTGGTACTTGAGATAAACCAAAACAGCAACAAAACAACAAAAACAAACAAAAAAAAAGGAAAAAGGTTGCGGTTGCTCGGGACGACGCCGATCTGGAAAAGGACAGGGCCTTCGCGGTCTTGCTGGAGGAAGGGGCGGCCGGCACGCGGCGCCAGGCACTGAACGAGGGCGCGCTGGAGGAGAAAGGAGCCGCGGCGCTGCTCTTGGCCGAGGCAGGGCGGCCAGCTGGTCGGACGTGGTGGAGGAAGCACGGGCTCCTGGACGAGGCCCTGCGGCGGAGCTCGAGGCAGGGAACGGAGGGAGCCGCAGGAGGGTCGTGCTCGCGGGCGGAAGCGAGGCGCCATGGAGGCTCGGCGGCGCGGGGCTCCTGCGTCGGGACGGCGCCGGGCTCCGGGAGGCGGCCTGGCCGCGGGCAGAACGAGGCCGAGCGCGGAACCCGGGCTCCTGGCGAGAGGAGGGCTGGAGAGGGGAAGCCGCGGGGCTCGGCCGAGGCTGGAGGCCTCGGGGTCGCGGGGCGCTGCGGGAAGGGAGCTGGTGAGGGGGATGGGGCGTCCACGGCGAGGCCGGACAGAGGGAGGCGCGCTCCTGGCTGTCCTTGTGCGCGGCGGACGCCGGTGGAAGGAGGCGAGCGCCCGGGTGCAGGGGCGTCGGCCTCCAGGGAGCGAGCGAGGGACTCGGGCCCCTGTCTCGAACGAGGGAAGAGAAAGGGATCGAGGCCAGAGGGTTGCGGGCGAACGAGAGGGTGGCGGCGGGGATAGGAGAGCGACGGGAAAAGGTGCGGCTAGGGTTTTCGGGGAGAAACCGGGCCTGGAGAGAATAGGCCAGATGGGCCAGGAGGGAGATGGGCCGAGGTGCCCTGGGCCAAGGAGGGAGGAGGAGAGGCCTGGAGGCTGCACTTCTTTTTGTTAATAAAACTGCTGCTGCTCTTCTTCTTCTCTCTTCTGCTATTTCTCAAAGCAGGGGAAAAATAGCAATGAAGGAAAAGAGAAGAAGGAAGGGGAAGAATTTTGGGCAGGAGGATAAACTTCCCGGACTCACAAAAATGTCAGGGATTTCAATAAAATAGAAGGAGGTTTTTTTTTTGAAGAACCTCGAACAACGGAAAAGAATTAAGACAAGGTTTAGAAGGTGAAACTAGAATTAAGAGACATGGGGAAAATTATGCAAGTGTGTTTGAGTAATTCCGAGGAATGGAATATTTTAATATAGCTCCCTAAAATAATGAGAGACTTTTATATGTTATAAAGAGAAGTCATCTTCCCTCGATTTAAATGGACCGAAGGTCCACACGATTTATTAGGTTGCTAAAAAAATAAAGAGATGATGGCATGATGCATGATGCGATGCAAAATAAATAACACAAGCACAAACAAACACACGGGCAACCCGGAACATCTGGAATCTTCTGGAAGCTTCTGGGACGTCGGTCTCGGGCGTCACAACTCTCCCACACTAACAGAGGATCTCGACCCGAGATCCTAGAGATATCACCGGGTAAAAACAGAAGAGGAAGAGGTAAAACGAAGTTGCTTCTTTGACAGACGAGTGAAAACCAAAGAACCTTGAGAGGTTGAACAATCTTGAAAGAAAGAATGCAACGGAGATGAACGAAGATGAAAACTCCGTTAGAAAAGAGGAACAAGGAACCTAACAAGAACCTTGTAGGTTGAAAGACATGAAGCAAGAGCTTACGAACCAAAAGAATAAGAAACTGCAATGGTATAGCCAAGGAATAAGAATGACAGAATTTGGACAGCACTCCGTTTGAAAATGGAAGGAATTAACAAGAACTTTAGGAGATAAAATGATACTTGAAGAAAACAACAACATATTGTCTCCGAAACAATTAAAAGAATGGCACAAGGTGAAGAAAGATTCAAACAGCACTCCGGTTAAGAAGAGAGGCAAAACATGAAAGGATGACGGAACTAGAATGAAAATACAACACTCCGGTTAAATGATAAGCAAGGGAAAGAACATGATCTCGATAAAACGAGATGATGGTTAAAGAGAGCAATATCACATGGCCTCCGGAATGAAAGAATAGCATATGGATCAACGAAAGAAAAGAATGGAGAAGAAAAAATGACAACTTCTCCCAAAATGAATTTGAAAGAGCATCCTTACGGAGAAGGGCTGAACGGAGTTGTTGGACATTCAACAACGAAAGAATAAGCTTTATGTGGGCTTATGGAAAACATCTCAAAATTAAGAGGTGACAACCAGCCACTAACTTAAACAATTGATTGATATCAACAAGGAGACGATAAACTTAGTTCACCGGAAGGATAAATGAAGAACTTGGGTCATTTATAAGCACCATAATTGCCACAATCCTTAGGGAAAGCTTTTAGGTGAATTATAACCCAAGATAACTCCAACGAATAAATTGAAGGGTTGAAAAGATCTCTTGAACAAAGAAAATGATGGTTTTAAATATCTCATTCCTGACAACTTGTGAATCATGAAACATGAAGGAAAATTATCAAGAATGACATAACACCATCTGGAAAGATAAGGTAGAAAGAATTGCAATTGGAAGCATGATGAAAAGATTCTTAAGCTCCAACAAAAATCTTGAAGAAAACTTCAAGGATGAATTACAACATGATGATGAACCACCATGAAGAACTCCGGTAATGAAAGCATGAGAAGTGGAAGATGAAAAGAAAAAAGATTCAAGGCCTGCGGTGAATTAGATGTAGCTTTGGAATGGTAATAGAAATAACTTGGAGCTCCGGAAAACAAGATGAAGAATTTAGAACCAAGGATATGATATGATGAAAAAGCTCCGGAGAAAGAGATTAAATCACCTTGAAGGAATAAGAATAAGAATTATGTAATGCATCTCCTTCACCAATTTAAATTGATGACAACCAAAGGATTTGGCATACTACTTATTCTCGTTGAAAAGAATTAAGAGAGAACTAGCACAAGCTCTGATTCAACGAACCACCGGTAGGATTATGAAAGAACAAATGAATTAAAACGATAACAACGGAAGGGTAAAGTAGAAAGAACCACCGTAAGAATATGGAGACGAACGAAGAGACATCAATGAAGAATATTTGGAGGACAAAGTTGAAAACTGAGAACGAAGAAATCTTCTGAAATGATGGCCTTCGGAGGAACACAAAAGGAAGAATTCATGAAATGCTTTGAATGGGCATGAAAACAACTCCCACAATCGAAAACAATTATGAGGATGGCATGAAGCTAGAACCACGAATCTTGAGAGAACGGGCCAAGATTTAAGAGAAACTCTTCTCCGGTCTCCAAAAACTGAGAAGACGATGAGATACACCACCATGAATTGTTGAGCACTCCGGAATGAAGAATTAAAAGGTTGAACCAACGATGGAAAAGAAATTGAAAGTAAACTTGGAGAAGGCATGTGACTGATGGAAATCATTCTTACGTCACACTTTGAAAAGAATTTGAGTATAACTCCAGAAAACAAATAGAAGAGTCAGGTAAGATCCTGGAAAAGACCTGTGGGTTAGGGCCCACTCAAAGAAATCACCGTTGGCAAAGATTGCTTAAGAGATATTGCACCGGTTGAATTAAATGGCTTGAATAAGATAACAATCTCAAAATAGCTTGAACGGATTAAGAATGGAGTTATGAATCTTCTGATATATCTTCAACACTCCGGATATGAATAGCAAGAGGAGAATGATTAATTGGGGCACCGGAATAAGAAAGCATTGTGAAAAGAGGAAAAAGGATAAGATCAACACCAAAATCTTGAATTACATCCACCGGAAGAATATGAGAACAAAAGAATGATGAACTTGAAGCTCTTGATCATCTTCACGATAAAATCACCGGATAAGAACATTGAAGGAAAAGAATGACGAAACATCACATGAATAAAATGGATACTTCATTTGAGAATTTCTTGCTCCGAGAAGAAGAAGGGAGGGAGGGTGGGGAAAAACAAAGACAACTTGGGATGAATAAAATGGACATCGGTTGAAAAGAATTTAATATGACCATCTCGATGATCAAGAAGGACTAGCATTCCCATAGAAATATGAGAACACCGATTAGGAAAGGTATGGAATCAACATTTGACATCGAAGCAACTCGAATACCAGAATCAAAACAAAACAACGGGTAGATATGCAACATGATCTTCACAATATCATCCGAACAGAGGATTGAACGAATGAATTCCGCAGGTACATCACTGACGAGAAGCCACTTGGAGAACAAAAGGAAAATAAAAAGGAACAAAGAACAGATAGAACAAATACAAGATAGAAGCTTCGTTCGACATCTTCGTGCTGAAAGCTCATGGAACGTGTTACAAAAGGGTTTTGTCATCCCCGGATCAGCATAGCCAAGGACCCTTTAAGATGCAACTCCCGATCAGAACAAGTCCATAAAACCACTTCACTCAATGTAGAACCCCAAACTTCATATCGAGCATCCGCTGGAAGAATGCCTAGAACTACTAGATGAACCCACCTATAGATTTCCGAAAGTTTCCAGTTATGCAATCAGGTGTTGGGGATACACGGGAAGCACCGCGCAATCAACTCTAAACCTACATCCAGGTGTATCCATCCTTCAACACATAACCAGTCTTTCTCGGAAACTGTTTACCTCGGACCTTCGAAAAGCATCCACTATAACAAGCTATGGCAATACTCTCGAACTACCTCCCCAGTACTGGGTGATGTCGGGGTTATCTTGCCACTGGCCGTATAGGAGAGATTTTCGATGTCGGTCGTCTTAAGTATTTAGTACTGCCGCGATATGCTTGTGTCAATGATACCCCGAAGCTCAACTCCTCGGTAACAGGAGGCATCGAGAACAATATCCTTGTCACAAGAACATCGAAACAATCCCAGAATACTCGCGGGATCCTAAAAAAAAATTTGTGCAAATTTTGAAGATAGGAGAGACAAGAGTAATCGTCAGAAGTCCTCACCGGAGAGAAAAGGGATGAGAAGCAAAGAAATCCTACTCTCCGATATAATATATAGGACTCAAAACATTTTTAGTGTGTGCCTAGACTCAACCGTCAACGATTCGATCAATCAGTGGGGGCTTCTAGGTCGGAGAAGGCTCTGATACCAACTTGTAATGCCCAGGATGGAGTTATACCTCCTACGTGTCGAGACACGACTTAAAGGCATAAATCCATCCTAGAATGATCTCAAGTTTGGTATCTTTGCACGACTCATGTAAAAGAGGGATTAAATTGCAAAAGGAGATAGTTGGCTTACACTCGCCACTTCACACAATACATTACATAAGCAATACATCATTCAAAACATCACAACCCGACTACGGGTGAAGATCCAAAAGAAAGATACCAAAACAACATAAAGCCACAGGTCGGATCGAATCCTAGTAGAAACCACTACTGATCGTCGAAACGTCACAAGCTAACAGCCAAACTCTTCAGCGAGCTCCTGGTGAAGCACTGAACCAGCTCCTGCATCAAACTCGGCTGAACCTGCATCTGGTGTGGTGAAGTAACTGTGAGCCACAGAGGACTCAGCAATCCCGTTCCCGGGTAACAAGACTATTTAAGCCTTGGGTGAGGACAAGGCTGAAGAAAGAATAAGAGGTGAAGGAACAAACAAGAGTCTGCAGCAGCAACTAGCACTAACTTACGCAAAAGAGAGCGAGAAGAGAAGTGCATCGGTCGAAAGATGATCACGAAGTGATCCTAACTAAAGCCGGTCAAACATAACCCCACCGTGTTCAACTCCCGAATCCCTATTCGGAAATTGACAGTCACGGTACACACGCTGGTAGTGTATTGGAACATTGTGTCAAGTTATCTACAACCGGAATTAACAAGCTCCCATCTGCCACATAACCGCGGGCACGGCTTTCGAAAGTTCAAACCCTGCAGGGGTGTTCCAACTTGACCCATTACAAGCCCACGATCCGCGGAGTCGCAACTCCATAGGTGGGAAGACCCGAGTATTCTCGGAATCCCGTGCTCAAGTTAAACCGAACTAAGGTAAGGCTAATCCAGCAAATCCTCCCGGCGTGTCGACACCCTGATAGTAGCCGCGCGTATCTAAGTCTCAGGACACGACCGGATGGGCGATTCTACAGGACCCAATCCTCGAGTTTCCCCGTGGTGGTTCCCGCAGACTCCCCGTTTGGGACCAACACCATCGGCACTGGCCCCCCCTGCTATGTAGAAATAAAGGATCCTCGAGGGAGCGACCCCCTATGCAAATTTAATTAATTAATTAAGTAGTTATTATGAGGCAAATAGTACCAAATGTTGGGACTTGCTGGAAAAGACTTAGCACTTAGCGGTTTATCAAGGGGGTCCCATACACCCCAACCGTGTTAGGAACGCATAATCAAGGAACATAACACCGGTTTATACGGTTCCTAACGGCATGAGTGGAACAAAACACCAAGCAAAAGGCTTAGCCTTCCACCCTGCCAGTATATAGATGATTTCATTTTTAAGCATTTATATAGTGTGATATAACCCAACCAAACTTCAACATGAAGCAAGCATCTTCAGTCTTCACCTGCAACTAACAATGCTATAAGAGGGGCTGAGCGAAGCGTACTTAGCCAAGCAGCGGTTTGCATAGGTAGGTTGGTTAAACATGGCAATTGGTTACAAGTAGGAGGCTGGCAAGAAAGACATGGGCATCGAAGCAAAACTATAGAGCGGAACTACTAGCAATAGGCAAAGATAGTAATGGTATCCGAGTTCGGTCATCTTGCCTGGGATTCCACAAGGGAGAAGAACGGATCCAAGAAGAAGACGGAGCAACAGTCGAGCGGAACCTCACAACTCCGGAACGAAACCGAAGCTAACAAGAGAAGCAACCGGAAAGAAAGAAACAACACGGTAAACACACAAGCATAGACATGGCATAAGATGCACAAACAAGTATGATGCATGTTCGGTTTAATTATGCAAGGCATGGCAAAGTGCACAACAAAACTACAAGTTAAGTGGAGATCAATATGCAACGAGTTGCATATTGACGAAACACCACATTTAATTATTTAATTGAATCTCGTTATTTACAAGACAAGATTAAAATGTTTTTAACATGGCAAGATGTGAAGCTTAATAAAACTATACTAACTAGGCAATTTAAATGAGGCCGGAGAAGAACAACAACATGTCCGGAAAATCCCCATGAGCAAGTTTAATAATTATAAGCAAACCACAATTAAACATTCTCATGTTGTTATCATGATGCGGATGACATGATCAAGTTTATGCAAGTTTTTATTAGAAGGTTGACATAAAAGATAAGAAGCATTTGTCACCGTGGTGGAACGAAAAAGGGTGCCACGGCAACGATCCGAAAACGATGCAACGGCATCATATCGGTTCCGGTAACTCGTTGAGAGACCGGTGCAAAAGAAAGATGGCGTGGGCGAGTCAAACGAGATGAAAGGTGGGGCGATCCCGTTGCCGGGCTCCCACGAGTCGGTGACGAGGCAACCGAGGAACATGACAAAAGGTCGGAACGGGCACGATGCACACAAGGGGAACATTTCATACAACCACAACAAGCATCACACGGGTCACGTCTCGGGGTTATACCTTTGAAGCGTGCGTTTCGGGGCGGTTCGAGACGTAGAGGAAGAAGGCGTAGTTGTTCTCGTGGTCGTCGTGGGAAGTAGACGTTCTCGTTTCCGAAGGGGTACTTGTCGTTCTCGAGTGCTCCGGGCGTCGAGGTACTTGTACATGTAGTGGTACTTGTCGGGTCATCGTGTAGTTGAACTCGTTCATGTGGTCGTTCTCGAGCTCGTAGCCGTTCAACGTCACGTGTAGAGGTACTTGAGGGTTCTCGATCTCGCGTCGTAGTTGAACAAGGGTCCAAAAGTAGATATACCTACTGCTCCCTGGTTACTTGAGATGAACAGATAGCAGCAACAAAACAATAACAAAAACAAAAAAAAAGGAAAAAGAAGGATGCGGGTCGGCGAGCTGGAAAAGAACGGGGCCTTGATGGAGACGTCGGTGTAGGGCCAGGGAGGCGCGCAGAGGCAGGCGGCCGCGGAGGGAGCCCGTCGCGCTCGCTGGAGAGGAGCAGTCCGAGGCTGCGCGCTGGCTCGCTCGGGAGAAGAGGCGCGGCGGTCCTGCAGTCTTGGCGAACGGGGCGGCGACCGCTTCAGGCTCTGCAGGGCTCGGCGACGAGGTTAGGCCGCGGGAGCATGGCCTCTGGACGAGGAGGAGGCCGGCGACGGAGGCGGCGAACGGAGGGAGCAGCACGGGGCGTCGAGGCGCATCGGGCGCTGCGGAAGGACGACGCGCTCGCGGGGCAGGGAGCCCGCGCGCGAGGCGGCTCGTGCCAGAGGGAGACAAGGCAGGGGCGGCGCCCTGCCTTGTCGACGGGAGGGGAGGCCTGGCGCGAGGAAAGGGAGGACGAGGCCTCGGGGGAGTTTGGGTCGAGGGAGAAGAGAGATCCTGTCCTGGAGCGATGGGAGGGAGAGCGAGGGAAACGGGATCGGGGGGAATGGGGTCGAGGTTTGCGGCGGTTGGGAGGAAGAGGAGAGCGATGCGCTGGGAAACAGAGTGGCGGCGCCCAGAGAGGGAGAGAGAGGGAGGAGCGAAGGGAAGCTAGGGTTCGGGGTAGTAGCGCCAGGTTGGGCCAAAGGCCTTGATGGGCCGGCGGCCTGGGATGGGCCAGGGAGGCCTAGGGGAGGAGAGAAGGAGGAAAAGGCCTGGCGCGGCTGGCTTCTTCTTCTTTTTATTTCTTTAACAGAAATAAAAATAGAGAGAGTGCAAAAGAAATTAAGAAAAGAGGCCAGAACAGAAAATAAAATATGGAACATTTTTATAAGGCTTTACGGGATATTACCAACCCAACAAAAATAGTTCCAACAAAAAGGAAGTGCAAACTAAAACATTTAGCTTGCAATAAAAGGAGTTTGAACGGAGTCTGAATAAATGGAGGAGCCTCGAAACAACGGAAAGAAAAATAGCAAGGTTTTTGTAGGAGAACTCGAAGTGAAAAAGACATGGGGAAATTATGCAAGTGTGTTATGGGTAATTCCAAACAAATGGAATATTATTTATATAGCTCCCTAATATTGAGAGGCTTTTATATGTTATACAGAGAAGACATCCTTCCCTCGATTTAAATGGACCGAAGGTCCACACGATTTATTTGGTTGAGATGCAAAATAAAATATGACATGATGGCATGATGACATGATGCAATGCAAAAAAATAAATAACACAAGCAAAAGAAACACACGGGCAACCCGGAACATCTGGAATCTTCTGGAATCTTCTGGGACGTCGGTCTCGGGCGTCACAACTCTCCCACACTAACAGAGGATCTCGACCCGAGATCCTAGAGATATCACCGGGTAAAAAAATGGAAGAGGAAGAGGTAAAACAAAGTTGCTTCTTTGACAGACGAGTGAAACCAAGGAACCTTGAGAGGTTGACCAAAATGAAAGAAGAATACAACGGAGATGAATGAAGTTAAGAGCACTCCGGTAAAAGGAGGAACAAGGAACATTATGAGAACCTTGAAGGTTGAAAGATATGAATCAAGAGCTCACGGACGAAAAGAATATGAAACCGCAACGGTATAACCAAGGAATAAGATTGACAGAATTTGGACAGCACTCCGTCTGAAAATGGATTGAAATGAACAAGAACTTGAGAAGATTGAATGATACTTGATGAAAACAACAGCATATTGCCTCCGAAACAATTAAAAGAACGGCACAAGGGTTAAGAAAGACTCAGACAGCACTCCGGTTGAAAGATAGGCAAAAACTAGATAAGATGACGGAACTTGAATGAAGAATACAACACTCCAGTTAAATGATAAGCAAGGGAAAGAACATGATCTTGACAAAAAACGAGATGATGGTCGAAGAGAGCAATATCACAAAGCCTCCGGAATGAAAGAATAGCATATAATCAATGAAAGAAAAGAATGGAGAAGAAAATGACAACTTCTCTCAAAATGAATTAGGAAAACCTCCTTACGAAGAAGGGTTGAACGGAGTTGTTGGAAACTCAACAACAAAAGAATAAGCTTCATGTGGGCTTATGGAAAACATCTCAAAATTAAGAGGTGACAACCAGCCACTAATGAAAAACAATTGATTGGATTAAGAACAACAAGGAGACGATAAACTTAATTCACCGGAATGAAAAATGAAGAACTTGGGTCATTTATGAGCACCACAATAACAACAATCCTTAGGGAAAACTTTTAGGTGAAATACAACCCAAGATAACTCCAATGAATAAATTGAAGGGTTGAAAAGATCTCCTAAAGAGAAAGGAATGATGGTTTTAATTATCTCATTCTTGATAACTCTTGAATCATGAAACATGAAGGAATTGTGAGAATGACATAACACCATCTGAAAAGACAAGGTAGAAAGAATTGCAATTGGAATGCATGATGAAGAATGCTTAAGCTCCAACAAGAATCCTGATGAAAACTTCGAGGATGAATTAAATGATGATGAACCACCATGAGAACTCCGGTAATGAAAGCATGAGAAGTGGAAGATGAAAAGAATAAGATTCAAGGCCTGCGATGAATTAGATGGAGCTTGAAATGATATAATTGAAATAACTTGGAGCTCCGGAAAACAAGATGAAGAATTTAGAACCAAGGATATGATATGATTGACAAGCTCCAGACAAAAGAATTAAATCACCTTGAAGGAATAAGAATAAGAATTATGTCATGCTTCTCCTTCACCAATTTAAATTGGCGACAAGCAATGGATTTGGCATACTACTTATTCTCATAGGAAAGAATTAAACAGAGATCTCGCACAAACTTGGGTAAATATTCAACGAAGCACCGGTAGGATGATGAAAAGAACAAATGAATTGAAACGAAAACAACGGAAGGGTAATCTTGAAAGAACCACCGTAAAAAATATGGAGACGAACGAAGAGACATCAATGAAGATTATTTGGAGGACGAAGTTGAAAACTGAGAACGAAGAAATATTCTGAAATGATGGCCTTCGGAGGATCACAAAGAAAAGAATTCAAGAATTGCTCTGAAGGGGCATGAAAACGATTCCCACAATCGAAAACAATTATGAGGATGGCATGAAGCTAGAACCACAACTCTTGAGAGAACGGGCCAAGATTTAAGAGAAACACTTCTCCGGTCTTCAAATGTTGAGAATGAAGACGAGAAATGTCATGAAGAATTGTTGAGCACTCCGGAATGAAGAATTAAAAAGGTTGAACCAATGATGAAAAAAAAAGAATTTGAAAGCGATATTGGAGAAGGCATGTGACTGATGGAAATCATTCTTACGTCACACTTTGAAAAGAATTTGAGTATAACTCCGGAAAACATAGAAGAGTCAGGTAAGATCCTGGGAAAAGACCTGTGGGTTAGGGCCCACTCAAAAGAAGTCACCGTTGAAAAGATTGCTTAAGAGATATTGCACCGGTTGAATAAATGACTAGAATAAGATAACAATCCTCAAAATAACTTGAACGGATTAAGAATGGAAACACGAATCTTCAAGATATCTTTAGCACTCCGGATATGAATAACAAGAGGAGAATGATTAATTGGTGCACCGGAATAAGAAAGCATTGTGAAAAGAGGAAAAGGATAAGATCAACACCGAAATCTTGAATTACAACCACCGGCAGAATTAGAGAAGAAAAGAATGATGAACTTGAAACTCTTGAGCATCTTCACGATAATCACCGGATAAGAACATTGAAGGAAATGAAAGAAGAAACATCACATGAATAAAATGGATATTTCATTAGAGAATTGCTGGCTCCAAGAAGAAGAAGGGTGGGAGGGTGGGGAAAAACAAAGACAACTTGGGATGAACAAAATGGACACCGGTTGAAAAGAATTTAACATGACCATCTTGATGATCAAGAAGGACCTGCATTCCCATAGAAATATGAGAATACCGATTAGTAAAGGTATGGAATCAACATTTGACATCGAAGCAACTCGAATACCAGAATCAAAACAAAAACAAAAGATAGATATGCAACATGATCTTCACAATATCATCCGAACAGAGAATTGAACGAATGAATTCCGCAGTTACATCAACTTGACGAGAAGCCACTTGGAGAACAAAGTAAATAAAAGGAACAAGGATCAGATAGAACAAATACAAGATAGAAGTTTCGTTCGACATCTTCGTGCTGAAAGCTCATGGAACTTGTTACAAAAGGGTTTTGTCATCCCCGGATCAGCATAGCCAAGGACCCTTTAAGATGCAACTCTCGATCAGAACAAGTCAATAAAACCACTTCACTCAATGTAGAACCCCAAACTTCATATCGAGCATCCGTTGGAAGAATGCCTAGAACTACTAGATGAACCCACCTATAGATTTCCGAAAGTTTCCAGTTATGCAATCAGGTGTTGGGGATACACGGGAAGCACCGCGCAATCAACTCTAAACCTACATCCAGGTGTATCCATCCTTCAACACATAACCAGTCTTTCTCGGAAACTGTTTACCTCGGACCTTCGAAAAGCATCCACTATGACAAGCTATGGCAATACTCTCGAACTACCTCCCCAGTACTGGGTGATGTCGGGGTTATCTTGCCACTGGCCGTATAGGAGAGATTTTCGATGTCGGCCGTCTTAAGTATTTAGTACTGCCGCGATATGCTTGTTACAATGATACCCCGAAGCTCAACTCCTCGGTAACAGGAGGCATCGAGAACAATATCCTTGTCACAAGAACATCGAAACAATCCCAGAATACTCGCGGGAACCTAAAAAAAAAAAATTTGTGCAAATTTTGAAGATAGGAGAGACAAGAGTAGACGTCAGGAGTCCTCACCAGAGAGAAAGGGGATGAGAAGCAAAGAAATCCTACTCTCCGATATAATATAGGACTCAAAAAGTTTTCAGTGTGTGCCTAGACTCAACCGTCAACGGTTCGATCAAACAGTGGGGGCTCCTAGGTCGGAGAAGGCTCTGAATACCAACTTGTAATGCCCAGGATGGGACTATACCTCCTACGTGTCGAGGCACGACTTAAAGGTATAAGCCCATCCTAGAATGATCTCAAGTTTGGTATCTTTGCACGACTCATGTAAAAGAGGGATTAAATTGCAAAAGGAGATAGTTGGCTTACACTCGCCACTTCACACAATACATTACATAAACAATCATCATACAGAACATCACAACCCGACTACGGGTGAAGAACCAAAGAAAGATACCAAAACAACATAAAGCCACAGGTCAGGATCGAATCCTAGTAGAAACCACTACTGAACATCGAAACGTCACAAGCAAACAGCCAAAACTCTTCATCGAGCTCCTGGAGAAGAACTGGTCCAACTCCTGCATCTAACTCGGCTGAACCTGCAACTGGGGTGGTGAAGTAACTGTGAGCCACAGAGGACTCAGCAATCCCGTTCCCGGGTAACAAGACTATTTAAGCCTTGGGTGAGGACAAGGCTGAAGAAAGAAATGAGGTGAAGGAACAAACAAGAGTCTGCAGCAGCAACTAGCACTAACTTACGTAAAAGAGAGCGAGAAGAGAAGAGCATCGGTCGAAAGATGATCACGAAGTGATCCTAACTAAAGCCGGTCAAACATAACCCCACCGTGTTCAACTCCCGAATCCCTATTCGGAAATTGACAGTCACGGTACACACGCTGGTAGTGTATTGAAACATTGTGTCAAGTTATCTACAACCGGAATTAACAAGCTCCCATCTGCCACATAACCGCGGGCACGGCTTTCGAAAGTTCAAACCCTGCAGGGGTGTTCCAACTTGGCCCATCACAAGCCCACGATCCGCGAAGTCGCAACTCCATAGGTGGGAAGACCCGAGTATTCTCGGAATCCCGTGCTCAAGTTAAACCGAACTAAGGTAAGGCTAATCCAGCAAATCCTCCCGGCGTGCCGACACCCTGATAGTAGCTGCGCGTATCTCGTCTCAGGCCACGACCGGATGAGCGCTACGTACAGTACCAAAGACCCCAGATAACTGGGTGGTACCGCAAGTGACTCTAGTTTGGGACCAACACCATCAGCACTGGCCCCCCCTGCTATGTAGAAATAAAGGATCCTCGAGGGAGCGACCCCCTATGCAAATTTAATTAATTAATTAAGTTGTTATTATGAGGCAAATAGTACCAATGTTGGGATTTGCTGGAAAAGACTTAGCACTTAGCGGTTTATCAAGGGGGTCCCATACACCCCAACCGTGTTAGGAACGCATAATCAAGGAACATAACACCGGTTTATACGGTTCCTAACGGCATGAGTGGAACAAAACACCAAGCAAAAGGCTTAGCCTTCCACCCTGCCAGTATATAGATGATTTCATTTTTAAGCATTTATATAGTGTGATATAACCCAACCAAACTTCAACATGGAGCAAGCATCTTCAACCTTCACCTGCAACTAACAAAGCTATAAGAGGGGCTGAGCGAAGCGTACTTAGCCAAGCAACGGTTTGCATAGGTAGGTTGGTTAAACATGGCAATTGGTTACAAGTAGGAGGCTGACAAGAAGACATGGGCATCGAGGCAAAATTATAGATCGAGACTACTAGCAATAGGCAAAGATAGTAATGGTATCCGGGTTCGGTCATCTTGCCTGGGATTCCACAAGGGAGAAGAACGGATCCAAGAAGAAGACGGAGCAACAGTCGAGCGGATCCTCACAACTCCGGAACGGAACCGAAGCTAACAAGAGAAGCAACCGGAAAGAAAGAAACAACACGGTAAACACAAGCATCAACATGGCATACGATGCACAAGCAAGCATGATGCATGTCCGGTTTAAATATGCAAGGCATGGCAAAGTGCACAAACAACACTACAAGTTAAGTGGAGATCAATATGCAACGAGTTGCATATTGACGAAACACCACATTTAATTATTTAGTTGACTCTCGTTATTAACAAGACAAGTTTAATTGTTTTAGCATGGCAAGAGGTGAAGCATAAAGAAACTACACTATTAAGGCATTTTAAATGAGGCCGGAGAAATAACAACAACATATCCGGAAAATCCCCATGAGCATGTTTAGTAATTATAAGCAAACAACAATTAAACATTCAGGGTTGTTAACATGATGCGGATGACATGAACAAGTTTATGCAATTTATTAACAGGTTGACTTAAAGGAGATAAGAAGTATTGTCACCGTGGTGGAAGAAAAGGATGCCACGGCAACAATCCGAAAATGATGCAACGCAACATCTCGGTTCCGGCAACTCGTTGAGAGTCCGGTGCAAAACAAAAGGTGGAGTGAACGAGTTGAACAAGATGGAAGTGGGTTGATCCCGTTACCGGGTTCCCACGAGTCGGTGGCGAGGCAACCGAGGAACATGACAAAAGGTGGAACGGGCACGAAGCACACACGAGAGACATTTCCTACAACACAAGCAAGCACAAGCGTTCATCCACGGGGTCGCGTCTCGGGGTTATACCTTCGAAGCGTTCTCTCTCGAAGCGGTTCGAGAGCGTCGAGGAAGTAGCCGTAGTAGAGGAAGTAGTGGTACACGGGGCGACGGTAGTGGTACACGATCGTAGTGGGAAGTAGTTGTTCCGTTCGTCTTGGCGGTTCCACGACGGCGGTAGTTGTACTCGGGCGACGGTAGACGTTCGGGCGTCGAGTGTAGTTGTACATGTCGTAGAGGGAAGTAGTGGTTCTCGTTCATCGTGTCGTGGTACTTGGCGAATTCCTCGTTTCCGGGCGACGGTAGTGGTACACGCGACGGTAGTCGTTCGGGTCGTCGTGGTACTTGTCGGTCATGTAGAGGTACTTGGCGTTCGACGGCGTCGTGGTACTTGTTCACGTAGTCGTACACGGATGTAGTGGTACTCGGCGTAGGGGTACTCGTGGCGGCCGTGTAGTCGAACTTGACGCACCCGAAGAGGTACTTGTCGAGTCGGTCGCGGTACTTGTTCTCGGAGGCGTTTTCGTTCGTAGTTGTACTCGGATCTCGGACTTGTCAACGGGTCTCCTGACAAGTCAACAGAACAAAACAAAACACAAACAGGAGCAAAAACAACAAGGGCAGCACGGGACAGCAGGAGCGGGAGACGGGGCTGGACGGCCTTGTTGGAGTTGAAGACGGAGGGCACCGGCGCTCGCAGGAGCTGGGAGGGGCCACGGACGCGGAGGTCCAGCGGGCACCCCTGGCCGCGGGAGGAGAGGCGTCGCTCGCGGGGCGATGGAGGGCGGAGCCTGGGCTCGAGGCGCCGCACGGGAGGACGAGGCAGGGGCGGAGCCTGAGGACGGAGCAGGGGGAATCGAGGCAGGGCACGGCTCCTGGCTGGCAGGAACAGAGGCAGGGCGCTCGGGCAGCACGAAGGAGGGCGCCGGCCGCTGGAAGCCGCGGAGGGAGGAAGATGGGCGCGGGAGGCCCTCGCCGGCGCTGGGGAAGTCGAGGCAGGGGCGGCGCCCTGCCTTGGCGACGGGAGGCCTGGCGGCTGCTGCCTGAGGACGGGGGGAACGAGGGCCGGGCCCTCGCCTTGCTGGAGGAGGAGAAGGCGCCTCGGGGTCGCGGGCAAGGAGGGGCTGAGCGAGCGCTGCGGTCGGGCGAGTGCGAGGGGGTGCGGGACGAGCGAGGAGAGGGAGAGGGAAAACGGGATCGGGAGTGGCGGCGGCTGGGAGCGAGCGAGGGACTGCGGAGGGAGCGTCCTGCTCGGCTAGGGTTAGGAAGTGGGGATGGGCTGCGGTCGGGCTGGGCCAAAGGAGATGGATGGGCCTAGAGGGGAGGAGAAGGGAGTTGGGCTGGGAACGGTTGGTTGCCTTCTTTTTATTTCTTAAACAGAAATAAAAATAGAGAGTGCAAAAGAAATTAAGAAAAAAGGCCAGAACAGAAAATAAAAAATATGGAACATTTTTATAAGGCTTTACGGGATATTACCAACCCAACAAAAATAGTTCCAACACAAGGAAGTGCAAACTAAAACATTTAGCTTGCAAATAAAAGGAGTTTAGATTTTTGGAGAAGCCTCGAAACAACGGAAAGAAAATTATAGCAAGGTTTTCGAAGGAGAAGCTCGAAGTGAAAAGACATGGAGAAATTATGCACGTGTGTTGCGGGTAATTCCAAAGACTGGAATAATTAATATAGCTCCCTAACTATTGAGAGGCTTTATATGTTATAAAGAGAAGTCACCTTCCCTCGATTTAAATGGACCGAAGGTCCACACGATTTATTTAGGTTGAGATGCAAAAATAAAAAACATGATGGCATGATGCAATGCGAAAATAAATAACACAAGCTCAAAAGAAACACACGGGCAACCCGGAACATCTGGAATCTTCTGGAATCTTCTGGGACGTCGGTCTCGGGCGTCACAACTCTCCCACACTAACAGAGGATCTCGACCCGAGATCCTAGAGATATCACCGGGTAAAAACGGAAGAGGAAGAGGTAAAACAAAGTTGCTTCTTTGACAGACGATTGAAACCAAGGAACCTTGAGAGGTTGAACAAAGTGAAAGAAGAATGCAACGAAGATGAACGAAGTTAAGAGCACTCCGGTAAAAAGGAGGAACAAGGAGCATTATGAGAACCTTGAAGGTTGAAAGACAAGAAACAAGAGCTCACGGCCAAAAGAATATGAAACTGCAACGGTATAGCCAAGGAATAAGAATGACAGAATTTGGACAGCACTCCGTCTGAAAATGGAAGGAATTGAACAAGAACTTGCCAAGTTGGAATGATACTTGATGAAAACAACAACACACTGCCTCTGAAACAATTGGAAGAAGGCACAAGGGGTAATAAAGATTCAGACAGCACTCCGGTTAAAAGATAGGCAAAACTAGATAGATGACGGAACTTGAATGAAAATACAACACTCCGGTTAAAAGATAAGCAAGGGAAAGAACATGATCTCGATAAAACGATATGATGGTTAAAGAGAGCAACATTACAAAGCCTCCGGAATGAAAGAATAGAATATAGATCAATGAAAGAAATGAATGGAGAAGAAAAATGACAACTTCTCCCATGGATGAATTTGAAAGAGCATCCTTACGAAGAAGGGTTGAACAGAGTTGTTGGAATTCAACAACGAAATGAATAAGCTTGATGTGGGCTTATGGAAAACATCTCAAAATTAAGAGGTGACAACCAGCCACTAACTTAAACAATTGATTGGATTGAGATCAACAAGGAGATGAAAAACTTATTTCACCGGACTGATAAATGAAGAACTTGGGTTATTTATAAGCACCACAAATAGCAAAATCCTTAGGGAAAGCTTTAGGTGAAATACAACCCAAGGTAACTCCAATGAATAAATTGAAGGGTTGAAAAGATCTCCTGAACAAGAAATGATGGGTTTAAATATCCCATTCCTGACAACTTGTGAATCGTAATCCATGAAGGAATTGTCGAGAATGACATAACACCATCTGAAAAGATAAGGTAGAAAGAATTGCAATTGGAATGCATGATGAAGAATGCTTGAGCTCCAAGAAGAATCTTGATGAAGACTTCGAGGATGAATTAAAACATGATGAACCACCATGAAGAACTCCGGTAATGAAAGCATGAGAAGTGAAAGACGAAAAGAATAAGATTCAAGGCCTGTGATGAATTAGATGGAGCTTGAAATGATATAATTGGAATAACTTGGAGCTCCGGAAAACAAGATGAACAACTTAGTACCAAGGATATGATATGATGAACAAGCTCCAGACAAAAGAATTAAATCACCTTGAAGGAATAAGAATAAGAATTATGTCATGCATATCCTTCACCAATTAAATTGATGACAACCAAAGGATTTGGCATACTACTTATTCTCGTTGCAAAGAATTAAAGAGAGATCTAGCACAAGCTTGGGTAATTCTTCAACGAACCACCGGTAGGATTATGGAAAGAACAAATGAATTAAAACGATAACAACGGAAGGGTAAATCTTGAAAGAACCACCAAGAATTAGGAGACGAACGAAGAGACATCAATGAAGAATAGTTGGAGGTTGAAGTTGAAAACTAAGAACGAAGAAATATTCTGAAATGATGGCCTTCGGAGGAACACAAAGAAAAGAATTCATGAAATGCTTCGGATGGGTATAAAAGAATTCCTCACAATCAAACGATAATGAGGATGGCATGAAGCTAGAACCACAAATCTTGAGAGAATGGGCCAAGATTTAAGAGAAACACTTCTCCGGTCTCCAAATGTTGAGAATGAAGACGGGAAATGCCATAAGAATTGTTTAGCACTCCGGAATGAAGAATTAAAAAGGTTGAAACAATGATGGAAAAGAATTTGAAAGCGATCTTGGAGAAGGCATGTGACTGATGGGGATCATTCTTACGTCACACTTTGAAAAGAATTCGCCGGAAAAGAAGAGTCAGGTAAGATCCTGGGAAAAGACCTGTGGGTTAGGGCCCACTCAAAAGAAATCACCGTTGAAAAAGATTGCTTAAGAGATATTGCACCGGTTGAATTAAAAGGCTTGAAAAAGATAACAATCCTCAAGAATAGCTTGAACGGGTTAAGAATGGAATTATGAATCTTGAGCACTCCGGATATGAATAACAAGAGGAGAATGATTAATTGGTGCACTGGAATAAGAAAGCATTGTGAAAAGAGGAAAAGGATAAGATCAACACCGAAATCTTGAATTACATCCACCGGTAGAATATTGGAATTAAGAATGATGAACTTGAAGCTCTTGAGCATCTTCACGATAATCACCGGATAAGAACATAGAAGGAAAAGAATGAAGAAACATCACATGAATAAAAATGGATACTTCATTTAAGAATTTCTGGCTCCAAGAAGAAGAAGGGTGGGAGGGTGGGGAAAACAAAGACAACTTGGGATGAACAAAAGGACAACGGTTGAAAAGAATTAACATGACAATCTTGATGTC
Organism: Secale cereale; assembly: GCA_902687465.1. Classification (NCBI taxonomy): domain Eukaryota; kingdom Viridiplantae; phylum Streptophyta; class Magnoliopsida; order Poales; family Poaceae; genus Secale; species Secale cereale. Next base: position 809,350,694 of record LR738711.1, on the reverse strand, counting down.
AAGAAGAATTAGGACTCCCATAGAAATATGAGAACACCGATAAGGAGGTATGGAATCACCATTTGACATCGAAGCAACTCGAATACCAGAATCAAAACAAGAACAAGGATAGATAAGCAACATGATCTTCACAATATCGTCCGAACAGAGGATTGAACGGATTAATTCTGCAGGTACATCAACTTGTCGGGAAGCCACTTGGAAGAAGAAAAGTAAATAAAAGGAACAAGGATCAGATAGAACAAATACAAGATAGAAGCTTCGTTCGACATCTTCGTGCTGAAAGCTCATGAAACGTGTTACAAAAGGGTTTTGCAATCCCCGGATCAGCATAGCCAAGGACCCTTTAAGATGCAACTCCCGATCAGAACAAGTCCATAAAACCACTTCACTCAATGTAGAACCCCAAACTTCATATCGAGCATCCGTTGGAAGAATGCCTAGAACTACTAGATGAACCCACCTATAGATTTCCGAAAGTTTCCAGTTATGCAATCAGGTGTTGGGGATACACGGGAAGCACCGTGCAATCAACTCTAAACCTACATCCAGGTGTATCCATCCTTCAACACATAACCAGTCTTTCTCGGAAACTGTGTACCTCGGACCTTCGAAAAGCATCCACTATAACAAGCTATGGCAATACTCTCGAACTACCTCCCCAGTACTGGGTGATGTCGGGGTTATCTTGCCACTGGCCGTATAGGAGAGATTTTCGATGTCGGCCGTCTTAAGTATTTAGTACTGTCGCGATATGCTTGTTACAATGATACCCCGAAGCTCAACTCCTCGGTAACAGGAGGCATCGAGAACAATATCCTTGTCACAAGAACATCGAAACAATCCCAGAATACTCGCGGGATCCTAAAAAAAATTTGGTGCAATTTTTGAAAGTAGAAGAGGAAAGAGTAATCGTCAGGAGTCCTAACCAGAGAGAAAGGGGATGAGAAGCAAAGAAATCCTACTCTCCGATATAATATAGGACCCAAAAAGTTTTCAGTGTGTGCCTAGACTCGACCGTCAACGATTCGATCAATCAGTGGGGGCTTCTAGGTCGGAGAAGGCTCTGATACCAACTTGTAATGCCCAGGATGGGACTATACCTCCTACGTGTCGAGGCACGACTTAAAGGTATAAGCCCATCCTAGAATGATCTCAAGTTTGGTATCTTTGCACGACTCATGTAAAAAGAGGGATTAAAATGCAAAAGGAGATAGTTGGCTTACACTCGCCACTTCACACAATACATTACATAAACAATCATCATTCAGAACATCACAACCCGACTACGGATAAGATCCAAAAGAAAGATACCAAAAGAACATAAAGCCACAGGTCAGGATCGAATCCTAGTAGAAACCACTACTGAACATCGAAACGTCACAAACAAAAGGCCACACTCTTCATCGAGCTCCCGGTGAAGAACTGGTCCAACTCCTGCATCGTACACGGCTGAACCTGCATCTGGTGTGGTGAAGTAACTGTGAGCCACAGAGGACTCAGCAATCCCGTTCCCGGGTAACACAACTATTTAAGCCTTGGGTGAGGATAAGGCTGAAGAAAGAATATGAGGTGAAGGAAAACAAACAAGAGTCTGCAGCAGCAACTAGCACTAACTTACGTAATAGAGAGCGAGAAGAGAAGTGCCTCGGTCGAGAGATGATCACGAAGTGATCCTAACTAAAGCCGGTCAAACATAACCCCACCGTGTTCAACTCCCGAATCCCTATTCGGAAATTGACAGTCACGAAACACACGCTGGTAGTGTATTGAAACATTGTGTCAAGTTATCTACAACCGGAATTAACAAGCTCCCATCTGCCACATAACCGCGGGCACGGCTTTCGAAAGTTCAAACCCTGCAGGGGTGTTCCAACTTGGCCCATCACAAGCCCACGATCCGCGGAGTCGCAACTCCATAGGTGGGAAGACCCGAGTATTCTCGGAATCCCGTGCTCGAGTTAAACCGAACTAAGGTAAGGCTAATCCAGCAAATCCTCCCGGCGTGCCGACACCCTGATAGTAGCCGCGCGTATCTCGTCTCAGGCCACGACCGGATGAGCACAGCGTACAGTGGCCGAAACCCAAGTTGCCAAGGGGGGCCCCGCACACGACTCTAGTTTGGACCAACACTCAAATCGAGCACTGGCCCAGGGGGGTGGAATTAAGATGAAAGGGGTAGCTAGTCCCATTCAAGTTTTATTAGTTTGTTATTAAGCAAATAGTACCAATGTTGGGACTTGCTGGAAAAGACTTAGCACTTAGCGGTTTATCAAGGGGGTCCCATACACCCCAACCGTGTTAGGAACGCATAATCAAGGAACATAACACCGGTTTATACGGTTCCTAACGGCATGAGTGGAACAAAACACCAAGCAAAAGGCTTAGCCTTCCACCCTTGCCAATATATAGATGATTTCATTTTAGAGCATTTATATAGTGTGATATAACCCAACCAAACTTCAACATGAAGCAAGCATCTTCGGTCTTCACCTGCAACTAACAATGCTATAAGAAGGGCTGAGCGAAGCGTACTTAGCCAGGCAACGGTTTGCGTAGGTAGGGTGGTTAAACATGGCAATTGGTTACAAGTAGGAGGCTGACAAGAAGACATGGGCATCGAGGCAAAACTATAGAGCGATACTCTAGCAAGAGGCAAAAATAGTAATGGTATCCGGGTTCGGTCATCTTGCCTGGGATTCCACAAGGGAGAAGAACGGATCCAAGAAGAAGACGGAGCAACAGTCGAGCGGATCCTCACAACTCCGGAACGAAACCGAAGCTAACAAAAGAAGCAACCGGAAAGAAGAAAACAACACGGTAAACACACAAAACATAAACATGGCATACGATGCACAAGCAAGCATGATGCATGTCCGGTTTAAATAAGCATGGCATGGCAAAGTGCACAAACAAATACTACAAGTTAAGTGGAGATCAATATGCAACGAGTTGCATATTTGACGAAAACCACAATTAATTATTTAGTTGACTCTCATTAATTACAAGACAAGATTAAATGTTTTTAGCATGGCAAGAGGTGAAACATAAAGAAAACTACACTATTTAGGCATTTTAAATGGGGCCGGAAAATAACAACAACAAGTCCGGAAAAATCCCCATGAGCATGTTTAATAATTATAAGCAACAACAAACACACATATTAATGTTGTTAACATGATGCGGATGACATGATCAAGTTTATGCAAGTTTTATTAAAAGGTTGACTTAAAGGAGATAAGAAGCATTTGTCACCGTGGTGGAACGAAAGGGTGCCACGGCAACGATCCGAACATGATGGAACGCATCATATCGGTTCCGGTATCTCATTAAGAGACCGGTGCAAAAGGTAAGATGGCATGAGCGAGTCAAACGAGATGAAAGAGGTGGGTGATCCCGTTACCGGGTTCCCACGAGTCGGTGACGAGGCAACCGAGGAACATGACAAAAGGTGGAACGGGCACGAAGCACTCACGAGAGACATTCATACAACGCAAGCAAGCAACACACGGGTCACGTCTCGGGGTATACCTTCGAAGCGTTCTCTCTCGAAGCGGTTCGAGAGCGTCGAGGAAGTAGCCGTAGTAGAGGAAGTAGAGGAAGTAGACGTTCACGTCATCGGTAGTCGTTCGGGTCGTCGTGGAAGTAGATGTTCCGTTCGTCTTGGCGGTTCCACGACGGGGGTAGTTGTACTCGGGCGACGGTAGTGGTACTCGCGGTCGTCGAGCGACGGTAGTCGTTCGGGTCGTCGTGGTACTTGTCGGTCATGTAGAGGTACTTGGCGTTCGACGGCGTCGTGGTACCCGTTCACGTAGTCGTACACGGATGTAGTGGTACTTGTCGCATCCGGAAACACGGGTCTTCGAGGGTCGACGGTAGTGGTACTTGATCCGAGTAGTCGTTCTCGAGCTCGTAGCCGTTCGGTCATCGTTACGTAGTTGTACTCGGTTCCGACCTAGGGGTTCTTGGCGCTCCTGGTACTTGAGATAAACCAAAACAGCAACAAAACAACAAAAACAAACAAAAAAAAGGAAAAAGGTTGCGGTTGCTCGGGACGACGCCGATCTGGAAAAGGACAGGGCCTTCGCGGTCTTGCTGGAGGAAGGGGCGGCCGGCACGCGGCGCCAGGCACTGAACGAGGGCGCGCTGGAGGAGAAAGGAGCCGCGGCGCTGCTCTTGGCCGAGGCAGGGCGGCCAGCTGGTCGGACGTGGTGGAGGAAGCACGGGCTCCTGGACGAGGCCCTGCGGCGGAGCTCGAGGCAGGGAACGGAGGGAGCCGCAGGAGGGTCGTGCTCGCGGGCGAAAGCGAGGCGCCATGGAGGCTCGGCGGCGCGGGGCTCCTGCGTCGGGACGGCGCCGGGCTCCGGGAGGCGGCCTGGCCGCGGGCAGAACGAGGCCGAGCGCGGAACCCGGGCTCCTGGCGAGAGGAGGGCTGGAGAGGGGAAGCCGCGGGGCTCGGCCGAGGCTGGAGGCCTCGGGGTCGCGGGGCGCTGCGGGAAGGGAGCTGGTGAGGGGGATGGGGCGTCCACGGCGAGGCCGGACAGAGGGAGGCGCGCTCCTGGCTGTCCTCGTGCGCGGCGGACGCCGGTGGAAGGAGGCGAGCGCCCGGGTGCAGGGGCGTCGGCCTCCAGGGAGCGAGCGAGGGACTCGGGCCCCTGTCTCGAACGAGGGAAGAGAAAGGGATCGAGGCCAGAGGGTTGCGGGCGAACGAGAGGGTGGCGGCGGGGATAGGAGAGCGACGGGAAAAGGTGCGGCTAGGGTTTTCGGGGAGAAACCGGGCCTGGAGAGAATAGGCCAGATGGGCCAGGAGGGAGATGGGCCGAGGCGCCCTGGGCCAAGGAGGGAGGAGGAGAGGCCTGGAGGCTGCACTTCTTTTTGTTAATAAAACTGCTGCTGCTCTTCTTCTTCTCTCTTCTGCTATTTCTCAAAGCAGGGGAAAAATAGCAATGAAGGAAAAGAGAAGAAGGAAGGGGAAGAATTTTGGGCAGGAGGATAAACTTCCCGGACTCACAAAAATGTCAGGGATTTCAATAAAATAGAAGGAGGTTTTTTTTTTGAAGAACCTCGAACAACGGAAAAGAATTAAGACAAGGTTTAGAAGGTGAAACTAGAATTAAGAGACATGGGGAAAATTATGCAAGTGTGTTTGAGTAATTCCGAGGAATGGAATATTTTAATATAGCTCCCTAAAATAATGAGAGACTTTTATATGTTATAAAGCGAAGTCATCTTCCCTCGATTTAAATGGACCGAAGGTCCACACGATTTATTATGTTGCTAAAAAAATAAAGAGATGATGGCATGATGCATGATGCGATGCAAAATAAATAACACAAGCACAAACAAACACACGGGTAACCCGGAACATCTGGAATCTTCTGGAAGCTTCTGGGACGTCGGTCTCGGGCGTCACAACTCTCCCACACTAACAGAGGATCTCGACCCGAGATCCTAGAGATATCACCGGGTAAAAACAGAAGAGGAAGAGGTAAAACGAAGTTGCTTCTTTGACAGACGAGTGAAAACCAAAGAACCTTGAGAGGTTGAACAATCTTGAAAGAAAGAATGCAACGGAGATGAACGAAGATGAAAACTCCGTTAGAAAAGAGGAACAAGGAACCTAACAAGAACCTTGTAGGTTGAAAGACATGAAGCAAGAGCTTACGAACCAAAAGAATAAGAAACTGCAATGGTATAGCCAAGGAATAAGAATGACAGAATTTGGACAGCACTCCGTTTGAAAATGGAAGGAATTAACAAGAACTTTAGGAGATAAAATGATACTTGAAGAAAACAACAACATATTGTCTCCGAAACAATTAAAAGAATGGCACAAGGTGAAGAAAGATTCAAACAGCACTCCGGTTAAGAAGAGAGGCAAAACATGAAAGGATGACGGAACTAGAATGAAAATACAACACTCCGGTTAAATGATAAGCAAGGGAAAGAACATGATCTCGATAAAACGAGATGATGGTTAAAGAGAGCAATATCACATGGCCTCCGGAATGAAAGAATAGCATATGGATCAACGAAAGAAAAGAATGGAGAAGAAAAAATGACAACTTCTCCCAAAATGAATTTGAAAGAGCATCCTTACGGAGAAGGGCTGAACGGAGTTGTTGGACATTCAACAACGAAAGAATAAGCTTTATGTGGGCTTATGGAAAACATCTCAAAATTAAGAGGTGACAACCAGCCACTAACTTAAACAATTGATTGATATCAACAAGGAGACGATAAACTTAGTTCACCGGAAGGATAAATGAAGAACTTGGGTCATTTATAAGCACCATAATTGCCACAATCCTTAGGGAAAGCTTTTAGGTGAATTATAACCCAAGATAACTCCAACGAATAAATTGAAGGGTTGAAAAGATCTCTTGAACAAAGAAAATGATGGTTTTAAATATCTCATTCCTGACAACTTGTGAATCATGAAACATGAAGGAAAATTATCAAGAATGACATAACACCATCTGGAAAGATAAGGTAGAAAGAATTGCAATTGGAAGCATGATGAAAAGATTCTTAAGCTCCAACAAAAATCTTGAAGAAAACTTCAAGGATGAATTACAACATGATGATGAACCACCATGAAGAACTCCGGTAATGAAAGCATGAGAAGTGGAAGATGAAAAGAAAAAAGATTCAAGGCCTGCGGTGAATTAGATGTAGCTTTGGAATGGTAATAGAAATAACTTGGAGCTCCGGAAAACAAGATGAAGAATTTAGAACCAAGGATATGATATGATGAAAAAGCTCCGGAGAAAGAGATTAAATCACCTTGAAGGAATAAGAATAAGAATTATGTAATGCATCTCCTTCACCAATTTAAATTGATGACAACCAAAGGATTTGGCATACTACTTATTCTCGTTGAAAAGAATTAAGAGAGAACTAGCACAAGCTCTGATTCAACGAACCACCGGTAGGATTATGAAAGAACAAATGAATTAAAACGATAACAACGGAAGGGTAAAGTAGAAAGAACCACCGTAAGAATATGGAGACGAACGAAGAGACATCAATGAAGAATATTTGGAGGACAAAGTTGAAAACTGAGAACGAAGAAATCTTCTGAAATGATGGCCTTCGGAGGAACACAAAAGGAAGAATTCATGAAATGCTTTGAATGGGCATGAAAACAACTCCCACAATCGAAAACAATTATGAGGATGGCATGAAGCTAGAACCACGAATCTTGAGAGAACGGGCCAAGATTTAAGAGAAACTCTTCTCCGGTCTCCAAAAACTGAGAAGACGATGAGATACACCACCATGAATTGTTGAGCACTCCGGAATGAAGAATTAAAAGGTTGAACCAACGATGGAAAAGAAATTGAAAGTAAACTTGGAGAAGGCATGTGACTGATGGAAATCATTCTTACGTCACACTTTGAAAAGAATTTGAGTATAACTCCAGAAAACAAATAGAAGAGTCAGGTAAGATCCTGGAAAAGACCTGTGGGTTAGGGCCCACTCAAAGAAATCACCGTTGGCAAAGATTGCTTAAGAGATATTGCACCGGTTGAATTAAATGGCTTGAATAAGATAACAATCTCAAAATAGCTTGAACGGATTAAGAATGGAGTTATGAATCTTCTGATATATCTTCAACACTCCGGATATGAATAGCAAGAGGAGAATGATTAATTGGGGCACCGGAATAAGAAAGCATTGTGAAAAGAGGAAAAAGGATAAGATCAACACCAAAATCTTGAATTACATCCACCGGAAGAATATGAGAACAAAAGAATGATGAACTTGAAGCTCTTGATCATCTTCACGATAAAATCACCGGATAAGAACATTGAAGGAAAAGAATGACGAAACATCACATGAATAAAATGGATACTTCATTTGAGAATTTCTTGCTCCGAGAAGAAGAAGGGAGGGAGGGTGGGGAAAAACAAAGACAACTTGGGATGAATAAAATGGACATCGGTTGAAAAGAATTTAATATGACCATCTCGATGATCAAGAAGGACTAGCATTCCCATAGAAATATGAGAACACCGATTAGGAAAGGTATGGAATCAACATTTGACATCGAAGCAACTCGAATACCAGAATCAAAACAAAACAACGGGTAGATATGCAACATGATCTTCACAATATCATCCGAACAGAGGATTGAACGAATGAATTCCGCAGGTACATCACTGACGAGAAGCCACTTGGAGAACAAAAGGAAAATAAAAAGGAACAAAGAACAGATAGAACAAATACAAGATAGAAGCTTCGTTCGACATCTTCGTGCTGAAAGCTCATGGAACGTGTTACAAAAGGGTTTTGTCATCCCCGGATCAGCATAGCCAAGGACCCTTTAAGATGCAACTCCCGATCAGAACAAGTCCATAAAACCACTTCACTCAATGTAGAACCCCAAACTTCATATCGAGCATCCGCTGGAAGAATGCCTAGAACTACTAGATGAACCCACCTATAGATTTCCGAAAGTTTCCAGTTATGCAATCAGGTGTTGGGGATACACGGGAAGCACCGCGCAATCAACTCTAAACCTACATCCAGGTGTATCCATCCTTCAACACATAACCAGTCTTTCTCGGAAACTGTTTACCTCGGACCTTCGAAAAGCATCCACTATAACAAGCTATGGCAATACTCTTGAACTACCTCCCCAGTACTGGGTGATGTCGGGGTTATCTTGCCACTGGCCGTATAGGAGAGATTTTCGATGTCGGCCGTCTTAAGTATTTAGTACTGTCGCGATATGCTTGTTACAATGATACCCCGAAGCTCAACTCCTCGGTAACAGGAGGCATCGAGAACAATATCCTTGTCACAAGAACATCGAAACAATCCCAGAATACTCGCGGGATCCTAAAAAAAATTTGGTGCAATTTTTGAAAGTAGAAGAGGAAAGAGTAATCGTCAGGAGTCCTAACCAGAGAGAAAGGGGATGAGAAGCAAAGAAATCCTACTCTCCGATATAATATAGGACCCAAAAAGTTTTCAGTGTGTGCCTAGACTCGACCGTCAACGATTCGATCAATCAGTGGGGGCTTCTAGGTCGGAGAAGGCTCTGATACCAACTTGTAATGCCCAGGATGGGACTATACCTCCTACGTGTCGAGGCACGACTTAAAGGTATAAGCCCATCCTAGAATGATCTCAAGTTTGGTATCTTTGCACGACTCATGTAAAAAGAGGGATTAAAATGCAAAAGGAGATAGTTGGCTTACACTCGCCACTTCACACAATACATTACATAAACAATCATCATTCAGAACATCACAACCCGACTACGGATAAGATCCAAAAGAAAGATACCAAAAGAACATAAAGCCACAGGTCAGGATCGAATCCTAGTAGAAACCACTACTGAACATCGAAACGTCACAAACAAAAGGCCACACTCTTCATCGAGCTCCCGGTGAAGAACTGGTCCAACTCCTGCATCGTACACGGCTGAACCTGCATCTGGTGTGGTGAAGTAACTGTGAGCCACAGAGGACTCAGCAATCCCGTTCCCGGGTAACACAACTATTTAAGCCTTGGGTGAGGATAAGGCTGAAGAAAGAATATGAGGTGAAGGAAAACAAACAAGAGTCTGCAGCAGCAACTAGCACTAACTTACGTAATAGAGAGCGAGAAGAGAAGTGCCTCGGTCGAGAGATGATCACGAAGTGATCCTAACTAAAGCCGGTCAAACATAACCCCACCGTGTTCAACTCCCGAATCCCTATTCGGAAATTGACAGTCACGAAACACACGCTGGTAGTGTATTGAAACATTGTGTCAAGTTATCTACAACCGGAATTAACAAGCTCCCATCTGCCACATAACCGCGGGCACGGCTTTCGAAAGTTCAAACCCTGCAGGGGTGTTCCAACTTGGCCCATCACAAGCCCACGATCCGCGGAGTCGCAACTCCATAGGTGGGAAGACCCGAGTATTCTCGGAATCCCGTGCTCGAGTTAAACCGAACTAAGGTAAGGCTAATCCAGCAAATCCTCCCGGCGTGCCGACACCCTGATAGTAGCCGCGCGTATCTCGTCTCAGGCCACGACCGGATGAGCACAGCGTACAGTGGCCGAAACCCAAGTTGCCAAGGGGGGCCCCGCACACGACTCTAGTTTGGACCAACACTCAAATCGAGCACTGGCCCAGGGGGGTGGAATTAAGATGAAAGGGGTAGCTAGTCCCATTCAAGTTTTATTAGTTTGTTATTAAGCAAATAGTACCAATGTTGGGACTTGCTGGAAAAGACTTAGCACTTAGCGGTTTATCAAGGGGGTCCCATACACCCCAACCGTGTTAGGAACGCATAATCAAGGAACATAACACCGGTTTATACGGTTCCTAACGGCATGAGTGGAACAAAACACCAAGCAAAAGGCTTAGCCTTCCACCCTTGCCAATATATAGATGATTTCATTTTAGAGCATTTATATAGTGTGATATAACCCAACCAAACTTCAACATGAAGCAAGCATCTTCGGTCTTCACCTGCAACTAACAATGCTATAAGAAGGGCTGAGCGAAGCGTACTTAGCCAGGCAACGGTTTGCGTAGGTAGGGTGGTTAAACATGGCAATTGGTTACAAGTAGGAGGCTGACAAGAAGACATGGGCATCGAGGCAAAACTATAGAGCGATACTCTAGCAAGAGGCAAAAATAGTAATGGTATCCGGGTTCGGTCATCTTGCCTGGGATTCCACAAGGGAGAAGAACGGATCCAAGAAGAAGACGGAGCAACAGTCGAGCGGATCCTCACAACTCCGGAACGAAACCGAAGCTAACAAAAGAAGCAACCGGAAAGAAGAAAACAACACGGTAAACACACAAAACATAAACATGGCATACGATGCACAAGCAAGCATGATGCATGTCCGGTTTAAATAAGCATGGCATGGCAAAGTGCACAAACAAATACTACAAGTTAAGTGGAGATCAATATGCAACGAGTTGCATATTTGACGAAAACCACAATTAATTATTTAGTTGACTCTCATTAATTACAAGACAAGATTAAATGTTTTTAGCATGGCAAGAGGTGAAACATAAAGAAAACTACACTATTTAGGCATTTTAAATGGGGCCGGAAAATAACAACAACAAGTCCGGAAAAATCCCCATGAGCATGTTTAATAATTATAAGCAACAACAAACACACATATTAATGTTGTTAACATGATGCGGATGACATGATCAAGTTTATGCAAGTTTTATTAAAAGGTTGACTTAAAGGAGATAAGAAGCATTTGTCACCGTGGTGGAACGAAAGGGTGCCACGGCAACGATCCGAACATGATGGAACGCATCATATCGGTTCCGGTATCTCATTAAGAGACCGGTGCAAAAGGTAAGATGGCATGAGCGAGTCAAACGAGATGAAAGAGGTGGGTGATCCCGTTACCGGGTTCCCACGAGTCGGTGACGAGGCAACCGAGGAACATGACAAAAGGTGGAACGGGCACGAAGCACTCACGAGAGACATTCATACAACGCAAGCAAGCAACACACGGGTCACGTCTCGGGGTATACCTTCGAAGCGTTCTCTCTCGAAGCGGTTCGAGAGCGTCGAGGAAGTAGCCGTAGTAGAGGAAGTAGAGGAAGTAGACGTTCACGTCATCGGTAGTCGTTCGGGTCGTCGTGGAAGTAGATGTTCCGTTCGTCTTGGCGGTTCCACGACGGGGGTAGTTGTACTCGGGCGACGGTAGTGGTACTCGCGGTCGTCGAGCGACGGTAGTCGTTCGGGTCGTCGTGGTACTTGTCGGTCATGTAGAGGTACTTGGCGTTCGACGGCGTCGTGGTACCCGTTCACGTAGTCGTACACGGATGTAGTGGTACTTGTCGCATCCGGAAACACGGGTCTTCGAGGGTCGACGGTAGTGGTACTTGATCCGAGTAGTCGTTCTCGAGCTCGTAGCCGTTCGGTCATCGTTACGTAGTTGTACTCGGTTCCGACCTAGGGGTTCTTGGCGCTCCTGGTACTTGAGATAAACCAAAACAGCAACAAAACAACAAAAACAAACAAAAAAAAAGGAAAAAGGTTGCGGTTGCTCGGGACGACGCCGATCTGGAAAAGGACAGGGCCTTCGCGGTCTTGCTGGAGGAAGGGGCGGCCGGCACGCGGCGCCAGGCACTGAACGAGGGCGCGCTGGAGGAGAAAGGAGCCGCGGCGCTGCTCTTGGCCGAGGCAGGGCGGCCAGCTGGTCGGACGTGGTGGAGGAAGCGCGGGCTCCTGGACGAGGCCCTGCGGCGGAGCTCGAGGCAGGGAACGGAGGGAGCCGCAGGAGGGTCGTGCTCGCGGGCGAAAGCGAGGCGCCATGGAGGCTCGGCGGCGCGGGGCTCCTGCGTCGGGACGGCGCCGGGCTCCGGGAGGCGGCCTGGCCGCGGGCAGAACGAGGCCGAGCGCGGAACCCGGGCTCCTGGCGAGAGGAGGGCTGGAGAGGGGAAGCCGCGGGGCTCGGCCGAGGCTGGAGGCCTCGGGGTCGCGGGGCGCTGCGGGAAGGGAGCTGGTGAGGGGGATGGGGCGTCCACGGCGAGGCCGGACAGAGGGAGGCGCGCTCCTGGCTGTCCTCGTGCGCGGCGGACGCCGGTGGAAGGAGGCGAGCGCCCGGGTGCAGGGGCGTCGGCCTCCAGGGAGCGAGCGAGGGACTCGGGCCCCTGTCTCGAACGAGGGAAGAGAAAGGGATCGAGGCCAGAGGGTTGCGGGCGAACGAGAGGGTGGCGGCGGGGATAGGAGAGCGACGGGAAAAGGTGCGGCTAGGGTTTTCGGGGAGAAACCGGGCCTGGAGAGAATAGGCCAGATGGGCCAGGAGGGAGATGGGCCGAGGCGCCCTGGGCCAAGGAGGGAGGAGGAGAGGCCTGGAGGCTGCACTTCTTTTTGTTAATAAAACTGCTGCTGCTCTTCTTCTTCTCTCTTCTGCTATTTCTTAAAGCAGGGGAAAAATAGCAATGAAGGAAAAGAGAAGAAGGAAGGGGAAGAATTTTGGGCAGGAGGATAAACTTCCCGGACTCACAAAAATGTCAGGGATTTCAATAAAATAGAAGGAGGTTTTTTTTTTGAAGAACCTCGAACAACGGAAAAGAATTAAGACAAGGTTTAGAAGGTGAAACTAGAATTAAGAGACATGGGGAAAATTATGCAAGTGTGTTTGAGTAATTTCGAGGAATGGAATATTTTAATATAGCTCCCTAAAATAATGAGAGACTTTTATATGTTATAAAGAGAAGTCATCTTCCCTCGATTTAAATGGACCGAAGGTCCACACGATTTATTAGGTTGCTAAAAAAATAAAGAGATGATGGCATGATGCATGATGCGATGCAAAATAAATAACACAAGCACAAACAAACACACGGGCAACCCGGAACATCTGGAATCTTCTGGAAGCTTCTGGGACGTCGGTCTCGGGCGTCACACACACCTAGCCGAACGAAGTGGAACGTAGGAGGCAATAACTGGAGCCGGCAATCCAACTATTGCCCAAAGACACAAATTGAAACTGGTGCCTATAAAGCAATATCCGAGAACGTTTTGCCGAAGACTCCTCGGAGTACCTTGGCTTTGGTGGGTTCGGCTGTAGTCTCAGCCACCCGTAAATATTGGCGATGCTTTAAAGGCGTCTAGCATTGCACTGCTCGGGAACTAGTCCCGATGTGGCGTGTGTCTTATTAACGCCGAGGTGTAGTTCAGCGGGAAAGATGCCGAGTTGTGGGTCGGAAGAGATCTTCCGAGCTGAATTATAGTGCTAGGCACCTCGGTCATGAGGATGACCCGCTTCCTAAAACAAAAACATACAAATAGCTAGAAAAAGTGTCATAAGCTCAAAAAGCCAAAAAAAACTTATGTAAAAGCTTGACGAACTAAATCAAGATTTTTGTGCCAATCTGAACATTGGTCTTAAAAAAATTGTGCTTCTGTCGTGCTTTAACATGACACATCTGATCTCGAAACTTCAAGCAAGTTAGCCTTTGCTTCAACCTCCTTATCCCGAAGGTGGACTGCTTCTTCGAGGCCAGTTTAGCAAACTAAGCTCGAGCGGCTTTAAAGAGAAACCAGGCTATTCGGCTATTGACCACACACTCAAGTCGAAAAAGGAGCGGTAAAAAAGACTTTTCAACGACCAAGAAGAAAACACATTTACTATAAAACGACTCATATAGTTTGAAGAGCCCCAGTTAACTTGGGTAAGGAAAATTGCTTTTAACAAACACCGTTTGTAATAAACATTGTTTTAGCAAAATAAATGTTTTAACACAAATATAATATTTGATCGAACCGAACAAAAATTAAACATTAAAAAGAAACTTGAGCATAAAAACGACTTAGCTGGTTAATGTGCTCATCGTTGGTGACGCTGCCCGAGCTTACGGCGGGACGAGGTCCCAGCCCGCAAACTGGTCCTGAGGTGGCCGAGCGAAGAGCTTCGGCAATCCGAAGAGGTGAAGCCCCCAGTCTAGCCGAGGAGTGGCGGATGGCGTCAGAGTCTCCGGCCGAGTAGGTTGATGAAGCAAACGGCGCGGGGTTGCCAGCACAGGGCAGCTTGCCAAGGCGACGACACAATTGTGTCGACGGAGGTGAGACGACGATGTCAGCACGCTGAGGTGACAGCGTGGCCCAGTCTGAACCAATCGCATGCACACATAAAATAGTGCAAGCCAGAAATGATAACAATAATATGCTTAAAACAAAAATTCTTCTACTTAATTAATTTAAATGGAGTAAATAATTAAATAAATATGGCCTGAATGCCGAGGTGACGGAGCAGGTCGGTAAGATGATGTTGCAGCCACCATGTCAGTCGATGTGTCGAAGCTGGTCGGCCGGTGACGCCGAAGACACCGGAGCATGTTGATGAAGAAATAGCGGAGCCCCCGGTCCAGCCGAGGTGTCGAAGCCTCCATGTCAGCTGATGAGTCGAAGCAGGTCGGCTGGTGACGCCGAAGTCGCCGGAGTAGGTTTGATGAATATATGGTGAAGCCCCGGTCTAGCCGAGGTGACGGAGCAGGTCGGTAAGGAGACGTTGCAGCTACCATGTCGGCCGAGGTGTTGTAGCAGTTCGGCATGATGGACATTGGCTTGAAGAAGTAACAGTGTAGCCATGCTGACGCATGTCGTAACTTGTGACGCAGTCAATGCCGGCTTGATGAAGTGACCATGCGGCGATGCCGGTGTGCCTGCTCCTTGTAATCCATGGGGCGCATTGTTGGTGATGATTTATTCTTTGCGATTCTGAACTCTTATTGGACTTGCCGAGATGATTATCTGAAGAAGTTTGATCTCGGCTCAACAAAGCGACGACGTGTCTAGCGCAGGTCGGCGGTCATGGAGCAATATTGCCGGACTGGTTTGACACTAGCTTGATGGTGAAGATTACCTTAGAGGAGGCTTAAAATTTTATGGGCGTGTTTAAAAACAACGCACAATATCCTAGAAAAAAATTCCTTCAAAAAGGTTGTCCAGTATCCCGTTCATGAAGAAACATGAACTCGGGCCAGATTCGTATTTGCGCAGAAAACACATCCGAAAATTTGTCCACTTATCGGAAGGTTCCCGAAGATTGAGCGGTCGGATCGAGCTGAAATTCTGAGGAGTAGTGGATATAGGAATCACGCAGCATATGAATGGTTGGATCTTCGAAAGGACCTCCGAGATTGGCTCTAGAGACCACGCCCTAAACTCATCCTGATTCCCGTCCAGATTTGACAGGGCTCCGGTATATCGTAGATTGCTGTAGATACCTCCATCGGAACGCGACAAAATTTTGCAGGGTTGTTGTAGACTCAATTCCGCACAATTCCACCAAAGCAATCGTGAAAGCAATGCTCGAGTAGGCGGTGACGGCAGATAAAAACTAGCTGTCCAGAAAAACAACATGGTCGCTCAAAGGAAATGTTGACGTTGAGCCCCCGAGCTTCACGAATGATTCATCCATGATCTTGATAGAGATCGGAGTTGATGTTGATAAAGGTCATCGTTCGAACATGACGATCTGACGCGGAGTGCGGCCCTCGGTCGAGCCAAGGTGACCAGTCGAGCCGGTGACGAAGATGCCGACATCGCAGTTAATCTGCGAACGAGCCATTGATCCTTCGTTGATCTCACAGCGGAACTCTCAATGAAAACACCAGAGTCGGCGTCAAAACTGGCAAATCTCAGGTAGGGGGTCCCAAGATGTGTGTCATGGATCGATGGGTAACAGGAGACAGGGGACACGATGTTTACCCAGGTTCGGGCCCTCTTAATGGAGGTAATACCCTACTTCCTGCTTGATTGATCTTGATGAATATAGAGATCACAATGGTTGATCTACCTTGAGATCATATGTTGTGGTCTAAAGCCTAAGGGTATGATGAATAATGTCATAATGATCTAGCATATCTCTATCGAGTAGCCTGGCCTCGGGTTATATAATGTACTAGAGACCTAGGATAACAAGAGTCCTAGCCGAATACATCGGTGGAGAGAAGTCCTTGTCTTGATCACCAAGTCTTCTGGAATCTTCCTCATGTACGTCATCGGTTGTCCGAACTGGCCCATGAATGAACGGCCATGGGGGTCCTCAGCCCAATCCAACTGATCGGGAGACGACGTGGTGAGTACCCCCTTGTCCAGGACACCGTCACCTGGGCCTGAAATTTAGGCCCGAAGACCGGAATGGGCCTGGGTTTTCTGCTGCAGACTTTTTTCGGGCATCTCCAGCCGTTGGAGCCCCCCAGGACAACCGCCGGGCCAAAAATAGTACGCCCTAGGGGGCAAAACGCTTTGGCCGGATGAAACACGAGAACGTTTTTCCAGCCGTTGGTGCCCTCCAAGACAGTCGCCGGGCAAAAAATGATTGGTTGGGCCAGAAAAAAGGATACTTGAGGGAATATGATTGGTTGTTGCTTCCGGCGATGCCCCCAACAGCCCCCCAACGTGTTGGGTTTGGCCTAGTTCGCCGCGTCATTTTGAGGTCTTGGAGGGGTTCGGGAGGCATGGCTGGTGTAACAC
This sequence comes from Secale cereale, assembly GCA_902687465.1. Lineage (NCBI taxonomy): Eukaryota > Viridiplantae > Streptophyta > Magnoliopsida > Poales > Poaceae > Secale > Secale cereale. The sequence goes on along the minus strand of LR738711.1, from coordinate 809,333,722 downwards.
CCAGAGAATCATGCTACAGTAATTCCCCTGTTAATAGTGTCATGTCACCACGATTATTGTTCTTAAACTCACGTTGGTTCGAAACCGGTTCAAATTCAAATCTAAAACAAAATCGAAAATAAAAGTTTTCAGATGTCAAATCTAAAATGTTCACAATATTCTTTAAATTCACCTGATCACTGTCATGTTGGAACCAACCTCGTTTGGATTCACACAGTGTCCCTGAAAATTTATTCAGTGGACCAACAACCAATTATTTGAGCTTTTCAATTCCTTTCCCAAAGGGTTTGAAACCTTTTGTGCAGCCCCAGGGTGTTTCCCTGTATTTGTGTGACATGTTTCATATTAAACGAAAATCAATTGCTATGTAAACTAAATAGGAAACATTAGCAGTTTTTGTTACAGAAATGTAAAATAGGAAAATGGCACTATGCACTTAGGCCTAGCTATGCACAGACCTTGGCCCAGCCCAACAACCCCCCTCTATATCTCCTTCCTACTGCTCACAGGAGCACGTTGGACGCCTGTGCGCCATCCATGGCGCGGCTAGCGCACGCGTCCGTCATCCGGCGACCCTCCTCGCGGGTTAAGAGCATCCCCGACCCCCCGGACAAACACTAACCCACTTGCCCCTCCCCCCCTCGGTTCCTCCCCTTCCCCACAGCCCGCAACCGAGCTGCCGTGGCCATGGTCGTCATCGTCGTTGCGGCCACCGACTTCCCCGGCGCCTGAAAAGATGTCCACGAGCTGCGACATGGACGTCTCCTTCGACTAGTGTTACCGGTTCGAGCGGGGAAGCACTGCATCGCCGGGATCGACACGTCTTCCTCGCCTATGGCCGCCACTGCCCCGCGCCCGATCAACCTCATCAGAGCTCCTCCGCCACGCCGAACGTGTCCTCCGCTTCCCTCGTGAGCTCCTCCCCCATTCCCCCTATTCGCCCCTCGATTTGGTCGCCGTAGGTCGCCGTTCCACCGTCGTGGCCGTTTTCTCCCGTTGAGACCGCCATGGCCTGAGCTCCGCGCACACCCGCACGCGTATGCCTGCCGGTGTCCAGTCCCGCGCGCCCCGTGCCTGCCCTCGTGTGCCCAGCCGCGCCCCCCTGGCCGCGCCCGGCGCGCCCCTGCCCGTCCGCCCGTTGCCGCTCACGCGCGCCCGTGCTGACTGCTGCTCGTGCTGCTCTGTTGTTGCTCCTTCTACTGCTCCCGCTAGCTGCTCTCGATGCATTCTGCTGCTGCCGCTACTTGGCTGCAGCTGCGTCTGCTCCCTGCTCTTTGTAACGCTGATGCTTGTTGTTGCTAATACCTACTGTTGTTGCTGCTATCTGTACTGCTCATGCTGCTGCTGTTGCTGGTTGCCATGGCCGTGAGTGTGTGTTCGTGTGTGTGCACGTTTGTGCCACGGCCGGCCCTTATTTAATTAGTCTAGACTTAGTTAGAAGTATAGTTTAGTGCTAAGTTAATCTAGTAGTAGATGACATGTAGACCCCATTAAATGAGTTACATTTATTTATTTGTTTAGGTAAATAATCTATGACATGTTGGCCACACTTGCCCTTTTGACCAGTCAAGTTGACTTGGTCAATTCGAATTAATTAAATATAATAATTTCATAAATTCTAGAATATTAACAAAACTTTGAAAAATTAATATAAAATAATCTGTAACTCGGATGAAAAAGTTTTATATATGAAAGTTGCTCAGAACGATGAGACGAACCCGAATACGCACACTGTTCGTCTGCCACATGCTCCTAGCATAGCGAACATGCAACTTTCCTCCTCTGATTCATTTGCCTGAAAACATGGAACACCGGGGATACTTTCTCGGATGATATCCCCATTTGCCAGTATCGTATAGCACCGCGTTAGAGCACCCTAGCACTGCGTGTTGACTTGTTGTGCTTCTTTGTTGCATCTGTATGCTTTGTATTTATTGTTTCTTCCCCCTCTTATCTCCGTTAGACCGCAAGACTGATGCTACCTTGGTGATCGGCTGCATCGACGACGACCCCTCCTTCTTGCCAGAGCAACCAGGCAAGCCAACCCCCCTTGATCAATCTGATATAGCCCACTTTTCTCTCTTATGCTTGCATTAGAACTGCTACTGCTTTTTGTATGATCCTATTCTGATGCATAGCCTGTTGTTGATACCGCTTTCATATCTTACCTGTTTATACTAAACTGCTTAGTATAGGCTGGTTAGAGATCCATCAGAGACCCCCCCCCCCACTTTGTCATGTCTGCCTCGCTGGATTATCAGAAGACCCGATCAACGGGATCGAAGACCAGGCCCCGGCACCGCACATCACTTTCCCCTTAGTTGCTCGACACTACTGGGTTACTATCGAGTGTCGAGGGTGAGACCTCATCAGCACTTCTGATGTTAACCTTGTAGGTTAGTTCATTGGTTGTGGTCATCGAGGGTGATTCCTCTTTCTCCACTCCTGACAACGACACTGTCGTGCAACTCCTCAAGAGTGGACCTCGAGGGTGACTCCTCTTTCGTTCACCTTGACGATAAACATCAGGTGGTATTCCATCGAGGGTGATTTCCTCAGGTTTCCCTTTGGTGTTAGACACACAGTTACTATGGTTACTATGACTTTACATTGAACCTGGTTACTAAAGACGGGTCGACCCTGAGGGGTACCCGCGCGAGCTTAATTGCGAGTGATGTGTAGTCGGGTTGACCTGGAAGGTGTCCGCGAGATAAATACGAGGCGTGGCCGGGCACTCGCCCTTGCCGCAAGTCCTCGAGACGGGGCGATGGGGTCACATGTTCGTGAGTCTCTGCTCGTTACCGCGCGTTCCCAAGACACTAAACGGTTTGGATATTTGATCCAAGGGTCCTCTGGCCTGATAGCGCTAACCATCACGTGGGCATAGTATGGGCGTTCTGCGTCGTATGAATCAGTCCAAGCTTAACTGATGTCATTGCGACTGAGCGGCGCGCGTCGGGTTGGATTGGTTAAGCTCCTACCTTTTTAAAGGAGGTTTCTAGGTCTGCTCACCGGCCGCCCACGCAACGTGCAGGAGTTCCCGGGGCGATTGGCCCATAACCCCTGGGGGCATAGGGTTTAGTCCGGCGTGCATGACCTCACTATTAAGCCTAGTTCAGGTTGCGGCGTATTGTTTGGCCGAGGGCGGGCATGACCTGATGGTGTGTCCGGCCGGAGTTAAGCAAGCGTGTTGGGTAAGTTGGTGCACCCCTGCAGGGAAGAAAACATCTATCGATAGCCTGTCCTATGGTAACGGACACTTGGAGTTGTATCCCGATTGCTACAACTAGAACTGGATGCTGAGGCATTGTTTGGATATGTTGCTTCAGGAGTCGATAAAGGATCCCGGAGCGTTGGAACAACAACATAAATATGACTTATGTTATACTACTCTACTTCCGCCTCTTGCTGCAAGACGGTGGTTTCCAAAAGATGCTAGTCTTCGATAGGACTAGCTTCTCCCCCTCTTATTCTGGCATTCTGCAGCTTAATCCACAGATACTAACCTTTTCATTGATACCGATGCATATGTAGTGTAGATCCTTGCTTGCGAGTACTTTGGATGAGTACTCACGGTTGCTTTGCTCCCCCTTTTCCCCCTTCTTTCTCCTTTCTGGTTGATGCAACCAGATGGTGGAGTCCAGGAGCCAGATGCCACATTTGACGATGCTGCTACCCCGATGGAGGCTACTACTATGTGAAGACCGCCGACGACCAGGAGTAGTTAGGAGGTCCTAGGCAGGAGGCCTTGCCTTTTCGATCGTTGATGTTTTGTGCTAGCCTTCTTAAGGCAATCTTGTTTAACTTATGTCTGTACTCAGATATTGTTGCTTCCGCTGACTCTTGTGTATTCGAGCCCTCGATGCCCCTGGCTTGTAATATAAAGCTTGTATTATTTTATTTGTGTCTAGAGTTGTGTTGTGATATCTTCCAGTGAGTCATTGATCTTGGTCGTACACATTTGCGTGCATGATTAGTGTACGGTCAAATCTGGGGCGTCACAAGTTGGTATCAGAGCCGACTGCCTGTAGGAACCCCCTTTCCAACTCATTGGCCGAAGTTGAGTCTAGTCTTTGAAAATTTGTTTTACTAACATTGCTATGTGGCTTACGGGCCCACGTCACCATTGGGTGGTATTAGGATCTTTTACTCCTCGTCTATACTCTAGGACTCTGTTCTCTCTTCTATTCGGGTTAAATGAATTTACTAACTACATTAGGTTCTCGTAACGACTTTCCCCGGAGAGCCCCTTCATTCCAGACGGTTGCCCGCTTCACCAGAAGACTTCAAAGATACTCTCATATCTACCCCCAAGAACTTGTGTTCATTTCTTTTACCATCCTTAATACCGTTGAATCCTTATGGGTAACTGCATACCCTCGCCGTTCATACTTCCATACCTAGTTGTTCTTGTTATTACAAGATACCCGAAAGTATTCTTCGACTTTCGAGAATCCTTTTTCCTGCTGCTTTGCAACTCCTTTTCCGCATGAATACCTGTATGAATAATTCATCACACTTACTGGGGGTTCGTTCATCCCCAGTTGTTCATGCATTTCACAGAGGTCTTTGAAACACTATTCAATCTTCCAAAATCCTCAGCAACCTATTGCTCTGGAAAGTTTTACCTGCTTGCATTATGGTTAATTCCATATGTATAGCAATATTCATTAAAATCCTTTGTGATTGACTTTATGATCTTATTGATTCAATAGGTTGCAAATACTTGCAATCATCAGTCAAACTAGAATTCGTTCTTCCAGCTCAGACGTCATTCCAAATATGAGCTGGTTCTCGACCAATCTGTTTATCGTCAATTCTACCCCTAAGTCTATTCAACTTATGCATCCTTTATCAGAGCATTTGCTTCTGATCCCTTGGTTTGGAAATCGTAATTCCTTTGCATCCGAGCTTGAATTAGTCGGTTGTTTCTATAATCTGACCCCCCCCTGTATTCTTTCTTCTTCTGGTTGAGTACCGATGCTCACATCAGATCCCTTGTAGACCACTGGATCCTTTGTTGGATTTTATCCGACAGCGGCCTTCATATTCAAATACCTTGTGAGTACTGCCATGATATATAATGCCTTGGGTAAAATATATCATCTACTTTCTCAACCATGCTCTGCTTTCGAGCTTGTATAATTTGCTCCTCAAGTTTCTGTAGTATGTGCCTAAGATGCCCCGATGGGTTGAACTTATGCCTTCCTTAATTTGTGTGAACCCGAAAGTTTTCCAAGGTTCATACTCCTCTGGTAATTCACCAGGCAAGTCTTCGCAATCAATTCTTTTTTATAGAGCAGTGAATGAAAGCTTATGCATTGAAGAAGTGGGAGTCAACCTTGAACTTTCTATTCATGCCCATGGACACGATGTAGATCTTATCATTAAAGCTTCTCTTAAATTAAGTATCCCCTTGATATAAGTGCATCTTATATCTGGGATCTGGCCTTTTGCAATCCTGGTTTCGACCATGCTCTCCTTTAAATACCATCCTTTCCCCTCGATGATTTGTATTAACATTGACAACATTCTTGCATTCCCTCCAACACAAACTTGTTCTTATTTTTTGTTATACCTTGAGTTCCTTGTTATCCGACTTATGATGTGCTCTACCTTGGAGTACTACCATCTTTCATGTGAAGAATGCCATGAGAATTTCACCACCTCTTAAGAATTCTTGATACAGGTGATACTTCTTGCCATATCCATTCATTCCTTGGTCCCCGTGTTGTTTCTAACTGGAAACCCAACAAGTGAAGCTTGACGTGCGAATTCAAAACTTCTAGCAACTCTATTGCTTTGAAGTGAATGGTTGATAGTCTCATTCTCGGTCTTTTGGTTATTGAATCACCATTATAACATTGATCGTGCTACTTAGTCCATTTTCCAGGTGCACGTTCCATTCAATGTTTACTTATGGATGTTCTCCTCTAACATATTGCGGTATGTCCAATGTTATCATCTTGTTCACTTCAATGTAGAAATCCATGCTTATGGGAATCTCGATGAATTGTTGCTGAGCCCGTCGGCCACATCCTCATCTTTTCCTTACTGAAAATGTAAGACTTATTCTATAAGTTAGTCCTAATGGATCCTTTGTGTATTCAAAGTCTGATCTTTACCTAATGACCATGTCGGTGCTATCTCGAAGCATGTCTGTGGTACTCCGAAGATCCACAAGAACATGGTAAGCGCAATGCTAAATGTTTCTTGATCAACTACCCAACATCGTTGTGTGGGTACATATCATAATTCTTCTTACCCCTTTTATCTATATGGTTAGGACTTTGATCTCCTGACACGTATATTATGCTCTGCTTAATCTTGGGGATGATTTACTCCTATTCATCGTGTTTAAACACATTTTCCTTTCCATTTGTTTGTTTAACCTTTCTTTGCGCTAAGCAGTAATAATTTCCTGCTTATGGAAACACCTTGGTGTACAACTCTGTCAGTAAGACCTTGGTACTATTGTTGATAACATTATGATAAACACCGATGGACGAGAACCTTACCTATTGGTCCGCCTCGTTAAACGAGCGGGAAAATGGTTCTCTTCGTCCCTCGCCCTTGGTACCGACATTGTTGCCAACATAACTGACAGTCTATGCTCTGACATGCCTTGCTAACTTTGCCCTTCCTACTTTTCACCCACATGGTGGGCCCATAACCCACAGTTCCACATGATCGGAACCTGACTCTCATATATATCTTTGATTCTGAAATATTCTTGCATTTGGCTTCGTATCATGTCACGAGCCACCTTTCGAGAGATGATCTATTCCCGATGCTCTGAATCCCTTTCTCACCCTCTGTTAAGGTGTCAATCGTTTGTCCATTCGCTTGGAACTTTCTATTGTACATTCATACATTGCTCTCGATGTTTTACTAAGTTTCAACTCGAGAGATATTTCTGCCTCATTCCCTGATTTGTTTACCAGATAATTAACCCTATAAGGGTCAGTTCTTCCGAAGTTACTCTTTACTTCCCCACTTAAATCTCGGGACGAGATTTCTTGTAGTGGAGGAGATTTGTAACACCCAAAGAATCATGCCACAGTAATTCCTCTGTTAATAGTGTCATGTCACCACGATTATTGTTCTTAAACTCACGTTGGTTCGAAACCGGTTCAAATTCAAATCTAAAACAAAATCGAAAATAAAAGTTTTCAGATGTCAAATCTAAAATGTTCACAGTATTCTTTAAATTCACCTGATCATTGTCATGTTGGAACCAACCTCGTTTGGATTCTAGTGTCCCTGAAAATTTATTCAGTGGACCAACAACCAATTATTTGAGCTTTTCAATTCCTTTCCCAAACGGTTTGAAACCTTTTGTGCAGCCCCAGGGTGTTTCCCTGTATTTGTGTGAGACGTTTCATATTAAACGAAAATCAATTGCTATGTAAACTAAATAGGAAATATTAGCAGTTTTTGTTACAGAAATGTAAAATAGGAAAATGGCACTATGCACTTAGGCCTAGCTATGCACCGACCTTGGCCCAGCCCAACAACCCCCCTCTATATCTCCTTCCTACTGCTCACACGTTGGACGCCTGTGCGCCATCCATGGCGTGGCTAGCGCACGCGTCCGTCATCCGGCGACCCTCCTCGCGGGTTAAGAGCATCCCCGACCCCCCGGACAAACCCTAACCCACTTGCCCATCCCCCCTCCCTCGGTTCCTCCCCTTCCCCACAGCCCGCAACCGAGCTGTCGTGGCCATGGTCGTCATCGTCGTTGCGGCCACCGACTTCCCCGGCGCCTGAAAAGATGTCCACGAGCTGCGACATGGACGTCTCCTTCGACTAGTGTTATCGGTTCGAGCGGGGAAGCACTACATCGCCGGGATCGACACGTCTTCCTCGCCTACGGCCGCCACTGCCCCGCGCCCGATCTACCTCATCAGAGCTCCTCCGCCACGCCGGACGTGTCCTCCGCTTCCCTCGTGAGCTCCTCTCCCCATTCCCCCTATTCGCCCCTCGATTTGGTCGCCGTAGGTCGCCGTTCCACCGTCGTGGCCGATTTCTCCCGTTGAGACCGCCATGGCCTGAGCTCCGCGCACACCCGCACGTGTATGCCTGCTGGTGTCCAGTCCCGCGCGCCCCGTGCCTGCCCTCGTGTGCCCAGCCGCGCCCCCCTGGCCGCACCCGGCGCGCCCCTGCCCGTCCGCCCGTTGCCGCTCACGCGCGCCCGTGCTGACTGCTGCTCGTGCTGCTCTGTTGCTGCTCCTTCTGCTGCTCCCGCTAGCTGCTCTCGATGCATTCTGCTGCTGTCGCTACTTGGCTGCAGCTGCGTCTGCTCCCTGCTCTTTGTAACGCTGATGCTTGCTGTTGCTAATGCCTACTGCTGTTGCTGCTATCTGTACTGCTCATGCCGCTGCTGTTGCTGGTTGCCATGGTCGTGAGTGTGTGTTCGTGTGTGTGCACGTTTGTGCCACGGCCGGCCCTTATTTAATTAGTCTAGACTTAGTTAGAAGTATAGTTTAGTGCTAAGTTAATCTAGTAGTAGATGACATGTAGACCCCATTAAATGAGTTACATTTATTTATTTGTTTAGGTAAATAATCTATGACATGTTGGCCACACTTGCCCTTTTGACCAGTCAAGTTGACTTGGTCAATTCGAATTAATTAAATATAATAATTTCATAAATTCTAGAATATTAACAAAACTTTGAAAAATTAATATAAAATAATCTGTAACTCGGATGAAAAAGTTTTATATATGAAAGTTGCTCAGAACGATGAGACGAACCCGAATACGCACACTGTTCGTCTGCCACATGCTCCTAGCATAGCGAACATGCAACTTTCCTCCTCTGATTCATTTGCCTGAAAACATGGAACACCGGGGATACTTTCTCGGATGATATCCCCATTTGCCAGTATCGTATAGCACCGCGTTAGAGCACCCTAGCACTGCGTGTTGACTTGTTGTGCTTCTTTGTTGCATCTGTATGCTTTGTATTTGTTGTTTCTTCCCCCTCTTATCTCCGTTAGACCGCAAGACTGATGCTACCTTGGTGATCGGCTGCATCGACGACGACCCCTCCTTCTTGCCAGAGCAACCAGGCAAGCCAACCCCCCTTGATCAATCTGATATAGCCCACTTTTCTCTCTTATGCTTGCATTAGAACTGCTACTGCTTTTTGTATGATCCTATTCTGATGCATAGCCTGTTGTTGATACCGTTTTCATATCTTACCTGTTTATACTAAACTGCTTAGTATAGGCTGGTTAGAGATCCATCAGAGACCCCCCCCCCCACTTTGTCATGTCTGCCTCGCTGGATTATCAGAAGACCCGATCAACGGGATCGAAGACCAGGCCCCGGCACCGCACATCACTTTCCCCTTAGTTGCTCGACACTACTGGGTTACTATCGAGTGTCGAGGGTGAGACCTCATCAGCACTTCTGATGTTAACCTTGTAGGTTAGTTCATTGGTTGTGGTCATCGAGGGTGATTCCTCTTTCTCCACTCCTGACAACGACACTGTCGTGCAACTCCTCAAGAGTGGACCTCGAGGGTGACTCCTCTTTCGTTCACCTTGACGATAAACATCAGGTGGTATTCCATCGAGGGTGATTTCCTCAGGTTTCCCTTTGGTGTTAGACACACAGTTACTATGGTTACTATGACTTTACATTGAACCTGGTTACTAAAGACGGGTCGACCCTGAGGGGTACCCGCGCGAGCTTAATTGCGAGTGATGTGTAGTCGGGTTGACCTGGAAGGTGTCCGCGAGATAAATACGAGGCGTGGCCGGGCACTCGCCCTTGCCGCAAGTCCTCGAGACGGGGCGATGGGGTCACATGTTCGTGAGTCTCTGCTCGTTACCGCGCGTCCCAAGACACTAAACGGTTTGGATATTTGATCCAAGGGGCCTCTGGCCTGATAGCGCTAACCATCACGTGGGCATAGTATGGGCGTTCTGCGTCGTATGCATCAGCCGCAGCTTAACTGACGTCATTGCGACTGAGCGGCGCCCGCCGGGTTGGACTGGTTAGGCTCCTACCTTTTTAAAGGAGGTTGCTAGGTCTGCTCACCGGCCGCCCACGCAACGTGGAGGAGTTCCCGGGGCGATTGGCCAATGACCCCTGGGGGCATAGGGTTTAGTCAGGCGTGCATGACCTCTCTATTAAGCCTAGGTCGGGTTGCGGCGTATTGTTTGGCCGAGGGCGGGCATGACCTGATGGTGTGTCCGGCCGGAGTTAAGCAAGCGTGTTGGATAAGTTGGTGCACCCCTGCAGGGAAGAAAACATCTATCGATAGCCTGTCCTATGGTAACGGACACTTGGAGTAGTATCCCGATCGCTACAACTAGAACTGGATGCTGAGGCATTGTTTGGATATGTTGCTTCGGGAGTCGAGAAAGGATCCCGGAGCGTTGGAACAACAACATAAATATGACTTATGTTATACTACTCTACTTCCCCCTCTTGCTACAAGACGGTGGTTTCCAGAAGATGTTAGTCTTCGATAGGACTAGCTTCTCCCCCTCTTATTCTGGCATTCTGCAGCTTAGTCCACAGATACTACCCTTTTCATTGATACCGATGCATATGTAGTGTAGATCCTTGCTTGCGAGTACTTTGGATGAATACTCACGGTTGCTTTGCTCCCCTTTTTCCCTCTTCTTTCTCCTTTCTGGTTGATGCAACCAGATGGTGGAGTCCAGGAGCCAGATGCCACATTTGACGACTGTTGCTACCCCGATGGAGGCTACTACTACGTGAAGACCGCCGACGACCAGGAGTAGTTAGGAGGTCCCAGGCAGGAGGCCTTGCCTTTTCGATCGTTGATGTTTTGTGCTAGCCTTCTTAAGGCAATCTTGTTTAACTTATGTCTGTACTCAGATATTGTTGCTTCCGCTGACTCTTGTGTATTCGAGCCCTCGAGGCCCCTGGCTTGTAATATAAAGATTGTGTTATTTTATTTGTGTCTAGAGTTGTGTTGTGATATCTTCCAGTGAGTCCTTGATCTTGGTCGTACACATTTGCGTGCATGATTAGTGTACGGTCAAATCCGGGGTGTCACAGCTGGGCCATTTTTTTGCCCTTTTTACATCGTCGGCGTAAAGAAAAGGCTCCTGGGG
>LR738711.1:809277361-809318697 GCA_902687465.1 Secale cereale | reverse complement strand
GAGAAACGAGGTTTTGTTAATCTAATGTTCTCTCTGTTTGCTGTACTGCTTGGAGCCTTTGACCTTTGGACTTATGTCATTTACGTTTTAAATCAGATTCTTTATAGTAAAGGTACTGTTAGCAAGCTTATTGTGCACGAGTTAAAATTTAAGAAATAACACAAAATTTTGTATAGTCTTAGGTATTGCCTGTACCAATACAGTTTTATCTAGAGTGCTCAATATGGTCTTTGTATCCTCTGATTTGTAGACTATATACAAAAGGTTCAGCAAAGAGAGACTCAGGTTTGGAACACCACACAGATAAGGCCATGGAACAATAGTGCGTGGCTATTCTGTGTAATGTTGATCTCATCGAGGTATGCCTCCGTCTGACTGGGCAAAGGCTCGACTCGCTTGTCACATATTTGTTTTCTTTGCTGCACAATATGTGAGATTGGAGTGTGTTGAGTATGCAATCCGGATTCCAGGAAAAAGTATATATTATACAGTCTATCACACATGTTCAGTTTGGAGGGGGCTTGCAGGTGGTCGTTATGATCTTGTTGCCGTTCGATGATTTCTTCAAATGATTTAGAGTATATCCACAGCCATTTTCTGATTCTACCTCATGTAGAAAATCTCTCATGGTTCTACCTGTATCTCATGTGGAAAAGTGAATATTATCTGCTGATGAGTTTGTTGCTGTTTGGTACTGGCCATATAATTTCCCTGGAGTTGCAAGAACTAAAAACTTTATATCTGCCCTATGATTATGTGTCAAAGATGTTTTATAGATTATGCTTGCATTGCGGTGAGAAACGAGGTTTTGTTAATCTAATGTTCTCTCTGTTTGCTGTACTGCTTGGAGCCTTTGACCTTTGGACTTATGTCATTTACGTTTTAAATCAGATTCTTTATAGTAAAGGTACTGTTAGCAAGCTTATTGTGCACGAGTTAAAATTTAAGAAATAACACAAAATTTTGTATAGTCTTAGGTATTGCCTGTACCAATACAGTTTTATCTAGAGTGCTCAATATGGTCTTTGTATCCTCTGATTTGTAGACTATATACAAAAGGTTCAGCAAAGAGAGACTCAGGTTTGGAACACCACACAGATAAGGCCATGGAACAATAGTGCGTGGCTATTCTGTGTAATGTTGATCTCATCGAGGTATGCCTCCGTCTGACTGGGCAAAGGCTCGACTCGCTTGTCACATATTTGTTTTCTTTGCTGCACAATATGTGAGATTGGAGTGTGTTGAGTATGCAATCCGGATTCCAGGAAAAAGTATATATTATACAGTCTATCACACATGTTCAGTTTGGAGGGGGCTTGCAGGTGGTCGTTATGATCTTGTTGCCATTCGATGATTTCTTCAAATGATTTAGAGTATATCCACAGCCATTTTCTGATTCTACCTCATGTAGAAAATCTCTCATGGTTCTACCTGTATCTCATGTGGAAAAGTGAATATTATCTGCTGATGAGTTTGTTGCTGTTTGGTACTGGCCATATAATTTCCCTGGAGTTGCAAGAACTAAAAACTTTATATCTGCCCTATGATTATGTGTCAAAGATGTTTTATAGATTACAAGTTTGATTTCTTTTTCTTCAACATGGTTGGTTTAGTTTCTCACCTTGGCTAAAAATTTAGGTCGGAATGTTGCTGGTCCAGCCTATGTTGATAATGTATCTGCCATAGCGCGATTATGGCAGAAAAATATTTATTTGTTATATACCTGCAGCTCACTTTGTTAATTTCCATGAGACAATTTCATGTTTGCATTTTAATTGTACTCCCTCCATTCTTGAAAAGAAGGCATATAAGTTGTGGGCGAAGCCAAACAATGTAAAGTTAGCCTTCTTTTGAAGCATGGAGGGAGTACTTAATTAGTTAGTTTATACTGCACATACAGTTTATTTCTCCTTCTACTTCTACTTTATTTTTGTTTGCATTTTAAATGTGGATGCTTCAATGTGGAAGGAATGCTACCATGCTACAATCTTGGGTAATTATTTTTCCCTAGGTTTGCTCTTAACAGCTGATGTGTTGTGTCATATGATATATATTTTTAGAATGTGTTGCACTTGCACATATGATTTTGTTGTCATTGAGATTGTTATTTTCATTTGGATCAACAATTCCCTGTCTGATAGCTTGGTTTCTCTTCTTTTTTAAACAAGAGGGGATCACACATCCATTTCCAGTTTCAAAATTCAGAAGTCATGCTTGTTTTCTCACTGTGTTCTCAATAGTTTATACTAATTTAGGCACCTCTACAGCTATTTTTGGGAAATCAAGCTTCAGTAATATGGTTTCTATAAAACTGAGAAGATATTCATTTTACAGGCACCGGCAAGGAGGTCAAGAAGTGAGCAACTTACATCGGTTCCAAGGATGCCGGTGACCCCTCTCACTTAACAGTTAACATCTCTTTATAGAAGTAGATAGTGTTAACCTTCTTCCTGTAGTGTATGAATATTCTTCATCTTTGTCAGACAAGTGTCCTGTGAATATTACATTTTTTTGCTTTCATTGACTCACGGGCCCAGCAAATGTGGTTCGTTTCATGTGTTTCTTTGATGATCATAGATGAGACTTGGCAGAAAAAGTATAGAAGTGAAATTTACTGCAAATGCAAGCCGACGAGTTTCAGACGCACCTTGAATTATTCCTGAATTGGAAGATAGGCTTTATTGATACCTCAATCTAGAGAACTAGAGTTCTTTTGGTACTCGTTTCAATATTGAAACTATGTGTTTGTGATCATCTCATAGATACTTTTTAGATTTAATTGCTTCCCAAATATAGAGCAGTCCTTTGATTCATTTTTGTGTGTTTGCGATCAGTTCATTGATGCTTTTTAGATTTGTTTGCTTCCCAAATGTAGAGCAGTCCTTGGATAAAAAGCAGAAGCCCGCGAAAATTTGGGTTAGATTCACATGATTATGTTCCAGTAACTTATGTTGCGGAGGTAAATTGGTTCCAAGTGATGATATTTGAACCAACAGCGTTCCTTGTTGGACAATCCATAAATGGACATAAATGTTCTGGGAAGGGTAGACGTGGTATCTTCTACATTGGGAAAGCACCAGTAACAAAGATGGCCAGAAATTCCAAAAATAAGGTTAGTTCTTTTCTGCTCTGTATCATTCTCTTTACCGTTCCTTTTGGTACTATACTTCAAAAAAAGAGGCAATCCAAAATATTTAGGTCTACTAAAAAGTAATTCTGGAGCTTGCAGAGTCCTCATTTTTCATATTTGCAGTCGAATTCGCTTTTGGTTTACATGATATTGGCTGAATCTCCCTGACAACTCCTGCTCTTCGGTTGGTGCAGGTGTTTTATTAAGAATGTAGCTGGTGCGATGAAGCTAAACAAGAAATAATGCTATCACTTATTACCTTTGTCCTTCAAATTTGAGTATAGGCCTGCGAAATAATGTATATTTGTGTCTCATTGCTCCAGCATGGACCCAGGAAATGTGGGTTTATCATAGTTTCTACTGTATACGTTGATATATGAAATATGACATTTCTGGATATATGCTATCACTTATTGCCTCTGTCCTTCACATTTGAGTATAGGCGTGCGAAATAATGGTGTATTTGTGTGTTGATTCGTCTGTTTTCCTTCATGTTCTGGTTCTAAGGTACCAGGTTAGACCCAGAGTTATTTGTAAAAAAAGTGCCTTCCAATGTACCAATATTTTGTATCCTTTCTAATGCTTTAAAAAGAGGCGAATGATTCTTGTAGAATATGTAATATGACATGTGTAACGTATCTTAAGAGACTACTAAGTTATCCTGTGTAATTGGCACGCCCTACTTTTGTAGTAATAAATATATCATGTGCTGGTCCATATAGGTGATACATTGCATTTACCATAGTATTTGATTACATACGATAACATAAAATCTGTTTTTTCCTTAGCGGTTTGGCACAAATTGATTTAGATGCATTAGTTAAGAACAGTGATTTTTTTGGAAAGCTTTATCATGACATCGATCTTAGTTTTGGCTTATTGCCACTCAAAGTTGGATGGAGCATCGAGGAATTCAGGCTTGGGGTGGCCACATGTTGCAAGATAGCAGGAAGAATTGGATGTGTTCTGCAGAGACCAGGTGATCGATATCATTGCCAACAGGTAGCTGAGGTACACACTTCTAAATTTGGTCGTTTATTTATCCTCATTTCTGGTTCCCTTGATACTTTTTCTTAGAAAAATGATCAAAGATACAAAAAGTTTTACTTCTGGAGCAGAAGTGGCAGTATAGTGTGCAAGCCCTATTGACCTGTTCACGCCAATGGCAAAAGTATCTGATTCATCATACTCGGTCTCTTCTCGGGTGTGACTACAAAGAATCGTTTCATGCAGAACATCTAAGGAATCGAGGAGAGGAGAGGAGGGCTTTACCACCGCCCTTGTTCCTGAGCTGGCTGGAGAGCGAAAGCACCGGGCCACGTCCCTCCCTGCGAACCAGAAAAGGCATCAAATTTAGGACGGCCTACGTACGGACGGACACAGGTCCCGCGAAATCCACGGCGTCCCCGCCCCGGAGAGAAACCCTAGCCTACCAGAGACGGCCACGAGAGAGAGAGAAGGCAGGAATCCGGGGAGAGAGGCTGCTCACGTGCGATGATGCGATGGCGGAAAGATACAAAAAGTTTTACTTCTGGAGCAGAAGTGGCAGTATAGTGTGCAAGCCCTATTGACCTGTTCACGCCAATGGCAAAAGTATCTGATTCATCCGACCTAATTCAAGTTAACTTGAGTGCAGCAGTCTATAAACATTCACCTACAAATCCTATTCCAAATGGACAGTAATAGTAGTACGCGGGCAGTGTAAAATGTGTTTTTGTTAGTTCAGTGAAAATTAGAGACCAACCTGATGGTAATTCATTTTTATTCTAATCTGCCAAATGCTATTAAGGAAATGAAGTTTCTTCCACGATCAAGTTATTAGTCCTTGGTTCACGCTCGCCCTTTGCGCCATCGGCGCAACGGGTCATCTAGTAGATATAAGGGCTGCTTGGTTTGAGCCCTGGACAGTATGCCTGGAAAAAAGTAACGCGTGGAAGAAGCCTGGGATGTTAGGCGTTTTTGCCTAGCCAGGCGAGCCAGATGCATGCGTGTTTGGTTGCCCTCCTGGCTTGTGCTTTGTCCTTTAGTGTTTCAAAGATTCTCAATTCTGCTACAGTTCCTCGATTAGTGCCAGGCACATAGTCAGGCGTGGGATATCGGAGGCCTGAGCCAGGCTGATGACATTGCCTGCAATGGATACATTATTTTATTCGATATTTTTAACCGGACCAGGTTAATCATGTTGATACATGCGGTTAGGCCAGGCAACCACTTTCTCCACCAGGCATCAACCAAACACACACCAGACAGATCTCAAGGAGCCTCCAGGCCAGGCCACAAACATTGAGGAAGCGATCCAAACTAGCCCATAGTCAAGAAAAAAAATACAAGGTTGAAAATGGAATTCATTGGATGAAAGACACAGTCGGGGAGACTAATTTATATCAAAGGCAGGGCTAAGTTGTGAGGTGTGACAGAGAGACTGATTGGGTGTGGGGGGGGGGGGTAAGTTCTCAACAAAGAGAATATAAAACTGTTAAACAGATGGTGGATGGAACCCGACCTTCAAGAGATTGCTCAGATAAACAGAATGAGAAGTATGTGCAAAATGTTAACCTTGCCAATGGATGGGGATGATGCTCCTAGATGGTCTTGGAATAAAAGTGACATGTTCAGCGTAAAAAGCTATGTATAACCATCTATAATGGTTTTGATAGATCCTTTAAACATACATGCAAAGCTAAAATTCCCTTCAAAATCAAAATCTTGCTTTGGTTGATATGGCACAATTAATGCCATTGCCACCAAGCACAACATGATCAAAAGGAAGTGGGTTCATGACCCTTTGTGTCACCTTTACCCAGATCCTCTGAATATTCATCATTTGTTTTCACCGTTCTGCCGCCAAGCATGCATGGAGGTTGATCCGTAGATGCATTGATGCTAATTGTAGACCTACGTGTTTCTCGCAATATTTATGATTAATTCTCAGGTATCTTCCCATCAGTAGAAACCTATAAATTGCAGGTTTAGTTGCTCTATAATAGGTAATCTAGAAACATCGCAATTGGGCTTGTTTTGAGAAGAATCTTGTTCGCTAACATGTTGAATTTACTTGGTATCCATGCTCTTTCATGCATTATTGGGCAGATTTACAAAACAAAGTTGGGCGAGCTGCACTCGAATAGGGTGTGGCAGCTTTGGAGCTCCATAATGATTGCCGTGCAGAGAGAGGGAGGGACATGCTAATGTTGGAAGCCAGAGATGCTGAGGATGATGAAGATGGTGATAATAATGTTGATGCTATGATGGAAGACATGAACTGAGAACATGATCCCCGGAGGTGGCTGATGTTGCAGAGAAGTACATCCCTCGGGAAGGACTCTCCAGGACGATGGATTTGGGGCGCTTTTGGTCCCCCGTGTAATATATATTCCGCTAGATTTCCATGTAGCTCTTACTTTCCCTTTGCCACCCCCCTTGGAGTTGGGGCATTTTTGGTCCCTCGTGTAATATATATTCCGTTAGGTTTCCCTGGCAAGGCATTTTTGTGGCAATGCCTAGCGAGACTCTTTAATTTAAGCCTTTTGCTATTTTTCTTTGAGCCTAGATATTCTTTTTCTTTTTTGTTCCATTATCGATTTGATAGTGAAAGTCGATCTTTTTTTGGATTGAATGGAAAGAACACAGGTTCGTCCACCTTAAAGTACCTTCATGTACAACTTTTCGTGTACTCGCCATTATGATTGCAATCGTCACCTTGTTGTGCAACCACTTGCATGTATCCTCATTGTATATTTCAGCATAGTTCCCTATGCAAAAAAGGTGGACTCCATTTGCAACAAACAATTTTGTCTGGTACATCATACTACATAATATGATGGTGTAGCTACTTCCCAAGGGTGGGATGGCTAATTTCTTTAGCCCATGTATAAAACCGTGGTTTTTATCCTACAAACTTATCTAGAACTACCACACTATCTTCTAAAACCCCCCCAAATGCGATCATCGTCTTTAGCAAGTTGTTTTTGTTTGGTCAAAGTTTGTTATTCTTCTGTGTTTGAATGTCCCGTGTTAATTTAAGGTTGCTTTTTGTAAGGGCATATTTCTCCCTAAGTAGTTTTGGTGATTGATGACAATGCATTTGCGGACTAATCATGTGCTCTAAGCTCTTTCAGGTATATCTCACCTAGGCACAAGACGATTGTATGCCCCTCGGAATCTATGGAAGACGGTGTTTCCTTTTTGCTCTCTTTCGGTGGTTTTGAGTAATAGGAAAGCCGTACTATTAAGAGGGGGTCCGCTTCGGAAAGGTTTGGGTGGAATCAACACGTACACATCTATTCTCTCTCATCATCTTTCCTTTGCTTCTCTAGAGCTCCGGCCGTTTTTCTCGTAAGTACAAACCATGGCTTCCTACTAGTACAGCTGCCTGGCAGGCAGTAGTACCGCTCATGTAAGCGGTAGTACCGCACAGCCACACGGTAGTACCGCCTCTGGACACGGTAGTACCGCACCAACGGTAGTACCGCATCACGAGGACGGTAGTACCGTGTATCTGGCCCGGCACTGCACCAAGTACGGTAGTAGGTACAGAAGTAATTTTTTACTTCCGCATCCTACGCGGTAGTACCGCTTGAGTCAAGCGGTAGTACCATGCCGTGTTTTGCTACTACCGTATTTCTACGGATGTAGCTACGGATGTATTTTATTTCATCCGTGCTTGTCCTCAGCCTGCTTGTCTCTGCCTTGCGGTAGTACCGCAGGGACGAGCGGTAGTACCGCTCAGGCAGTACTACCGCCCGTGTGCATTCGCAACAGAGTGCAATCTCGGCTAGTACTGCTCCACCGGTAGTACCGCACCCAGAGCGGTAGTACCGCTGGCCAAGCGGTACTACCGCAACTTACGTGTGGTAGTACCGTGCTCTGCGGGCAGAAATGTGGGATAACGGTTGGATTTGTTCTCTCACTATATATAGGGAGTCTTCTTCTCCAAGGAGACTCACCTCTTCCACCCCAAAGCTCCATTGTTGCTCAAAGCTTCATTTCCGCCCGGTCTCTCTCCCTAGCCAATCAAACTTGTTGATTTCCTCGGGATTGCTTGAGAAGGCATCGATCTACACTTCCACCAAGAGATATTTGATTCCCCCCACTAATCATTGCGGATCTTGTTACTCTTGGGTGTTTGAGCACCCTAGACAGTTGAGGTCACCTCGAAGCCATACTCCATTGTGGTGAAGCTTCGTGGTGTCGTTGGGAGCCTCCAATTTGGTTGTGGAGATAGCCCCAACCTTGTTTGTAAAGGTTCGGTTGCCGCCTTCAAGGGCACCACTAGTGGAATCACGGCACCTTGCATTGTGTGAGGGCGTGAGGAGAATACGGTGGCCCTAGTGGCTTCTTGGGGAGCATTGTGCCTCCACACCGCTCCAACGGAGACGTACTTCCCCTCAAAGGGAAGGAACTTCGGCAACACATCCTCGTCTTCACCGGTTCCACTTGTGGTTATTTCTTCCCTTTACTTGTGCAAGCTTTACTTGTTTATCTTATATAGCTTGCTTGTGAGGTTGTTATCTTTACTTCCTATTAGTTGTCATCTTAGTAGCTTATCTAGACAACTTACTTTGACGCTTAATTTAAAGTGGTTAAGAAAAGCTAAAAATTATTAGTTGCCTATTCACCCCCCCCCCCTCTAGTCAACCATATCGATCCTTTCAATTGGTATCAGAGCCTCGTCTCTTTTTAAGGACTTTACCGTCCAAAGAGTATGGGTGACAACGTAGTCGAGACGGACGAACATTCCGATGGAACTCCGTCCTTGCCTATGTCCGATGGGGGAGCCTCGATCTCTCATGAGGAGTTCAATGTGGCTATGACCACATTGAAAGAATCACTAGCGACCGAGGTCAAAGGCATGTTTAAAGATTTAATTGAGGGGCTTAAATTATCCACCACACCGTTGGAGGTGGTTCGTCCCGCCACCATCGTGTCGGAGGCTACTCCCGACAAGGGAGAAGCTAGTAGTGGACAAGCCCCGGTTACTAAGAATGGGAATGGCGTCTTTTCCCACTCCGCTCCTCCTACTCACTATGGAGGACCCGTTCCCACACCGCATTTAAATTCCGTTGGGCCTCCTCCTAAGTTTATAAAAAATTCCGATTTTGCTACTTGGATGTTTCGCTTTAAACGTCATTTAAATCATTGCTCTACTAACCTTTGGAGAATCATTGAGCAAGGTTTTTATCCACGTGATCCCCACAACATGACTCCGAGAGAAACAGCGGATCATCAATTCAACGAGTCTGTTCTTTGCATACTTCAAGATGCAATCCCTCCCGAAGACATTGCACATCTTCGACCCTTCACTGTGGCCAAGGAAGCTTGGGAGCATGTTGGCACTATGTACAAGGGGAGCGCTAGCATTCAACGCTTAAACTATGAAGTTGTGCAAGATGAAGCCGATGAGTTTGCTATGATCGAAGAAGAAGATCCGCGTGAACTTTATCGGAGATTGACCACTCTTGCGGTTTCTCTTAGAGATCATGGGAGCAAGGACACGGATGACAATTGGATCAAGCGCAAGTTTCTCAAGGCCATGATGCCCTATCATAAGGCCATGTCCTTTGTCATCCGTCAAAGACCGGACTTCCACCACTTGTCATCAAATGAAGTGTTGGATGAGTTCGTTGCTATGAGGATCTTGGACAAGACCGCCGACAATGCGGTTCTAAGAGCTCAACGATCAAAGAAGCCTAACCTCGCCTTGAAGGCCAAGGCTTGTGTGGAAGAAGAGGAGGAGGATGATGATGAGAGTAGCCCCGAGGACACCAAATATGCCTATCATGAGCACATGGATCTTGCTTCACGGCAATTTTGGGGCAACAAGAAGAACACAAGACCCAACTTCAACAAGAACAACTCAAGTGGCAACAAGGGCAAGCAACGAGTGAGGACTTGCTTCAATTGTGGGAATGTGAGCCACTTTGTTGTTGATTTCCCATATGAGAAAACAGAAGACTTTGGAGGCAAGCTTATCCGGAAGGACAAGGCCAAGTCTTATCCCAACAAGAACAACTTCAACAAGAAGACCCCTCCTAAAGGGTTGGTGGCCCAAGAAGAATATGTTGAGGATGATGATAATGATGAAGATGATGAGGTGGTTACCATGGCCACAATCGCGATTGCTACTACTCCACGCTCATCTCTCTTCGACTCGCCTAATGAGAACATCACCGCCAAGTGTCTCATGGCCAAGGCCACCAACAAGGTAACCCCAAACATCAATACTACCATCCCTTCTAATCCTTCATTGACGGATTGTATTGATGAGAGTGAGGGAACTAAGGAGGGAGAGAATGAATTTGAGTTGTTCATGAGCAAACTTAAGGGCAAACCCAAGAAGCACTTTGTTGCTCTCTTGGAACAACTCGGTGAGGCCAATGACATGATCGAGGCTCACGAGGAGACCATTGCTAAAATGGAAGGACATAGTCGAGACTATGCCGATGAGATATCGGATCTCTCTAACGCCCTAGAGGAAGAGCGTGGTCTTCGTTTGGCTCTTGAGGAGTCACACAACGATGATCATGCTAAATTAAAGAAAGATCTCGATCATGCTTTAGTTGTCTCTCGTATGCTTAATTCCGAGAAGGAAAAACTTGAGGTTGACCATGCTAAACTGAAGGAGGAGTTTGTTATACTCGACAAGGCTCACAAGGCCTTGAAAGGTATGCATGCTTCTCTCAAGGAGTCTCATGATCAACTCCAAGTTTCGCTAACCAAGGAAAAGGCTATCTTTCCTCGCATGGTGTTAATTGATAATGCAAATGCTACTAACCCATGTTGCGAGCATGTGCATCTTGTTGAAGAAAATGCCAAGTTGAAGAATCAACTTGAGAAAGGCCTTGTGACATGCATACAAGGTGAGAAGAACCTCAACAACCTTTTGAGCCATCAAAATGAGGTTGTGGCAAAGGAAGGAATTGGGTTTGTTCCTAAGCCCAAGAAGAAGAAGAATGACAAGACCAAGCTACCTCCCCCTCTCCGACAAACTTTTGTGAAAGAGGGAGAGGGCGCCTCTAAGAAGAAGAAAACTGTGAAAGGTGGTGGTGTCAAGAAAAACTCCACCATACCATCAAACATGGCCGGCAACTTTAGTCCTTCATATGTTTTATGTCGTGCTAGTGATGGTCATGTGTTTGCTAAATTTGTTGGTTCTTCTTATGAGTACATTGAATGGTCTATTTGGGTTCCTAAGACCCTTGTTACTAACCTCAAAGGACCCATTACCAAATGGGTACCTAAATCCAAGCATTGATCTCTTGTAGGAGTTTGCTTCCGGTGGGGGATCATGGTTGCTCGATAGTGGAGCCACAAATCATATGACCGGAGCAAAGACTTGGTGGTGGACGTGCATCTAGGTTCATCTATGGCCACCAACGTCGAATGGGGTGATGCTTCATCTTCTAAGGTATTGGGGCTTGGCAAGGTTGTTGTCTCTCATGATCTCATGATCTCATGATCGAGAAAGTCATGCTTGTTGAGTCCCTTGCATACAATTTACTTTCTGTTCGCCAACTTGCACTCATGGGCTTTGCTACATTCTTTGATATTGATACCGTGGCCCTCTTGTGGAGCAAGACTCTTAAAGTAGCCTATGTTGGGCATGTCGAGAACGGTCCTTATGTGGTTAACTTCTCGAAGCAACCCACTAAGATCACGACATGCCTAATGGCTAAAGTTGATGTGGGATGGCTTTGGCATCGCCGTTTGGCCCATGTCAATATGAGATCTTTGCAAAGTCTTCTCAAGGGGGACCATGTCCGTGGACTAACAAATGTTAGCTTTGCCAAAGATCGTGCTTGCAGGGCTTGCATTGAAGGAAAGTTACATGAGACGGCTCACCCTCTCACGACTATCATCTATTCAAAAAGACCCCTAGAGCTTCTTCACATGGACCTCTTTGGGCCTCCATCTTTTGATAGTCTTGGGGGTAGAAAGTATTGCTTGGTGATTGTGGATGATTATTCAAGATACACCTGGGTATACTTCTTCAAGAAGAAGAGTGAGACCCAACAAACCGTCATCAACTTTGCAAATGAAGCTCAACGACAACATGAAGCAAAGATTTTGATGATCCGAAGTGACAACGGCACCGAGTTCAAGAACTACACCTTGGATGAGTTTCTTAGTGATGAGGGGATCAAACATCAATATGCAGCACCCTATACCCCTCAATAAAACGGTGTAGCGGAGAGAAAGAACTGGACTCTGATGGATGCAGCAAGGACCATGATGGCGGAATTCAAATCTCCATACAACTTTTGGGCCGAAGCCATCAACACCGCGTGTCATGCATCCAATCGGCTCTATCTCCGCAAAGGCTTGAACAAAACTCCATATGAGATACTTACCGGTAACAAGCCCAATCTCAAGTACTTCCGGGTGTTCGGGTGTAAGTGTTTCATCCTCAAGAAAGGTGTTCGCTTGTCTAAATTTGAATCTAGAGCTCATGAGGGCATATTTGTTGGTTATGCTTACCGTGTCCTCAACAAGTCCAATGGACTCTTGAGGAGACGAGTAACGTATAGTTTGATGAAAATAACGGCTCCCAAGTGGAGCAAAGTGGTACTTGTGATGTAGGTGATGAAATTCCTCCTCAAGCCATAAGAAGAATGGGTGTTGGATATATCCTACCCATTGAGGAACCCCTTGTGGCCGAAGGAGAAGGACAATGTTCCACTCAAGTGGAACCATCACCAACCCAAGACCCACACGCTTCCGAAGAACAAAGTGAAGGCCCTCAACCGGACGAACAAGGCCAAGTGCAAGATCAATCACAAGATGGTGGGGAGCCACCAAATGATGCACAAGGCCAAGTTCTTTCCTTCGAGCAAGATCAAGGTCAAGAGGAAGCTCAAGATCAAGATCTAGCTCCTGATGTCGCTCAAGATGATCAACTCAGTGCTCCTCAGTTATCTCTTGAAGAGCAATTGGAGCGTCGTGCTGCAAAAGTTGCCTCTAGGCTTGCTTCCAGAGAACATCACATGGAGAATATTCTAGGAAGCATCAAAAGGGGGGTAAGCACTCGTAGACAATTAGCAAACTATTGTGCTCATCAAGCTTTTGTCTCATGTGTTGAACCTCAGAAGGTATATGAGGCGCTTGAAGACCCTGATTGGCTTAATGCCATGCATGAAGAACTCCATAACTTCGAGCATAACAAAGTGTGGCGTCTGGTGCCAAGGCCAAAGGAGAACCATAATGTCATTGGAACCAAGTGGATCTTTAAGAACAAGCAAGATGCTCATGGCATTGTCATCTGCAACAAGGCGCGTCTGGTGGCTCAAGGCTACTCCCAAGTCGAGGGTATCGACTACGGTGAAACCTTTGCCCCCGTTGCTCGCCTTGAATCTATTCGTTTGTTGCTTGCCTATGCTTCTCATCATAACTTTAAGCTACAACAAATGGATGTGAAAAGTGCATTTCTTAATGGTCCTATTAATGAGTTGGTATATGTCAAACAACCCCCAGGGTTTGAGGATCCCAAGTTCCCCAATCACGTGTACCAACTCGATAAGGCTCTCTATGGACTTAAACAAGCCTCGCGTGCGTGGTATGAGCATCTTACCGAGTTGTTACATGATCGTGGGTTTGAAATTGGGAAAATCGACCCCACTCTTTTTACTAAGAAGGTCAAAGGGGAGTTGTTTGTCTGCCAACTATATGTTGATGATATTATCTTTGGTTCTCCTAACAAAGCTTTCAATGATGAGTTCGCCGCACTCATGACCACACATTTTGAGATGTCCATGATGGGAGAGTTGAAGTACTTACTTGGATTTGAGATCAAGCAAAGAAGAGAAGGAATCTTCATCAAACAAACCAAGTATACTCAAGACATGCTCAAGAGGTTCAATCTAAGTGATGTCAAGCCGGCTACTACTCCTATGCCAACCAAGTGCCAACTTGACATTGATCCCAATGGTAAAGCGGTGGATCAAAAGGTATGTCGTTCTATGATTGGATCCTTGCTTTACCTTTATGCATCTAGACCGGATATTATGTTGAGTGTGGGAATCTGTGCACGGTTTCAAGCCTCACCTAAGGAAAGTCACTTTGTGGCAGTCAAGCGAATCTTTCGACATTTGGCTCATACCCCAAACTTTGGCTTATGGTACCCAAGAGGAGCAAACTTCAACCTTGTAGGTTTCTCTGATTCGGACTGGGCGGGAGACAAAGTGGATTGGAAGTCCACTTCCGGAGGGTGCCAATTCCTTGGTTGCTCTCTCGTTAGTTGGTCTTCCAAAAAGCAAAGTTGTGTGTCTCTCTCGTCCACCGAAGCTGAGTATGTGGCAGCTGGCAGTTGTTGTGCTCAACTCTTATGGATGAGTCAAACTTTAAAGGATTACGGTGTCACTTGTGACAAAGTGCCTCTTTGGTGTGACAATGAAAGTGCCATCAAGATTTCTCTCAACCCGGTGCAACACTTCAAGACGAAGCATATAGAGATCCGGTATCACTTCATCCGGGATCATATACGGCAAGGAGAGATCGAGCTTCACTATGTCAACACTCATGATAACCTTGCAGATATCTTCATGAAGCCGTTGGATGAAGCAAGATTTCGCGAGTTAAGGCATGAGCTAAATATCATCGATTTGAGCAATGTGGCTTGAGACTTTGCACACACACTTCCCACTCAATATAGTTATCTTGTCTAGATGTAGGCATGGACATAGGGGGAGTATTGTTCTCTCAATGAGCTATTCCTCCCCCCATTATGCATAAATTGATCAAGTCTTTGTCATTTGCCATAATTAGATGGTATAAGTGCTTCAAGATGAGTATTGGTCATGGGCCCAAGGATAGTTCTTTGTGGTGCCATACCAAATAACTCATACATAGGTGGCCTCGGCCACAGACCTCCTCGTTGGAGTAGTGTCTTGCCTTGCGTGTGCGTCTCTTTCTTTTTTTATCCCCTTTGCTAAAAGCCTCTTGTCGAAACGTGCAAGTTCTCGGAGGGGCGGTACTACCGTGAGCAGTCACGGTACTACCGCAAAAGAGACTACGGTACTACCGCAAGTCCAGCACGGCAGTAATTTTTTACTGCTGCTGGTCGAGCGGTACTACCGCTCCGTGTGCGGTACTTCCGCCCGGGCGGTACTACCGCGATGACAGTGGTACTACCGCACTTATCCGAACGGGTGGGGGTTATAAGCGGGCAGGGGGAGTTCCAACTCCCCCATACCCATTCATCTCCTACCCCCCACGCCGTCTCTCTCTCTCCCTCTCAAGAACGCCGCTGGAGGACCTCGCCGGATCTCCTCCCTCGGCCACTCTCCTCGCATTCCGACCAGTGGGATCGTTCCCCACCTCGACCTCTTGCCATGGATGAAGGTTTCTCCCCAAACCCCCTCTTCTTTTTGCCTAGTTGTTGTTTATAGGGTTTGGGGAGATGCATGTTGCGCTAGCGTTCTTCTTGTTCTTATCCATGGAAGATTAGGGTGTAGGAGAGTGTTTTGCACTAGAAATGCTAGTATGTATGATGCTACCAAATTACTATGATCAGCCGTAGTACCGTTCGTCGTTCTACGCGTTCTAGTCTAGACCCGTTCTTTTCAGATCTGACCCGAGCGGTACTACCGCTGGCTAACCGCGGTACTACCGCTCTGTCGCGTAAACGGTACTACCGCTCGGCAGAGCAGTACTACCGTAACTACGCGGAAGTAAATTTTTACTACCGCATATTGTGCGGTACTACCGCTCCCTAAGAGGTACTAATTTTTTACTTCCATGTTCGTACGCGAAAGTAAATTTTTACTACCGCATACTGTGCGGTACTATCGCAACCCCCAAGCAGTACTACCGCTCACTAAGCGGTACTAATTTTTTACTTTCGTGTTCGTCAAGCAGTACTACCGCTTGTTTCATAGTTCCTTCGTAGCACTTACGTATTATCCTTTCTACTCGTTTCATGTGCTTTGTGTGGCTTTTGCATTGATTCTCTTTGTGTTTCCGTCGTGTTCTTGTGTTTGTGTCTTAGGTGGTGGCTCCGGTTCCGATGTTCGTCGTACCAATCCCGTCCGTGACACCGGGTCCAAGCGTCTGCGCACCCCCAGTGATGTGCCAGAGGGCTCCAATCCCCAACGCAAGTTCAAGACCGCCGCCAACAAGCACAAGGAATCATCTATGACCATGGAAGAAATGCCAGCTAATGAGTTCATGGCAAGGAGGAAGCTCAATCCTTATGAAGAACCCCGGGCTCAGTTTCGTGGTGATGAACTTTTTTGGACCAAGCAGCAGTATGGCATCTACATAGAGGTGCTCAAGAGCAAGCACAACATGTATGTGGATGCTCATTGGGTGGACATGGCCCACATGTGGAGGGCCGATAACCTGGCCTACTTTGCCGAGGCTCTTGATCTGGTAGAGCAGTTTGGGATTGAGCACTTCATGACCTTTCAGAATGATTTTGACCCAGAAATCATTGCTCATTTTTATGCTTCGGTGCACTTTCACACCAAGGAAGATCACCCAATGACTTGGATGACAAATGGTCACAAGATGACTGCGACTTGGAAGGAATTCATGGATCTTATTCAGGTTGCTGACGAGGGACTCCACAACCCAATTGGAGCACGGCCTCATGCCAATCCAGAAGCTGCAAACAAAGACCGTCTGTTACCGTTCTATGTGGAGAAGACTCTTGCGAGTGGCAAGAAGACATGGGTGTTGAACCCCTTTTTGGACATCATGCATAGGTTCTTCCGCAACACCCTGTTTCCTCGAGTTGGGTACAAGGACAAGATTCACTCATACCTCGTTGATATGCTGCTGATGTGTGAGGCGGCTCACACAGCTCAGTCTCCACCACTTGACATATCCCATATCATGTGGTGTGAGCTTCGCTTTGCGATCTACACTCGCAAGGTGCCCATCTATGGTCCGTTCTTGTTTCTGCTCATCTCCAAGACTTGGGAGAAACTTTACCCTGATGAGGAGTTCGAGGCAGAGTGTATCCGTCATGACCCCATCCGTCTTTGCATCAAGACTCATTGGGCCAACACTGCCACTCGTGCACAAGCTGCTGCAGCATAGATGGGTACTGATGAGGAGCCTGTGGAGGAGGAGCCACCTGAGGAGAGTCCTGGAGGATATGCTCCTCCCTCATCTGAGCCCTCTTGGGCTAAGAAGCTGAAGAAGAAGATGAAGGCCCTTTTCTGCATGCAAGCTCAAGGTCAGTACAGGGCTCATGTCACTCACAAGCAGTCTCGCCAGCGTGACAAGAAGATCATGAGGATCTTTGGTGAGCATGTGTCCAATTGATCCGAGGAGAACATCACCCCCTAAGGCAGAATGGATGGCCCAACAGGGGTACAAGTGGTCTGAGTCTGACGAGGAGCAGCAGGAGTCCGATGGAGAGCATGACGACTGAGATCTTCTGCCAGAGCTACCGCCTCTCTTAGTTGTCCTCTTTCCCTTTGTGGTGTCTCGATGCCAAAAGGGGAGAGAGTGGGATTTGCGTCTTGTGCCGTTCTTTTTGCTTTTCGTTGGTCGAACTCTGTTTGCCTGTTTGCTTTTGTGTCGTGTGCTTGAGACTATCGTATGGTGTAAGACATATGCTCCTCTACCGTTAAACTCGTTGTTATGTCTCTACTATATTATGTCGTGAGCAGTTAATTTACTTCCCCTTGTTTATGTGCTCACCTTATCCTCCTTACTACTGTGCATAGACTCTTATTCTTTATATGCAAGGAGTATATTATCTGTAGAATATAGGGGGAGCATTGATCCTAGTATGTGTGTTGTGCAGTCCAAAGCACTCTCTCTTGTATGCACACATCTAGGGGGAGCTTGCTTATATTCTAGCGTTTATTAGGATTGCATACTTTCTTATATATCCCTGTGCAAATCCCGTATTGTCATCAATCCACCAAAAAGGGGGAGATTGTAAGGGCATATTTCTCCCTAAGTAGTTTTGGTGATTGATGACAATGCATTTGCGGACTAATCATGTGCTCTAAGCTATTTCAGGTATATCTCACCTAGGCACAAGACGATTGTATGCCCCTCGAAATCTATGGAAGACGGTGTTTCCTTTTTGCTCTATTTCGGTGGTTTTGAGTAATAGGAAAGTCGTACCATTAAGAGGGGGTCCGCTTCGGAAAGGTTTGGGTGGAATCAACACGTACACATCTATTAACTCGCACCACCTTTCCTTTGCTTCTCTGGAGCTCCGGTCGTTTTCCTCGTAAGTACAAACCATGGCTTCCTACTAGTACAGCTGCCTGGCAGGCGGTAGTACCACTCATGTAAGCGGTAGTACCGCACAGCCACACGATAGTACCGCCACTGGACATGGTAGTACCGCACCACGAGGACGGTAGTGCCGTGTATCTGTCCAGGCACTGCACCAAGTATGGTAGTAGGTGCGGAACTAATTTTTTACTTCCGCATCCTACGCGTAGTACCGCTTGAGTCAAGCGGTAGTACCGTGCCGTGTTTTGCTACTACCGTATTTCTGCGGATGTAGCTACGGATGTATTTTATTTCATCTGTGCTTGTCCTCAGCCTGTTTGTCTCTACCTTGCGGTAGTACCGCAGGGACGAGCGGTAGTACCGCTCAGGCAGTACTACCGCCCGTGTGCATTCGCAACAGAGTGCAATCTCGGCTAGTACTGCTCCAGCGGTAGTACCGCACCCAGAGCGGTAGTACCGCTGGCCAAGCAGTAGTACCGCAACTTACGTGCGGTAGTACCGCGCTCTGTGGGCAGAAATGTGGGATAACGGTTGGATTTGTTCTCCCACTATATATAGGGAGTCTTCTTCTCCAAGGAGATTCACCTCTTCCACCCCAAAGCTCCATTGTTGCTCAAAGCTCCATTTCCACCCGATCTCTCTCCCTAGCCAATCAAACTTGTTGATTTCCTTGGGATTGCTTGAGAAGGCATCGATCTACACTTCCACCAAGAGATATTTGATTCCCCCCACTAATCCTTGCGGATCTTGTTACTATTGGGTGTTTGAGCACCCTAGATGGTTGAGGTCACCTCGAAGCCATACTCCATTGTGGTGAAGCTTCGTGGTGTCTTTGGGAGCCTCCAATTCGGTTGTGGAGATAGCCCCAACCTTGTTTGTAAAGGTTCGGTTGCCGCCTTCAAGGGCACCACTAGTGGAATCACGGCACCTTGCATTGTGTGAGGGCGTGAGGAGAATACGGTGGCCCTAGTGGCTTCTTGGGGAGCATTGTGCCTCCACACCGCTCCAACGGAGACGTACTTCCCCTCAAAGGGAAGGAACTTCGGCAACACATCCTCGTCTTCACCGGTTCCACTTGTGGTTATTTCTTCCCTTTACTTGTGCAAGCTTTACTTGTTTATCTTATATAGCTTGCTTGTGAGGTTGTTATCTTTACTTCCTATTAGTTGTCATCTTAGTAGCTTATCTAGACAACTTACTTTGACGCTTAATTTAAAGTAGTTAAGAAAAGCTAAAAATTGTTACTTGCCTATTCACCCCCCCCCCCTCTAGTCAACCATGTCGATCCTTTCACTTTTGTTGTTAAGGAAATAATTTCATGGCTAACTTTAGTAATATCAAACAATAGTTACATTGTCCACTAATAGATTGACTATAGAACTAGGGGAGAATCCAATCAAATTGCCCATGAATTAGAACACCCCAACTTAGCTAGCTCATGTGCGAATACATTCGATTCTCTATTATAGTGTTGAACTAAAACCTTTGCAAAGTCCATCAATTAAGACTACAATCATCGATGATATGCGCCTCCACTAGCGAGTGTCGTAAATTTGTGTCGATTGTTTCTACCAGCTTTGCATTGCTAGACTATACAATGAGATTATTGCATTGTATGCTATGGGAAAGTGCCAAAACTTCCCTCAATGCAGCAACTTCTGCAATGATAACATCAACAACGTGCTCTACACGAGCCATTGTTGCGCCAACAAATAAGCCGCAATGTTGAATTTAACAAACATACAATCAAGCAGTTGGGCCATGATACCTTGAAAATGACGTGTCAACATGTTAGCAGATTAAGGACCAGTGGCAGCTACCTAGAATAGGGGTGAGGGCAAAGTTCATCGACGCCAGCATGGGGGAGTGGTGGAGCTCGTCGGATCCGCAAAAATCTCATGTTGGATGTAGAGGAGCTCCTCTTCCCCTCTAGTGATGTCATTCAAGTCACGGGCATGGGCATCCACAAAGTTGCAATGCTTGGAAACAAGGTCTAGTGTTCATACTTTCACTAGTGCAATCTCTCAATAGTACTAACACAACTGAATCATATGAAAATCCCTCAAAGTGTTTATTCCTATCGAAGAAAGTAGGATAGAATCGTGTAGGTAGTAAACCACCTCAAAGTTGTGTTTCCACTCAATCTGTTGAACCCCAAAGTGTCACGAATAGTTATAGAGATCGTATTCCTACAACACCATATGATACACATCAATCAACTCTAATGTCACCTACATACCCTAATGTCACCACGAGTATCCGCGAGTGACACATGCATTGAGTGATCTCAAATCCAAAGTATTCAATCTGATAATAAAGAAACCTCAAAGAGAAAGATTCAATTCACCAGAAAAGAGATAGAGGGGAAGAACACCACATGATTCAACTATATTAACAAATCCAATGGTACATCAGGATTATGTCCTATCAATATCACGAGAGAGAGAGAGAGAGAGAGATATCAAACACATAGCTACTGGTATATACCCTCAGCCCCGAGGGTGAACACTCACGCATCACCATGGAGGCGGCAAGGATGATGAAGATAGCCTATGTGATGGCTTCCCCCTCAGGCAGGGTGCCGAAAAAGGCCTGCAGATGAGATTGCTTTGGAATAGAGGTTTGTGGTGGCGGAGGATAATTTCTAGGTTTATTTCTAGGGTTTTCTCTATTTATGGAGATTTTTCAGCATTTGTATCACACCAAAAGGAGTAACGAGGGGCCGAAAAGGCAGGAGCACCCTCCCTACCCCAGGGCGCGCCCAAGTACCTTATGTCCACCTTGTGGCTCTTCTGGTCCTCCCACAAAGCTTCAAGGGTATCTTATGTTTCAGAAAAAAATCGTTAAAAAGTTTCGTTGCGTTTGGACTTTGTTTGGTCTGGATTTTGTGGAAAACGAAAAAACAAACAGAAAGCAAAAACTAGCACTAGGCACTAGATCAATATGTAAGTCCATCTAAATAATATAAAAATGCATCAAACCATATACAATTATTGTAAAAATGACATGAATACTTTGTTAATTATATATATGTTGGAGACGTATCAACATCCCCAAGCTTATGTCCTGCTCTTCCTCGAGTAGGTAAATGATAAAATAAATAATTTATGAATTGTGAATGCTAGCATAGTGCGTAAGTTTGATCAATGAGAATTTCAATCACTTTTCCTGGCACCATAAACCATAACTCTTTTAAATAAAACTCATCATGATAAAATAACAATCAATTCACATGTTATGGTTTAAACAATGTACTCTCTTGAAACCTCTATGTTGTTAGTCACCAAACAATTACAATTCATTTTATTTTCATAAAAGTCTATGTAAGAGCTCCACATAGTCAATTATCATATAGTCTTCTATGATTGCTATTACTCAAAGCATATTTTTAGAACAAACAACATATATTGAACACAGTGGAAGATAGGTTTAATGTTTCGCGTGTGAACTTACTTATCATAGAGATAGTTGTCAACAATAATAACTCATGATAAAATATATTTTACTGGATCTTTCCCCACCACACGATGCTCGCCAAGTGGTGAATAACTGAGGTTGGTGTAGGAGAAAATATTTCGGATCTTGAATAAAAGTAAAACTTAAAGAATAAAAAATAGGCCCTCCGTGGAGGGAAGTAGGGAATTGCTCATGTGTGAGAGCTCATTGCTTAAATCAGAGATAATTTCATTTGAGAGGTGTACTTTTCTTGTCAATGGTTTTACGACAAAGTTTTCAATATCTTCCATGCTAAACGCATTAATGGTGGTTCCCATGCAAAAAGGTTTCACTCCCCGTCCACCAAACTAACACAAACCATGCATAGCTGAATCCACGGGTTCCTGCCAAATTTCAACTTTCCGGGGGGAGTATTTTTTATAAGTAATTCAGGACTGGGCATCCTTGTTGCCAGCCTCCCTCAAATTTAATGAGTGAATAAACTCTCATCGGTGAGTAAAACACACTTATCATGGAAGACATTGAGTACCCCATCGCTCCAAGAGAGGTACAGGCACAGAAAACAAAAGTTTATTTTGAAAGCTTAGAGGTGACAAATGCAAATTTACTTGGAATGGCATTGAAGTACTATATATAGGTGGGTATGGTGGATACTCATGGAAGAAACTTGGCTCACTGATTTTGGATGCACAAGTAGTATACCCGCTTAGTACAATTTTTTGGCTAGCAAATATTACAAACAAGCACCACATATTGGAGGATCCATGTCAATATAACTTCCATGCAAATATACCCAAACATAGAGTACATTGTCTTCCTTGTTCAACTCCAACTTATTTGATCAACTTTAAAATAATTAATAGGTGTTCACATTCATAAAAGATGTCCAGGATAATATACTTGTATGTGGAACTTCTCCTCCTTGTACTAATATTTAATGAATTACTTGTTTGGCTAATATTGTGATTGTCAAATTGAAATAGATTTTACTTTCTAAACCTAATTTGAAACAACTACTAAGCATATGAGTATCTGTAATTTAGATTTCCGATATTCAATTCATTCATGGATTTCATACTCTAAAGATATAAGTGAAACACAATAGTAAACTACTCCAAAAGAAATAAGTGAAGAACATGAGCAGTTAAGCAATTAAGTAGCTATGTATAAACTCTCTCCAAATAAAACAATCCAGATCTAAATATTGTATCAAATAGCAAACGAAACAAAAACAAAGATGACACTCGAAGAATAGCACATATCATGTGAACAAATAAAAACTTAGGCTCAATTGAGATTGACCAATAGTTGTTGATGAAGAGATGTGAGATGCCTATTGGGGCCTAGATATGCTCATGGGTTAGAAAAGTTCTTAAATTCGAGAAATGTTATTGAATTCGAAAATGTTCATGAATTCGGTTACATGATGAGTATTTTCAAAATAGGCTATGACTATTTTACAAATACGCAATGAGCATCTCAATGCATGATGAATATTTACAAATACGTGACTAATTTTATTTAAGTACAAGACATGTTTTTTCTACAATGCACGACGAACGTATTCTCAATACCTGATGGTCATTCTTCAAATTACTTGGTGGCCTTACATGATGAACATTTTCAAGCATGCAATGAACAGTTGTTTTCCTAATTACATTTTCAAGTAGAATAAATATTTACAAATAGGCGATGAACACTCTTTAAATACATGAAGAATATTTCCAAATACACTATGAACATTCTGAAAACCGACTGAATGTTTACGAATGACATGTTGAATTTAATTCAATTATATGGTGAATACTTTTGCAGTAAGCGTTGTCTATTTTACAAATACGCAGTAAACATCTCATTTTTTAAATATGACATGATTTTCTTTCTAGATACATGACGGACATTTTACAAATGGACTGTGATATTTGGCACATGTGTGCCATATAAGCAAATCTGCCACACCTCTACTTCTTTCACTTTAAAGTATCACACAATCCCCCTTCCTTCGACCCCGCCTTCTCCCGAACTACCCTGCAGGATTGCCCGAGAAACCTGCTTCTCCGGCACATCTCGCGCGCCCACCCCCGAGAAAACTGCCACTTCTTCACGTCTACAACATGTTTAAAAAAAATATTGCGCATGTGAAATTCAAACCCACACCTCCTTGAAGCGCCACCACAACCAACTCACCATTAGGTATTTATTGCTCAAACTAAAGAAACTAATCATTTCGACCCATTTTTTTACAATTTTGTTACTACAAAAAAGTACAGAAAATTACCATGTTTTCCCCTCAGGACAAAGTTACCATGGTATTCGCATGCAAGTTATCATGCATGTGTTGCGTAAGTTACCGTGCTATTTACATAGAACTTAGCAGGTACTATGTTTCAACAACTACACCCCTTTCAAAGTTACCATTGTGTTTTATACACAAGTTATTAGGTCTTCGATGTGTAAAATACCGTGGTACTTATAAATAAGTTATCAGGGTATGTGTACATCAAACTCGTCCCTGGTCAAAGTTACCACGGGGGATTGTACATGAGTTACCGGGTCTATAGTTCGTATATTATCATGGTACTTACACCTAAAAACCTGGTGTGTTTCGGTAACTTTTTCCATAGGTCTAAAATTACCATGATGTTTTTGCGTAACTTATCACGCCTATAGCGAATCAAAGTGGGCCGTTTTTCTGGGCCAACCAACGAGCACGTGTGCCCCTCATGACACTAAACATTATGTGATTTTTCCGTGGCACACCATGTGGTGTGTTCATCTAAGAGGCCACACGAGGCGAGTGTATGTTTCGAAACACTAACATTAAAAAAACAGGAAATGTTTCGAAACTATTTTTTCTTAAATGCGATTTTTTTTATAAATTTGCAGAAAAATATTCGAATTCGCCAAAATATGGAAAACATGCACATTTAGATATTTATGAATAAATTTTAACAATAATATTTTTGGAAGTTCCGAAGAATGTTCGAATATGTGAACAATTTTTGAAAAATATGAATATTTTTTTAATTTCCCGGTAAATTTTGGTAGCAACGAACTTTTTAAAAAATTGGAAATGTTTTTCATATTTATAAAAAAATCATATTTTTTCGAAAAAAATAAAAGTTTAGAGAAAAGAGTACACTTCTAAAATTTTGTGAACAAATTTTAACTAAACTCGGAAATTTCAAAAAATATGATCAAGTTTTTGAATATTGGAATATTTTGTAAAACTGGATCATTTTTCGAAACTATTATCAAAATTTTAAAAATGTGATCAATATTTGGAAATGTGCACAATGGATTTTGAAACTCCCCCGAATAAAATAGAAAACACTATTGTTTTTTAGATTTATGAACATTTTTTGAAAATTAGTACATTATTTGCATTCGTGAACATTGTTTGAAACTTCCAAACAAATTGGAGAACATGGAGGACTTTTGGAAATGCGAACATTTTCTGAAAAACACGAACATACGAACAAACAATTCGTAGAAGAAGAAAAAAAGAAAACAAAA
Organism: Secale cereale; assembly: GCA_902687465.1. Taxonomy (NCBI): domain Eukaryota; kingdom Viridiplantae; phylum Streptophyta; class Magnoliopsida; order Poales; family Poaceae; genus Secale; species Secale cereale. The sequence goes on along the minus strand of LR738711.1, from coordinate 809,293,397 downwards.
TTGAATGCAAAAAAAGAGAAAAGAGGGAAAAAGGAGAGAAAAGCAAAAAAATGAAACAGGAAAGAATAAAAACGAAAAAGAAATAGAAACAGAAAAAAGAAATAAAACTGGTTTAGGAACGTCCTAGAAGGTTCACAACACCGTAAAAAATACGACTGGAACCTCTAGAATGTTCCCAAAACTGGGATTGCAGGAACCGTTAACAGTCCGGCCCATATCGTGTCGCTATCTCGTGAAGCCTGCGCCAAACCTCCACAGCATGACGCACGTGTGTCATATAGGATTTGGACAGTACTCTGCGACGGCGCACCGGCGGAACGTTTCGGCCAGTCAAACCAGAGCGCTCGATCTGGACGTGCGTAACCGTCAGATCTGCCCCGCATCTTCTATCGTCATCCTCCCCACGGAGAAAAAAAAAAGCAAGCGCCGCTGCCGCCCGCGGGATCCCGCGCACTGGCCCACGCTGCTCTCGCTTGGACCACCGCTGCCCCTGCTCGTCGCCGGCGCTCGGAGCCTCACCGCCACCGGCGAACCAATACACCACCCGCCTTCACCGCCGAGACCGAAGCGAAAAATGCCGGTTCCAGCAAAATCAAAAGACGGTTGTAGCAAATTTTTAGGATGGTTTCAGCAAAAACAAAACAAAAACAAAGGGTGGTAGCAAAAACTCCTGATGCTTCCAGGAAGACTCTGGTAGTAGCAAAAACTCCGGTGGTAGCAAAACGGCATCTCCTGGTAGTAGCAAAAATCCGAGACGATTGTAGCAAAAAAAAAACATCGCCGTTGTTGAGCAACACCGCCGTGGGTGGATGTAGCAAAAAATGTCTTCAGTTCCAGCAAAATCAAAATATGGTTGTAGCAAAAAAGACAAGGAAAACAGAAGATGGATGTAGCAAAAATCGACAAGCACCGGTAGTAACAAAGAATCGAAACGGTTGTAGCAAAATGGTTCATCGGTTGTAGCAAAAATTACCTGGTAGCAAAAAAATGGGCGGATGGGTAGTAGCAAAAACATGTGCCAGTTCCAGCAAAAACAAAATATGGTTGTAGCAAAAAAAATCCACCGTCGTTGTGGTTGATTTGCAGCCCGGCCATGGCGACGAGCAATGGTTGCAGCATCATCGTGCCGCCGGTAGTTGCGCGAGTCCGACGCAACTTGGCCGCCGTGAGGGGCGAGGCCTAGGCGAGCCAACGATGCGACGGGGGAGCAGCTACAAGCATGGGGAGGAGACTCGCTGTAATGGAGAGAGTAGGCTCTTGCAGCGGTGTGGCTGAGAAAGAGAGAGACAAGGTGAAGGGGGCGAGGAATGAGTGGCTGAAATGTCTCGAAACGAGATAAGGATGTGAGGCAGGCGGTGTGTGGACAGATCAATAGGGCGCGTGGCGCAACGCCAGCACGAATCGCTGCGCGGGATCAGAAGGCACGCGTTCGACCGGCGCAGTGCGTAGGCCGGCGGTGCGGCGTGAAACGTTTTCCTTAAATAAATCGGTGGGGGTTGACCTGTTCGTTCGATCCTGGAGACAAATGAAACGAACGACCACATACGGAACATGCCATCACTGCAGTAGACTGCTCTTAGAAGTAGTGAAGATTACGAAAGGTAACAATCGACGCATTAGGAAAGTTAGGATTTTAAATTGATTTTCATGAAAATAAGGTTTTATTGTTTGGTAACGTGATATCAGTACCTGCCTGTTTATGACGTGTCTGATTAGGAAAGTTTGCAAATATTAAGAAAGTTTTTATTGGGAAAGTGAAAAAAATCAAAATGAGGATATGAAGATGAAATGTGAGACGAAACAAAACCAGACAAAAATAACCATGAAGGATATTCTACCAACTGAGACATTAGGAGTAGAGATGTTTAATGTGTATTAAGAAATTGTTCAACATATATGGCAGATGTTCAATGCATATTCAAAAATTGTTCAACACATATATTTATATTTTTTTTCTGAAATGTTCATCATATATTTAAAAATGTTCATTGTGTATAATTTCAAATCTTCATCGTATATTAAGAAAATGTTCAATGGACATTACAAAATATAATGTGCATAATATTCACAAATGTCAAAAAAATGATGCATATAGTTTTGCACCGTGAATCTATAAATTTTACCCACTAGTTCGCTTGGCAAGTTCCAGCAGCTAACAAGACTGAGGTCGTGAGTTTGAGTCTCTCCCGCAGAACTTTTACAGGTTATTTTCTTGCGCGCCTGCTATTCAATAGCTCCAAATGGACCGATTTTTATATACTTTTAAAAAATGAGCATTAAAAAATATTTACAGGATTTGAAAACATTATGGAAATTTAAAAAAATCATACATTTCACATAAGATTCACGAATTTAAGAAAAAAAATAGAAAATGAAAAAGAAAAAGAAAAAGGAAAGAAAAGAAAAGAAAGAAGAAAAGGAAGAAAAATGGAGGAAGTGAACACAACGTGAGTGGTGTCCTGGTGGTTTGTTGCTTCGGTCAACAACAAGTGACTTTCTGTTTGAGATACGACCGTGCTACTTTTTTTGACGAGAAAAGAAAATTAAAGCGGGCCGGTCCAGCGGGAGCAGGGTGTGCGCCCTTTGGAATTTTTATTTTTGAACGAAAAAAATACTCTAGCGGACTGGCCCATCAGACGAATCTCAGTTCAAACGATGCCAGAGTTTGATTTAGGCCGGGATTGCATAGTTTAGGGTGCAATCGACCGGGGTTTCGACTTCGCGGGTTCATTTCGACCAGGTTTAAAATGGACTTTTCCCCCTAATAAATAAATCTACATGCCACACAAGGAAACGAGAAATGGGCTGATTTTATTTGTAGCGTTTAAAATGGCTAAGCATGCGACCTTAGATCAATTGCGTTCGCTAAATTTCTCAAATTTAAGCGTGATTTCTTTTCCAAAGACGGAAGGAGTATTGATTAAACAAAAAATACAAGCCGCTGGTGCTTAACCATGCATGAAGAAATTTCAGAATAAAAATACAGGCTTATAATCGTACAAGGAATACATCAATGTTTCTCTAACACAAACCAGTTAACAACAGTGCGGCCCTCAAATGCAAAATTCAGGAGAGGGAAAAAATAACAGATGAATGAGAGAGCCTCGCCGGCTTCAAAGTTGGCCGGTCAATTTGGTGATGTGCCACCGCACCGGCAGCTTACATCTCAATGGTCCTTCCCGATAGAATTGCATCTACAAATAGTCCAAACAAGTGCACCGCCTCAGCGGCGAACTTACAGCAGAAACGCAGCAGCACCCCCATCGCTTCCGACGGATTCAGCGCCGGAGCGCGCCGCCGCCGGTGGATCAAATCGGAGCGGTCGTCGTTAGTAGAGAAGAAGAATGAAACGAAGCTGGAAAGAATCCGCCATTGGGTGGACCATGAGGAGGAGGTGGGGATGTGGTTGGAGATGCACAGCGGGGTGAGGCGCAGGATTGAGGATTTTATAGAACGGATTACTTGGAGAGGAGGAGCAAATCGCGTCGTGTCGCCGCGTGAATTTAATGTCCACCGCGTTACTTCCCCGGGGACTGCTTTTTTTTCTTTCTAAGGACCCCCCGGGCGGCTGCTATGCGCCGCTGTAGCGGGCGATAGCACGCCGTCCACTCACCTGGGCCGGTCCCCTTGGACAAAACTTACCTGCTATCTCCCCGTGCTCCCATCAGTGCTCCCACTTCATCCTACGGCTGTCATTTTCCTTTTTTTATTTCTAATCTAATCATCGCCCCCCTGATTTTAAGGGGGTGGGGCCGGGCCTAATTTTGTTCCAATCAAATCAAGCCACATACGCGGGAGCACAGATGGGCACACACGACGGGAGCAGGCAAGTCTCGTCCGGTCCCCTTAGCGTGGCCTGCCTCTGTTTCTGGTTTTCTTTTTCGCCCGGAGACCATGATTGGTTCGATGCTAGCATACCAATATTTGGTAAGTACCAAATGTTGGCTAGTAATTGGTTACCAAATGTTGGCTAGTAATTGGTTCGCTACCAACTTTTCTTATCAACCTAAAAAAAATGCCAATATTTGGCAATTTTTTATTTTACTAAATGTTGGCTTACCAAATATTGGCAATGCTAAAATATTGGCATCAAACCAAATGTGCTCTAAGTCTAGCTTACTGCAAGACTGAATGTGGCGTCACCTTAAGAATCCGCTCCGAAATGGGTCAAGCCTAGTTTCATTATTTGCCACACACTATGCTATGTACTTGTGGCAAAAAAAAAAAGGGTATGATATGTACTTTTTCTTTCTTCTTTTTTTTATTTTTTTAAAGAATGTTCTAACAAGTAGATTACAAACATTTTTGAAGAATGTTCCTGTATTACCATAAAAGAGTTTCTAAAGTTTTACTTATATACGAAAAGGTTCATAGTGTGATTACAAATGTTTATAATGTATTTGAAAATAATCATGTATTTTTAAGAATTGTCAATCACGTGCTTCAAAAACTAGTTCAAGACTTTTTTCTTGGAAATGTAAATATTAGTGCGCATAATTTGTAAACAAAATTGCATCACTCAAAAACAATCATGAAATTCAGAAATTGATCACATGTTTTAAAACATGTTCATGATATTTTTAAAAATGTTCTTTAAATGTAAAAAATTGTTTTTGAAAACAATATGTTATTCAACACTAAATAAATATTCGCACATTTTACAAAAATATTCAAGACAAAAATGTTCAATGTGTCCACGAAATATGTTCAATATACATTTCACAAATGCTCAACATGTATTCAGATAAATATTCAACATGTATTTGAAAAATGTTTAACGTGTATCTGAAAATATTACATGTACACAAATTTGAACACATATTAAAAAAAGTCTGACATGTATTTTAAAAATAAAATGGAATGAAAAATATAAAGGGAAAATGAATAATCCAAAAAGAAAAAAAAATACAGATGGAGAAAAAACATAGAAAATGAAAACGAAAGTCCAATAGAACCGCCAATACTTCCATCAGTGATCAGTCTGTACAAAGCATTGCTCACCAACAGCGCGTTCAATGGGCAGGGGTCTATGGAGCCCAATGGAGTTTTTTTCGTATACTTCAAAAAACACTCAAGAAAAAATAGCTTAAAAATAAAAAAGAAGTAAAATAGTTTTGCATTTGAAGAAAATATTATTCAATATAAATCGTTCAATTTTTATAAGTTTTATGTATAAAGATATTTGTATACTTTTGAAAATATTTTGTGCATTTATAATTTTGAAAAGTGTCATGCATTTAAAAAATATGTTTGTGTTGGTTTAGTAAGTGTTGAAATATTTTTAAAATGGCATGTATATTTTTAAAATAAATATTAAGTTTTAAAAATTCTTGAGAAAATTTTAAAAATATTAATTTATAAATTTTAAGATGTTTATATATTTTTCAGAAGGGTTGTGTTATTTTAGAAGTTGTACACGTATTTTAAAAAAATATGAAAGTTATTCCTGCTATGTTCTTGAATATTGTGAAAAATATTCTTGTATTTTTTAATAGGAAAAACAAAAGATAAAAATGAAATATAAAAATGATAAAAACTAGAAGACCAAAATAAAAATAAAAATCAGAGAAGGAAAAACTTAGAGGAAAAATCTAAATAAACAAGGAAAAATAATTGGGAAGCCAATTTGCAACTTCGTCGAGTGTGGTCAATTGTTTGTTCAGAGAGAGGTCCACGAAAGAGAAAGAAAGTCGAGGTTGCACATAATTTTTAGTTTTCCTAATAAAAAAGGAACACTATGCCAGAAATATAACTTGGATTCTTTTGCTGGCGCAGGAGAACGACTCAAATTGGGCCATAGCCCGGTAGTAAAATTGTGAGTAAGAAGCACCAATGGAGTGACTTCCAAAAATACTTGTTCCTCCTGAATTCTTGTTCCACCTTTAAAGAGTTTGTTAACCTATATACCATATGACTAGATAGTTACCATGCTTTGAAACGAGATATAAATGTTCTATTGCGTATGTTGATTACTTGTCCATATTAATATGATTGTGTAAATAAATATTCATAAAATTATGCCCGGGATTTACCTACTTAAATATTTTTTGGTTTTATTTGATAATCACTTATTTGGTGAGAATTTATTGGCTTACCAAAGAACACATAATTTTATTTGTAAGCCAATAAAATATGGGACATTTAAGATGATTTTGAAAGATAGGGGGTAAAAAAAAGGGGCAGAGAAAGGGGGTCATATAAGGTTAGACGAAGTTCTACCTCACGGAAAAGGGGAGCTTGCATCTTTCGTAAGTACTGGAGAGTAGAGATATAACCACTAAAGAAAGCTATATATCTCCACACACAAAATATTCCTATTTATCTATTTGTGTGAACCTACAAATGCATACTCATATTAGCTTTCTAGTTTCCAACAATGTTCACAATAACATACGATCCATCGATTTATCTTCCGATTTATCGCTTATTGGTAGGTGGCCACTAAGATTATACATTATCTTTGTTACTCCTTCTGTAAACTAATATAAGAGCGTTTAGATCACTAAAGTGGTGATCTAAACGCTCTTATATTAGTTTACAGAGGGAGTATTTATCATTTCAGCCGATTTATCACTCTGACAAGCGATTAATCGGGAATCTAGCGATTAATAGGGGCCGACCCCTATGGCCAGAAACGGTTTAAAACAGGGCCTTCCCTTAGTAGCCTCGCGCACATCACACTCCGTCCCCCGTTCAATGGGACATGTTTTTTAGTGTTATCCTATTTTATTTGTCATTGACTCATTATTTGACATGTAATACGTAGTTATATATTTGATGTAATGTTATCCTATCTAATGGCCTAGAGCCACTCATGATTGTTTCCATTTTTACCTTATTGGTGCTTAGAACCTGAGAATTTCCATGCATTCTTGGAATTTACCATGCTGCAGCAGACATAGTTGTAAGGCTAATAAAAAGGGGGGAGTTGCCCACATGTTCAAGAATGGCCATACTACGCCATGAGATTTTCATGCTACGCAGAGTAGGTACCCTACATAATTCCTCAATTGTCTTCCTACATCTAGGGGGTGTTATGCTACATAGGGGTTGTACCCTCGGGAAGGTGTATGGGAGAGAACTATTATGTCATCTCCTCAGAAAGTGCCTCGGAGCGAACAATGTGCCCCACGAAAATTGCTAATTGTCACTGCTTTAAGATTTGCACGCATAATTGGACGCACCAGAGTGTGTTCCCTACAAAATCACAACCAAGGAACACCGGTTCTATCACATTTCCAGAAAAGTAACATTGTTCGCTACAAGATTGAAACGGGAACGACTGGTGACCTCGTTACATCAATTTTCCAATTGGCATAGCATGACTCATTACATCATAATAAACCCGATTTTTTAACAGGTACGGAGCCTGATTCTTTCGGTCGATAAAGCCATGGTAGTAAGAATCGTGATTCTATTACACAATTCTACAACTTTACGATCGATGATGCCTCTGTAATTCTACGATTTTGGTTAGTAGAATCCAAGTTGCTATCAATTTGATAGTTAAGATTCTGCGATTTGTGATGGCACTATTAGAGATCCATTCCGACATGGAATCATCATTCTAACTACCTTGGACAGAGCAAACCGCGTCTTCGTGATACCCTTAGTTGTGTCTTGTTGAGAATTTGCACACACTTAACAGTAATTTAAAGCACTGCAGCAAAAAATAAAGTAATCCACATATGTGTCTGCATCTACAAACTAAGTTTGGTTACCCGAAACTTAGGAAGAAACTTAATACTTTTTTCAGTTTCTCCAACACTCCAAATCAAACATGCATATTCAAAGTGTTTGTTGCCAGGCGGAACCACACAAAAAAGTTCATAAGCAACAGAGATGAACATCCGTATTTAGCCAGAAAACCCCAAGTTGGGATAAAAACCATGGGTCGAAGCCACCACACAATTATTATTCCAGTATAATGAAATGTGGGATACAACAAGTTCCTCTCTCTATAGCACTATAGGTTCTCATACATCAAGGTTTCAGTGGATGGCCACAATAAGATTGGGGGCCAAGAGATAGGGACTAGAACAATCTCATCAAAGATGGTGTAAACGCAAGTTAAAGAAGACAAGTTAATAGATTAGATCATCACAACCTTAGGGAGGACCGAAGGAGCTCCATTTGCTTGCTTGCAACCTCTTCCTTTACGCCATGTTTAGATGTTTGTATTGGAGGCCTCCGTATTGAATTGGTCGCATTTCCAATTCAGTCATGAAACTGTAGTGGCATGAATACGAATTCAGTTGTTTGGGTGTTAACTGAATTGGCTCACGGAATCATATTGAGGTTTCAATACGGAACCATGTTTGGATGACAAACTATGGAATTGCATAGCAACATAAGTATGTGCATGAAAACAATTATTTGCAATGTGTGACTAGAGTTAGATGATCATATAGGATTTTTTTTACAGATTTATAACTCAAAACACATACTCCCTCCGCCTCAAAAAATAAGTGTCTCAACCTATGTTAATATAAAGTTGAGACACTTATTTTGGGACGGATGGAATCCTATTTTACACAAATAGTATATAATTATATATATAAGGAAATATGCATGCATGAATTCATACCTTGGTGGTTATGGACGTGCTTAACATTTTTTTTAGAGAAAAATGACTATGTTACACGAAAAATGTACATGCTTATTAGGCAACCTGGCTCATTTACAGGAAAACGACAACTCACATGGTTGTTCACCTCAAGAAATATGAACATATTTTTACTTCGGTTTATTCAGTTAACCATCGGTTTTCCGGTATATACCGTGAAAAGCAAACTTCAAAATGGTGTGAAAAGTTCATACCATACCGAAAGCAGAAACCATAAGAACAATAAAATTGGTTCGATTCTGTTTATTTTCGGTATCATTTTTCGGCTAGGTTTATTTTCGGTATGGTTAGCTTTCTTTTTAGCCACAAGAGCACACCTCCTATGATCCTTCTTCAAAACATCAAGATTGAGGCGTCGTTATGGGTTGCCGCGGACGGAAGCATTTGGGTATAATTATGTTGTGAGAGTAGGAAAAAAAAAGAATCCAATAACTCCCGAACGTTCGGATTTTGAGCATTTCGTTCCGAACGTTTTTACATGGCAACTTTAGTTCATAGGGGATGGCAACTTTAGTTGAGAGGGGATGACAGCTTTGTCCTTTTTCTTTTTCTTTTTTGTCAGAAAATTGCCATGTTTCCTTAATCTCACGCAAACTAAACTTGTCATCTAAAACGTTCGGTTTGCCGTGCTTAAATCCCGAACGTTCGGAAGTTATCATTACCGGAAAAAAATTGGAAGGGTGTGTTGTAAGTTGTAACACTAATTTTTTTTCCCTCTTAATAACTATATACAAGAAAATATTTTGCCTGGTTTCAAAAACAAAAGATCGACACTTCCCGCTCTCGGATAGCAGGCGCCAGGACTACCCCTGTGGCAGCCACTTGCTAGAGACGTTGCTGCTCTGTTCTCTGCATTGTACCACAAGTTGGTGCCACGATTCACGTCTGGTACCTGTCGCAACGCCCGATCCGGGCCAAAGAGATACGGGAGCTTTGTTTCCAGAAAGGCGAAAGGCAGCCTGGACATTTGCCGAACCTGCATGCACACCGAACCGTCAATCAACCGCAACACTGTCGTCAGTCAGTTAACTACCAGCTCTGTCAAGTTCAGCCAAGTGGCGCTCATTGCTTTTGCTGCTGCCCGCCTTTTTCAGGTAAATCATCGACGGAATGATCGCCAAAAGGCGCTTCCTGCTCCACTCGTTCCCTTTCGATCTGCTGCCCTAGAAAAGAAGAGAATAAGCTGAAGAGCTGGCCATGTCGATCTTGCCAAAGAATACGACGGCTGCGCAGTGCAGCTGGAAGCACGGACGCAACTGCCCATTTCTCCTCTATAAACCATCTCTTCTGTTCATCTCTTTGACTTTAGAATTTACAGTTTGAGCACAGCGCATATGTGCACGCACATGGCAGCCCATGAGCCATGTAGTATCACCTTATATAATTAACCTCTTTCCACTTAACCTACCCCCAATGAAAAAAAGAAAAGAAAAAACGAGACTGGCGTATTTTTGACACGTAAAAACTAAAAATGCCAGAAAGAATGTAAAGAAGAAGAAGAAAAAAGAACATTTCGAATCGACAGAATTCTGAACATGTATACTCCTATCTGGCCGGTAGAGCAGCCGTCCCGGCCTCCGGCCTGGACATGATCCTGGTGTAGAGCAGGCTGTTCCAGATGTCGGGCACGCCGGGGAGGCACCAGTGGATGCAGTCGGCGTAGGTGCCGGGGTCGGCCTGCTGCTCCGGCGTGAGGATCTGCCCCTGCCGGATGGTGTGCACGGAGGTGTGCCCGTCCTTGCGCCGCTCCGACATGGTGGTGATGTCCACGAAGGTGATGGGCACCCGCGGCGCCGCCGCCCGGGTGATGTTGGACGCCACCTTGAACATGTCCCAGTCCGTCCCCAGCCATATCGGTCCGCGCCAGTTCACCAGCGGCATCGTCTCCTTCGCGCACCGGATCCCGTTAGGGTTTCCCCACACCTGCGGGCTGTTTTTCAGACCCAAAAAATCAGTCAATTGCCATTGCCAGTACAACCAACCATTTTTCTTCTTCTTTTCTTACAGGAAGAACCATAGTAGATATTGTGTGGAGGAAGCTAGCTCTTGCAGATTCCACCATTAGTCGATCACGCAACCCAACTACTCTAATCCGGTTCTATTCTATCTTCACGTAAAATAGCGTTGTTGACCAACTTTAGTTGTGTACGTCTTTTGATGTGACATGCCTCCAACTCCAAGCTAGCCAGAGACTTCATTAACTCGCTCGATCGTCGTGGGCGCAATCCCGAATGAAATACACTAGTTAACAACATCGGGATTGCCGGACACGCAAAACAACGTGGCGCCACTGCTAGCTAGTAGTCTCTCATAGTGACGCAATATGCGATCCTGGTCGATCGGTTCATACACCGGTCACCATGGCAGTTTCTCTGGTTACACCATATCTTCTCACACACTACCACTACTAAACAGGATGGTTGACTATATAAAACACAAAGGCAAATCAAAGTGGTTTGCTTCACGGGAACTAAACATATAGGAGTATCCATCAAACTCAGGATGGGGCCACGCTGCTTTTCCTAAAGGTTTAGAGGAGCTTTCGTGAGGCGTCATCCCAGGGCCATGCCCGCCACGTCCTTATCAACGCCACTCTGGCACTATAGCTAGGTAACCAACACCACACAAAACAACATTGTGTTTGATCTTATAGACGACCTAAATATGCTTAAGCAGGCCTGCATTCAGCAGGTCTACGTGTGATCCAAACTGGTGTATAATGCTAGTAAACATTATACTCCCAATCAATACACTCGACGTAACACCAGAAACTCTATGCTTCTACTCATACCACTGCTAGAGCTAGGAATAATTGGATTAACACGCAGAAGGAAAATCACAAACGCTACCGGCACTACCTGCAGCCTGCTACTTGTCCTAAATAATGTGTTCTCCGTTCCAAGATCCAGAACTTGCGGTCACGGGACGATCTCATCTCTCTCGCTCGGAGCGATCATTGGCAGAGGTGTCGAAGACTATTCCACATCTCACGACGTACTAATACGATATACGACTAGTAGTACGTCGCTGGCGCATGAAATGCATGATTGGCGCATCATGTACGGGGGATTCATCGGCGACGACGGAAGCTTCCATCTAAGATTCATGTGGGCAGAATGATTTGAGCCGAGGGTCCATGCATGTGATTGACAGGTACACGGAATTATGCATGGTCATACCCATGCGTATATATGTATGTATGTATCCTTCCTAGGGTCCTATCGATCGAGTAGTTCTCCATTATTAATTTTTCAGAATGCTGCTTGGACGACAACGAGAGGGGAGCAACTACCCGCTCCATTGGAGGAGCATCTTCTCCTTGGACTTTTGTAACGGAGTGTGTTGAGACGCACGTTGATCGTTTTGACCGCGTAAAGTGGAGGGGGAGAAGTAGATTCCACCCCAAGTGACTTCTAAAAAGACGTGTACACGATTTGTGCATACAATTATACTGCTCGCTGCAGTGCTGGTCACGAAATGCACACCGTGGTTACAGCTTACAGGAGTGGTATACTCCATTGGCGATCCCAATGGAGGAGAATGTATTTGAAAAGTACAGTGGCAGTGGCATTATGCATGCAGTGGTGGGGTGGCATTCCTTGTGACTGCAGATTAGTCCATCTACTCTATTCTATGCTGTTTGGAATATGAATACCAAACCATGCATGTGTAAACTAATGGGTAGTACTCCGTATATCCTAACTGGCTCACTAAACTATACGTACAACGGTATCCATTACACCAACTAGTACTACAAGAGTATGCTACCAAATGTGTAGAGAGGGGGTCAACGAGCGGGCGGGCAACGTGAGGCCATGTGCTCCATCCAGTATATCATGCTCTGCTAGTCGCACCGCACCTAGAGAATGTTGCACGACCCGGCTGCTCCATCGACAGGATATACATTACGCCTTCACACACAAAAAAGACTAGACTACATTTTACCCGAGGAATATTCAAGCGAGCACGCCGCCGGGCCAGGTCTGCCACGACTGTCCGTCATTTCCATTTTCTCGCAAAGACAGCGACCGGTCCGCTGGACGCGACGCGTCCGTCGGATTCCATGGCTCGGACGGACGACTCGTTCCAACCCTCGCCGTCCGTCCCCGGCCGCTCCGCCCATGGAAACCGACCGTGCGTGCGGGACCCCCACTAAACCACAATTCCCGGCCGCAGCCCGACGCGTGCACCGGTCTCAGGTTGGACCGGCGCAGACACCCGGTACGCACCACGCGCTGCCGGCCTCGTCTTTTTGGGCGTCGCCGCCATGCGTGTCGAGATTTTGGCGTTTCCTAGGAACTACGGTGCAGGTGCGCGTACTGACTACCACCAGCAGAACAAAAATGACTTGCCTACGGTTGAACAGAATAGAAAAACCACGGGGGTAGGTAGGGTACCTGAGGTGAAGAGGGGACATGCTCATGAAGAAGACGGACGTGCGCGCCGGGTCGATGTTGTCGTTCACCCAGCCCGCCCAGGTGCCGAGAACCTTCCGGTACGCCTCGATCCTCACGACCTCGTCATGGTCCTCCCAGTCCTGCCCGCCCGGTCTCCTGCCAATCCAACCCGTCGATCAACCTCCGTGTCAGTCGGTGTCACCGCAGCTCATGCAGTTTTACCACCACTCCCACCGTGCGTGCATGTTTGTGTACGTACTTGAGTTTCATGTTGAGGGTGTTCATCCACCAGATGTAGGTGTTGAAGACGAGGTAGTCGGCGTTGCGCCAGTTCTCGGCGTGCGCCGCGATGGACTCGGCGTCGATGATCCGGGTCTGGATGCTGTGGATCTTGGGGTCGTCCGAGTTGGACTCCACCAGGAACGGCGACCAGTAGAACTCCACCGTCGCGTTGAACTCCTGTTTGTTGTTGATCAACGTTGCCATGAAACAGGGTTAGTAGTTAAGAAACGGACATTATTTGACCTGATCAGAAGCAGGCACAAGAAGACAGACTAGCTAGACGGATGGAATACGTAGTAGTTGGTGCAATCGCTAAGCCGCCACCTACAGCTACGGTACAGGTACTACGTACGACGTCATATTTGAAAAACCGTTGCAGCAGCCGTGGGCCCTGCCGGTTGGCCAACTAGCTAAGGTTCGTTCTCGATCGTTGGCGACATGAACCGGTCGAGAGATATGCTGCCGGGATGGCCATTGTTTTGTGGTACTCACCCAGGCGTGGAAGACGACCCGCTGGTCCTCCCATGTGACGTACTTCTTGTCCGGCGACACCGCCGACTGCACCAGGCACACCATCGACTCCCACTGGTTCCGGTTCAGCGAGTCCCCGACGAACATGAACCTCTTGTTCCGGAGCCTCTCGATGAACAGCTTCGCGTCGAACCTGCAGCAATTTGAACAAGCTTAATTGCCGCTTGAGTCCAAGCCAATTTCGGGCCGGCATGCCGATCGCCGGCCTGATCGAGTACGAGCAGCGAGCAGAAACGCACCTGGGCATGTCGCAGTCCTTGGGCTGCCACCGCCACTTCTGGTAGTTGTCGTCGCGGCGGCCGTTCTTCATGCACGTCACCTGCGACGTCAGGAACGAGCACTCCTCCTCGCGGTACAGCGGGTAGCTCGCGTTGTCGAACACCCACTCGCCCCTGGACAGGTCGCACGTCTCCGGCGACCCCAGCACGCCCGCTGCCACCGTCTTCTTCGCCGGCCGCAGCCGCCTCGGCTTCTTGGCCTTCTTCGGCTTCTTCACCTTGGCGGCGGCGTCCTTCCGGATCACCTGCGCCGGCGCCGTCTCCGTCGCCGGCGCGTGCCCTGGCTTCTCTCTCTCGTCGTCGCGCGGCAGCGCCACGGGGACGGGCCTCTCCGGAGAAGGGAGCGCGTTAACGGTCTTCTCCGTGGAGGAAGAGAGCACGTCCCGCCGCGGGGTGGCGGCGGCGCGGCCGGCGTCCGAGGCGACCACCGCCTGCTGCCTGACGGGCCCGGCGCCGCGCGCGAGCGGCTCGAGGGTGACGGACCGGATGTCCTCGCCGTACATGATGATGACGAAGATGACGAAGAAGACGCCCGCCACGTACACCGGGAGCCGCCCGCCCTTGCGCGACGCGCTCTGCTTCGCGCCGAGCGAGTCGAACGGCCCAGCGCCGGCACCCCCGCCGGCGCCGGCCAGCGACGACTTGCGGCGGCCGGGGAATGACATGGCGCCCACTGCTTCGATCGCTTCGCTGGTCCCTCTCCTTCCTCTCCTCTCGGTACGTACGTGGGTCGTCTGACGCGTGCCGCGGAGAGGGAGAGAGCGCGCGCTGGCCGCCTAGCGGGACGTGGCTTTACTTATGGGCGAACCGCGAACGGACCTGCCAGGGGGCTGTGGATTTGGTGAGGGGATGAAGCCACCATGGCCTCTTTTCTTCTTTCTTTTTTGCCGTTGAACGAGCAAGCAACCGTTTTTCATTGGGCGAGTGGCTGGATTGTCGCGAAGGATTTTATTCTCTGCCATTTCTAATGGCCGGAGACTTGGCCAGACGAGATGGACGGGGGCATGGAAAAACGTGGTGCAGCACGCCAGTGATGGGCTATGCTAGGCCAGACTAAACTAACCAAGGCCACCCCACGTATATACACAGGCACTGGATGACAAGTTGCTCCTCCAAAAGAACAATTGCAAGGAAAACCGTATTCCCTTCGTCTCATAATATAAGAACGTTTTTGACACTAAACGATGGCTTGTGCACAGATTGGCTTGTGAAGGGAGTCAGCAACATGCACACGCACTGCGAAATGACGTGCTGGTTTCTAAGATGGAATGAAGCAGTTGGTCCTTCTCCTTCATATCTCCATATCTCCCGTGTTCATTGTTTTTGTCTGCGGGGTACAATGACGTGGGTGCAGAGCAGAGTTCTGGCAAGCTATCCTTCGTGCCACGATATGCTAACTACCCGTTTGAGACTTTTAGAACTGAAGAAACTTTGCAGCGACGTGACTAACCATGACTTCAACATTATGAATATCATAATCGTGGTGGCTTTCGCTCGCTCCTAAATGGGAATACACACCTGCCATTTTTCCTTCATCTTCTAAATGGGAATACACACCTGCCATTTTTCCTTCATGAACACGTATGCGGTATGCTTCCAAATTGTTCCCTGAATTGCAGACAAAGGAGTTCAAATATGGAACGTTTGACAAAGTCTTTACTGCACTGGCTGTAGTACAATGAGCAATCCATATATCCTGCAAAAAGAGGGAGCATTCTATGTGCGTGAAAGAGAAAGGAGCATCTTATATGGTGATTTTGAATGTATTTTCCCTTCTTTGTCATGAGATACAACTATCTTTCGGTTCTTGTGGCTGCCAATCTTCCTCCGCTTCATCCGCCTATTTTCGCTACTTCAACTCCGCACGCCGATGTTGCGGGTGACAGACTCGTCGCGCAGGCTCCCCTAGTGTGTCCGGTTTG
>LR738711.1:809255127-809274906 GCA_902687465.1 Secale cereale | reverse complement strand
GGGGGGCAAGTGTTGGGAGGGGGGGCTCATGGGCCAAGGGGAAGGGGCAAACCAGCCCACTAAGGGGTTGTGCGCTGCCTCACCCCTTCCCACATTGCCTAAGGAGGTGGGTTGCCTCCCTAGGGCAGCCCACCCTTTGCCTTGAGGGCCAAGTCACCTAGGGAGGAAAACCCATCTAGGGTTTACCTCTTGTGGCCGCCGCCCCCTAGATTGGATCTAGGGGCGCCCCCTCTCCTCCCTTCCCCCTATATATAGATATGTAGAGTGAGGGCAGCCGAACCCCATACAGATCTATTTGTGCCACCGAGCTGCTCCTCCTCTCCCTCATAGCCATCTTCTTCTCCCTAGTGCTTATCGAAGCTCTGCTGAGATTTCTCCACCACCACCGCTACCACGCCGTCGAGCTGCCAGAGGACTCGAGCTACTACTTCACCACCGCTCGTTGGATCGAGGTGGTGAAGGCGTCATCAAGCCGTAGATGTGTCGAACGCGGAGGTGCCGTCCGTTCGGCACTAGATCGGAGTTCGCGGGATGGATCACGAAGACGTTCGACTACATCAACCGCGTTTCTTAACGCTTCCGCTTAGCGATCTACAAGGGTATGTAGATCCAATCTCTCCTCTCATAGATGGTCATCTCCTATATTGGATCTTGGGTGTTCGTAGGAATTTTTTTGTTTCCCATGCAACGTTCCCCAACAGTGGTATTAGAGCTAGGTCTATGCGTAGATGACATCACGAGTAGAACACAAAGGAGTTTGTGGGCGTTGATATTCATATTGCTTCCTTCCCTAGTCTTATTTTGATTCAGTGGTATTGTGGGATGAAGGGGATCGGACCAACCTGACATGTCCACGTACATGAGACCGATTCCATCGACAAACATGCAAATTGTTGCATAAAGATGGCTGGCGGGTGTCTGTCTCTCCCATCTTAGTTGAATCGGATTTGACGAAGGCGGTCCTTGTAGAAGGTTGAATAGCAATTTGCATATCATCGTTGTTGCTTTGCTTAGGTAAGATTCGTTCTTGCTAGATACCCATAGCAGCCACGTAAAACATGCAACAACAATTAGAGGACGTCTAACTTGTTTTTGCAGGTATGGTGTAATATGATATGGCCAAAGACATGATGAGATATATTTTATGTATGAGATGATCATGTTTGTATAGATTATCACGACTTGCATGTCGATGAATACGGCAACGGGCATGAGCCATAGGGTTGTCTTTAATTATTGTATGACCTGCGCGTCAATCATTATGCTCTATGTAATGCTTTACTTTATCGCTAAGCGGTAGCAATAATAGTAGAAGCATGGTTGGCGTGACAACCCCGATGGCGACACGATGATGGAGATCATGGTGTCATGCCGGTGACGATGGAGATCATGTCGGTGCTTTGGAGATGGAGATCAAAAGCACAAGATGATGGCCATATTATGTCACTTATGATTTCCATGTGATGTTAATACTCTTATGAATATTATTTTTCTTGGGACGACAGTAGCATTATAAGGTGATCCCTCACTAAAATTTCAAGGTAAAATTGTGTTCTCCCCAAGTGTGCACCATTGCGAAAGTTCGTCATTTCGAGACACCACGTGATGATCGGGTGTGATAGACTCTATGTTCACATACAACGGGTGCAAGCTAGTTTTGCACATGCGGAACACTCGGGTTAAACTTGATGAGCCTAGCATGTACATACATGGCCTCAGAACACAAGAGACAGAAAGGTCAAACATGAGTCCTATAGTAGATATGATCAACATGGAGATGTTCACCATTGAAACCACCTCATCTCACGTGATGATCGGACTTGGGTTGGTGAATTTGGATCATGTTACACTCAGACAACCGGAGGGATGTTGATTTGAGTGGGAGTTATTAGGTAATATGATTAATTGAACTCTTTATCATGAACAATAGTCTATCTTACCTTTGCAAATTATGTCATAGACCAATAGCTCGTGTTGTAGCTCCCTGTTTTAATACGTTCCTAGAGAAAGACTAAGTTGAAAGATATTGTAAGAAATTATGCGGACTAGGTCCGTAGTCCGAGGATTGTCCTCACTGCTACATAGAAGGCTTATGTCCCTGATGCACCACCCGGTGTGCCAACCCCTCTAGCGTCGTCTGTGGATGTTGTGAACATCTGTCAGACACGTTCTGATGACTACTTGATAGTTCAGTGCTCCATGCTTTGTGGCTTTGAATCGGGGCTTCAAAGGCATTTTGAACGTCATGGAGCATATGAGATGTTCCAGGAGTTGAAGTTTATTTGTGTGAAAAATGCCCGGATCGAGAGTTCTCCAGTCACTATCACCAAGCTGCTAGAACTTTGTGATGAACTATAACATGAAAGGGATGGAGCTGATCCCGGAGTTGTTTGCGGTAGGTCGCGAAGGTAGAAATCAAGAAGGAGCATCAAGTGTTGATGTTTAACAAGACCACTGGTTTCAAGAAGGGCAAGGGAAAGAAGGGAAACTTCATGAATGACAAGCCAGTTGCCGCTCGAGTGAAGAAACCCAAGGTTGAACCCAAACCCGAGACTAAGTGCTTCTATTGTAAGGGTGACTGTCACTGGTAGCGGAACTACCCCAAATACTTGGTAGATAAGAAGGCTGGCGAATTCAACAAAAGTATATTTGATATATGTGTTATTGATGTGTACCTTACTAGTACTCCTAGTAGCACATGGGTATGAGATACCAGTTCAGTTGCTAATACTGGTAACTCGAAACAAAAGCTGCGGAATAAATGAAGACTAGCTAAGGGCGAGTTGACGATGTGTGTTGGAAGTGTTTCCAAGGTTGATGTGATCACCATCGCACGCTCCCTCTACCTTTGAGAGTAGTGTTGAACCTAGATAAATGTTATCTGGTGTCTGCGTTGAGGCATGAACATGATTAGATTGTGTTTGTTGCAATATGGTTATTCAAGTCAGAGAATAATGGTTATTCTATTTACATGAATAATACCTTCTATGGTCATGCACCCAATGTGAATGGTTTATTGAATCTCAATCGTAGTGATACACATGTTCATAATATTGATGCCAAGAGATGTAGAGTTGATGATGATAGTACCACTTTCTTGTGGCACTGCTACTTAGGTCATGTTGGTGTAAAGCGCATGAAGAAACTCCATGTTGATGGTATTTTGGAGTTACTTGATTTTTAATCACTTGACACATGCGAACCATGCCTCATGGGTAAGATGACTAAAACCCCATTTTCCGGAACAATGGAACGGGCAAGTGACTTGTTGGAAATCATACATACTGATGTGTGTCTTACTACTTCTCGATCTTGCGTTGTATTCCCTCGAAGAGGAAAGGGTGATGCAGCACAGTAGCGTAAGTATTTCCCTCCGTTTTTGAGAACCAAGGTATCAATCCAGTAGGAGACCACGTGCGAGTCCCTCGCACCTGCACAAACAAATAAGAACTTTGCAGCCAACGCGATAAGGGGTTGTCAATCCCTTTACGGTCACTTACGAAAGTGAGATCTGATAGATATGATAATTTGATATTTTTGGTATTTTTGGATATAAGAACATAAAGTAAAAACAGAAAAGTGAAGTAGATTGTAGATTGATATGTTGAGAATAGACCCGGGGGCCATAGGTTTCACTAGTGGCTTCTCTCACGATAGCAGATTTCTACGGTGGGTGAACGAATTACTGTCGAGCAATTGATAGGAAAACGAATAATTATGAGAATATCTAGGCATGATCATTATATATAGGCATCACGTCCGTGACAAGTAGACCGAAACGATTCTGCATCTACTACTATTACTCCACACATCGACCGCTATCCAGCATGCATCTAGAGTATTAAGTTTAAAAGAACAGAGTAATGCTTTAAGCAAGATGACATGATGTAGGGATAAACTCAAGCAATATGATATAAACCCCATCTTTTTATCCTCGATGGCAGCAATACTATACGTGCCTTGTTGCCCCTGGTATCACTGGGAAAGGACACCGCAAGATTGAACCCAAAGCCAAGCACTTCTCCCATTGCAAGAACTATAGATCTAGTAGGCCAAACCAAACCGATAATTCGAAGAGACTTGCAAGGATATTATAATCATACATAAAAGAATTCAGAAAATAACAAAATATTTCTCATAGATAATCTTGATCATAAACCCACAATTCATCGGATCTCGACAAACACACCGCAAAAAGATTACATCGAATAGATCTCCTCGAAGACCGAGGAGAACTTGGTATTGAGATCCCAAAAGAGAGAAGAAGCCATCTAGGTACTAACTATGAACCCGAAGGTCTGTGGTAAACTACTCACAACTCATGGTGAGGCGATGGTGTTGATGTAGAATCACTCCGTGGAAGATCCCCCCTCCGGCGGAGCTCCGGAATAGGCCCCAAGATGGGATCTCACGAGAACAGAAGGTTGCGGGGGTGGAATTAGGGCTTTCTCTGTTGCTTTGATGTTTTCAGGGTACATGGGTATATATAGGAGGAAGGAGGGCACCGGGGGAGCAACGTGGGGCCCACGAGGCAAGGGGGCGCGCCCAGGGGGAGGGGGCACGCCCCCCACCCTCGTGGACGCCACGTGTGCCCTATTCCATGGTTCTCAAGTCTCTCGTGAAAATATCGCTCCAAAAAATATCTCTCCCGAAGGTTTCATTCCGTTTGGACTCCGTTTGATATTCCTTTTCTGCGAAACCCTGAAATAGAAAAAAAAACAGCAATCTGGACTGGGCCTTTGGGTTAATAGGTTAATCCCAAAAATAATATAAAAGTGTATAATAAAGCCCATTAAACATTCAAAACATCATAAATAATAGCATGGAACAATAAAAAAAAATAGATACGTTGGAGACGTATCAAGTATCCCCAAGCTTAATTCCTGCTCGTCCTCGAGTAGATAAATGATAAAAACAGAATTTTTGATGTGGAATGCTAACCAACATAATTTTCAATGTAATTCTCTTTATTGTGGCATGAATGTTCAGATCCGAAAGATTCAAGACAAAAGTCTATATTGACATAAGAAATAATAATACTTCAAGCATACTAACAAAGCAATCATGTCTTCTCAAAATAACATGGATAAAGAAAGTTATCCCTACAAAATCATATAGTCTGGCTATGCTCCCTCTTCATCACACAAAATATTCATGTCATGCACAACCCCGGTTTCAGCCAAGCACTTGTTTTCATACTTAATTTTTTCAAATCTTTCAACTTTCACGCAATACATGAGCGTGAGCCAAGGATATAGCACTATGGGTGGAATAGAGCGGTGGTTGTGGAGAAGACAAAAAGGAGGAAGATAGTCTCACATCGATTAGGCGTATCAACGGGCTATGGAGATGCCCATCAATAGATATCAATGTGAGTGAGTAGGGATTGCCATGCAACGGATGCACTAGAGCTAAAAATGTATGAAAGCTCAACAAAAGAAACTAAGTGGGTGTGCATCCAACTTGCTTGCTCATGAAGACCTAGGGCATTTGAGGAAGCCCATCATTGGAATATACAAGCCAAGTTCTATAATGAAAATTCCCACTAGTATATGAAAGTGACTAAACATGAGACTCTCTATCATGAAGAACATGGTGCTACTTTGAAGCACAAGTGTGGAAAAGGATAGTAGCATTGTCCCTTCTCTCTTTTCTCTCATTTTTTTGGAGGGGCTTTCTCTTTTTTTAGCCCCTCTCTATATATATTTTTGGGCCATCTCTTTTCTTTGGCCTTTCCTCACATGGGACAATGCTCTAATACCGATGATCATCACACTTTTATTGATTTACAACTCGATATTACAACTCGATACTAGAACGAAGTATGACTCTATATGAATGCCTCCGGCGGTGTACCGGGATGTGCAATGAATCAAGAGTGACATGTATGAAAAATTATGCATGGTGGCTTTGCCACAAATACGATGTCAACTACATGATCATGCATGGCAATATGACAATATGAAGCGTGTCATATGAACGGAACAGTGAAAAGTTGCATGGCAATATATCTCGGAATGGCTATGGAAATGCCATGATAGGTAGATATGGTGGCTGTTTTGAGGAAGGTATATAGTGGGTGTATGGTACCGGCGAAATTTGCGCGGTACAAGAGAGGCTAGCAATGGTGGAAGGGTGAGAGTGTGTATAATCCATGGACTCAACATTACTCATAAAGAAATCATATACTTATTGCAAAATTTTACGAGTCATCAAAACAAAGCAATCAACGCATGCTCCTAGGGGGGAGGTTGGTAGGAGTTAACCATCGCGCGCCCCCGACCTCCACACAAAGGATGACACTCTACAAATACCTCATGCTCTAACTTCGTCACATAGCGGTTCACCATACGTGCATGCTACGGGAATCACAAACTTTAACACAAGTATTTCTCAATTTCATAATAAATCCACTAGCATGACTCTAATATCACTATCCTCATATCTCAAAACAATCATCAAGTATCAAAATTCTCATCATATTCAATGCACTTTGTATGAAAGTTTTTACTACATTTATCTTGGATGCCTATCATATTAGGACTAGTTTTATAACCAAAGCACATTACCATGCTGTTCTAAAAGACTCTCAAAAGGATATAAGTGAAGCATGAGAGATCAACAATTTCTACAAAATAAAATCACCACCGTGCTCTAAAAGATATAAGTGAAGCACTAGAGCAAACTGTTTATCTCAAAAGATATAAGTGAAGCACATAGAGTGTTCTAACAAATTCTAGGCCATATTTATCTCTCTCAAAAAGGTGTGTCCAGCAAGGATGATTGTGGCAAACTAACAAGCAAAGACTCAAATCATACATGACGCTCCAAGTATAACACATATCATGTGGTCAATAAAAATATAGTCCCGAGTATAGTTACCGATAGATGAAGACGAAAGAGGGGATGCCTTCCCTGGGCATCCCCAAGCTTAGGCTCTTGCCATTCCTTGTTCCATAGTCCATCAAAGCTATACTCAAAACTTGAAAACTTCACAACACAAAACTTAGCCAAAAAATCTCGTGAGCTCCGTAAGTATAAGAAAACAAACCACCACTCAAAGGTACTGTAATGAACTCATTCTTTTGTTTATATTTGTGTTAAACCTACTGTATTCCAACTTCTCTATGATTCATATCCTCCAATACTACTAATAGATTCATCAAAATAAGCAAACAACACACGAAAAACAGAATCTGTCAAAAACAGAATAGTGTGTAGTAATCTGTAGCTTTCACATACTTCTGTAACTCCAAAAACATTGAAATAAATTGGTAAACGTGAGGAATTTGTCTATTAATCATCTGCAAAAAGAATCAACTAAATAGCACTCTCCAGTAAAATCTGGTGACTATTCTAGCGAGCGCTAACGTTTCTGTTTTTTACAGCAAGATCATATAAACTTCACACAAGTCTTCCCAAAGGTTCTTCTTGCACAAATAGTAATTAAAACACAAAACCACATCTAAACAGAAGCTAGATGCAATATTTATTCCTAAACAGAAGCAAAAACAAAGAAAATGAAATTGGGTTGCCTCCCAACAAGCGCTATCGTTTAACGCCCCTAGCTAGGCATGATACAAGGATAGATCTAGGTATTGCCATCTTTGGAAGGCAATCCATAAGTGGCTCTCATAATAGATTCATAAGGTAATTTAATTTTCTCTCTAGGAAAGTGTTTCATGCCTTTCCTTAATGGAAATTGGAATCTAATATTTCCTTCCTTCATATCAATAATTGCACCAATCGTTCTAAGGAAAGGTCTACCAAGAATAATATGACATGAAGGATTGCAATCTATATCAAGAACAATGAAATCTACGGGCACATAATTCCTATTGGCAACAACAAGAACATCATTAATCCTTCCCATATGTCGTGGTTTTGTCACGGCAGATGTCCTAGCAAAAGGACTTAGTCGTGAGGCCATCGCTATGGGTTAGCTTAAAGGGGTTAAAGCAGACAAGGACGCAAGGGTTTATACTAGTTCGGCCCCTCTGATGAAGGTAAAAGCCTACTTCTAGTTTGGGATGGTATTGCTAGGGTTTCGATAACCAGGGAGCGGTTACACTTTGCATGTGTCTCGAGTTGTTGTTCTCTGTCCTTGAACCGTCGCCGGGTCGTCCCTTTATATACATGAGGTGACACCCGGGCCGGTATACAGAGTCCCGAGGCCGGCTCATAAACGTGTCCAGCTCGGTCTCTATCTTTCCTATCTTACAACACAAGTTTACACGACGTATGGTAGTTTACAAAACATGGGCCCTAACACCTCTTGGGCTTTAAGCCTTCTGGAATAAAGCGTCATGCTCCATGCTCCGCTAGGCTTCAGTAGAAGTAATATTGACAGGCATAAACCGGCCCCTCCTGGGCGGTTTATACCCAGTAGTAATATCCCTGCATTAGGCCCCAGATTGATTTGAACCTGTTCATGTCAATCTTTCAACGTCTTGTAAAGACTTCACCATTTCATAGCTTCAAGTGCTTCATAAACCGCCGTGACGTCATCTTCCTGGATCACATTAAACCGTCATGACATCATCTGCCCATTTAATACTCGTACCTGTTTTGATTTTCCACTCATTAAAAGTTCCGAAGATCGAGGCAACAGTATCTTGCCATATCTACTTTTTCCGGCTCCTCGATCTCCGCACCTGCCGTTTCATTTTCGGCTTATAAATAGGGCAGAGGGGCATCTCCTTTTTCCCACTTGCTCCTTTGCCTCTTCTTCTTCCTTGCGCCCGCTCGTGCTCAAGCTCTGCCACCGTCGTCGGGCCCTGCATCTTCATCAAGCTTGGCCGCTGTATCAACCTGGTTGGATCAGAAAAACGCCGTCTCGCCTCCGCATCCGTTGACTCGGGTAAGTTCTTTCTTTCCCCTTACATAGATCTCAGTAGGGTTTCTTCTCCCCACGAGCTCACGGACAGGTGCTATTCTTCGTCATGGCTCCATTAATTAGTGTAGATCTAATCCTCTTGTTTCACAGCCGTAGTAATAATTCCGCTTCGTTAGTATGCCTTTATTCTTCCTCAATAGTACTAGTTTAGACTGCGTCTGTTAGAACCCTTGTTGCGTCCGTTGAATATAAACTGGATACTTCTGAATTTCTAACATGCTGTTAGATCCGCAGCTTTATCACCGTGTCGGTGTACAAAAAGGGGGGGGGGGAATACACTTTTTGTACCCCTATGACTGTGCACGGGCAGTCTGAGCCACGGGCACCACCACACCAAGCACGACAAGGGAGGTAATGCAGGGTAAGACCGAAGCTCGATGGAACTGAAGCCCAAAGCCAAGACCACAAAGAGCAAAGGGACGAAGCGGGATCCCCCGGCAAGATCCTTGCCGGGAGCCGGTTTTAGCAGCCCCGGCAAGATCCTTGCCGGGGCCGGCTTTAGCAGCCCCGACAAGACCCTTGCCGCGGCAGTTTGCCCCACGCCTGCGGAGCAAATCCCCCTTGAGTCCACTGCCCCCATGGGGCAAGGACTCGGGAGACATCCCCCTAGTGGCATGCAGATCTTTGTGAAGACATTCAAGATCAGATACACACTAAGAAGACGGCGACCCTTGGCGGGATCCTAGCCAAGGAAGACCACAAGACCTCCGGCAAGCACCTTGCCGGGGATGATAGCAGGCGCCGCGGCAAGACCCTTGCCGGGGCCCCGGCAAGGCCCTTGCAGAAGACATCCGCAGGGCCACCATCAGGCCCACACAAACTAAGCCTCCACCGCCCCATGCAGCTGCCGACCCAACCAGCTGGGCAGGCACCTGCGTGGCAACATGCAGATCTTTGTGGAGACCCACCATTGCGCCACATCAGCTGCCTGCCTGCCTACATGGCATCTCAGGCACCGTTGGCCAGGGTGCGTGTCGACACAAGAAGGAGCGGCGACGGACAAGACGGATGTCTCCCCCGTCCCCGATAAAGCAAGGACACCTAAGCAAGACGCATTAAATGCACCTTGTCATGTAATGCGAGGGATAACCTCGCATCACTGTACCCTTTCCACCTTCTGTGTGCCACTATGGCAACCCCTTTTCCCTATAAAAGGAGGCCCGAGGCGACCAGGAGGAGGATTCGGCTTTTTGGACCTCCTCACGCCCCATAGCTAGCTGAAGAACACAGATATACAATCCACCAAAGCAGGAGTAGGGTTTTACGCGTCCTCGCGGCCCGAACCTAGGTAAAGGAACCGTGTGCTATCTATTGGATCCGCAATTCTCTCAACCCCGCGCCCCGCAACCGTAGTAGGGATTCTTGTGATCCCATAGGTGTCGATCCAATACCCCGACATCTTTGGCACGCCAGGTAGGGGATGCGCAGTTGTGAGAACCGGCTTTAGCAGTCAGTTTGACGCTTCTTCATCATCATGGCGCCCAAGAAGAAGACGACGATGGCGGTTGGCCAGTCAGAAGCCGGACAGCCCGTCCCGACGCGGGCGAGCAGCGGACCGTTCGCGGAAAGGACCCGGGGCGCTGCTCGCGAACACCAACGCCGTCCCAGCAGCCGGAGTTTGGGAGGTGGCGTTGTTTGTGCGCCTGGTAACGGGCCACACACCGTCGGATCCGAAGACAGAGCCAGGCCCTCCGCGAGTGGCGCGGGGCCTTCCAAGGTCGCTGCCGCATCACTCGAAGGCGACGCAAGGGCCTCCAGGACTCCCACGCCGGCGCCAACAACACGCTCCTCCCAAGTAGCGCGCGACGAACGGCGTCATCGCGCCGAAGATCCCGGGCGTCGCCACGGGAAGAGCCCCGAGCGCCACTCCCAAGACGTAGAAGACCTGCCCGCCCGCTGAAGCGCTGGTGGAAACGGCATGCGACCGCGGGATCGTGACAGAGCTCCTCCTGACATGGTCAGGGGTCGAAGCGCGTCGCAGTCCGTGCAGGTTTCGCTACCGCTAACCCTAGCCGAAGCCCTGGCGCGCGCACAGTTGCTCCTCGACTTCCCTCCCATTACGGGGAAACTTGACGAATGGACAGCCACCATCCGAAGCCTTTGTCGCAGTCTCCAACAAGGATGAACCAAGTCTAGCGAGGCCCCCGGGTCGACGTTCCGATGGGGTCCCACGCACCAGCGGCGGGAGGACCGGCGGCACCGCGGCCACGGTGCATTCGCCTCCTCCTCGCCCGGTACCGCGTGTGTAGACTCGACGAGACATCGCGGGTGACGTCATCTCCATAGCGTCGTCCGACCCATGGACCCGCGACGACCAGCATCAAGTTCTTCAGGAGCGAGCTCATGAAGACGCTCGGACCACCATCGAGCGCCGGCGCGGAGCGCGCCACCAGTCAGACAGGCGAGCAGGGCCTGCTGTGGACCGCCCGGCACCGGAGAGCCCTGGAGGTCTACCTTACGAGGTAGGCTATCCGGCTTTTACCCGCGAGCTGCGGCAGTTCCAGTGGCCCACTCACCGCACCTTCAAGCTTGACGTTGGCGAGAAGTACAACGGCAAGACCCACCCGTGGGAGTTCCTCAGCATCTACACCATCGCGATGCAAGCTGCCGGAGCCCGCGACGATAAGGTGCTTGCGAATTACTTTCCATTGGCTCTTAAACCCAACGCCATGACATGGTTGATGCACTTGCCGGTGGACTCTATTTTCTCCTGGTCGGATTTGTGCCATGAGTTTGTTGGCGCTTTTACTGGGGGTCACCAAGCCCATGGCCAAGCAAGTGACCTGCATGTCATTCCCCAGAAGGAAGGCGAGAGTTTGCGCAAGTATATACAGAGGTTCAGCCGGGTACAGTACAATATCCCCGATGTTCACCCTGCCGCCATCATCAGCGCGTTCCATCAGAACGTGCGTAACCGCAAGATGCGTGAAGAACTGGCAATGACCAAGGTGAAAGATGTGGCGGAACTCTATGTTCTTGCTCACAGATGTGCCCGGGCTGAAGAGGGAAGGAAGTACCCTGGTGAAGACGCCGGCGTGGAAACCGACTCTTCAGATGAGGATACTGCCGCCCCGGCAAAGAAAGGCCGGCACCGCAACAGGAAGCGCAAGGGTAAAGCCATGCTTGTCGTCGAGGGATCTGATGACGCCAGCTCCGCCAAGAAAACCAAGGCAGATGACCCCAGCAAGGAAATTGCCGGGTGTGTCGCCTGCGGGCCTTGGCGGCTGCCGAGAAGCCAGGAAACTCCGACAAGCAATACTGCAAGATCCATCGCACCAAAGGCCATCATCTCCAGAACTGCCGACAGGTTGAGCTCCTTGCTAAAAAGCAGAGGGCTGAATATGAGAGGCGGGACAAGGAGAAGGGCCGGGACGGTGCTGAGGGGTTCGGCAAGAAGCGTGATGGCCAAGCAGGCCGTCGCGGCAAGGATAAACAACAGGAGAGCCTGCCCGGGGCCGTGACAGAAAGCCAGAAGATGACGATCACGAAGAGGCGACGAGTCCGGCGACCACGAGTTTCAGAAAGCCACGGAGGCCATGTGCGTCGATGGCGGTGCCTCGCTGCATACCTCTCACCGCCAGCTTAAACAGTGGGTGCGTGAGATTACAGCGGCGGAGCCATCGTTTGGTGCCCAAAAGCCGCTGAAATGGTCCGGCACGCCTATCATTTTTGACGCTGAGGATCACCCTGATCGCACTACTGCGGTCGAGTGCTTGCCGTTGTTGGTTTCACCAACAATACGCAACCTTAAGGTGACAAAGATGCTGCTCGATGGCGGGGCCGGTCTGAACTTAATATCGCCTACCGTGGTCGAGAAGCTGCAGATTCCTGACGGAGACCTCGAAGAGACGGGCATGTTTTAGGGGGTCAACCCGGGAAGAAGTCAACCAAAGGGGAAGGTCACGCTGCCCGTGACTTTTGGAAGTGATCTGAACTACAGGACAGAAAGGATCGTGTTCGATGTTGCCAAGATCCCCTTGCCTTACAACGGGATCCTTGGCCGCCCAGCACTGGCCAAGTTCATGGCAGCATCACACTACGCCTACAACACCCTGAAGATGCCAGGACCTGTGACGATCATCACCATCCCCTCCGATAAGAAAGATGCACTGATTTGTGCTGACCAACTATACCAGCAAGTAGTTGCAGCAGCTGCCGCCACGAGGGCACTTGCTCCTGCCATTGGAGCCCCGGAAGGGAAGAAGAAGAAGACCGGTGAGACCTCGGGCACCCACTCCGGCAAGCACACCTCTTCGGAGTGTTGTGCTCCCATCGAGGACGTGCCAGAGAGCTCCACCGGCAAGAAGAAGACCGGTGAGACCTCGGACACCCACTCCGGCAAGCGCACCTCTTCGGAGTGTCGCGCTCCCGTCGAGGACATGCCAGAGATCTCCACCGGCAGAAACAAGAAGTCCAGGGCCACGCCGCCGGGAACCAGGAAGGTTTCTGTCAAGGAGGACGGCACAGGAGGGGCTTTCACCATAAGCTCCACCCTTGGCGACAAATAGGAAGACGTGCTCGTCACCTTCCTGCGGGCGAATGTCGATGTGTTTGCATGGCAAGCATGCGACATCCCCGGCGTTCCCAGGGAGGTGATTGAGCACCACCTTGCTGTCTGTCCTCATGCGCGAACCGTCAAGCAGAAGGTCAGGAAGCAAGCTTTGGAACGACAAGAGTTCATCACAGAGGAGATCCGGAAACTAGAAGCAGCGGGTTTGGTAAGAGGAGTGCTCCATCCGACGTGGTTGGCCAATCCAGTGGTAGTGCGCAAGGCAAATGGGAAGTGGAGGTTGTGTATTGTTACACAGATATCAATAAGGCTTGTCCCAAGGACCCCTTCCCATTGCCGCGCATCGACCAGATTGTTGACTCCACGGCTGGGTGTGACCTGTTGTCATTCCTCGATGCCTACTCCGGCTACCACCAGATCTTCATGGCAAGAGAAGACGAAGAGAATACAACATTCATCACCCCATGTGGTACATACTGTTTTGTATGAATGCCTTTCGGGTTGAAGAGTGCTGGCTCGACGTTTGCAAGGGCAGTCCAGATTGGTTTCGAACCCCAGCTCCATAGAAATATGGAGGCTTATATGGATGATATAGTGGTCAAAACCAAGAACAGGGCAACCCTTATACCGGATTTACAAGAAACATTTGTAAACCTACGCAAGATCAACCTCAAGCTGAACCCTGAGAAGTGCGTCTTCGGCGTCCCATCCGGCAAGCTTCTCGGGTTCTTTGTGTCGCAGCGTGGGATAGAGGCCAATCCGGACAAGATCAGAGCTATAGAACAGATTGAAGCACCCAAACAAGTCAAGGATGTGCGTCGGCTTGCTGGCTGCGTTGCCGCTATGAGCAGATTCATTTCCAAGTCTGTTGAGCGCGCCCTTCCCTTTTTCAAGATTTTGAAAAAGGCAGGCCCGATGGAGTGGACGCTAGAAGCTGAAGCAGCATTACAAGACTTGAATAGGTATCTTTCCTCCACGCCAGTACTAGTTGCGCCTAGGCCACAAGAACCGTTGCTGCTATACCTGGCGGCAACGAACCAGGTGGTCAGTGCCGCACTAGTGGCGTAGAGAGAAATTGATGATGAGGTGATAGCAGTGACAGAGCCTGATGCCATTGGTGCACAGACGACACGGCCGGTTGGATTGCAGCCAAGGAAGAAAATGATGCAGCACCCGGTCTACTTTGTTAGCTCCCTCTTGCAGGGGCTAGATCAAGGTACTCCGGTGTGCAAAAATTGCTCTTCGGCCTTCTTACGGCCTCTAGGAAGCTGCGTCACTACTTCCAGGCGCACGAGATCACTGTCGTCACTCGCCTCCCTCTACAACGGATATTGCACAATCCAGATGCAACAGGAAGAATTGTAGAGTGGGCACTGGAGCTGTCCAGCTTTGGCCTCAAGTTTGAAAGTACCTCGACAATTCAAAGCTGAGTCCTGGCGGAATTCGTTGTAGAATGGACCGCGACGCCTGATGAAGAAATCTAGGAAACTGCTCTCCCCGGCAAAGAGGCGAGTTGCGACTGGATCATGTACTTTGATGGAGCTTTCTCCTTACAGGGCGCCGGGGCTGGCGTACTGCTGGTCGCGCCCACTGGAGAGCACCTCAAGTACGTGGTCCAGATGCACTTCCCCAGCGAGGTATCAACGAACAATACTACTGAGTATGAGGGGCTGCTTGCTGGTCTTAGGATCACGATAGACCTCGGAATCAAGAAACTCGTTGTCAGGGGCGATTCGCAGCTTGTCGTCAAACAAGTCAACAAAGATTACCAGAGCCCATTGATGAAGGCCTACGTCGATGAAGTGAGAAAGCTGGAAGAGCGCTTTGATGGTATACAAGCGGAGCACGTTCCCCGAGCAAAGAACGACATCGCCGATTACCCGTCAAAGCGTCCTGCCCGCAAGCTACCTGTGGAACCAGGTACCTTTGTGCTTCAGCTTTCTCAGCCATCCGTTGATCCATCAACAGAGCAAAACAAGAGGAGGAAATCAAGGCCCGACAAGTACTTTCCTGCCGAGCTCCCCGGAGCCGCCGGCAAGGATGTTGCCGGGGACACTGAACCCGTCACGGGACGGCTAGCTCCGGCGGAGCGTCAAGCTTTTGCCGTCGAGACAGCTGCTCCCGTGGCGGAGGAAATGCCTTTAGTCCTCGCCGTCGAGCCCCAGGCTCCAGCATGGGCACAGCATACCGTCCGATTCCTCCAAACTGGGGAACTTCCTGAGGAGCAGGAAGAAGCGGAAAAAGTAGC
Source organism: Secale cereale (assembly GCA_902687465.1). NCBI lineage: Eukaryota > Viridiplantae > Streptophyta > Magnoliopsida > Poales > Poaceae > Secale > Secale cereale. The sequence goes on along the minus strand of LR738711.1, from coordinate 809,259,252 downwards.
CCGTCGGTCTGCTATGTACCAGTTTGTCGATGACGTCCTATACAGAAAGAGACCGAACGACGTGAAATTGAAGTGTATCCCTCGAGATGAAGGATTGGGGCTGTTGGCAGAGATACATGGAGGCATATGTGGATCCCACATAGGGTCAAGAGCCCTTGCCGGCAAGGCATTTCAGCAAGGCTTCTTCTGGCCCACTGCCCTCCAGGATGCGATGACACTGGTCACCAGGTGTGAAGCGTGTCAGTTCCATTCAAAGAAACTTCATCAACCAGCTCAAGCCCTTCAAACCATTCCTCTCCCCTGGCCCTTCTCGGTCTGGGTGCTCGACATACTGGGCCCTTTCCCCCGCGCTGCCGGGGGCTTTGAGTACTTGTACGTCGCAATCGACAAGTTCACAAAGTGGCCAGAGGTGGAGGCAGTGAGGAAGGTCACCGCTCAGTCAGCCGTCAAGTTCTTCAAGGGACTAGTGTGCCGTTTTGGTGTACCCAACAGGGTCATCACCGACAATGGCACGAAGTTCACAAGCCGCACCTTCATGCAATATACCCAAGACCTCGGCATCAAGGTCTGTTTCGCTTTCGTTGCTCACCCACGAAGCAATGGTCAAGCTGAGAGGGCAAACGCTGAAGTGCTGCGAGGCTTAAGGACAAAGACCTTTGACAGGCTGCACAAGAGTGGAAGGCGCTGGATTGATGAGTTGTCGACGATTCTTTGGTCGATCAGAACGACGCCAAATCGAGCCACCGGCCAGACACCCTTTGCCCTAATATACGGGGCAGAAGCAGTTCTCCCCACTGAACTCATATACGGGTCACCTCGAGTGCTCGCTTATGATGAGCTTGTGCAAGAGCAACTGCGGCAAGATGACACAACGTTCCTTGAGGAAGATCTTCTTCGGGCGGCTGTGAGAGCAGCACGCTACCAGCAAGCCTTGCGCCGCTACCATAGCCGCAAGGTCCATGCCCGAAGCTTTGAGCAAGGCGACCTTGTTCCTCGGCGCGTTCAATCGGCCAAGAATACCAACAAGTTGACGCCGAAGTGGGAAGGCCCTTATCGGGTAATACGAGTCACCAGGCCTGGCGCAGTCCGCCTGGAGACCGAAAATGCCATTCCGGTGAGCAATTCCTGGAATATTGAGCATCTTCGCAAGTTTTACCCATAAGGCGCGGCTTGCCGGGCCCCCCCGGCAAGCCACCTTTTGTACAAGCCTTGCCGGCAAGGCATGTAACCCTTTGTACAAAGCCAGGCGCATACCCTGAGCATAAATAAATGAAGCACTGACGCCCTAAGTCATAGCAGTCGAGTCTCGTCCTTGGTTAGGGTTGATAGTGCTTAGCGGCGGCTAACCCCTAGCTTAGAGGTCGAGTTTGCATCTCTTTGTCTTTCTTTTATCTCCTTTGGTTCACAGGACGCACAGATATCCTTGCCGAAACCACTTGGGGAGAAGAAAAAGGAACAGACTAGCATCCACGCCCCGGCAAGCCAGTGTTGCCGGGGGCTACAAGAGCAAAGATTTACCCACGGCAAACCAGGGTTGCCGGGGGCTGCAGCTTCAGATAAGTTCTTCATCCCTTATCATGCATTCCATTATGGACTGAGGTATGTGAAACCTCGTTCTCTTCCTTAAACTACCGTGCTCCCATAACTCTGGGCCCTAGGGCTCGTTCATGGGACCAAGTTTGGTCGTAGTTGAGGCACGAAAGGATGAAACAAGGGGCCTAAACCCACTTCATCCCTGCCTTCGCCAAAGGCGTGAGAAAGGTCGAGCGAAGTAGGGAGACGGCAAGGCCTGTTGCCGGGTGAGAAAGTGTTTATCTTAGAGATTCAAGGATTTATTCTTTGTCGTGGGTTTCACCCACAAACAAATGACCCGACAAACACCCCTTTTTCATTAAAAACATTCCACTCAGGTACAGTCCGTAGGGAATGAAAAACATGAACAAGGGGATTACAAGTTTTAAATTTAACAGATGCCCGAAGGCTTACAAACTAAAAAGAGATAAGATGTCCGTAATGCCTTTCTCGTCCCTCTCCTCAGGAGGCAGGTCAAGGAGGCGAGAAGGGCAAAAGGAGCGCCTATGCGAGCTACGGGTGGCAGAAGACACCAAGAAAACATCTTGGTGGCCGCCCAAAGGCTGGATGGTGATGGCGGCGCCGGAGGCAGAGCTCGAAGACGAGGCGGCAGGACGTCAGTACACGTCGAAGGCGTTGGCGCCCGCTTACTCCGACATGGCGACCTTGCCGCCCCCCTCTTCCTCTTCCTCTTCCGCAGCCTCCCTACGCCGGCCGCCAAGGGGACGGCCCCGAGAAGTTCAAGGAGCCGGCGACGCGGATGATGGGGTCGCCGGTGCCACCAGGAGCGGCGCCCGACACCTAGTCGGACCCGTCATCCTGCTGCCCACCGCCCTCATCGTCGCTGCCGCTGTCCTCCTCGTCACCCTCGCTCGAGGAGGAGTCTTCGTCATCAGAAGAGCTCTCCACGCAGCACCTTGCGCGAGTCCCGAAGTGCCCGAAGACCTTGACGGAAAGAAGGCCACCCTCCATCAACTTAAAATGGAGAGTGAGCCCATCCGTCAAGCTGTGGATACGAGCAAACGTCTTCCATCCCTGACGAAGATACATCACATGAGGAGCGGGGAAGTCGACGCAGACCCGCGTGCCACTGATCCCGCAGCCCCTCATGTGCAGCCGCAACGACTCCGGCGGATCCAGCTCCATCTCCCGTGCAAATGGAGTCGGGAGACGAAGGCGACGGCGCGGCGGCCGACGCAACCTGACGAAGAACTCGCAAGGGTCATTCACAACATGGCCCTCCACTGGAGGAGGAGCTGCTGGCAGGGGCGAGGCCGGCGGGCCGCCCCGTCCTCCTCTTCCCCGAGCGCCCCGGCCTCACCCACGGCCTCGCCCCCTCCCCCTTCCCCTCGTGGCCGATTCTGCCACCGCAGGTGCAGGAGAAGGAGGGACGCGTTGTCGTGCGGCGACCCTCGTCGCCACCGTTGAAGGGCCAGGATTTCCTCTCTCCATGGCGAACGGAAGAGAGGAGCAGAAGCTGAAGGAGGAAGAAGATGGAAGAGTGCGAGACGCCGCTCCTCCCCCGCTCTTTATAAAGGAACGGGGTTGGGGCTCGACCGCCCCGCTCGGCCAATCAAGACATGGAAGGCGCAGGGAGCCAGGACCGACCCACCGCCCCAACCAGCAACGGCCCGGTGTCCCGCCTCCACCGTGCGCCACCCCAAGCGCATGGGAGGCACGTGGCAGACATGCAGAACCGAGGGGACGGGTGAGGCGACCTCTCCCCACCCCGTGATCGTGGGGAGTGGACGCCTTGAGGACCGCGCCTCGGCCCCATTCAGTAAATGGGCCGCGCCTCCACGCCTCCCCCCGTTTATGGGGAAGGCGCGGAGCCACCTCTTTACTGCGACGTGACGCATGCCTGCGGAAACCGCCCCGCGCATGCCGCCCACGTCACGCACGCCCCTCCGCACTGCGCCACGCGCGCGGATCGTGGGAGGCGCAACGCGTGAAAAATCTTACCACGGTAAAAACCGTCCCGCCTGCCCACGCACCGTTCTCGGCCTAGCCCAACAACGCGTCGCGCTTATGTGTGGCCCAGGCCCGGGGGCTCCTGTCGGTGTACAAAAAGGGGGGGGGGGTACACTTTTTGTACCCCTATGACTGTGCACGGGCAGTCTGAGCCACGGGCACCACCACACCAAGCACGGCAAGGGTGGTAAGCCAGGGTAAGACCGAAGCTCGATGGAACTGAAGCCCAAAGCCAAGACCACAAAGAGCAAAGGGACGAAGCGGGATCCTCCGGCAAGATCCTTGCCGGGAGCCGGTTTTAGCAGCCCCGGCAAGATCCTTGCTGATACGTCTAAAACGTATCTATAATTTCTGCTTGCTCCATGCCACTTTTGGGTGATATTGCTATGATATTCATACACTTCCATACACTTTTGATCATATTTGGACTAACTTACTAATCCAGTGCACCCCACTGCCAGTTTCTGTTTTCGGCTGTTTTTGTATTTCAGGTTTTCACGTTACGAGAACTGCCAGGAAAAATTCAGAAAAATTATATAAAAAATCAGCGTTTCGGAAACAACCTTGCGTCCGAAGGACAGC
>LR738711.1:809239208-809254958 GCA_902687465.1 Secale cereale | reverse complement strand
CGAAGCTTCCCCGATGCCCCCCTTTGGCATATATTTAAAGCGTCCTCCGAAACCCTTAGAACATGAACTCTTTTCGCGATCCCATCTCTGTTCCGCCACCGCCGCCGCTTCCAAGATCGGGAGCACCAGGAGAACTCTTCCCGGCACCCTGCCGGAGGGGAGGATCACCACCGGGAGCTTCTCCACCACCATGGACGCCTCCCGGATGACTCGTGAGTAGTCTCCCTTGGACCATGAGTCCATGACCAGTAGCTATGTGATGTTCTCCTCCCGTTCTTGTGCTACACTAATTAGTCCTCGTGAGCTGCCCTACATGATCGAGGCACATATGTAATCCTTATGCTGTTGCTATGCTGAGTTTGCTGGGATCCGATGGATTATGAGATTATGTTCAGATTGATCTTGAGTAATATATTTGATTCACTTCTTTTATATTTATGTTCATAAGTAATTCTTGCATGTTCTCCGTTGTTATTTATTGCTTTGGCCAAGTAATACGTAGTGACTCCAAGAGGGAATGTTATGCTCGATTGTGGGTTCATGCCCCTCGATGACTAGCTTGAGTGACAGAAACATGAGTCTAGGGGATGTGCTGTTGCCACAAGGGGGAAAACAACGGTGCTTGTGCCCGCGGGTGCAAGGATTGTTTACTTTACGCAAAGTTCTTTTAATGCAGTTGTCTGTTGCTTTGAGTTTACACTATGGGTGGGACTCGCAACTTAATACCAGCGAGATGTTCTGGATAGATATCTCAAGGTGGATGATTAGTAGTAGGCATTGATGGATTTCGGTCTACTTACTTTGGCGTACCGCCCATGCTTTGAACCTCAACCTTTCTTGCAATGTAGTCAGCATTTGTTTGCGTTCGTGGTCCTGTCAATTGCCCAGCTGTAATTTGTTTACCTCACATAGCTGTTTCATCGTCTTTTGGGAGAGAGACATCACTAGTGAACATCATGAGACTCCGGTCCATATTACCATCATTGATCACATCCGCTATTTACTTTTCGTTATTATTTACTATTGCAAAACACTATCTATCACTACTATCATTGCTTTTAATCCTTTGTGAACTACAAGGCCGGAGGGATTGACAACCTCTCTGTACTCGTTGGGAGCAAAGTTATTTGTATCTGTGTGCAGGTCCACGTTGATTGCTAATCCGCGCCGTTAGCAGTTGACACCTACTTGTTGAACCTAGGAGTCTCTGGGGATTCGATCCTTGGCATCTTTGCTAAGGGAAAACACTTCCACAACACTGCATCTTTCACCTTCCACTTGGGGTAACCAACGAGGGGTTAGAGGCCCATCAAGGAGTATTTTCTGGCGCCATTGCCGGGGACTCCACTCTTCAGGATAGGGGAGTTGCACGCTATTTTTTACCTTTGCTTTTTAGTCTTGTTAGTTTACCTTTCAGTTTTTGCTTTAGTACCTTTTTATCGAAAATCACAAAAATAGTTATCTTGCTTGCTTGCTACTATGGGTTCCATTGAGAACACCAAGTTGTGTGACTTCACTAGTCACAACAACAATGACTTTATCAGCACACCTATCACTACACCTGCCACTTCAGCACCTTCATATGAAATTAAACCTGCTTTACTGAACTTAGTCATGAAAGAACAATTCTCCGGTGCTGGAAATGATGCTGCTTTACACTTAAACAGCTTTGTTGAACTTTGTGATATGCAAAAGTACCAAGAAATAGATGGTAATATTGTTAAGCTTAAGCTTTTTCCTTTCTCCTTGAGAGGAGGAGCTAAAATTTGGTTTCAGTCTTTGCCTAGAAATAGCATAGATTCATGGGACAAGTGCAAAGATGCTTTTATCGGAAAATACTATCCACCTGCTAAAATTATCCAACTTAGAAGTAACATAATGAATTTTAAACAGTTGGATAATGAACACGTTGCCCAAGCTTGGGAACGTATGAAATCTCTTATCAAGAACTGCCCTACTCACGGTTTGACTACTTGGATGGTTATCCAAACTTTTTATGCAGGCTTGAACTTTACCTCGCAGAACCTGTTAGATTCGGCCGCGGGAGGAACTTTTATGTCAACTACACTTGGTGCTGCCACAAAGCTTCTCGATGAGATGATGACCTACTATTCCCAATGGCACACCGAACGCGCTCCAACAGGTAGGAAGGTAAACTCGGTCGAGGAGATTTCCTCCCTTAATGAAAAAGTTGACATAATCATGTCTCTACTTTCGAAGCAATCTACTGTTGATTCTCGTGATGTTCCTTTAAATTCTTTGATTGCTCAAGAACAAGTAGATGTGAATTTTTATCTCTAGAAACAATTTTAACAACAATGCTTATAGGAGTAATTTTGGTAGCAATCCTAGACCGTTCCCCTCTAACTCTTATGGGAACAATAATGCTTATCCTAGTACCAAGAACTCCACTAATGAACTAGAGACTATGCTTAGAGATTTCATCACTACCCAAAAAGCCTTTAATAAGAGTGTAGAAGAAAAACTACATAAACTAGATGATCTTTCTTTTAAGGTAGACCATTTAGCCAATGAGGTAAAATTGCTTAAAATTAAAACTTCTCCTCTTGAGGAGAGGGAAGTCACTCCTATAAATGCTATTCAAGTGCAAATTAATGAAAACATTAGGATGATGGCTAAACTTAAAGAGAGATGGGCTAGAGAAAGGGAGGAAGATGATAGAATTAAGAGCCTTCCTACCCACCACACTGTTGCTACTATCCAAGTTGTTGAGGATGTTCAAACTCTTAGCACCCAATGTACTCCTGGTCCCATTGGACCTATTAATGGTGATGCTATGACTATAGAAACTACCAAACAAGTGAACCTAAAGGACACCACTACCACTTTACTTGATGCTCGTGACCTTGATTTTGATAATTGCACTCTTACCGAAGTTATTGATTTCCTTCACAAGATGTCTAGAGACCCCCGCACTAGCACGCTTAACCTTGCCTTTACAGAGCATATCACTAATGCTCTCATCAAAGCTAGGGAGGAGAAGCTTAGAGTAGAAGCCTCCATACCTAGAAAGCTAGAAGATGGTTGGGATCCTATGATAAAAATTAATTTGAATGACTTCTCTTGTTATGCATTATGTGATGTTGGTGCTAGTACCTCTGTTATGCCCAAAAGAATATATGATATGCTTAAATTGAAACCTTATGATTCTTGTTCTTTTGGTGTTCGTCTCGTTGATTCTTCCATAAAGAAACCTTTGGGGAGGATCGACGATGTTCTTATTGTTGTTAATGATAATTATGTTCCCGTTGATTTCACTATTATGGATATTGAATGTGATCCTTCATGTCCAATTATTTTGGGACGTCCCTTTTTACGCACCGTTGGTGCTATCATTGACATGAAAGAGGGTAATATAAAATTTCAGTTTCCTCTCAAGAAAGGGATGGAACACTTCCCTCGTAAGAAGATCAAGTTACCTTTTGAGTCCGTTGTACGGGCTAGCTATTCTTTTACTCTTGATAAAACTTGATCTCTATGCATTATGCCTAGCTTAAAGGCATAAAAGAAAGCGCTTTTGGGAGGCAGCCCACATGAATAATTTTTTTTGCTTTTGTTGTGTCTTGATGTTGTTTACTGCTATAGCATCATCGTTGTATCTTTGCTTTTCATATTTGTGCCAAGTATAGCCTCTGATTGCTAGAAAGTTCAAAAGTTGTGAGGTGCTGTCCAGGAAACAGATTCTGTCCTTGGATAGAAAAATTCGTATAAAATCACCAGATCATCTTTTTGGTCTGAATTTTTCGACAGCGTTCTGTATATAATTGTCTTTCGTGCGTATGTTCTGAGTTTTCTGATTTAAGTTGCACAAGTATCCCGAACAGATCAATTACTACCTGCTGTTCCGTTTTTCACAGATTCTATCCTGTTTTGCCTTTCCTTCATTTTGCAAATCAAGAACTTGCTTTTTCTTTGCAAAAACCTTTTGGCAATCTTGAGAAACAGTAGAACTTCAAGAATATATTTATTTCCAGCAAGGTATAATTATTTTATTAAGGGTACTAACCTCGCTAATTAGATTATGATGAGTTATGTATGAAGGGAGTTTTCAAGTGTGCGAGGGAAGATGATAAAAAGATTCAGGAGTGTCAAGCGCTCAAGCTTGGGGATGCCCCCGTGCACCCCCAAGAAATATTCAAGGAGACTCAAGCATCTAAGCTTGGGGATGCCCCCGTGCATCCCCTTCTCCATCAACATTATCAGTCGTCTTTCGTTCCGCTATATTTTTATCACTTCATGTGTTATGTGCTATGCTTGGAGCGTCTTGCTTTTAGTTTTATTTTTAGTTTTTCATAACGAGTCGGAACTCAGCATTCCTTTATGTGGGAGAGAAACACGCTCCACTTCTACCTAGAACATAACATAGAATTTTCATGTCTATCTTTGTTGTGTGTGTTCTTTGTCTTTAAATAGCTACTATCATGCTCTGCTCTTAGTATTCATGCTTATCTTTTCAAAGAGCTTTTGTTTAGTTTGTTGCTTGAACTCTCTTTAATTACCATGCTCACCTTATTAAGAGAGTTTGCTTCCGTTGCATTGGTTAATGTGTCTATGATAAAGATGCTACTTGCATGATGGTGCTTAGTTGTTCAGGTTTTCTTATGGTTAATCTCAAATAGCTGGGGGGTTCCCAATGTGTTATTGGAGTACCAACTTGGTTTGTTTGCCTATGATGTGGTATGGTTTAGTAATATCTTGCTTCGAGAATTTATTTTGATTGACTTGGCGTATGCTCACGCATATTTAAGACTGTAAAGAAAGTCTGTCAAGCCTTGATGATCTTTTATTTCTGAGTAGCAATATAACTTCCATGCCTGATTCAATGTTGCTTTGTCGCTCTGCATGATTATGACCGTCATTGCTCTCTTAGTTGGTCGCTCCCAGTCTTTTGCTAACCTCCACCTGTACTAAGCAAACTAACTTTGCAATACATAGCTCATGGGAAAGTAGCTTAAAACTATTGTGGTAAAGAATATGTTGCCTATGTATCTTATTTCTTATAAGTTGCTTGCTGAGCGGTAACCATGTTTCTGGGTACGCCATCAACTGTCATACTTTTGTTGAATATCATGTGAGTTGCTATGCATGTTCGTCTTGTCTGAAGTAAGGGTGATTTGCCGTGGGTTGAATGAGTATGCATATTGTTAGAGAAGAACATTGGGCCGCCAACCAAAGCCATGTATCATGGTGGAAGTTTTAGCTTGGACGTTGATCCTCAATCTCTTATGAGAATATGCTTATGAATTAAAGAGGAGTCCATCATCTATTTTCTATGTTGTCCTGGTATGGATGTCCTCAAGTTGAGATCTATCAAAAACGAGAAATCAAATGCGATTTATCTCCTTGGACCTTTGTACAGGTGGCATAGAGGTACCCCTTTGTGACACTTGGTTGAAACATATGTAATGCAATGATAACCCATGGAAATCCGAGCTAATCAGGACAAGGTACGAGCACTATTGGTATTCGATGCATGAGGCTTGCAACTTATAGGATGTCTTATACATGACACATATGAAATACTACTACCGTTGACAAAATTGCTTCTATGTTTTCAAAATAAAAAGCTCTAGCACTTAACCATTCTTTTATGAGTTTCTTCTTTCTTCAAGCACCAACTACTGAGAGCATGATTGTCATTCTGAGTGTAATGTGCATTGTCCCAAAGTAGCATTGTCTTTTGCATGATTGTGATATCGTTTATTTTGAAATCATTGTATCTAGTCATCACTTAAACCTTGAAGGTGCCCTTGCATTTATGTTTTGCTTCACTAAAGGGGGCAAGCTAGATATTACTTTATCATATTTACACATCAGGTTCATTGCAAATCTTTTTGATGTTTCAGTTTCATGTTGTAAAACTTTCAGTCATTTGTGATTTTCTCATGAGGCAACTTAATTACTATAGATTCATTGTCTCAGTAAGCTTTTGTCATATGACTATAAAAGTCCTATATGGTTAATAGCATGTCACCACAGAAATTATTCTTGTTATCATTTACCTACTCGAGGACGAGCATGAATTAAGCTTGGGGATGTTGATACGTCCAAAACATATCTATAATTTCTGCTTGCTCCATGCCACTTTTGGGTGATATTGCTATGATATTCATACACTTCCATACACTTTTGATCATATTTGGACTAACTTACTAATCCAGTGCACCCCAGTGCCAGATTCTGTTTTCGGCTGTTTTTGTATTTCAGGTTTTCACGTTACGAGAACTGCCAGGAAAAATCCAGAAAAATTATATAAAAAATCAGCGTTTCGGAAACAACCTTGCGTTCGAAGGACAGCCGGGGGGGGGGGCGCCTGTGCCCCCCGAAGCTTCCCCGATGCCCCCCTTTGGCATATATTTAAAGCGTCCTCCGAAACCCTCAGAACAGGAACTCTTTTCGCGATCCCATCTCTATTCCGCCGCCGCCGCCGCTTCCAAGCTCAGGAGCACCAGGAGAACTCTTCCCGGCACCCTGCCGGAGGGGAGGATCACCACCGGGAGCTTCTCCACCACCATGGACGCCTCCCGGATGACTCGTGAGTAGTCTCCCTTGGACCATGAGTCCATGACCAGTAGCTATGTGATGTTCTCCTCCTGTTCTTGTGCTTCACTAATTAGTCCTCGTGAGCTGCCCTACATGATCGAGGCACGTATGTAATCCTTATGCTGTTGCTATGCTGAGTTTGCTGGGATCCGATGGATTATGAGATTACGTTCAGATTGATCTTGAGTAATATATTTGATTCACCTCTTTTATATTTATGTTCATAAGTAATTCTTGCATGTTCTCCGTTGTTATTTATTGCTTTGGCCAAGTAATACGTAGTGACTCCAAGAGGGAACGTTATGCTCGATTGTGGGTTCATGCCCCTCGATGACTAGCTTGAGTGACAGAAACATGAGTCTAGGGGATGTGCTGTTGCCACAAGGGGAAAACAACGGTGCTTGTGCCCTCGGGTGCAAGGATTGTTTACTTTACGCAAAGTTCTTTTAATGCAGTTGTCTGTTGCTTTGAGTTTACACTATGGGTGGGACTCGCAACTTAATACCAGCGAGATGTTCTGGATAGATATCTCAAGGTGGATGATTAGTAGTAGGCATTGATGGATTTCGGTCTACTTACTTTGGCGTACCGCCCATGCTTTGAACCTCAACCTTTCTTGCAATGTAGTCAGCATTGGTTTGCGTTCGTGGTCCTGTCAATTGCCCAGCTGTAATTTGTTTACCTCACATAGCTGTTTTATCGTCTTTTGGGAGAGAGCCATCACTAGTGAACATCATGAGACTCCGGTCCATATTACCATCATTGATCACATCCGCTATTTACTTTTCGTTATTATTTACTATTGCAAAACACTATCTATCACTACTATCAATGCTTTTAATCCTTTGTGAACTACAAGGCCGTAGGGATTGACAACCTCTTTGTACTCGTTGGGAGCAAAGTTATTTGTATCTGTGTGCAGGTCCACGTTGATTGCTAATCCGCGCCGTTAGCAGTTGACACCTACTTGTTGAACCTAGGAGTCTCTGGGGATTCGATCCTTGGCATCTTTGCTAAGGGAAAACACTTCCACAACACTGCATCTTTCACCTTCCACTTGGGGTAACCAACGAGGGGTTAGAGGCCCATCACTTGCCGGGGCCGGCTTTAGCAGCCCCGGCAAGACCCTTGCCGCGGTAGTTCGCCCCACGCCTGCGGAGCAAATCCCCCTTGAGTCCACTGCCCCCATGGGGCAAGGACTCGGGAGACATCCCCGTAGTGGCATGCAGATCTTTGTGAAGACATTCAAGATCAGATACACACTAAGAAGACGGCGACCCTTGGCGGGATCCTAGCCAAGGAAGACCACAAGACCTCCGGCAAGCACCTTGCCGGGGATGACAGCAGGCGCCGCGGCAAGACCCTTGCCGGGGCCCCGGCAAGGCCCCTTGCCGAAGACATCCGCAGGGCCACCATCAGGCCCACACCAGCTAAGCCTCCACCGCCCCATGTAGCTGCCGACCCAACCAGCTGGGCAGGCACCTGCGTGGCAACATGCAGATCTTCCTGGAGACCCACCATTGCGCCACCTCAGCTGCCTGCCTGCCTACATGGCATCTCAGGCACCGCTGGCCAGGGCGCGTGTCGACACAAGAAGGAGCGGCGACGGACAAGACGGATGTCTCCCCCGTCCCCGATAAAGCAAGGACACCTAAGCAAGACGCATTAAATGCGCCTTGTCATGTGATGCGAGGGATAACCTCGCATCACTGTACCCTTTCCACCTCCCGTGTGCCACTGTGGTAACCCTTTTCCCTATAAAAGGAGGCCCGAGGCGACCAGGAGGAGGATTCGGCTTTTTGGAGCTCCTCACGCCCCATAGCTAGCCGAAGAACACATATATACAATCCACCAAAGCAGGAGTAGGGTTTTACGTTTCCTTGCGGCCCGAACCTGGGCAAAGGAACCGTGTGCTATCTGTTGGATCCGCTCTTCTCTCAACCCCGCGCCCCGCAACCGTAGTAGGGATTTTTGTGATCCCATAGGTGTCGATCCAATACCCCGACACACTGTTTTTACAAAACCTGTTTTTCCAAAACTCCAGATCTGTAACCTTCATGTTCTCAGTGGCGGTTTAACTTTTAAATAAGACTATAAACCGGTAGATACCATTAGGCCCCTGCTTAAACCGCCATTGTAAATACCTTTGAAACACTGCCGCTTTCAACTTTGCATAAATCATAAACCGGCACTTCATTATATTTCAGTTGCCCATTCAAAATGGCAAAACAAGCCAAGCAGTTCACTTCCTGCAACTGGGTCCAGTCCCGGATTACTGAGGAAGAGTTGCAGAAACGGGCTAAAATCGGCGCTTTAGGTCCAAAAAATGTCCTCCACTGGAGAGTCCCTAGACCGGAGTGCCCTCCAGAACCCAAAGAAGGAGAAGTCATTGTATTTCTTGATCATTTAGCCCGGGGATTCAGTCCTCCCGGGTCAAACTTTTTCCGTGATGTGCTAGCTGATTTTCAACTCCATCCACAAGACATTGGGCCCAATTATGTGTCCAACATCTGCAATTTCCAAGTTTTCTGTGAAGCTTATCTGCAAGAGGAGTCATCAGTCGAATTATTCCGGGATTTCTTCCATTTAAACCGTCGCACGGAATTTTCTGACGGTCCAAACACTGAGCTCAGCGAGATGTCCATTCAGAAGAGAAAGGACGTCAGTTTTCCTCACGCCAATCACCACAGCCACCCTAAAGAATGGAATCAAACTTGGTTTTATTGTCTAGATACTTCTCCAGAAGGTGAAAATCCTCTGCCGGTTTATCGTTCTCATCGACTGTCTGAGAATCACCCCTTTCCTCAATGGCTAAGCGCTCAAGAACGAGCCAAATATGCCCCTCAACTATCAAAGCTCAAGGCCTTCACCGCCAATGGTTTAACACGGGTTGACTTTGTTCGTTGTTGGATTTCCTGGAGTATTCTCCCGCTAAGCCGGCTCTCCGGATTGATATGCGAATATACACCGAACCCCAAAGATCCTCTGCGCCATACATAAGCTGTACTAACAGAAAATGAGATCAACGAGTCTGTTAAGAAAATGCTGAATGAACCGGTAGAAACCTGCAGTCAAACTGGGATGGCTCCCTTTTGCGAGTTCAACAAACCGCCATCGGTAAAGTTTTCCTCTGCCTTGTTTGCCTTATTCCCGCATGTCTTTAATACTTCTTCTGAATGACTTCATAATCTTCAAAAGAGTAATGACCCATTTTGGAAAAAGAAAGTCTAGGATAAACCAGCTAAGGTGCCTCGCCAAAAAACTAAAGCTGTTAAGAAGGCCGTCAGGAAGAAAACTACTGCCGTATCTGAATCCAATTCGGAGGATGATGAACCGGCCTTAGAGGTATTACTTGACTCTCTTGACTCTCTTGGCTCTCTTGGCTCTCTTTTCTTGCATGTTACTAACAATGGTTGTACCCAGGAGCACGCTGAAGGCAGCAAGGCAGATGATGTTGAGGTAATTACTCTTTCTTCCGGTTCAGAACCTCTACCAACACCAAAAATTCGACGAACAAGCCGGAAAGTACAGTTTTCTCACCCTTTCGCTTATTTGGATCCAAACTTCATTTTGAAGAAACAACAACATGAGGCTCGCCGCACCACGCGGCACAGTGGCCATGCCATTGAATCCATTGGTTTACCACATACACCGGCCCGGAGACGTCGCTCAGAGGTTTTATATACTCCAGATCCTCTTTATCCCAAAGCAGGTCATATTCGTCATCTTCTTAATCCGTCTGATACGAATTATCAGGAAACTCCTCATTCATCATCTGGCGAATCAACAGCCACATAGATTCCTCCTCTTAAGACTGTTCATGGGTAGGTTTTTCCATTTTTGCCGCTTTAACCTCTTTCTTTACTCCTCTGACTATCATAATATTTGCAGCAAGCCCAAGCCTAGTAAAAAGGCTAAACTTAATAAACCGGTAGGTGATGACATGATTCCTGAACCGGCAAAAGATCTTGAACCTGTTGAACCTGGTGAAGAAAATGTTGATATTCTACATGATGATCCTGTTGGGAAACGTAGTATTTTCAAAATTTTCCTACGATCACGCAAGATCCATCTACTAGATGCATAGCAACGAGGGGGAGAGTGTGTCTACGTACCCTCATAGACCGGGAGCGGAAGCGTCAAGTGACGCGGTTGATGTAGTCGAACTTCTTCGCGATCCAACCGATCAAGCACCGAACGTACGACACCTCCGCGTTCAGCACACGTTCAGCACACGTTCAGCTTGATGACGTCCCATGATCTCTTGATCCAGTTGAGCTTCACGGGAGAGTTTCGCCAGCACGACGGCGTGGTGACAGATATGATGTATCTACCGGCGCAGGGCTTCGCCTAAGCACTGCAACGGTATGACCGAGGTGTGTTTCTGTGGAGAGGGGCACCACACACGGCTAAAACAATTCAACTTGTGTGTCCTAGGGTGCTCCCCTGCCCACGTATATAAAGGAGCAAGGGAGAGGCCGGCCCTAGAGGGGGCGCGCCAAGTGTGGGGAGTCCTACTAGGACTCCCAAGTCCTAGTAGGATTCCCCTTTCCTTTTCGGAGTAGGAGAGAAGGAAAGAGGGGGAGAGGGAGAAGGAAAAGGGGGCTGCACCCCTTGTCCAATTCGGACCAGAAGGGGGGCACGCGCCTCCTTCCTTTTGGCCTCTCTCTTCTATTCCCGTAACTCTCCGGTACTCCGAAAATACTCGAATCACTCGGAACCTTTCCTATGTCCGAATATAGTCGTCCAATATATCGATTTTTACGTCTCGACCATTTCGAGACTCCTCGTCATGTCTCCGATCTCATCCGGGACTCCGAACTCCTTCGGTACATCAAAACTCATAAACTCATAATAAAACTGTCATCGAAACCTTAAGCGTGCGGACCCTACAGGTTCGAGAACTATGTAGACATGACCGAGACACGTCTCCGGTCAATAACCAATAGAGGAACCTGGATGCTCATATTGGCTCCCACATATTCTACGAATATCTTTATCGGTCAAACCGCATAACAACATACGTTGTTCCCTTTGTCATCGGTATGTTACTTGCCCGAGATTCGATCGTCGGTATCTCAATACCTAGTTGAATCTCGTTACCGGCAAGTATCTTTACTCGTTCCGTAATACATCATCCCGCAACTAACTCATTAGCTGCAATGCTTGCAAGGCTTATAGTGATGTGCATTACCGAGTGGGCCCAGAGATACCTCTCCGACAATCGGAGTGACAAATCCTAATCTCGAAATACGCCAACCCAATAAGTACCTTCAGAGACACCTGTAGAGTACCTTTATAATCACCCAGTTATGTTGTGACGTTTGGTAGCACACAAAGTGTTCCTCCGGTATTCGGGAGTTGCATAATCTCATAGTCATAGGAACATGTATAAGTCATGAAGAAAGCAATAGCAGTAAAACTTAAACGGTCATAGTGCTAAGCTAACGGATGGGTCTTGACCATCACATCATTCTCCTAATTATGTGATCCTGTTGATTAAATGACAACTCATGTCTATGGCTAGGAAACATAACCATCTTTGATCAATGAGCTAGTCTTGTAGAGGCATACTAGGGACACTCTGTTTTGTCTATGTATTCACACATGTAGTAGGTTTCCGGTTAATACAATTCTAGCATGAATAATAAACATTTATCATGATATAAGGAAATAAATAATAACTTTATTATTGCCTCTAGGGCATATTTCCTTTAGTTTCCCACTTGCACTAGAGTCAATAATCTAGATCACATCACCATGTGATTAACACCAATAGTTCACATCGCCATGTGACTAACACCCATAGTTCTCATCGCCATGTGACCAATACCCAAAGGGTTTACTAGAGTCAACAATCTAGTTCACATCCTCATGTGATTAACACCCAAAGAGTACTAAGGTGTGATCATGTTTTGCTTCGTGAGAGAAGTTTAGTCAGCGGGTCTGTTACATTCAGATCCGTATGTATTTTGCAAATTTCTATGTCTACAATGCTCTGCATGGAGCTACTCTAGCTAATTGCTCCCACTTTTAATACACATCCAGATTGATACTTAGAGTCATCTGGATTAGTGTAAAGCTTGCATCGGCGTAACTCTTTACGACGAACTCTTTATCACCTCCATAATCGAGAAACATTTCCTTAGTCATCCAGTAACTAAGGATAATTTTGACCGATGTCCAGTGATCTACTCCTGGATCACTTTTGTACCTTCTTGCCAAACTCATGGTAATGTACACAACAAGTTTGGTACACAGCATGGCATACTTTATAGAACCTATGACTGAGGCATAGGGAATGACTTTCATTATTTCTCTATCTTTTGCCGAGGTCGGGCTTTGACTCTTACTCAACTTCATACCTTACAACTCAGGCAAGAACTCCTTCTCTGACTGATCCATTTTGAACTACTTCAAAAACTTTCAAGGTATGTATTTATTGAAAAACTTTATCAAGCATCTCGATCTACCTCTATAGATCTTGAGGCTCAATATGTAAGCAGCTTTACTGAGGGTTTTCTTTGAAAAAAAAAACTCCTTTCAAACACTCCTTTATGCTTTCCAGAAAATTTCTACATCATTTTTGATCAACAATATGTCATTCACATATACTTATTGTCACACCCCAAAAAAATAGTTATTTGGAATTTTGAAAACTTTTCAAAATTTTAGCTAAGATTTTAAAATTTTCTTGGAGGGTTCTGTTTGAAGGGTGGACTTATTTGATTTAATTGTTTTGGAGGTTTTCAAAAGTTTTTCTCTCTAAAGAATCTTTGGTTTTTAGCTATTTATTTTCAAAGGCAAAAATCCTTTTCACCCCTTCTAATACCATAAAACTTCTCCAAATATTTTCTGTCACTCCAAAATTTTCCTCTCAAGTCATGCACACCTTCTGTGGTATTATTCAACTCCTTCCCACTCCACAAAAATATTCTTTCTATATATTCTAAATTCCAAAAGTGGGATTTGAATTAATCATAGTTTCTTGACATTTACAAAGGAACTATATTTTCTATGACTCTTCTGCCTCTACCAAAATTATTCCTACATATATATGGTACCCTCAACCCATTTCTCCAAAAACATTTGGTCCCACAGTTCAAAAATTTCAAACCAAATTCAATTCAAATTTGGTCCAGAAATCATATTTCTGCCCCAAACCATTTCCAAACTTCACCAAAATTCTTGGCCTCCTGGCAAACTCATTTTTGAGTAACTACACACCACCACACAAGACCCCATGATCAACCAAGTTGTTTAAGACCTCAAATCATTTCATCAAACAGTTGGCGGGCATACTGTTCCACACTGAATAAAATTCAGTTAACTGAATTTCGGCCGACAGGGACAGCGATGCCGTGCATCCATCGTCTTCCTCTTCCGCACGGCAATGTCGCCCGTTTTCATTACCGCAGCTCCCCCTGGCCCAGCGCCCAGCCACTCCACTCCGGTGAGATGGCACCGGGCCGGTGCAGCCTCCCCGGGCTCGTCCACGGCGGAGCCGAGCGGAACGCCTCGGCCATCAATCGCTCCTTTACTCCACTTCAGCGCTCATACCTACCTCCCTGCACACGCGGCATCTTCCTTCGCCTCTACGCGCAAAGGACACACCGGCCACGCCGCACGGGGCCCGTTTGACAGTCGCCGGAGCCGGCCGCTCCGCCGCGCCCGTGCGGACAGCACACCGCAAACATGTCAAGCAGGCACGAGCTCGTCCACGCGGAAGCATCGGACGAACACCACGGACCTCTTGAATGCTCCATCGCCCAGACCACCGGCCAGAACCAACCTCGGCGACCTCATTAACTCCGGCGATCTTCACCCGCTTCGGCTATCTTCGAACCGCCTATAAAAAGGGTCCCCGAGCCCCTCTAGCGCTAGCACTCGCCTCCACCACCACCCACACTCCCTCCTGACCACCCACCAGGCCCCGAGGGAGTCATCTTCTCCCTCTCCGGCCACCGCTCCGCCGCCTCTGTCCTCGAACCGAACCGAGCACGTACACCACCAGAGCAGCCCAAACTCCGTCGATCTTCCCCTTTTCCACCACCATGCCGAATCCCTATATCAATTTACCTTTCCGAGCCCTCTCCGACGAGCCACCACCTCACCCGAATCTTCGTCCGCCGGCGACGAGCTCACCGCCGTTCAGGTGACCGCCGGTGGCCACCTCCACCACCCCTGGATGCGGAAGTCCACGCTGGTCACTTTGCGACCAGCGCCGGGCCCTGAGACCTCGGCGATCGTCGCCGGCGATCGCCGCCGCTTCTCTGTACTCGCGCGCGAGCGCGTTCAAATTTTAAACCTGACGGGTGGCCCCCACCCGTCAGCTCTCTCTCTCTCTGTTTCCGTTTTAAGTGGAAGCGCACTCTGCGCTTTACGTCTTCTACTCTGGAAGACGCACTCGTTTCCGAAACGTTTTCTTTTAAAACAACTCAGGGACTTCTGTTTTACAGAAAAACCCCTGGTTTTGAAAAGCTAATAACTTTTAAAATATAAATTCAAATGAGTTGATTCTTTTTGCTAAAATTTTCTTTTCTGCTCTAGTTTATTTTAAGATTTATTTAAAAATATTTTGAGAACTTTTTCTGTTCTGTGTTTATTGTCTTATTCGAATTCAAATTTGAATTTTTCAGAAAAAGAAGAAGGAACTTTTGCTGGGATTTCTGACGGGTTTTCTCCTGATTACTTTGGACAAGGCAAGCATTATTGAACTTGAGTTATGGTGTTGCTTCCTTGCATGGTTACATAAAATGGTAGTGCATCATATATGTTGCATGTTATATCACATGTGCATGCATGGTCATGTCATGTTTGTTTTACCTTGGCTTGCATGTCACACTAGCTTGTCTGGCATACAAATGGTTACGTGAGGGCAGAGATGCTGCTGCTGGTTGGGACATGCTAGTAGGCATGGTCCTTTGTTGACACAGTGGTGTCATGTGGTACTGATGAGGAACACTGGTGTTATTTTGACAATACCTCCTGAGTCTGCCTAGATCGAGTCTTGCTCTATACACCTAGCTGTACACCGTGCTGCCACGGGTCCTTCCGAAAGGAAGGTACGGCCTAGTAAGTTGATAACCCCTGTACGGGTGCACGCCACACAGATACTACGATGAAGGTTGTAGCCTGTCATCGGGTCAGGGGCATGGGTGTTTCCGGTTGTAGCCGAGAGGGGGG
>LR738711.1:809206892-809230175 GCA_902687465.1 Secale cereale | reverse complement strand
CACCCACTGGCATTTCTTTTAAAGTCCTTTTGAGGCGTCCCTCGAGTGTCAGGCGGTTTATCTCGCCACTACTCTTGTGGACACCCACTGGCATTTCTTTTAAAGTCCTTTTGAGGCGTCCCTCGAGTGTCAGGCGGTTTATCTCGCCACTACTCTTGTGGATACCCAACTGGCATTTCTTTTAAAGTCCTTTTGAGGCGTCCCTCGAGTGCCAGGCGGTTTCTCACGCCACTACTCTTGTGGATACCCAACTGGCATTTCTTTTCAAGTCCTACCGTGATGTCGCTTGACATCCGACTGGCATTCCTTTTATCTTTTTATATTATAGTGACCAATATTTATTTGAACTAACCATGTTTCATCATGCCAAGTCTTGATATTTGTTGCATGCATATAGTATTTTATCATGGCTTTCGCTTTAGTATACCTTATGTTCATAATGTTTGCGAGTACATTCAAAGTACTCACTGGCTTGTCCCTGGCTATTTACTTGGCCAGACTTGGAGGAGGACGAACCGTTGGAGGAGAATTGCGCTAGCGAGGCCGACGCTTAGAAGGTTTCCAGTCAGCACACCTGTGTCTTGGAGTCTATCACTTGTACCATCCGTCAAGCTTCCGCCACACCAATAAATTAGTCAAGCCTCACACTGACGCTTGACCCTATGCTAGTATATCAGTGTTGAGTTCCACTACCCACTGTCATATTCCACCCGCCTAGTACGTTGAAATGTTGTAATAAACTATTGAGTCACCCTGACTCAACCCTGTGTAATATTATTGTACTGGTCATCTATATCAAGGTTGTCCACTGGCTGTGCTTGGGAGCTAGTGTGACTTAAGGCTATTCTGTGATTTATTTCTCAGAAATGAGCCTGACACTTATCAGAAAGGCTATAGTGCTCCTACTCACTTTCTTGTAAATACAGGCTTCACCGCAAGTCTGTATAAAACTATATGCTTTGATCAACTTATCAAAGCGTATATTCCAACTCTGAGATGCTTGCACCGATCCATAGATGGATCGCTGGAGCTTGCACACTTTGTCAGCACCTTTAGGATCGACAAAACCTTCTGGTTGCATCATATACAACTCTTCTTTAAGATATCCATTCATGAATGCAGTTTTGACATCCATTTGCCAGATTTCATAATCATAAAATGCGGCCATTGCTAACATGATTCAGACAGACTTAAGCATCGCTACGGGTGAGAAAATCTCATCGTAGTCAACTCCTTGAACTTGTCGAAAACCTTTCACAACAAGTCGAGCTTTGAAGACAGTAACATTACTGTCAGCGTCAGTCTTCCTCTTTTAGATCCATTTATTTTCGATGGCTTGCCGATCATCGGGCAAGTCAACCAAAGTCCACACTTTGTTCTCATACATGGATCCCATCTCAGATTTCATGGCCTCAAACCATTTTGCGGAATCTGGGCTCATCATCGCTTCCTCATAGTTCGTAGGTTCATCATGGTCCAGTAACATGACTTCCAGAACCGGGTTGCTGTACCACTCTGATGCAGAACGAACTCTGGTTAATCTACGAAGTTCAGCAGAAACTTGATCTGAAGTTTCATGATCATCATCATTAGCTTCCTCACTAATTGGTGTAGGAATCACTGGAACTAGTTTCTGTGATGTTCCACTTTACAATTCGGGAGAAGGTACAATTACCTCATCAAGTTCTAATTTCCTCCCACTCACTTCTTTCGAGAGAAACTCCTTCTCTAGAAAGGATCCACTCTTAGCAACAAAGACCTTGCCTTCGGATCTGTGATAGAAGGTGTACCCAACAGTTTCTTTTGGGTATCCTATGAAGATTTACTTCTCCAATTTGGGTTCGAGCTTATCATGTTGAAACTTTTTCACATAAGCATCGCAGTCCCAAACTTAAAGAAATGACAGCTTAGGTTTCTCGTCAAACCACAGTTCATACGGTGTCATCTCCATGGATTTAGATGGTGCCCTATTTAACGTGAATGTAGCTGTCTCTAATGCATAACCCCAAAAGCGATAGTGGTAGATCGGTAAGAGACATCATCGATCACACCATATCTAATAAAGTATGGTTATGACGTTCGGACACACTATTACACTGTGGTGTTCCAGGTGGCGTGAGTAGTGAAACTATTTCACATTGTTTTTACTGAAGGCCAAACTCGCTAACTCAAATATTTTACCTCTACGATCATATCGCAGAAACTCTTATTTTCTTGTTACGATGATTCTCCACTTCACTCTGAAATTCTTTGAACTTTTCAAATGTTTCAGACTTGTGCTTCATTAAGTAGATGTACCCATATCTGCTCAAATCATCAGTGAAGGTCAGAAAATAACGATACCCGCCGCGAGCTTCAACACTCATTGGTCCACATACATCTGTATGTATGTTCTCCAACAAATCTGTTGCTCGCTCCATTGTTCTAGAGAATGGAGTTTTAGTCATCTTGCCCATGAGGCATGGTTCGCAAGCACCAAGTAATTCATAATCAAGTGATTCCAAAAGTCCATCACTATGGAGTTTCTTCATGCGCTTTACACCATTATGACCTTAACGGCAGTGCCACAAATAAGTTGCACTATCATTATTAACCTTGCATCTTTTGGCTTCAATATTATAAATATGTGTATCACCACGATCGAGATCCAACAAACTATTTTCATTGGGTGTATGACCATCGAAGGTTTTATTCATGTAAACAGAATAACTATTATTCTATGACTTTAAATGAATAACCATATTGCAACAAATATGATCAAATCATATTCATGCTCAACACAAATGCCAAATAACATTTATTTAGGTTTTACACTAATCCTGTAAGTATAGGGAGTGTGCGATGATGATCATATCAATCTTGCAACCACTTCCAACACACATCGTCACTTCACATTTAACTAGTCTCTGTTCATTCTGCAATTCTCGTTTCGAGTTACTAATTTTAGCAACTGAACCGGTATCAAATACCCAGGGGTTGCTATGAACACTAGTAAAGTACACATCAATAATCTGTATATCAAAATATACCTTTGTTCACTTTGCCATCCTTCTTATCCGCCAAGTATCTAGGGCAGTTCCACTTCCAGTGACCATTTCCTTTGCAGCAGAAGCACTTAGTTTCAGGCATGAGTTTTAGCTTTGGGTTTCTTCACGGGAGTGACAACTTGCTTGTCATTCTTCTTGAAGTTCCCCTTCTATCCCTTTGCCCTTTACTTGAAACAAGTGGTCTTGTTAACCATCAACACTTGATGCTTTTTAATGATTTCTACCTTCGCCGACTTCAGCATCGCGAAGAGCTCGGGGATTCCTTTCGTCATCCCTTGCATATTATAGTTCATCACGAAGTTCTACTAACTTGGTGATAGTGACTAGAGAACTTTGTCAATTACTATCTTATCTGGAAGATTAACTCCCACTTGATTCAAGTAATTGTAGTACCCAGACAATCTGAGCACATGCTCACTGGTTGAGCTATTCTCCTCCATCTTGTAGGCAAAGTACTGTCAGAAGTCTTATACCTCTCGACACGGGCATGAGTATGAAATACTAATTTCAACCCTTGGAACATCTTATATGCTCCGTGGCGTTCAAAACGTTTTTGAAGTCCCGGTTCTAAGCCGTAAAGCATGGTGCACTTAAACTATCAAGTAGTCATCATACCGAGCTTTTGTCAAAACGTTCATAACGTCTACATCTGCTCCTGCAATAGGTCTGTCACCTAGCGGTGCATCAAGGACATATTTCTCTGTGCAGCAATGAGGATAATCCTCAGATCACGGAACAATTCCGCATCATTGCTACTAACATCTTTCAACTTAGTTTTCTCTAGGAACATATAAAAAATAAACGGGGAGCAACATCGTGAGCTATTGATCTACAACATAGATATGCTAATACTACGAGGACTAAGTTCATGATAAATTAAAGTTCAATTTAATCATATTAATTAAAGAACTCCCACTTAGATAGACATCCCTCCGGTCATCTAAATGATCACGTGATCCAAATCAACTAAACCATGTCCGATCATCATGTGAGATGGAGTAGTTTCAATGGTGAACATCTTATGTTGATCATATCTACTATATGATTCACGCTCGACCTTTCGGTCTCTAGTGTTCGGAGGCCATATCTGCATATGCTAGGCTCGTCAAGTTTAACCCGAGTATTCTACGTGTGCAAAACTGGCTTACACCCGTTGTATTTGAACATAGAGCTTATCACACCCGATCATCACGTGGTGTCTCAGCACGACGAACTTTCGCAATGGTGCATACTCAGGGAGAACACTTATACCTTGAAATTTAGTAAGGGATCATCTTATAATGCTACCGTCGAACTAAGAAAAATAAGAAGCATAATAAGATAAACATCACATGCAATCAAAATATGTGACATGATATGGCCATCATCATCTTGTGCTTTTGATCTCCATCTCCAAAGCACCGTCATGATCACCTTCGTCACCGGCGCGACACCTTGATCTCCATCGTAGCATCGTTGTTGTCTCGCCAACTATTGCTTCTACGACTATCGCTACCGCTTAGTGATAAAGTAAAGCAATTACATGGCGATTGCATTTCATACAATAAAGCGACAACCATATGGCTCCTGCCAGTTGCCGATAACTTTACAAAACATGATCATCTCATACAAACCGTATATCTCATCATGTCTTGACCATAACACATCACAACATGCCCTGCAAAAACAAGTTAGACTTCCTCTACTTTGTTGTTGCAAGTTTTACGTGGCTGCTATGGGCTTAGCAAGAACCGTTCTTACCTACGCATACAAAACCACAACGATGTTTCGTCAAGTATGTGCTGTTTTAACCTTCACAAGGACCGGGCGTAGCCACACTTGATTCAGCTAAAGTGAGAGAGACAGACACCCGCCAGTCACCTTTAAGCAACGAGTGCTCATAACGGTGAAACTAGTCTCGCGTAAGCGTATGCGTAATGTCGGTCCGGGCCGCTTCATCTCACAATACCGCCGAAGCAAAGTATGACATGCTGGTAAGCAGTATGACTAGTATCGCCTACAACTCATTGTGTTCTACTCGTGCATATCATCTACGCATAGACCTAGCTCATGATGCCACTGTTGGGGAACGTAGTATTTTCAAAAGTTTCCTACGATCACGCAAGATCTATCTACTAGATGCATAGCAACGAGGGGGAGAGTGTGTCTACGTACCCTCGTAGACCGGGAGCGGAAGCGTCAAGTGACGCGGTTGATGTAGTCGAACTTCTTCGCGATCCAACCGATCAAGCACCGAACGTATGGCACCTCCGCATTCAGCACACGTTCAGCTTGATGACGTCCCACGAGCTCTTGATCCAGTTGAGCTTCACGGTAGAGTTTCGTCAGCACGACGGCGTGGTGACGGATATGATGTATCTACCGGCCCAGGGCTTCGCCTAAGCACTGCAACGGTATGACCGAGGTGTGTTTCTGTGGAGAGGGGCACCGCACACGACTAAAACAATTCAACTTGTGTGTCCTAGGGTGCCCCCCTGCCCCCGTATATAAAGGAGCAAGCGAGAGGCCGGCCCTAGAGGGGGCGCGCCAAGTGTGGGGAGTCCTACTAGGACTCCCAAGTCCTAGTAGGATTCCCCTTTCCTTTCCGGAGTAGGAGAGAAGGAAAGAGGGGGAGAAGGAGAAGGAAAAGGGGGCTGCACCCCTTGTCCAATTCGGACCAGAAGGGGGGCACGCGCCTCCTTCCTTTTGGCCTCTCTCTTCTATTCCCGTAACTCCCCGATACTCCGAAAATACTCGAATCACTCGGAACCTTTCCTATGTCCGAATATAGTCGTCCAATATATCGATTTTTATGTCTCGACCATTTCGAGACTCCTCGTCATGTCTCCGATCTCATCCGGGACTCCGAACTTCTTCGGTACATCAAAACTCATAAACTCATAATAAAACTATCATCAAAACCTTAAGCGTGCGGACCCTACGGGTTCGAGAACTATGTAGACATGACCGAGACATGTCTCCGGTCAATAACCAATAGTGGAACCTGGATGCTCATATTGGCTCCCACATATTCTACGAATATCTTTATCGGTCAAACCGCATAACAACATACGTTGTTCCCTTTGTCATCGGTATGTTACTTGCCCGAGATTCGATCATTGGTATCTCAATACCTAGTTGAATCTCGTTACCGGCAAGTCTCTTTACTCGTTCCGTAATACATCATCCCGCAACTAACTCATTAGCTGCAATGCTTGCAAGGCTTATAGTGATGTGCATTACCGAGTGGGCCCAGAGATACCTCTCCGACAATCGGAGTGACAAATCCTAATCTCGAAATACGCCAACCCAACAAGTACCTTCGGAGACACCTGTAGGGTACCTTTATAATCACCCAGTTACATTGTGACGTTTGGTAGCACACAAAGTGTTCCTCCGGTATTCGGGAGTTGCATAATCTCATAGTCATAGGAACATGTATAAGTCATGAAGAAAGCAATAGCAGTAAAACTTAAACGATCATAGTGCTAAGCTAACGGATGGGTCTTGTCCATCACATCATTCTCCTAATGATGTGATCCCGTTGATCAAATGACAACTCATGTCTATGGCTAGGAAACATAACCATATTTGATCAATGAGCTAGTCTAGTAGAGGCATACTAGGAACACTCTGTTTTGTCTATGTATTCACACATGTACTAAGTTTCCGGTTAATACAATTCTAGCATGAATAATAAACATTTATCATGATATAAGGAAATAAATAATAAATTTATTATTGCCTCTAGGGCATATTTCCTTCAGATCCTGCTCCCATGGACCACGAAGTCTTTGTTGATCAAGAGAGTGCCCCAATGGATCGTAACGTTGATCTGGCCAGTCCTGTCCGGGCCAGCAATACTCCTGCTAGCCCGGCTAAACCCACGGCCGCTTCAACTGAAGAAGTTCAGATCACTGGATTTGGCTACACTGCTCCTAATGAACCTGTTGCCTTGTCCAAGCATACTGCGAAGGATGAAATTTCTGGCAAGGACAAAGGAAAATGGAGTGCTGACTTGTCTACTTATGCTCAACTTAGTGCTCAAGAGCTCCATTCCGGTTATCTGAACCGGCTGTACACTAGCCGTGATCATGAAGCCGGTTTAGTAAATATGATGAAGGAACGCTATGAGGTAACTTTCTGCTTTAACTTGCACTTTATTCTTGCGTAAGTCGTGTAGCTTGCCTTTACTCCATCGTATGCCCCAAGTGCCGGTTCATTCCTTTAGGATGAACCGGGACTTCAGAATATCCATTGAATCTTTTCACATGCGTAGTCCCCAAGGACCGGTTTATCTCTTCAAGATGAATCGAGACTTCAGTTTGTAATCATTTCTGAACAATGTCGCATTAGCCCCCAAGCGCCAAGTCTATAACTTGTTATGTGCTTGGGACTTTACTGAAAAATACTTGTTGACTGCAAATACGCATTAGCCCCCAAGTGCCAAGTGTATAACTTGTTATGTGCTTGGGACTTCGAATGCGCGTCATCAATGTATAACATGCTCTTCTCTTGACAGGCCGATCTGAACCGGAAAGATTCTCAAGTGGCCGAGCTTCAAGATACTTTTAAGTTTCAACAAACCGCCGCTTCCAAAGTTAAAGATGAGCTCACCCTTGCCTTAGCAAATATGGAAAGGCTGAAGAAGGACTTTGAAAAGGAATGGCCGGATTGGGATGCTGAAAGAACCACCTTAGAAAAAAGGGCAACTGATGCGGAAGCTGCTCTGAATCCTGTGACAGAAGAACTGTCCGGTTTAAAGTAGTAGATAAACGCCATGACTACTGTTGTCTTCGGTAAATATACTTAACACAATCCTGACTATGATATTTCTGCACTTTCCGGTTTAACTCAAACTTTTTTATGCAGGAAACCGTATTGCCCATCTCGATACTGATATGCGGAGGAAATTGAAAGCCGCATACACTCTCACAGAGCAGTTGTATTCCGGCGCTCAACAGATTGTCTGCACTGCTTCCCATAATAAGCCGGCTCCCACAACGATCAAGGGCACTTTGGAAAAGCTATCAATTCTACCTCCCCGTCTCATAGAGCTGAAGAAATCATCTGCAAGGACGGGTGCCTTGATGGCCTTAACTCGAGCGAAAGCTTGGGTGCCTGACATCGATCCGGCAGAAGTAATGAATGGCTATCCAGCATGAAAGAGGACGAATCAGCATTCACAGACAGCGATTTGCGTGCTCTAACAAGAGAAATGCGGCCTTTGGCTAGCAAACTATCTGATGAGGCTGATCTATCTCGTTATCATCCGGGTTATAATGCTGAGAACTTGCGGGTCGACCCTCCGGCTTACGAGATTGAAAATCTCATCCCGCCCCTCCGTAAGCACACTTACGCTCCTGATATTGATCCGTCTGAACTCGTGAACAATGAAGTTGTTTTCAAAGCGCTGACCAGGATCAATTAGGCAACCACTAACTTCCAGCTGCTAGAAGAGAACGTCGAGGAGTCGGAGCAAGTCGATCCACAACCTTCACGCCGAGCTGATGCAGATTCCTAAACCGGTGCCGGTTTAAATATTATGTCCCAGCACTTTAGACAAAACACAGATATTCTTTTGGGCTATCCAACGCCTTGTAATTGGGTAGCTGCAACACTTGGGTTGCGCTTTCACGCATATTCTCCTTTGTATTACATTGCTTCACCTGGCAACTTCATAATTATTTCTGCTTATGATGCCTTTGACGGATTACTCCACCTGTCTTCTGCATAAGACAAAGTTTAAAGTGTCCTGGCGGTTTATCGCCGGACGGGTCATAATGCCCCTATACATGATCTAGGTTTATAACCTGAACCGTATGTAAAATATGAAACATATATCATACCTGTGATTAAGTTTTGTGCTATTGGCCTTAATCAATAATCGGTAGTAAAGACAATGATCCAAGTTGCAAGTATTGATGACCCCCTTGATCATTTGCCGGTTCATGATGGAACCATACCGGGTTATGATAAACTTCGGTTCAACTGTAGACAGTACTAGCGATTTATAATCAAACCAGACCAGGTTCTGTAAACGCTGGTGTATTGTAGTGGCAACTTATAGTCGCCCACTCCCCGAATCAATGCACTTGGATAAACACCATTGACCTCGAAGATATTTTTTTAGCAAATATCAAAAGAGACATTGTCAAATAAAACAAGGTAGTCGAGGCTTTTTACGAGCTGCCAGGCTCCAAATTCGAGGCTTTTTATGAGCTGCCAGGCTACTGAATTAACCATTTCACAAAGCCTGTTAAGATGGACCTCAATCCTTAACCAATCGTCAATTTAACGTTGCCAAGTTCAGGGTCTGTAAAAAGATTGACTTGTGAAACGTTCGACGGGTCATACCAGGTTTACTTGGGCGGAGTGACTTACTTAATGCAGGCAGGCTAATCCGGGGTTTTAGGTGTATACACCAGGCTTCCAAGCCGTGGCTTGATAGCCTACTACAAGGGTTGTCAACTCGTTGACGCTATGCGTCAAGAGCCCCCAGGTAGCATTTTGAGCTATGCTCGTCGGGTGCCTATGTTTGAGTTGTGCTATGCATCAAACTCTCTTTTGCCCCTCATCATCATGTGGGCTTTGATAGCCATATTGCCGAAGCAACCAGAGCTATGCTCTTATGATGGTCTTAGTTTAGTAGCTGGTTTAAGAGGCCATAGGAACTCTTTTGCACACAGAAGCCCCCATGTGACAAACTCTTATGAAAAAGCAGCAGATACCCCGCTTTAACGGGGACGCCAGTTTATTATATTGATCATAATACATACATTGCAAAGTTATGTACATAAAGCGGAGCCTACGGCTCAGGTGTAGTAAGGTCGAAGAAGAGCGATGTTCCATGGCCGTCTGGTTTCCTCCTCCGCAGTACGTGAGTCCTTATGTTCTCGAACATCGACGAGGTAGTATGATCCATTGTGTAGGTTCTTGCTGACCACAAAGGGTCATTCTCAAGGCGGGGATAGCTTGTGCATATCTGTCTGGTCTTGGATGAGCCGGAGCACAAGATCTCCTTCTTGAAACGTTCTGGTTTTAACCCGGCGACTGTGGTACCGGCGCAGATCTTGTTGATAAATCGCCGATCGAGCTGCTGCCGTGTCACGTTCCTCATCCAGCCGGTCCAACGTGTCTTGTCGTGCCTTCTCGTTATCAGCTTCGACGTAAGTCGCCACCCGCAGCGAATCATGACGGATGTCACTAGGGAGGACAGCTTCAGCTCCATATACCATGAAGAAAGGCGTGTAACCTGTAGATCTGTTAGGTGTGGTGTTGATACTCCATAACACAGAGGGTAATTCCTCCATACAACAACCCGACGTCCTCTGCAAAGGGACCATAAGCCGGGGTTTGATGCCTCTCAAAATCTCTTGATTGGCTCTCTCAGCTTGACCATTGGATTGGGGGTGAGCCACTGAAGATACATGAAGGCGGATGTGCTCTCGTTGACAGAACTCCTCCATAGCCCCCTTGGATAGATTGGTACCATTATCAGTTATAATGCTGTGTGGAAAGCCAAACTGGAAAATCGCCTTCTTGATGAATTGAACCGCTGTTGCCGCATCACACTTGCTGACTGGCTCCGCCTCAACCCACTTAGTAAATTTATCCACCGCCACCAGAAGGTGGGTCTTCTTATCTGGAGATCTTTTAAAGGGTCCGACAATGTCTAGCCGCCAAGTCGCAAACGGCCAAGTAATTGGAATCATCCTCAATTCTTGAGCCGGTATATGAGCACGCCGTGATAACTTCTGGCAAGCATCACATTTTCTGACCAAGTCCTCTACATCAGCATGAGCCGTCAGCCAGTAGAACCCATGACGAAAAGCTTTAGCTACCAAAGATTTTGAACCGGCATGATGACCACAGTCTCCTTCGTGGATCTCTCAAAGAATATCACGGCCTTCGTCTGGTGATACACAATGTTGAAACGCCCCAGAGAAGCTGCAATGATGTAGCTCTCCATTGACAATGGTCATTGATTTGGATCGCCGGACTATCTGTCTAGCGAAGACTTCATCCTCGGGTAACTCACCACGGTTCATGTACACCAGGTAAGGGACCGTCCAATCCGGAATAACATGAAGCGCCGCCACCAATTGAGCCTTCGGATCAGGAACAGCCAAGTCCTCTTCTGAAGGTAATTTCACCGACGGATTATGCAATACGTCCAGAAAGACATTGGGTGGAACCGGTTTACATTGAGAACCCAGCCGGCTTAATGCATCGGCCGCTTCATTTTTTTCGCTGGTCTACATGGTCCACCTGATAACCCTTGAAGTATCCAGCAACAGCGTCCACCTCTCGACGATATGCTGCCATAAGTGGATCCTTGGAATCCCACTTACCAGACACCTGTTGAGCCACCAGGTCTGAATCGCCGAAACATTTAACCCGTCTTAAATTCATCTCCTTAGCCATTCGCAGACCATGGAGGAGAGCTTCATACTCAGCTGCATTGTTAGTACAAGGGAACATTAAACGGAGGACATAACAGAACTTATCACCTCGTGGGGAAGTTAATACGACTCCAGCCCCCGAGCCCTCCAATTCCCTAGATCCATCAAAATGAATAGTCCAATACGTATGATCCGGCTTTTCCTCTGGTGCTTGTAACTTTGTCCAATCGTTGATGAAGTCTACCAGTGCTTGAGATTTTATTGCAGTACGAGGCACATACATCAATCCGTGAGGACTAAGTTCAATGGCCCATTTTGCAACCCGACCAGTCGCTTCTCTGTTATGGATTATATCTCCCAGAGGAGCTGAACTGACCACAGTGATTGGATGGCCCTGAAAATGCTGCTTCAGCTTCCGGTTTTCCATGAATACTCCGTATACCAATTTCTGCCAATGCGGGTATCTCTGCTTCAATTCAATGAACACCTTGCTGATGTAGTAAACCGGCCGTTGAACCGGATATTCCTTTCCTGCCTCCTTGCGTTCTACCACAATGGCAACAGTTACTGCTTGAGCATTAGCAGCCACGTATAACAGCAGCGGCTCATTATCAACTGGTGCAGCAATGACCGGCGGCTCTGCCAATTGCTTCTTCAAGTCTTCAAACGCAGCATCAACAACATCACTCTAGATGAAACGGTCTGTCTTTTTCATCATCTAGTAAAGCGGGATGGCCTTCTCCCCCAAACGGCCGATAAACCGGCTGAGCGCCGCAATGCGACCCGCCAAGCGTTGGACATCGTTGATGCACGCCGGTTTAGCCAAGGATGTAATCGCCTTGATCTTCTCCGGATTAGCTTCAATTCCTCTGTTTGACATCAGGAACCCCAGGAGCTTGCCTGCTGGAACACCAAAAACACACTTGTCCGGATTAAGCATCATCTTATAAACCCGGAGATTATCAAAGGTTTCCTTTCAGCCTGTTATCAACGTCTCCTCCTTCTAGGATTTCACCACAATGTCATCGACATATGCATGAACGTTCCGCCCAATCTGTCTACGAAGACAGTTCTGCACACAACGCTGATAGGTCGCCTGGGCACTCTTGAGCCTGAACGGCATAGATACATAGCAAAAGGCTCCAAAGGGAGTTATGAATGCCGTCTTCTCCTGGTCCTTAACTGTCATCTTGATCTGATGATAACCGGAATATGCATCCAAAAAACTTAAATGATCACAACCCGCCGTAGCATCGATGATTTGATCAATACGGGGGAGGGCAAAGGGATCAGTTGGGCAAGCCTTGTTCAGATCTGTGTAATCAACACACATTCGCCAAGTGCCATTCTTTTTAAGCACCAGTACCGGATTAGCCAACCACTCCGGATGAAATACCTCAACTATAAAGCCTGCTGCCAAGAGCCTAGCCACTTCTTCACCAATAGCCTTGCGCCTTTCTTCATTGAAGCGGCGGAGAAACTATTTGACCGGTTTAAACTTGGGATCAATATTAAGAGTGTGCTCAGCGAGTTCCCTCGGTACACCTGGCATGTCAGAAGGTTTCCATGCAAAGATGTCCCGATTCTCACAGATGAACTCGATGAGCGACCTTTCCTATTTCGGATCCAGGTTAGCACTGATAGTGAACTGCTTGGATGAATCACCAGGAATAAAGTCAACCTGCTTGGTCTCATCAGCTGATTTAAACTTTAAGGCCGGACCATGCTCTGTGGTTGGCTTCTTCAGCGGAGACATATCTGCCGGATCAACATTGTCTTTATAAAATTTAAATTCCTTGGTTGCACAAACCACCTCAGCGTAAGCTGCATCACCTTCCTCGCACCCAGAGCAATCTTGCGGCTCCCATGAACCGTAATAGTTCCCTTGTGACCCAACATCTTGAGCTGCATATAAACATAACAAGGCCTCGCCATGAATTTAGCATAAACCGGCCGCCCGAACAGGGCGTGATACGGGCTCTTGATCTTTACCACTTCAAAGGTCAAAGTTTCGGACCTCGACTCCTGCTCATCTCCAAAGGTGACTTCCAAGTCTATCTTACCGACCGGATATGCCGATTTACGAGGCACCACGCCGTGGAAAACAGTGTTAGACTGTCGGAGCTTTTTGTCTGTCAACCCCATGCGACGAAAAGTCTCGTAGTACAGAATGTTGATGCTGCTTCCTCCATCCATGAGCACCTTAGTAAACTTATAGTCCCCAACCTGAGGTGCCACAACTAGAGCCAGCTGACCCGGATTATCAACCCGGGGCGGATGATCCTCTCGACTCCACACAATGGGCTGTTCTGACCATCACAGGTAGCGTGGCACCGCCGGTTCAACAAAATGTACTGCCCTCTTGTAAACTTTCTGATCACGCTTACATAAGCTCGTGGTGAAGACGTGATACTACCCACTACTCAACTGCTTCGGATTACTCTGATATCCTGATTGCTGCTGTTGATGTTGCTGTTGATCGCCCTCATTATTATAACCACCCTGGCTGTGCTGCTGGTTATGCTGATTATGTCCACTCTGATTACTGTGTTTGTTCTGGTTACCTTGGAATCCTAAACCGGATCCACCACCTTGATAACCCGGCCCGTGAAAACCAGGACCTGAACCGCCGGACGATCCATGATCATACTGGGACCGGTTCATGATTTGCTTCATAATTAAGTAGTCCTTCCACAGGTGCGTGGCTGGCTTTTCCTGCGTACCGTGCCTCGGGCAGGGTATGTTCATCTGGCGTTCTATATTAATATGCGGTCTCCCACCTCGCGGGGGTGGTCTACCCTTGCGGCGCTGGCCATCCTCCTGGGCATTAGTGTTAGCCACAAAATCTGAATTACTATCCGCTTTACGCTTACCATTATGTCCTTGATTCGCTGGGCTGGGCTGCAGCGCTTTACCATTCTTCTTTGCCTTCCCTGACTTCTCATCATCAGACTCTGGATACTTGGCACTATCAGAGTCTGCATACTTCACCAAAGCGCCCATGAGAGTTCCCATGTCATCACAATTACGTTTGAGCCATCCCAACTTGAGTTTCAGAGGCTCAAAGCGGCAATTGCCTTCCAAGGTTATAACTGATGTATCCGGGTTGATGCGGTTGGAAGAATGCAGGATCTCTGATACTCGGCGTACCCAATGGCTCATTGACTCGTGCTCTCCTTGAACACAGGCAGCTAAATCGACGATAGACATCAGCTGCTTGCATGTGTCTTTGAAGTTATTAATAAACCGGCGGCGTAACTCGGCCCAAGATCCGATAGAGTTGGCGGTAAGCTTTTTATCCAAGTACGAGCTATACCCTCCAACATCATAGTCAAGTACTTAGAACATGCTGCATCATCTACGTCCAGCAT
The DNA here is from genome assembly GCA_902687465.1 of Secale cereale. Lineage (NCBI taxonomy): Eukaryota > Viridiplantae > Streptophyta > Magnoliopsida > Poales > Poaceae > Secale > Secale cereale. The sequence goes on along the minus strand of LR738711.1, from coordinate 809,215,373 downwards.
ATCCATTGCCATCTCGTAGCTTTCGACCCATGTCTCAGGGGATAAATCCGAAGTATAATTGGGCACCTTGCGCGGTCCTTTAAAGTCCTTGGCAGCCGTACGTTGCGTAAAGCGGGGGTGAGACAAGGCACTCCTAAAGAACTAGATGTAACCCCCGGTTCAATTGTGGTAGATAGTCGAACCGACGTCTGCTGTCGGGCTTCGTACTGTGCTGCTAACTCGGCCTCCCGGCGCTGTCTACCCTGATCCACTACGTCTTGAGCATTTGCACCTCCTCCCACCGGATTATTCTTCCGCGGCGGATTATGATTCCACGCGCTACTTGACACGGTTGGCTCCTCCAGGTGCTGCTATAACTCCGGCTTGGGCGTGGGGTGCAGTGAATCCTCTCGCGGCTGTGCGAATAAGCTTGCTGCTGAGTTAAAGCTGTCTCCAGAAATTCCCTAGCTCGCCGTGCCTCCACCGCTATGGGGGATTCTGAAGGAAATATGCCCTAGAGGCAATAATAAAGATGTTATTTGTATTTCCTTATATCATGATAAATGTCTTTTATTCATGCTAGAATTGTATTAACCGGAAACTTAGTACATGTGTGAATACTTAGACAAAACAGTATGTCCCTAGTATGCCTCTACTAGACTAGCTCATTGATCAAAGATGGCTATGTTTCCTAGCCATAGACATGAGTTGTCATTTGATCAACGGGATCACATCATTAGGAGAATGATGTGATGGACTAGACCCATCCGGTAGCTTAGCACTATGATCGTTTAGTTTTACTGCTATTGCTTTCATCATGACTTATACATGTTCCTATGACTATGAGATTATGCAAGTCCCGAATACCGTAGGAACACCTTGTGTGCTATCAAACATCACAACGTAACTGGGTGATCATAAAGATGCTCTATAGGTGTCTCCGAAAGTGTTCGTGGTGTTGGCATAGATCAAGAATATGATTTCTCACTCCGAGTGCCGGAGAGGTATCTCTGGGCCCTCTCGGTAATACACATCATAATAAGCCTTGCAAGCTAATGACTAATGAGTTAGTCATGAGATGATGTATTACGGAATGAGTAAAGAGAATTGCTGGTAACGAGATTGAACTAGGTATTGAGATACAGACGATCGAATCTCGGGCAAGTAACATACCGATGACAAAGGGAACAACATATGTTGTTATGCGGTTTGACCGATAAAGATCTTCATAGAATATGTAGGAACCAATATGACCATCCAGGTTCCTCTATTGGTTATTGACCGGAGATGAGACTCGGCCATGTCTACATAGTTCTCGAACCCGTAGGGTCCGCACGCTTAACGTTTGATGATGATCGGTATTATGAGTTTATGAGTTTTGATGTACCAAAGGTAGTTCGGAGTCCCGGATGAGATCACGGACATGACGAGTAGTCTTGGAATGTCCGAGACGTAAAGATTGATATATTGGACGACTATATTCGGACACCGGATGTGTTCTAGAGAGTTTCGGAATTTACCGGAGTGCCGGGGGGGGTTACCGGAACCCCCCGGGGGAAAGTTGGGCCTTAGTGGGCCATAGGGGAGAAAGAGGGCAGCAGCCAGGAGGTGGCGCGCCCCTTCCCAAGGTCAGTCTGAATTGGACTAGGGGAGCGGGGCGCGGCCCCCTCTTTTCTTCTCCTTCTCTCCCTCTCTTTCCTTCCCCTCTTGGTGATTCCTACTAGGAATAGGATTGCAATCCTATTGCTAGTAGGATTGCCTCTCCTTGGCATGCCATAGAGGGCCGGCCGGCCTCCCCCTTGCTCCTTTATATACGAGGGCAAGGGGGCACCCTAGGACACACAAGTTGATCAGTTGATTTCTCCCAACCGTGTGCGGTTGCCCCCTCCACAGTAACACACCTCGGTCATATCGTTGCAGCGCTTAGGCGAAGCCCTGCGACGGTAACTTCATCATATCCGTCACCACGCCGTCGTGCTGACGAAACTCTCCCGTGAAGCTCAACTGGATCAAGAGCTCGTGGGACGTCATCAAGCTGAACGTGTGCTAAACGCGGAGGTGCCGTACGTTCGGTACTTGATCGGTTGGACCGCGAAGAAGTTCGACTACATCAACCGCATCACTAGATGCTTCCTCTCCCGGTCTACGAGGGTACGTAGACACACTCTCCCCCTCGTTGTTATGCATCTAGTAGATAGATCTTGCGTGATCGTAGGAAAATTTTAAAAATACTACGTTCCCCAACAGTGGTATCAGAGCCAGGTCTATGCGTAGATGATATGCACGAGTAGAACACAAGTGAGTTGTGGACGATACTTGTCATACTGCTTACCAGCATGTCATACTTTGCTTCGGCCATATTGTGAGATGAAGCGGCTTGGACCGACATTACGCGTACGCTTACGCGAGACTAGTTTCACCGTTATGAGCACTCGTTGCTTAAAGGTCACTGGTGGGTGTCCGTCTCTTTTACTTTAGCTGAATCGAGTATGGCTACGCCCGGTCCTTGTGAAGGATAAAACATCACATACTTGACGAAACATCGTTGTGCTTTTTGTATGCGTAGGTAAGAACGGTTCTTGCTAAGCCCGTAGCAGCCACGTAAAACTTGCAACAACAAAGTAGAGGACGTCTAACTTGTTTTTGCAGGGCATGTTGTGATGTGATATGGTCAAGACATGATGAGTTATATGGTTTTGTATGAGATGATCATGTTTTGTAAAGTTATCGGCAACTGGCAGGAGCCATATGGTTGTCGCTTTATTGTATGAAATGCAATCGCCATGTAATTGCTTTACTTTATCACTAAGCGGCAGCGATAGTCGTAGAAGCAATAGTTGGCGAGACGACAACGATGCTACGATGGAGATCAAGGTGTCGCGCCGGTGACGAAGGTGATCATGACGGTGCTTTGAAGAATGAGATCAAAAGCACAAGATGATGATGGCCATATCATGTCACATATTTTGATTGCATATGATGTTTATCTTATTATGCTTCTTATTTTTCTTAGTACGACGGTAGCATTATAAGATGATCCCTTACAAAATTTCAAGGTATAAGTGTTCTCCCTGAGTATGCACCGTTGCGAATGTTCGTCGTGCCGAGACACCACGTGATGATCGGGTGTGATAAGCTCTACGTTCAAATACAACGGGTGTAAGCCAGTTTTGCACACGCAGAATACTCGGGTTGAACTTGACGAGCCTAGCATATGCAGATATGGCCTCGGAACACTGGAGACGGAAAGGTCAAGCGTGAATCATATAGTAGATATGATCAACATAAGATGTTCACCATTGAAACTACTCCATCTCACGTGATGATCGGACATGGTTTAGTTGATTTGGATCACGTGATCATTTAGATGACCGTAGGGATGTCTATCTAAGTGGGAGTTCTTTAAGTAATATGATTAAATTGAACTTTAATTTATCATGAACTTAGTCCTAATAGTTTTTGCATATCTATGTTGTTGTAGATCAATGGCCCGTGCTACCGTTCCTTTGAATTTTAATGCATTCCTAGAGAAAGCTAAGTTGAAAGATAATGGTAGCAATTACACGGACTGGGTCCGTAACTTGAGGATTATCCTCATTGCTGCACAGAAGAATTATGTCCTTGAAGCACCGCTAGGTGACAAGCCCCCTCCCGCTAATGTAGACGCTTTGAACGTCTGGCAGACGTGGTCTGATGACTACACGATAGTTCAGTGTGCCATGCTTTACGGCTTAGAACCGGGACTTGAACGAAGTTTTGAACATCATGGACCATATGAGATGTTCCAGGAGTTGAAGTTAATATTTCAAGAAAATGCCCGGATTGACAAATATGAGATTTCCAACAAGTTCTATAGCTGCAAGATGGAAGATAATAGTCATATGAGTGAACACTTGCTCAGAATGTCTGGGTACTACAATCATATGACTCAACTTGGTTGCAAAGTTGACGAGGATAGTGTTGTTGATAGAGTTCTTCAATCACTGCCACCAAGCTATAAAGGCTTCGTGATGAACTATAATATGCAAGGGATGCAGAAGACAATTCCCGAGCTCTTCGCTATGCTCAAAGCTGCGGAGGTAGAAATCAAAAAGGAGCATCAAGTGTTGATGGTTAACAAGACCACTAGTTTCAAGAAAAAGGGCAAGTGAAAGAAGGGGAACTTCAAGAAGAATAGCAAGACAGTTGCTACTCCCACGAAGAAACCCAAGTATGGAGCCAAGCCTGAAACTGAGTGCTTCTACTTCAAGGGAACTTGACACTGGAAGCGGAACTGCCCCAAGTATTTGGCAGATAAGAAGGATGGCAAGGTGAACAAAGGTATATGTGATATACATGTTATTGATGTGTACCTTACTAATGCTCGTAGTAGTACCTGGCTATTTGATACCAGTTCGGTTGCTAATATTTGTAACTCAAAACAGGGACTACGGATTAAACGAAGATTGGCTAAGGACGAGGTGACGATGCGCGTGGGAAATGGTTCCAAAGTCGATGTGATCGCCGTCGGCACGCTACCTCTACATCTACCTTCGGGATTAGTTTTAGACCTAAATAATTGTTATTTGGTGTCAGCGTTAAGCATGAACATTATATCTGGATCTTGTTTGTTGCGAGACGGTTATCATTTAAATCAGAGAATAATGGTTGTTCTATTTTTATGAGTAATATCTTTTATGGCCATGCACCCTTGAAGAGTGGTCTATTCTTGTTGGATCTCGATTGTAGTGATACACATATTCATAATATTGAAGCCAAAAGATGCAAGGTTAATAATGATAGTGCAACCTATTTGTGGCACTGCCGTTTAGGTCATATTGGTGTAAAGCCCATGAAGAAACTCCATAGTGATGGACTTTTAGAATCGATTGATTATGAATCACTTCGTGCTTGCGAACCATGCCTCATGGGCAAGATGACTAAAACTCCGTTCTCCGGAACTGTGGAGCGAGCAACAGATTTGTTGGAAATCATACATACTGATGTATGCAGACCAATGAGTGTTGAAGCTCGTGGCGGGTATCGTTATTTTATGACCTTCACTGATGATTTGAGCAGATATGGGTATATCTACTTAATGAAGCACAAGTCTGAAACATTTGAAAAGTGCAAAGAATTTCAGAGTGAAGTAGAGAATCATCGTAACAAGAAAATAAAGTTTCTATGATCTGATCGTGGAGGTGAATATTTGAGTTACGAGTTTGGTCTTCATTTGAAACAATGTGGAATAGTTTCACAACTCACGCCACCCGGAACACCACAACATAATGGTGTGTCCGAACGTCGTAACCGTACTTTATTGGATAGGGTGCGATCTATGATGTCTCTTACTGATTTACCACTATCGTTTTGGGGTTATGCTTTAGAGACAGCTGCATTCACGTTAAATAGGGCACCATCTAAATCCATTGAGACGACACCTTATGAACTATTGTTTGGCAAGAAACCAAAGTTGTCGTTTCTTAAAGTTTGGGGCTGCGATGCTTATGTGAAAAAGCTTCAACCTGATAAGCTCGAACCCAAGTCAGAAAAATGTGTCTTCATAGGATACCCAAAAGAGACTGTTGGGTACACCTTCTATCATAGATCCGAAGGCAAGATATTCGTTGCTAAGAATGGATCCTTTCTAGAGAAGAAGTTTCTCTCGAAAGAAGTGAGTGGGAGGAATGTAGAACTTGATGAGGTAATTGTACCTTCTCCCGAATTGGAAAGTGGAACATCACAGAAACTAGTTCCAATGATTCCTGCACCAATTAGTGAGGAAGCTAATGATGACGATCATGAAACTTCAGACCAAGTTTCTGCTGAACATCGTAGATCAACCAGAGTACGTTCCACACGAGAGTGGTACGGTAACCCAGTTCTGGAAGTCATGTTACTAGACCATGATGAACCTACGAACTATGAGGAAGCGATGATGAGCCCAGATTCCGCAAGATGGCTTGAAGCCATGAAATCTGAGATGGGATCCATGTATGAGAACAAAGTGTGGACTTTGGTTGACTTGCCCGATGATCGGCAAGCCATCGAAAATAAATGGATCTTCAAGAGGAAGACCGACGTAGACGGTAATGTTACTGTTTACAAAGCTCGACTTGTTGCGAAGGGGTTTCGACATGTTCAAGGACTTGACTACGATGAGACTTTCTCACCTGTAGCGATGCTTAAGTCTGTCTGAATCATGTTAGCAATTGCCGCATTTTATGATTATGAAATCTGGCAAATGGACGTCAAAACTGCATTCCTGAATGGATATCTCAAAGAAGAGTTGTATATGATGCAACCAGAAGGTTTTGTCGATCCAAAAGGTGCTAACAAAGTGTGCAAACTCCAGCGATCCATCTATGGACTAGTGCAAGCATCTCGGAGTTGGAATATACGCTTTGATGAGGTGATCAAAGCATATGGTTTTATATAGACTTTTGGAGAAGCTTGTATTTACAAGAAAGTGAGTGGGAGCTCTGTAGCATTTCTGATATTATATGTGGATGACATATTGTTGATTGGAAATGATATAGAATTTCTTGATAACATAAAAGGATACTTGAATAAGAGTTTTCAATGAAAGACCTGGGTGAAGCTGCTTACATATTAGGCATCAAGATCTATATACCTTGATAAAGTTTTGAAGAAGTTCAAAATGGATCAGTCAAAGAAAGGGTTCTTGCCTGTGTTACAAGGTATGAAGTTGATTAAGACTCAATGCCCGACCACTGTAGAAGATAGAGAGAAAATGAAAGTCATTCCCTATGCCTCAGCCATAGGATCTATCATGTATGCAATGCTGTGTACCAGACCTGATGTGTGCCTTGCTATAAGTCTAGCAGGGAGGTACCAAAGTAATCTAGGAGTGGATCACTGGACAGCGGTCAAGAACATCCTGAAGTACCTAAAAAGGACAAAGGATATGTTTCTCGTGTACGGAGGTGACAAAGAGCTAGTCGTAAATGGTTACGTCGATTCTAGCTTTGACACTAATCCAGATGACTCTAAGTCACAAACCGGATATGTATTTTTATTGAACGGTGGAGTTGTCGGTTGGTGCAGTTCCAAGCAGAGCATCATGGCCGGATCTACGTGTGAAGCGGAATACATAGCTTCTTCGAAAGCAGCAAATGAAGGAGTCTGGATGAAGGAGTTCATATCCGATCTAGGGGTAATACCTAGTGCATCGGGTCCAATGAAAATCTTTTGTGACAAAACTAGAGAAATAGCCTTGGCGAAGGAATCCAGGTTTCACAAGAGAACAAAGCACATCAAAAGACGCTTCAATTCCATCCGCGATCTAGTCAAGGAGGGAGACATAGAGATTTGCAAGATACATACGGATCTGAATGTTGCAGACCCGTTGACTAAGCCTCTTCCATGAGCAAAACATTATCAGCACCAGGACTCCATGGGTGTTAGGATCATTACTTTGGAATCTAGATTATTGACTCTAGTTCAAGTGGGAGACTGAAGGAAATATGCCCTAGAGGCAATAATAAAGATGTTATTTGTATTTCCTTATATCATGATAAATGTCTTTTATTCATGCTAGAATTGTATTAACCGGAAACTTAGTACATGTGTGAATACATAGACAAAACAATATGTCCCTAGTATGCCTCTACTAGACTAGCTCATTGATCAAAGATGGCTATGTTTCCTAGCCATAGACATGAGTTGTCATTTGATCAACGGGATCACATCATTAGGAGAATGATGTGATTGACTAGACCCATCCGTTAGCTTAGCACTATGATCGTTTAGTTTTACTGCTATTGCTTTCATCATGACTTATACATGTTCCTATGACTATGAGATTATGCAAGTCCCGAATACCGTAGGAACACCTTGTGTGCTATCAAACGTCACAACGTAACTGGGTGATCATAAATATGCTCTACAGGTGTCTCCGAAAGTGTTCGTGGTGTTGGCATAGATCAAGAATAGGATTTGTCACTCCGAGTGTCGGAGAGGTATCTCTGGGCCCTCTCGGTAATACACATCATAATAAGCCTTGCAAGCAAATGACTAATGAGTTAGTCACGAGATGATGTATTACGGAACGAGTAAAGAGACTTGCCGGTAACGAGATTGAACTAGGCATTGATATACTGACGATCGAATCTCGGGCAAGTAACACACCGATGACAAAGGGAACAACATATGTTGTTATGCGCTTTGACCGATAAAGATCTTCGTAGAATATGTAGGAACCAATATGAGCATCCAGGTTCCGCTATTGGTTATTGACCGGAGATGAGTCTCGGTCATCTTCTACATAGTTCTCGAACCCGTAGGGTCTGCACGCTTAATGTTTGATGACGATCGGTATTATGAGTTTATGAGTTTTGATGTACCTAAGGTAGTTCGGAGTCCCGGATGAGATCACGGACATGACGAGGAGTCTTGGAATGCCCGAGACGTAAAGATTGATATATTGGACGACTATATTCGGACACCGGAAGTGTTATGAAAAGTTTCGAAATTTACCAGAGTGCCGGGGGGGGGGGGGGG
>LR738711.1:809126295-809206798 GCA_902687465.1 Secale cereale | reverse complement strand
GGGGGGGGGTTACCGGAACCACCCGGGGGAAAGTTGGGCCTTAGTGAGCCATAGGGGAGAAAGAGGACAGCATCCAGGAGGTGGCGCGCCCCCTCCCAAGGGCAGTACGAATTGGACTAGGGGAGGGGGGCGTGGCCCCCTCTTTTCTTCTCCTTCTCTCCCTCTCTTTCCTTCCCCTCTTGGTGATTCCTACTAGGAATAGGATTGCAATCCTATTCCTAGTAGGATTGCCTCTCCTTGGCGCGCCATAGAGGGCCGGCCGGCCTCCCCCTTGCTCCTTTATATACGGGGGCAGGGGGCACCCTAGGACACACAAGTTGATCAGTTGATCTCTCTCAACCGTGTGCGGTGCCCCCCTTCACAGTAACACACCTCGGTCATATCGTTGCAGCGCTTAGGCGAAGCCCTGCGACGGTAACTTCATCATATCCGTCACCACGCCGTCGTGATGATGAAACTCTCCCGTGAAGCTCAACTAGATGAAGAGCTCATGGGACGTCATAAAGCTGAACGTGTGCTGAACGCGGAGGTGCCGTACATTCGGTACTTGATCGGTTGGACCGCGAAGAAGTTCGACTACATCAACCGCTTCACTAGACGCTTCCGCTCCCGGTCTACGAGGGTATGTAGACACACTCTCCCCCTCGTTGTTATGCATCTAGTAGATAGATCTTGCATGATCGTAGGAAAATTTTGAAAATACTACGTTCCCCAACATATTCTCCCTCGATGGGAAGTTCGGCCAGTCGTGAAGCGGTGGCAACTATGTTATCCAATGGGTTGGAGTAATGACCGGGAGGGGTAGGTATACGCTGTGATGGAACGACCTGGCGGGTTGGCTCCGTGGCCTGTGGCTGGACTGATGCTCCTGTGCCAGGCACTCCTCCCCGATTTACCTCCGGCTGGTTACTGGTTCCTGCTCCTGCTGTATTGAAAAGGTTCCTCGCCTCATAAACCGGCGGCAGGCGGGATTGTTGTCTTCTCCTCATGACATCACGCGAAGCAGTTTGATCCAACATGAGCCGGTAAGCCTGAGCATTTAGCTCGGCCTGCCTTGCAACCATCCTGGTATTCTCAGCAGCTAGGTCCAATTTTGCCTGATCTATCTGGCCCTTCACCTTAGCAACTTCTACATCATGTTGTTCCTTATCGGCCTGGGCTACCTCTGCAGTTAACATCGCTGTCAAAGTGTCGACTAAGGTGAACAAAATTTCGGCTGGTGACGGAACGGGGCCTCCAGCCCTAGACGTCGCTGTGTTCGATGTTAATGCCGCTGTAGTTGATGACTGTTGCACAGGTTGTGATCCAGCCATGAAGACGACGACCCGGTTTGGCGGATCGAGGGGGTCTGGAATACTATCACCATCGGAACAACCCCCAGATCGGCCATCCTGCAACAGGTATAGAGATTCTGTTTCACCAGAGGATGACTCGTCGCCAGAATAGACACCAGTCGCGCCACCGGAGTCCGATCCATCTTCAGCTTGCGCTCCATGAACCGCTCCGATGAGGCGTGCTTCATGGCGGGCCAAATCCGGGAAGGTCTCGCACATTGAGACGACTCGATGATGTTGGGGAAGATGTCCGGCTCAGCGCCCGGTTCGCCGATCTCGCCAATGAAGACATGGATGCCGCCAAAGGGGACCTAGTACACGTATTCGATTGAATCGGCCTCGGGACCCCAGCCTGCATCGTCGATGTAGATCTTGCCGCAACGACTCTTAGTCATCCGGCCCACTGCATAGCCCTTGAGTCCTTCAAAGCCGCCCTTCAAGAACTTGAAACCATCGTGCGATAGCCCCACGGTGGGCGCCAACTGTCATGGTTTTCTCACGGCAGATGTCCTAGCAAAAGGACTTTGTCGTGAGGCCATCGCTATGGGTTAGCTTAAAGGGGTTAAAGCGGACAAGGACGCAAGGGTTTATACTAGTTCGGCCCCTTCGATGAAGGTAAAAGCCTACTTCTAGTTTGGGATGGTATTGCTAGGGTTTCGATGACCAGGGAGCGAATACGCTTTGCCTGTGTCTCGAGTTGTTGTTCTCTGTCCTTGAACCATCGCCGGGTCATCCCTTTATGTACATGAGGTGACACCCGGGCCAGTTTACAGAGTCCCGAGGCCGGCTCATAAACGTGTCCAACTCGGTCTCTATCTTTCCTATCTTACAACACAAGTTTACACGCCGTATGGCAGTTTACAAATCATGGGCCCTAACACCTCTTGGGCTTTAAGCCTTCTGGAATAAAGCGTCATGCTCCATGCTCCGCTGGGCTTCAGTAGAAGTAATCTTAACAGGCATAAACCAGCCCCTCCTGGGCGGTTTATACCTAGTAGTAATATCCCTGACAGCATAGGTTTCTTAATAGTAGAATCCGCAAGATGCAAATTTAAAGAACAATCATCAAGCTCATGGAAACCTAACAAATCACACAAAGTTTTTGGGATAGTGGAAACACTTGCACCCTAATCACACGAAGCAAAGCATTCATGATCTTTAATATTAATTTTATTAGTAGGTTCCCACTCATCATAAAGCTTTCTAGGGATAGAAACTTCTAATTCAAGTTTTTCTTCATAAGATTGCATCAAAGCATCAACTATGTGTTTGGTAAAAGCATTATTTTGACTATAAGCATGCGGAGAGTTTAGTACGGATTGCAACAAGGAAATACAATCAATCAAAGAGCAATTATCATAATTGAATCCCTTGAAATCCAAAGTAGTGGGTTCATCACTATGCAAAGTTTTAACCTCTTCAATCCCACTTTTAACAATTTTAGCATTAAGATCTAAAAACTCCGAATCATTGGGACACCTTTTAATTAAAGTAGACTCATCTCCAATCCCATCTTTATCAAGATTCTTACTAGAAAACAAGGATCTAATAGGAGACACATCAATAACTTTCATATCTTCATCTTTATTTTCATGATAACTAGAAGAACACGCTTTTATAAAGCTCTCTTTTTTAGCACGCATCCTAGTGGTTCTTTCTTTGCATTCTTCAATGGAAATTCTAATGGCTTTGAGAGACTCATTGGTATCATGCTTAGGTGGAATAGATATAAGTTTCAAAGAATCAACATCAAGAGTAATTCTATCCACACTTCTAGCCAATTCATCAATCTAAAGCAATTTTTCTTCAAGCAAAGCATTGAAATACTTTTGCAAATTCATAAACTCCTTAACACTAGTTTCAAATTCACAAGGCATCTTTCCATAATAGTTATTGTAGGAATTACCATAATTATTAGAGGAATTACTAGGAAAAGGCCTAGGATTAAAGTTTCCTCTATAAGCATTGTTACCAAAATTATTCGTAACAACAAAATTCACATCCAAAGATTAATTATTATTTTCAATCAACGTGGATAAAGGCATATCATTAGGATCAGAAGAAGCACTCTTAGCAGCAAATAATTTCATAAGTTCATCCATCTTTCCACTCAAAACACTAATCTCTTCAATAGCATGCACTTTTTTACTAGTAGATCTTTCGGTGTGCCATTGAGAATAATTAACCATAATATTATCTAGGAGTTTGGTAGCTTCTCCTAAGGTAGTTTCCATGAAGGTGCCTCCTGCGGCCGAATCTAAAAGATTTCTAGAAGCAAAATTCAAGCCAGCATAAAAGTTTTGTATAATCATCCATAAGTTCAAACCATGCGTAGAGCAATTACGCATCATTAATTTCATTCTCTCCCAAGCTTGTGCAACATGCTCATGATCTAGTTGATTAAAATTCATAATATCGTTTCTAAGAGAGATGATCTTAGCAGGAGGAAAATACTTAGAGATAAAAGCATCTTTGCACTTATTCCACGAATCAATACTATTTCTAGGCAAAGAGGAAAACCAAGTTTTAGCACGATCTCTAAGTGAAAACGTAAATAACTTCAATTTAACAATATTGTTATCCATATCCCTTTTCTTTTGCATATCACACAAATCAACAAAGTTGTTTATATGGGTAGCGGCATCTTCACTAGGAAGGCTGGAAAATTGATCTTTCATGACAAGATTCAACAGAGCAACATTGATCTTACAAGATTCAGCATTGGTAATAGGAGCAATCGGTGTGCTAATAAAATCATTATTGTTGGTATTGGAGAAGTCACACAATTTGGTATTGTTCTGAGCCATAGTGACAAGCAAGCAATCAAACACACAAGTAAACAAGAAGCAAGCGAGCGGTAAACACACGGCAAAAAGAAGGGCGAATAAAATGGCAAGGGTGAAGTGGGGGAGAGGAAAACGAGAGGCAAATAAATGTAATGCGAAGGATAAGGGTCTGTGATAGGTACTTGGTATATGACTTTTGCGTAAGCCTCCCCGGTAACGGCGCCAGAAATTCTTCTTACTACTTCTCGAGCTTGCGTTGTATTCCCTCGAAGAGGAAAGGGTGATGCAGCACAGTAGCGTAAGTATTTCCCTCAGTTTTGAGAACCAAGGTATCAATCCAGTAGGAGACCACACGCGAGTCCCTCGCACCTACACAAACAAATAATAACTTCGCAGCCAACACGATAAGGGGCTGTCAATCCCTTTACGGTCACTTACGAAAGTGAGATCTGATAGATAGGATAGTTTGATATTTTTGGTATTTTTGGATATAAGAATAGAAAGTAAAAACAGAAAAGTAAAGTAGATTGTAGATTGATATGTTGAGAATAGACCCGGGGGCCATAGGTTTCACTAGTGGCTTCTCTCATGATAGCAGATTTATACGATGGGTGAACGAATTACTGTCGAGCAATTGATAGAAAAGCGAATAATTATAAGAATATCTAGGCATGATCATTATATATAGGCATCACGTCCGTGACAAGTAGACCGAAACGATTCTGCGTCTACTACTATTACTCCACACATCGACCGATATCCAGCATGCATCTAGAGTATTAAGTTCAAAAGAATAGAGTAATGATTTAAGCAAGATGACATGATGTAGAGGGATAAACTCAAGCAATATGATATAACCCCATCTTTTTATCCTCGATGGCAACAATACTATACGTGCCTTGCTGCCCCTGCTGTTACTGGGAAAGGACACCGCAAGATTGAACCCAAAGCCAAGCACTTCTCCCATTGCAAGAACTATAGATCTACTAGGCCAAACCAAACCGATAATTCGAAGAGACTTGCAAGGATATTATAATCATACATAAAAGAATTTAGAAAAGAACCAAATATTTCTCATAGATAATCTTGATCATAAACCCACAATTCATCGGATCTCGACAAACACACCGCAGAAAGATTACATCGAATAGATCTCCTCGAAGACCGAGGAGAACTTGGTATTGAGATCCAAAAAGAGAGAAGAAGCCATCTAGGTACTAACTATGAACCCGAAGGTCTGTGGTAAACTACTCACAACTCATGGTGAGGCGATGGTGTTGATGTAGAAGCACTTCGTGGAAGATCCCCCCTCCGGCGGAGCTCCCAAACAGGCCCCAAGATGGGATCTCACGGGAACAGAAGGTTGCGGCAGTGGAATTAGGGTTTTCTCTGTTGCTTCGATGTTTTCAGCGTACATGGGTATATATAGGAGGAAGGAGGGCACCGGGGGAGCAACATGGGGCCCACGAGGCAAGGGGGCGCGCCCAGGGGGAGGGGGCGCGCCCCCACCCTCGTGGATGCCACGTGTGCCCTATTCCGTGGCTCTCAAGTCTCCCGTGAAGATATCGCTCCAAAAATATCTCTCCCGAAGGTTTCATTCCGTTTGGACTCCGTTTGATATTCCTTTTCTGCGAAACCATGAAATAGGCAAAAAAACAGCAATCTGGACTGGGCCTTTGGGTTAATAGGTTAGTCACAAAAATAATATAAAAGTGTATAATAAAGCCCATTAAACATCCAAAACATCATAAATAATATCATGGAACTATAAAAAATTATAGATATGTTGGAGACGTATCAGTGTGCGATCCGATGAGTATTGATGCGCGCGGTGGATATCATTATTTCCCCACCTTCACCGATGATTTGAGTAGATATCGGTATATTTACTTAATGAAGCATAAGTCTAAAATGTTTGAAAAGTTCAAACAATTTCAGAGTGAAGTTGAGAATCATCGGAACAAGAAGATTAAATTCCTACGATCTGATCGAAGGGGAGAATATTTGAGTTATGAGTTTGGCAATCACTTTTGAAAATGTGGAATTATTTCACAATTGACGCCACCTGGAACACCAGAGTGTAATGGTGTGTCCGAACGTCGTAATCGTACCTTATTGGATATGGTGCGTTCTATGATGTCTCTTGCCGATCTGCGAGTATCCTTTTGGGGTTATGCATTAGAGACATCTGCATTCACTTTAAATAGGACACCATCTAAGTCTATGGAGGCGACACCGTATGAACAATGGTTTGGCAAGAAACCTAAGTTGTCGTTTCTTAAGGTTTGGGGCTGCGATGCTTATGGCTTCAGCCGGAATAGCTCGAACACAAAGTGGACAAATGCGTCTTCATAGGATACCCAAAAGAGACGGTTGGGTATACCTTCTATCTCAGATCTGAATGCAAAGTGTTTGTCTCTAAGAACGAGTCTTTTCTCGAAAAAGAGTTTCTCTCGAAAGAATTGAGTGGAAGGAAGATAGAACTTGATGAGGTTGTTGAACCTTTACAACAACCAGAGAGTAGCGCAACACAGAAATATGTTTCTGTGGAACCTACGACAGTTGAAGAGGAAACTAATGACAGTGATCATGTAAGTTTCGGATCAAGTTACTATCGAACCTCGTGGGTCGATAAGGATACATACTACTCCTGAGTGGAACGACAACCCTGTCATGGAGGTCATCTTGTTGGACTACGATGAACCTGTGAGCTATGGAGAAGAGATGGTCAGCCTGGATTCCGATAAATGGTTAGAGGCCATGAAATCCGAGATGGGATCCATGTATGAAAACAAAGTATGGACTTTGGAAGTATTACCTGAAGGGCGAAAAGCTATTCAGAATAAATGGATTTCAAGAAGAAGACGGACGCGAACGGTAATGCCACCATCTATAAAGCTCGACTTGTGGAAAAGTGGTTTTCACAAGTTCACGGAGTTGACTACAATGAGTCTTTCTCACACGTAGCGAGGCTGATACGTCTCCAACGTATCTATAATTTTTTATTGTTCCATGCTATTATTTATGATGTTTTGGATGTTTAATGGGCTTTGTTATACACTTTTATATTATTTTTGGGACTAACCTACTAAACCAAAGGCCCGGTCCAGATTGATGTTTTTGGCTTGTTTTAGGGTTTTACAGAAAAGGAATATCAAACGGAGTCCAAACGGAATGAAACTTTCGGGAGAGATATTTTTCGAGCAAAATACCCATGAGAGACTTGAGAACCACGTAGTAGGGCTGACGTGGCATCCATGAGGGTGGGGGCGCCCCCCTATAGGGCGCGCCCCCTGCCTCGTGGGCACCCCGTCTGGCCCCCGGTGCCCTCCTTCCTCCTATATATACCTACGTACCCCGAAACTATCAGAACAACATAGAAAACCCTAGTTCCACCGCCGCAACCTTCTGTCCTTGTGAGATCCCATCTTGGGGCCTATTCCGGAGCTCCGCCGGAGGGGGGATCTTCCACGGAGTGGTCCTACATCATCATCATCGTCTCACTATGAGTTGTGAGTAGTTTACCACAGACCCTCGGGTCCATAGCTAGTATCTAGATGGCTTCTTCTCTCTCTTTGGATCTCAATACCAAGTTCTCCTCGGTCTTCGAGGAGATCTATTCGATGTAATCTCTTTTTGTGGTGTGTTTGTCGAGATCCGATGAATTGTGGGTTTATGATCAAGATTATCTATGAGAAATATTTGGTTCTTTTCTGAACTCTTTTTGTGTGATTATAATATCCTTGCAAGTCTCTTCGAATTATTGGTTTGGTTTGGCCTACTAGATCTATAGTTCTTGCAATGGGAGAAGTGCTTGGCTTTGGGTTCAATATTGCGGTGTCCTTTCCCAGTGACGGTAGGGGCAGCAATGCATGTATTGTATTGTTTCCATCGAGGACAAAAAGATGGGGTTTATATCATTATGTTTGAGTTTATCCCTCTACACCATGTCATCTTGCTTAAGGCGTTACTCCATTCTTATGAACTTAATACTCTAGATGCATGCTGGATAGCGGTCGATGTGTGGAGTAATAGTAGTAGATGTAGAATCATTTCGGTCTACTTGTCTCGAACGTGATGCCAATATATAATGATCATGCCTAGATAGTCTCATAATTATTCGCTTTTCTATCAATTGCTCGACAGTAATTTGTTTACCCGCCGTAGAATATCGCTATCATGAGAGAAGCCACTAGAGAACACTATGGCCCCCGGGTCTATTCTCAACGTATCAATCTACAATCTACTTTACTTTTCTTCTTTTACTTTCTGTTCTTATATCCAAAAATACCAAAAATATCAAACTGTCATCTCTATCAGATCTCACTTTCGTAAGTGACCGTAAAGGGATTGACAACCCCTTATCGCGTTGGCTGCGAAGTTCCTATTTGTTTGTGCAGGTGCGAGGGACTCGCGCGTGGTCTCCTACTGGATTGATACCTTGGATCTCAAAAACTAAGGGAAATACTTACGCTACTGTGCTGCATCACCCTTTCCTCTTTGAGGGAATACAATGCAAGCTCGAGGAGTAGCAAGAAAAATTTCTGGCGCCGTTGTCGGGGAGGCTTACGCAAAAGTCATATACCAAGTACCTATCACAAACCCTTATCCTTCGCATTACATTTATTTGCCTCTCGATTTCCTCTCCCCCACTTCACCCTTGCCGTTTTATTTGCCCTTCTTCTGTCGTGTGTTTATCGTTCGCTTTACCCTGTCGTCATGGCTAGTCCCTTATCCGCTTCTTTGTCTCTCGAGTTTGAAGTTCTTCACTTCAAGAAAAAGCAAGGAGAAAATTTCAAAGATGCTTGGTTTAGGATGATGGAATCTTATCGTAAGTGCATCTTAGAGGTGAATTTTAGAATCTTGCTTCACAATTTTTATGTTGGATTGAATATGTCTCATAGACAACTCTTGGATTGCGTTGCCAAAGGGAATTTTATCGAAGTTGATCCTAGTATTGCGCATGAATTATAGAGGGAATAGTGGGAACACTACCTCCACAACAAGGGTCACACCCAACCCAGGAAGGGACACAAGTTTTTGAGAAAATTTGTGAAGTAACAAAAATATTTCAAAAGTCTCTTGAACCTCTTAAGAGTGTTAGCGGAAATCTTTACCGCATGAATATGTTGATTACCCTTTGCAATAAGCGGTTGGATTCTTTAGATCTGAAGATTTCCAAATATGAAGGGAAACGTAAGGAACCTCCCGGATTGGAACTTGACACCAGCAAAAGGGTAAAGATCAAAGATGGCAATACCTAGATCTATCCATGTGTCGTGCCTAGCTAGGGGCATAAACCGATAGCGCTTGTTGGGAGGCAATCTAATTTTATATTTTTTTGTTTTTTCTTCTGTTTAGGAATAAATATTGCATCTAGCTTCTGTTTAGATGTGGTTTTGTGTTTTAATTAGTGTTTGTGCCAAGTAGAACCTTTGGGAAGACTTGTATGAAGTTTATATGATCTTGCTGTGAAAAACATAATCGTTAGCGCTCGCTAGAATGGTCACCAGATTTTACTGGAGCGTGCTATTTAGTTGCTTCTTTTTGCAGATGATTAATAGACAAATTCCTCACGTTTACCAATTTATTTCAATTTTTTGGAGTTACAGAAGTATGCGAAAGCTGCAGATTACTACAAACTGTTCTGTTTTTGACAGATTCTGTTTTTCGTGTGTTGTTTGCTTATTTCATTGCACCTATGAGTAGTATTGGGAAGTATGAACCATAGAGAAGTTGGAATACAGTAGGTTTAACACCAATATAAACAAAGAATGAGTTCATTGCAGTACCTTTGAGTAGTGGTTTGTTTTCTTATACTAACGGAGCTCACGAGATTTTTGTCTAAGTTTTGTGTTGTGAAGTTTTCAAGTTTTGAGTATTGCTTTGATGGACTATGGAACAAATAGTGGCAAGAGCCTAAGCTTGGGGATGCCCAAGGCACCCCAAGGTAAAATTCAAGGACAGCCAAAAGCCTAAGCTTGGGGATGCCCCGGGAAGGCATCCCCTCTTTCGCCTTCATCCATCGGTAACTATACTCGGAGCTATATTTTTATTCACCACATGATATGTGTTTTACTTGGAGCGTCATGTATCATTTGAGTCTTTGCTTGTTAGTTTGCCACAATTATCCTTGCTGGACACACCTATTTGAGAGAGTTAAATATGGCCTAGGAATTGATAGAACACTCTATGTGCTTCACTTATATCTTTTGAGTTGAACAATTTTTGCTCTAGTGCTTCACTTATATCTTTTAGAGCACGGTGGTGATTATATTTGTAGAAATTATTGATCTCTCATGCTTCACTTATATCCTTTTGAGAGTCTATTAAAACAGCATGGTAATGTGCTTTGGCTATAAAACTAGCCTTCACATGATAGACGTCCAATATCAATGTAGTAAAAACTTTCACACTAAGTGCATTGAATATGATGAGAAGTTGGATGCTTGATAATTGTTTTGAGATATGAGGATAGTGATATTAGAGTCATGCTACTGGAGTTATTATGAAATTGAGAAATGCCTGTGTTAAGGTTTGTGATTCCCGTAGCATGCACGTATGGTGAACCGTTATGTGACGAAGTTAGAGCATGAGGTATTTGTAAAGTGTCAACCTTTGTGTGGAGGTCGGGGGCGAGCAATGATTAACTCCTACCAAACTCCGCCCTAGGAGCATGCGTTGATTGCTTTGTTTTGATGACTCATAGATTTTTGCAATAAGTATATGATTTCTTATGACTAATGTTGTGTCCATGGATTATACGCACTCTCACCTTTCCACCATTGCTAGCCTCTCTTGTACCGTGCAACTTTTGCCGGTACCATACACCCACCATACATCCTTCCTCAAAACAGCCACCATACCTACCTATCATGGCATTTCCATAGCCATTCCGAGATATATTGCCATGCAACTTTCCACCGTTCCATTCATATGACACACTTCATATTGTCTTATTGCCCAACATGATCAAGTAGTTGACATCGTATTTTTGGCAAGGCCACCATGCATAATTTTTCATACATGTCACTCTTGATTCATTGCACATACCGGTACACCGCCAGAGGCATTCATATAGAGTCATACTTGTTCTAGTATCGAGTTGTAATTCAACGAAAGTGTGATGATCATCATTATTAGAGCATTGTCCCATGTGATGAAAGGCTAAATCAAGAAAGCCCCTCCAAAAAAAGGGAAGAAAAAAAAGAAAAAGAAAAGGAAAAGAAAGGCCAATGAAATAAGAAAAGACGAAAAAAAGGTAAAAGAAAAGAAAAAGGGACAATTGCTACTATCTTTTTCCACACTTGTGCTTCAAAGTAGCACCATGTTCTTCATGATAGAGGGTTTCATGTTTAGTCTCTTTCTTATACTAGTGGGAATTTTCATTATAGAACTTTGCTGGTATATTCCAACGATGGGCTTCCTCAAATGCCCTAGGTCTTCGTGAGCAAGCAAGTTGGATGCACACCCACTAGTTTCTTTTGTTGAGCTTTCATACATATTTAGCTCTAGTGCATCCATTGCATGGCAATCCCTACTCACTCACATTGATATCTATTGATGGGCATCTCCATAGCCCGTTGATACACCTAGTTGATGTGAGACTATCTCCCCCCTTTTTTATCTTCTCCACAACCACCTCTCTATTCCACATAGTGCTATGTCCATGGCTCACGCTCAAGTATTGCGTGAAAGTTGAAAGGTTTGCAAGAATAGAGTATGAAAACAAGTGCTTGACTGAAATCGGGGTTGTGCATGATATGAAAATTTTGTGTGATGAAGAGGGAGCATACCCAGACTATATGATTTTGTAGCGATAACTTTCTTTAGCCATAGTATTTTGAGAAGACATGATTGCTTTGTTAGTATGCTTGAAGTATTATTATTTCTTATGTCAATATAGACTTTTGTCTTGAATCTTTCAGATCTGAACATTCATGCCACAATTAGGAGAATTACATTGAAAAACTATGTTGGTTAGCATTCCACATCAAAAATTCTGTTTTTATCATTTACCTACTTGAGGATGAGCAGGAATTAAGCGTGGGGATGCTTTATACGTCTCCAACGTATCTGTAATTTTTGATTGTTCCATGCTATTATTTATGAAGTTTTGGATGTTTAATGGGCTTTGTTATACACTTTTATATTATTTTTAGGACTAACCTACTAACCCAAAGGCCCAGTCCAGGTTGCTGTTTTTTGCCTGTTTTAGGTTTTACAGAAAAGGAATATCAAACGGAGTCCAAACGGAATGAAACCTTCGGGAGAGATATTTTTGGAGCAAAATACGCACGGGAGACTTGAGAACCACGGAGTAGGGCTGACGTGGCGTCCACGAGGGTGGGGGCGCCCCCCCTATAGGGCGCGCCCCTGCCTCGTGGGCACCCCATTTGGCCCCCGGTGCCCTCCTTCCTCCTATATATACATACGTACCCCGAAACTATCAGAACAATAGAGAAAACCCTAGTTCCACCGCCGCAACCTTCTGTTCCCGTGAGATCCCATCTTGGGGCCTGTTTCGGAGCTCCGCCGGAGGGCGGATCTACCACGGAGTGCTTCTACATCATCATCATCGCCTCACCATGAGTTGTGAGTAGTTTACCACAGACCTTCGGGTCCATAGCTAGTATCTAGATGGCTTCTTCTCTCTCTTTGGATCTCAATACCAAGTTCTCCTCGGTCTTCAAGGAGATCTATTCGATGTAATCTCTTTTTGCGGTGTGTTTGTCGAGATCCGATGAATTGTGGGTTTATGATCAGGATTATCTATGAGAAATATTTGGTTCTTTTCTGAACTCTTTATGTGTGATTATAATATCCTTGCAAGTCTCTTCGAATTATTGGTTTGGTTTGGCCTACTAGATCTATAGTTCTTGCAATGGGAGAAATGCTTGGCTTTGGGTTCCATATTGCGGTGTCCTTTCCCAGTGACAGTAGGGGCAGCAAGGCACGCATTGTATTATTGCCATTGAGGATAAAAAGATGGGGTTTATATCATTATGTTTGATTTTATCCCTCTACATCATGTCATCTTGCTTAAGGCGTTACTCCGTTCTTATGAACTTAATGCTCTAGATGCATGCTGGATAGCGGTCGATGTGTGGAGTAATAGTAGTAGATGCAGAATTGTTTCGGTCTAGTTGTCTCGGACGTGATGCCTATATATAATGATCATGCCTAGATAGTCTCATAATTATTCGCTTTTCTATCAATTGCTCGACAGTAATTTGTTTACCCGCCGTAGAATATCGCTATCATGAGAGAAGCCACTAGAGAACACTATGGCCCCCGGGTCTATTCTCAACATATCAATCTACAATCTACTTTACTTTTCCGCTTTTACTTTTTGTTCTTATATCCAAAAATACCAAAAATTATCAAACTATCATCTCTATCAGATCTCAATTTCGTAAGTGACCGTAAAGGGATTGACAACCCCTTATCACGTTGGCTACGAAGTTCTTATTTGTTTGTGCAAGTGCGAGGGACTCGCGTGTGGTCTCCTACTGGATTGATACCTTTGTTCTCAAAACCAGAGGGAAATACTTACGCTACTATGCTGCATGACCCTTTCCTCTTCGAGGGAATACAACGCAAGCTTGAGAAGTAGCAGAGGCTTGCGTGTGTCTGAATTATGTTAGCAGTTGCTGCATTTTTTTATTTCGAAATCTGCCAGATGGATGTCAAAATAGAGTGTCCTTAATGGTTTCCGTGAGAAAATATTGTATGTGATACAACCGGAAGGTTTTATCGATCCTAACGGCACTAAATGGTTGCAAGCTCCAGCGATCCTTCTATGGACTGGTGCAAGCATCTCAGAGTTGGAATATATGCTTTGATGAGGTGATCAAAGCTTTTGGGTTTATACAAAGTTTGCAAGAAACTTGTATTTACAAGAAAGTGAGTGGGAGCACTACAACATTATAATTATATGTGGATGACATATTGTTGATCGGAAATGATGTAGAATTTCTGAAAAGCATAAAGGGTTGTTTGAAAGGAGTTTTTCAAAGGAAGACCTGGGTAAAACTGCTTACATATTGGGCATCAAGATCTATACAGATAGATCAAGACGCCTGATAAGACTTTCACAGAGCACATACCTTGACATGATTTCGAAGAAGTTCAAAATGGATCAGTCAAAGAAGGAGTTCTTTCCTGAGTCGTAAGGTGTGAATTTGAGTAAGACTCAAAGCTCGACCATGACAAAAGAAAGTGAAAAAGGACAAAGGTCGTCCCCTATGCCTTAGCCATATGCTCTATATAGTATGCCATGCCGTGTACTACACCTACTGTGTGCCTTGCCACGTGGGTCGCAAGGGGGTACAAAAGTGACCCAGGAGTGGATCACTGGACAGCGATCAAAATTGTCCTTTGAGGAATAAGAAAATGTTTCTCGATTATGGAGGTGATAACGAGTTTGGCGTAAAGAGTTACGTCGATGCAAAGCTTTAACACCTATCCGGACGAATCTAAGTACCAAACCTGATACGTATAGTGGAGGAACCATTTGGAATAGCTCCAACTGGAGCATGGTAGTAGCATCTACAATATGACATAGAGATTTGCGAAGTACATACGGATCTGAATGTTACAGACCCGTTGACTAAAACCTCTCTCACAAGCATAACATGACCAAACCCCAAAACTCATTGAGTGTTAATCACATGATGATGTGAACAATATTATTTACTCTAGTAAACTCTTTGGGTGTTAGCCACATGGCGATGTGAACTATCAGTGTTAATCACATGGCAATGTGAACTAGATTATTGACTCTAGTGCAAGTAGGAGACTGTTGGAAATACGCCCTAGAGGCAATAATAAATTGGTTATTATCATATTTCCTTGTTTATGATAATCGTTTATTATCCATGCTAGAATTGTATTGATCGGAAACTCAAATATATGTGTGGATACATAGACAACAAGTTGTCCCTAGTCAGCCTCTACCGGAGCAACTCATTGATCAAAGATGGCTATGGTTTCCTAGCCACTGACATGAGTTGTCATTTGATAATGAGGTCACATCATTGGGAGAATGATATGATGCCAAACTATAAACGTAGCATATGATTGTGTCAAGTTTATTGCTATCGTTTTCTGCATGTCAGGTATATGTTCCTATGATCATGAGATCATGCAACTCACTGACACCGGAGGAATACCTTGTGTGTACCAAACGTCGCAACATAAATGGGTGATTATAAAGGTGCTCTACAGGTATCTCTGAGGGTATTTGTTGAGTTGGAATGGATCAAGACTGAGATTTGTCACTCCGTATGACGGAGAGGTATCTCTCGGCCCTCTCGATAATACAAACATCACAAGAAGCTTGCAAGCAATGTGACTAACGAGTTAGTTGCGGGATCTTATATTACGGAGCAAGTAAAAAGACTTGCCGGTAACAAGATTGAACTAGGTATTGAGATACCTAATGTCTCTTAAAGCTATGTTAGTTTTTCCCCAAAGAGGAAGGGATGACGCAGCACATCGGCGATAGGTATTTCCCTCATATGTGAAACCAAGGTTATCGAACCAGTAGGAGAACCAAGCAACACAACGTAAACATCACCTGCACACAAATAACAACACCTCGCTACCCGACGTGTTAAAGGGGTTGTCAATCCCTTTTGGGTAACGAACATGAGAGAGATATAAATATTGGTAGATTGGTTGATAAATAATATAAATTGCAGCAAGGTATTTTTGGGTTTTTGGTTTAGTAGATCTGAAAATAAAAGCAAAGGCAAATAAATCAGAAAGGCAAATATATGAGAAAGAAGACCCCGGGGCTGTAGGTTTCAGTAGTGGCTTCTCTCGAGAAATATAGCAAACGGTGGGTAAACAAATTACTGTTGGGTAATTGATAGAACTTCAAATAATCATGTCGATATCCAGACAATGATCATTACATAGGCATCACGTCCAAGATTAATAGACCGACTCCTGCCTGCATCTACTACTATTACTCCACACAACGACCGCTATCCAACATGCATCTAGTGTATTAAGTACATGGGAAAACAGAGTAATGCATTAAGAACTGTAGGATCGAAAGTATGTCTGGAGGGAGGGGTGATTAGACTACTTGATCAAATAAAAATCTAGCCTTTTCCCAATTTTAATTCTTGGCAGATTTTAGTAAAGCAATCAACCTACACATGCAATTCTAAGAGTATAGCAGCGAAATGTAAATCATTGCACATGAAGCTAAAAGGAGGGGTTTGGAGATTGCAAACGCAAGTGTATACACGGGTGGTTTTATCATGGTTCCGATAGGTGGTGCTATCGTACATCCACGTTGATGGAGACTTCAACCCATGAAGGGTTACGACTGCGTGAGTCCACGAAGGGCTCCACCCATGAAGGGTCCACGAAGAAGCAACCTTGTCTATTCCACCATGGACATCGCCCACGAAGGACTTGCCTCCCTAGGGTAGATCTTCATGAATTAGGCGATCTCGTTGCCCTTACAAACTCCTTGGTTCAACTCCACAATCTTGTCGGAGGCTCACAAGTGAGACCTAACCAATCTAGGAGACACCACCCTCCAAAAGGTAATAGACGGATGATACGTCCAAAACGTATCTATAATTTCTGCTTGCTCCATGCCACTTTTTGGTGATATTGCTATGATATTCATACACTTCCATACACTTTTGATCATATTTGGACTAACTTACTAATCTAGTGCACCCCAGTGCTAGTTTCTGTTTTCGGCTGTTTTTGTATTTCAGGTTTTCACGTTTCGAGAACTGCCCAGAAAAATCCAGAAAATTTATATAAAAAATCAGCAATACGGAAACAACACTGCGTCCGAAGGGCAGCCTGGGGGGGTTCGAGGCCCATCAAGGAGTATTTTCTGGCGCCGTTGCCGGGGACTCCACTCTTCAGGATAGGGGAGTTGCATGCTATCTTTTACCTTTGCTTTTTGGTCTTGTTAGTTTACCTTTCACTTTTGCTTTAGTTCCTTATATCGAAATCACAAAAAAATTATTTGCCTTTTTATTAGTAGTCCTTTCTGTTTAGCCAAACATGTTAGGCTTTGGTGCTTTGAGGGAATCAGAAGTTTTAGATTTCCATCAAAGAGATGGAGAAAATATGAAGAAGGCATGGGACAGAATTTCTGATGCACATATGAGAATTATGCCTTGGATACCTATAAAAATTGTGCTTAGAAATTTTTACCATGGTCTTTTTAAATGGTGTAAACACTCCCTTGACATTATAGCCGAGGGAGATTTCCTAGAATGTGATGAAGCTAGAGCTCTTGAAATTATACATGGTCTATCTAGTTACTTTGTTTATGATCATAATTTTGATACTGTCATAGATAGACTTGCTACTATTGAAAAGAGAATGGATGCTCTAGACTTAATGAAGGGAGAAAAACCTAAACCCAATAAGAGAGACATTCTGGAAATAGATAATGACTGGGAACCTCTTGTTAGGATTAGCATCTCTAATCAAGACTTCCTTGCTTATTGTGATATTGGATCTATGGTTTCTACTATGCCAAAAATTGTTCATGATGCTTTAAAATTCAACATGGATAGATTACCATCTTATCATGAACACACTAATGGAGATATTTCTGAAATCCAGGGAAAAATAAAAGACGTACCGGTTAAATTCCTTAAAGGGATTGCAATGATTGATTTCTTCATCGTGGAGCCAAACCAAGGAAATATAGTGCTTGGAAGGGACTTCCTCCGAGCAGTTAAAGGCTTCATCGATATAGGTAAGGGACAAATCCGCTTACGCGGGAAGGCAAAAGGTGTGTACCCCTTTCCTAGAAGGAACAAGAATGAACTTATTGAGGAACCATTTGAAACAATTTATAACTCCGATTATTATGATGATTATTGATTCCTCTATGCACTATGCCTAGCTTAAAGGCATAAAAGAAAGCGCTTTTGGGAGGCAGCCCACATGAATAGTTTTTTTTCTTTTGTTGTGTCTTTATCTTGTTTACTGCTGTAGCATCATCATTGTATCTTTGCTTTTCATATTTGTGCCAAGTATAGCCTCCGATTGCTAGAAAGTTTAAAAGTTGTGAGGTGCTGTCCAGGAAACAGATTCTGTCCTTGGATAGAAAAATTCGTATAAAATCACCAGATCATCTTTTTGGTCTGAATTATTTCGACAGCGTTCTCTATATAATTGTCTTTCGTGCGTCAGTTCTGAGTTTTTTGATTTGAGTTGCAGAAGTATCCCGAACAGACCAATTACTGCCTGTTGTTCTGTTTTTCACAGATTCTGTCCTGTTTTGCCTTACCTTCACTTTGCAAATTAAGAACTTGCTTTTTCTTTGCAAAAACCTTTTGGAAATCTTGAGAAACAGTAGAACTTCAAGAATATCCTTATTTCCAGCAAGGTATAATTATTTTATTAAGGGTAATAACCTCGCTAATCAGATTATGATGAGTTATGTATGAAGGGAGTTTTCAAGTGTGCGAGGGAAGATGATAAAAAGATCCAGGAGTGTCAAGCGCTCAAGCTTGGGGATGCCCCCGTGCACCCCCAAGAAATATTCAAGGAGAGTCAAGCGTCTAAGCTTGGGGATGCCCCCGTGCATCCCCTTCTCCATCAACATTATCAGTTCGTCTTTCGTTCCGCTATATTTTTATCACTTCATGTGTTATGTGCTATGCTTGGAGCGTCTTGTTTTTAGTTTTCTTTTTAGTTTTTCGTAACGAGTCGGAACCCAGCATTCCTTTATGTGGGAGAGAAACACGCTCCACTTCTACCTAGAACATTACATAGAATTTTCATGTCTATCTATGCTGTGTGTGTTCTTTGTCTTTTAACAGTTACTATCGTGCTCTGCTCTTAGTATTCATGCTTATCTTTTCAAGAGCTTTTATTTAGTTGGTTGCTTGAACTCTCTTTAATTACCATGCTCACCTTATTAAGAGAGTTTGCTTCCTTTGCATTGATTAATGTGTCTATGATAAAGATGCTACTTTCATGATGGTGCTTAGTAGTTCAGGTTTTCTTTTGGTTAATCTCAAATAGCTGGGGGGTTCCCAATGTGTTATTGGAGTACCAACTTGGTTTGTTTGCCTATGATGTGGTATGGTTTAGTAATATCTTCCTTCGAGAATTTATTTTGATTGACTTGGCGTATGCTCACGCATATTCAAGACTGTAAAGAAAGTCTGTCAAGCCTTGATGATCTTTTATTTCTAAGTAGCGATATAACTACCATGCCTGATTCAATATTGCTTTGTCGCTCTGCATGATTATGACCGTCATTGCTCTCTTAGTTGGTCGCTTCCAGTCTTTTGCTAACCTCCACCTGCACTACGCAAACTAACCATGCAATACATAGCTCATGGGAAAGTAGCCTAAAAACTATTGTGGTAAAGAATATGTTGCTTATGTATCTTATTTCTTATGAGTTGCTTGCTGAGCGGTAACCATGTTTCTGGGGACGCCATCAACTGCACTTTTGTTGAATATCATGTGAGTTGCTATGCATGTTCGTCTTGTATGAAGTAAGGGTGATTTACCGTGGGTTGAATAACTATGCATATTGTTAGAGAAGAACATTGGGCCGCCAACCAAAGCCATGCATCATGGTGGAAGTTTTAGCTTGGACCTTAATCCTCAATCTCTTATGAGTATATGCCTATGCATTAAAGAGGAGTCCATCATCTATTTTTATGTTGTCCCGGTATGGATGTCCTCAAGTTGAGATCTATCAAAAACGAGAAATCAAATGCGATCTATCTCCTTGGACCTTTGTACAGGTGGCATAGAGGTACCCCTTTGTGACACTTGGTTAAAACATATGTAATGCAATGATAACCCATGGGGATCTGAGCTAATTAGGACAAGGAGCGAGCACTATTGGTATTCGATGCATGAGGCTTGCACTTATAGGATGTTTTATGCATGACACATATGAAGTACTACTACCGTTGACACAATTGCTTCCATGTTTTCAAGTAAAAAGCTTTAGCACTTAACCTTTCTTTTACCTTTATGTTGAAGCACCAACTACTGAGAGCATGATTGTCATTCTGAGTGTAATGTGCATTGTCCCAAAGTAGCATTGTCTTTTGCATGATTGTGATATCGTTTATTCTGAAATGATTGTATCTAGTCATCACTTAAACCTTGAAGGTGCCCCTGCACTTATGTTTTGCATCACTTAAGGGGGCAAGCTAGATATCACTTTATCATATTTGCACATCATGTTCATTGCAAATCTTTTTGATGTTTCAGTTTCATGTTGTAAAACTTTCAGTCATTCGTGATTTTCTCTTGAGGCAACTTAATTACTTTAGAATCATTGTCTCAGTAAGCTTTTGTCATATGACTATGAGAAAGTCCTATATGGTTAATAGCATGTCACCACAGAAATTATTCTTGTTATCATTTACCTACTCGAGGACGAGCAGGAATTAAGCTTGGGGATGTTGATACGTCCAAAACGTATCTATAATTTCTGCTTGCTCCATGCCACTTTTTGGTGATATTGCTATGATATTCATACACTTCCATACAGTTTTGATCATATTTGGACTAACTTACTAATCCAGTGCACCCCAGTGCCAGTTTCTGTTTTCGGCTGTTTTTGTATTTCAGGTTTTCACGTTTCGAGAACTGCCCAGAAAAATTCAGAAAAATTATATAAAGAATCAGCGATACGGAAACAACACTGCGTCTGAAGGGCAGCCTGGGGGGGCCACAAGGGCTCCAGGCGCCCTGTGGGCGCGCCCCCCCTGGGCCCCGCCGGGGGGGGGGGCGCCTGGGCCCCCCGAGGCTCCCCCGGTGCCCTACTTTGGCATATATTTAAAGGACTCTCCGAAACCCTCAGAGGAGGACTTCTTTTCGCGATCCCATCTCTGTTCCGCCGCCGCCGCCGCTTCCAAGATCGGGAGCACCAGGAGAACTCTCCCCGGCACCCTGCCGGAGGGGAGGATCACCACCGGGAGCTTCTCCACCACCATGGACGCCTCCCGGATGACTCGTGAGTAGTCTCCCTTGGACCATGAGTCCATGACCAGTAGCTATGTGATGTTCTCCTCCCGTTCTTGTGCTTCACTAATTAGTCCTCGTGAGCTGCCCTACATGATCGAGGCACCTATGTAATCCTTATGCTGTTGCTATGTTGAGTTTGCTGGGATCCGATGGATTATGAGATTATGTTCAGATTGATCTTGAGTAATATATTTGATTCACCTCTTTTATATTTTAGTTCATAAGTAATTATTGCATGTTCTCCGTTGTTACTTATTGCTTTGGCCGAGTAGTAGGTAGTGACTCCAAGAGGGAACGTTATGCTCGATTGTGGGTTCATGCCCCTCGATGACTAGCTTGAGTGACAGAAACATGAGTCTAGGGGATGTGCTGTTGCCACAAGGGGGAAAACAACGGTGCTTGTGCCCGCGGGTGCAAGGATTGTTTACTTTACGCAAAGTTCTTTTAATGCAGTTGTCTGTTGCATTGAGTTTACACTATGGGTGGGACTCGCAACTTAATACCAGCGAGATGTTCTGGATAGATATCTCAAGGTGGATGATTAGTAGTAGATATTGATGGATTTTGGTCTACTTACTTTGACGTACTGCCCATGCTTTGAACCTCAACCTTTCTTGCAATGTAGTCAGCATTGGTTTGCGTTCGTGGTCCTGTCAATTGCCCAGCTGTAATTCGTTTACCTCACATAGCTGTTTTATCGTCTTTTGGGAGAGAGACATCACTAGTGAACATCATGAGACTCCGGTCCATATTACCATCATTGATCACATCCACTATTTACTTTCCGTTATTTACCTACTATTGCAAAAACTATCTATCACTACTATCAT
This sequence comes from Secale cereale, assembly GCA_902687465.1. Taxonomy (NCBI): domain Eukaryota; kingdom Viridiplantae; phylum Streptophyta; class Magnoliopsida; order Poales; family Poaceae; genus Secale; species Secale cereale. The sequence goes on along the minus strand of LR738711.1, from coordinate 809,184,847 downwards.
TGCTTTTCACCCTTTGTGAACTACAAGGCCGGAGAGATTGACAACCTCTCTGTACTCGTTGGGAGCAAAGTTATTTGTATCTGTGTGCAGGTCCACGTTGGTTGCTACTAATCTGGCACCGTAGCAATTGACACCTACTTGTTGAACCTAGGAGTCTCTGGGGATTCGATCCTTGGCATCTTTGCTAGGGGAAAACACTTCTACTTACTGCATCTTACACCTTCCACTTGGGGTAACCAACGAGGGGTTCGAGGCCCATCAACGGTGTGCTGATAACGAACTCCTTGCTCAAATGCTTCAAATGATAGTCTCCCCAACACTCAAACAGCTCCTCACAGATTTGGATATGGTGGAAGAAGAGATTGAGTGGAAAGCAACTTGAGGAAGGCTAGAGAACAAGATTTATGTGGTAGGAATGGAATATCTTGATCTCAACACTTGAGTAGGTGGTTCTCTCTCAGATCTGGATGGGTGAAAGTGTAGGCACGATCTGATGGCTCTCTCCACGAATGAAGAGGGGGTGGAGGGGTATATATAGCCTCCACACAAAATCCAGCCGTTACACACATTTTGGCCAACTCGGTGGGACCGATTCAGTGAACTCGGTCTGACCGAAAGGTTCAAATATGTGAACGTTAGCAAACTCAGTGGGACCGACTTGACATCTCGGTGGGACTGAAAGACTAGGGTTAAGTCATCAGAGAGTTAGCAAGGTAAACTCGGTGTGATCGATTAACAAACTCGGTAGTACCAAAATTAATTAACCTTCAACAGAGAGTTTACAGAACCATCTCGGTGAGACCGAACACCTATATCGGTGAGACCGAAATGTTAGGATTTGTGGCTCTAGCTAAGTCAAAGGAAACTCGGTGGGACTGGATAGGAAAAATTGGTGGATCCGAGTTTGGCATTATGGTTTTGATTTGTTTGGAGTGGAGAGGTTGTGTGAGAATCTTGGAGCATATCATCAAGCATTGTGAGGAACTAATTTTTTAAGCAACACCTCATCCCCTTTTAATAGTATTGGCTTTCCTAAGGACTCAATGTGATCTTGGATCACTAAAAGTAAAAAAAGTAGAGTCTTGAGCTTTTGCCAAACTTGCTTCCTTAGCTTTTGAAGGGTCCACATCTCCACAGTAGCCATGCCATTCATTGAACTTTCCTAAAATATTTAGCTTGAGGAATCATTAGTTCAATGAGCTATATGTTATTGTAAATTACCAAAACCACCCGGCGATTAGTTGCACTTTCAATCTCCCCCTTTTTGGTAATTGATGACAACATATAGATCAAAGCTTCGACAAATGATAAAGAATGAAATATATCATTGCTTTGAGAAGTACTCCCTCCGTCCCAAAATAAGTGTCTCAACTTTGTACTAGAGCTAGTACAAAGTTGTACTAAGCTTAAGACACTTATTTTGGGACGGAGGGAGTATGTGATAAGCAAGAGCTCCCCCTAAATTTTTGCATTATTAAATATTTGTGTTTGAATGCAAATGCACAACTATATAGGATCATGGGTCACAACTCACACATCACATACATCTTGGTGGAGCACTCAAAAGGATAATAAGTGAATAACAAGTACTCATCACCAAGGCAATTGCAAAAGATCACATAGAGATAATATCATCCAAGCAAGTATATGATCAATCACAACCATAATTGTAGCATCTCTCACACAAGTTTCATGCAAGCAAATCACCAAAAGATAGTAGCAAAAATCAAATGCAATAAAAACAAAACTCTCTCTCTCTCTCTCTCTCTCTCACAGCTTATATGATCTATATATATATTTCTCCCCCTTTGGCAACAAGTTACCAAAAAGTTCCAAACATACATAGGCTATGCGTCTCTCTAGGCATCTCCTGGAGCTCCTGAAGGGGTCTTCTAGCTGATGTCTCCAGTGTGCGTGGATGGCGTTGAGAGAACTCCTTCTGCAAAGATTTCAGCTGATGTCTAAGGGGCTGGTGGAGTTGATGCATGTGTGACTCCCTGGGCAGCAGCAGCTGGGGAAGACTGAGTGGGTCTCATGTCTCCCACTAACATTGTCTCAGTCCTCTGTCCTCGGGGCACCTTCTGAAATCTAGTATCATCCTCCTCTGTCAGTGCTCACTCCAATAGCAAATCTTGCTCTGTCTGTATCTCGCTTGAGTTTATGCACTATGGTTTGCACTTCTGTCGCCTTAGTGTCAAGAGCGTGGAACTTATCCTCAATGATCCTCTCTAGGATAGCTTGATTCTGAGTCGGGGTGGCCAATCCTTTCTCCATCCTCATTCTAGCTTCAAGAAGATATGTCATCTGGTCACTCTTTGACTTTAGGCTCGAAATGTTGACTGTCTGGGTTGATGCTTGAGCTTGATGAGCAGCTTGTTCCTGCATGTATGCCTCTGATGCTTGTGCAGATGAGGGGTGTGTAGGGTCCATCACCACCTCATTATCCTCAAATTCAGGCCTTAGGGGAAAATGTCTCCTATCAAGCAGATATGTGTCTGTGCCCACTCTAGAGTTGATGAGTGTCTGAATATGTGGGGCATATCCACAAGATCTCTTCTGGTCAGCAGCTGTCCTCTTGATTGTCTCTACAACCAGACTCATGACCTTGAATTTCTCTGGCACATCATAGTGGTGAAGCAAGTTTATGGAGTGTCCTCTGATCATCTTGTCATCCCCAGACTATGGTAGCAATGTGTGTCTCAGAATGGTGTTGGTAGTGCCAAGTCCATCCAATAAATAGTACACTGACCCCAAACTTGAATTGACTTGTATTCATTTGGGATAGGCGTGTACATATTTTGCATGGAGTTGATAACCCACAAGTATAGGGGATCGCAATAGTTTTCGAGGGTAAAGTATTCCACCCAAATTTATTGATTCGACACAAGGGGATCCAAAGAATATTCTCAAGTATTAGCAGTTGAGTTGTCAATTCAACCACACCTGAAAGACTTAGTATCTGCAGCAAAGTATTTTGTAGCAAAGTAGTATGGAAGTAACGGTAACGGTGGCAAAAGTAACAGTAGCAGTTTTGTAGTGATTGTAACAGTGGCAGCGGAAAAGTAACTAAGCAAAGATCAATATGTGAAAAGCTCGTCGGAATTGGATCAGTGATGGATAATTATGTCGGATGCGATTCCTCGTGTACTAGTTATAACATAGGGTGACACAGAACTAGCTCCTGTTCATCAATGTAATGTAGGCATGTATTCCGAATATAGTCATACGTGATTATGGGAAAGAACTTGCATGACATCTTTTGTCCTACCCTCTCGTGGCAGCGGGGTCCTATTGGAAACTAAGGAATATTAAGGCATCCTTTTAATAGAGTACCGGACCAAAGCATTAACACTTAGTGAATACATGAACTACTCAAACTATGTTCATCACCGGGAGTGGTCCCGATTATTGTCACTTCGGGGTTGCCAGATCATAACACATAGTAGGTGACTATTGACTTGCAAGATAGGATCAAGAACTCACATATATTCATCAAAATATAATAGGTTCAGATCTGAAATCATGGCACTCGGGCCCTAGTGACAAGCATTAAGCATGGCAAAGTCATAGGAACTTCAATCTGAGAACATAATGGATACTAGGGATCAAACCCTAACAAAACTAACTCGTTTACATGGTAAATCTCATCCAACCCATCACCGTCTAGCAAGCCTACGATGGGATTACTCATGCACGGCAGTGAGCATCATGAAATTGGTGATGGAGGAAGGTTGATGATGACGACGGCGACGATCTCCACTCTTCGGAGCCTCGAACGGACTCCAGATCAGCCCTCCCGAGAGATATTAGGGCTTGGCGGCGGCTTCGTATCGTAAAACGCGATGAATCCTTCTCTCTGTTTTTTTTCTCCCCGAACGTGAATATATGGAGTCGGAGCTGAGGTCGATGGAGCGTCAGGGGGCCCACGAGATAGGGGGCGCGCCCAGAGGGGCGCCCCCACCCTCATGGATAGGGTGTGGGCCCCCTGGTCTGGATTCTTTCGCCAGTATTTTTTATATATTCCAAAATAATTCTCCGTTGATTTTCAGTTCATTCCAAGAACTTTTATTTTTGCACAAAAATAACACCATGGCAATTCAGCTGAAAACAGCGTCAGTCCGGGTTAGTTCCATTCAAATCATGCAAATTAGAGTCCAAAACAAGGGCAAAAGTGTTTGGAAAAGTAGATACGTTGGAGACGTATCAACTCCCCCAAGCTTTCACCTTTGCTTGTCCTCAAGCAATTAAGTTGATAAACTGAAAGTGATAAAGAAAAACTTTTGCAAACTCTGTTTGCTCTTGTTGTTGCAAATATGTAAAGCCAACATTCAAGTTTTCGGCAAAGATTATGAACTAACCACATTCACAATAACTTTCAGGTCTCATTTTTACTCATATCAACAACACAATCAACTAGCGAGTAATAATAATAAACCTCAGATGACAACACTTTCTCAAAACAATCATAATATGATATAACAAGATGGTATCTTGCTAGCCCTTTCTGAGACCACAAAACATAAATGCAGAGCACCTCTGAGGATCAAGGGCTGACTAGACATTGTAATTCATGGTAAAAGAGATCCAGTCACAACCATACTCAATGTAAATTAATAGCAATACATGCAAATGACAGCGGTGCTCTCCAACTGGTGCTTTTTAATAAGAGGATGATGACTCAACATAAAAATAAATAGATAGGCCCTTCGCATAGGGAAGCATGGATTTGTAGAGGTGCCAGACCTCGAGTTTTGAAGTAGAGATAAATAATATTTTGAGCGGTATACTTTCATTGTCAACATAACAACCAAGAGATCTCGATATATTCCATGCTACACACATTATAGGCGGTTCCTAAATAGAATGGTAAAGTTTATACTCCCCCAACCACCAACAAGCACACTCCACGGCTGGCCCGAAACAACGGGTATCGTCCATACCAACAATAGCCCTGGGGGAGTTGTGTTTAATTATTTTGATTTGTTTTTAGCATGGGACCGGGCATCCCGGTTACCAGCCATTTTCTCGTGAATGATGAGCGGAGTCCACTCATCGTGAGAATAACCCACCTAGCATGGAAGATATAGACAACCCTAGTTGATACATGAGTTGTTCGAGCATACAAACAAAAATTTCATTTGAAGGTTTAGAATTTTGCACATACAGATTTACTTGGAACGGCATGTAGATACCGCATATAGGAAGGTATGGTGGACTCATATGGAATAACTTTGGGGTTTATGGAAGTGGATGCACAAGCAATATTCCCGCTTAGTACAAGTGAAGGCTAGAAAGAGACTAGGAAGTGGCGAGCTAGAGAGTGACAATAGTCATGAACATGCATTAAAATTAATCAACAATGGGTGCAAGCATGAGCAGGATATAAATCACCATGAACATAAATATCGTTGAGGCTATGTTGATTTTGTTTCAACTACATGCGTGAACATGTGCCAAGTCAAACCACTTGAATCGTTCAAAGGAGGATACCACCCTATCATACCACATCACAACCATTTTAATATCATGTTGGCACGCAAGGAAGACCATTATAAACTCCTAGCTAATTAAGCATGGCATGAGAAACTATAATCTCTAATTGTCATTGCAAGCACGTTTCATTCATAATAGGCTGAATGAGGAACGATGAACTATTCATATTTACAAAAACAAGATAGGTCGAGTTCATACCAGCTTCTCTCATCTCAATTAGTTCATCATATATCGTCATTACTGCCTTTCACTCGCACGACCGAATGGCGTGGATAATAATAATAGTGCACGTGCATTGGACTAAGCTGGAATATGCAAGCATTTAATACAAGGGAGAAGACAAAGTAATATGGCTCTTGGTTAAATCAATAATAATGCATATGAGAGCCACTAAGCATTTTCATCATGGTCTTCTCCTCTTGACCCCCAAAGAAAAGAAATAAAACTATTTACACGGGAAAGCTCCCAACAAGCAAAAGAAGAATGATAAATCTTTTTGGGTTTTCTTTTAATTATTACTACTACATGCATGGAAAGCAGACTAGCTAAAAGCTACAACTAAATATATTTTTGGTTTCCAGTTTTCTGACACACAAGAAAAAGACTTAGAAAAGAAAATAAACTAGCATGGATAGTACAATGAAAAAGTATGAGCACCGACTAATGGAATGAGTGTGTGAACATGAATGTAATGTCGGTGAGAAATACTTACTCCCCCAAGATTAGGCTTTTGGCCTAAGTTGGTTTATGGCCAGTACTAGCCTGACGGATATCCAAAGTCATAGTTAGGGTTGTACTGCGATACAGCAACTATTGCATGATGAGATGCAGCTTGGAGATGAGCCGTCTTCGTCCTCTCCTCATACTCGTTTGCCTCCTCCCTGGTTATAATATATCTCCTTTTTGCCTGAAAGTCAAAGAAAGTAGGAGCAGGTAGAGCAATATGGACAGTGCGACGCCTGTCAAAGATTAGTCTGTACTAGAGGAATTGTTCATTCCTCTCAACAAACTGATGGCGAACCATAGCATTATAATCTAGATAAGCGGGAGGCAACTTCGCATCGTTCTCGTGTATGGGTACATGAAGATAATTAGCCAAGCGAGTTGCATAAATTCCACCAAACAAATCTCCATTTCAACCGTTAAGATGTAACCTTCTGTGGGGACCCCGACTCATAAGTCGTGATCGCCGAATGCACGTGTACAGTGATCCGAGAGATCAATGCTCACTAAACACACAGAAGCTAAATAACAAGAGTCTTACATCCATACATACCGTATTACACAAATTGTGACCGTTATGGTCAGTCTTGAATATATCATTGCAGCGGAAATCTTCAATAACAACTTGGACCCATGCCATCTGCCTTAACCCTACAGGCATTCTGACTGGGAAGCGTCCTAGCTCGCATGTTCGTCACCAAGAAATCTTCATCATATCCTGTTCTTTCATGCCTGGCCAATAAATTAAGCAGTGGCAAGCCAATGAGTACTTTGAATGTACTCGCAAGGAACCCAAGTGTGATGACAGAATAATTATGCAAGGCCCTACTGCTAAATTGGCAGTTTTGTGGGAAGCTAGTTTTTCATATGCAAGTATGATCAACATATAACAAGGGCATGCATGTATCTGCAACAAATATCCGGAGGTTACAGACATCAACATCGAGAAAGAGTTATGAACAACTCTTGCTCAATCTCATCGTGACTTTCTCACAATCACGTCAACAGATTTACGAAACCGTGTTGTTTTCCAGAAACTTAAGGACATAGTCTAAGCAGCACCACCCAACTGTCCTTGATCGTGGACACGGCTATTCGAATAGTTTGACACTCTGCAGAGGCTGCACACTTTACCCACAAGAACCAGGGAACTTCCGTGTCATCCACAACCCGCGGTACCTCAAGTACCCAGGGTAAGCAACCGATCACTATCTTTCCCTAGACGACACTAACACAGAGTCCACTCGATTGGTAGTAACCCCCGTGCCCAACATTTCACATCTTAAAAATTGTGGAGCCTCGCTCCCATATTCATCTCATACCACAAGCACGGGGTACCAACGGTGTGTCCAGTGCCCTGTAAAGACAGTCATGGCCGCCTATCCAAGCACGACCCCGTCCCGAGAGTGACATCATGTCACCCCCATCACTAGTAATGTGGGCACCATGCTAGTATCGACCTAGGTAATCAACAATGCCCTTTCCCAAGTAAGGGTAGAGTGGTTGCGCATGTTTGGTTGGGACGGTCGACTAAGTTTTGATATTACAAGTATCTAGGAATTTGAACCATTGCATTTGGATCAAATTTGAGCTCTCTGTGATTTTCTAAAGTTTATCACATAAAGAGAAAAATGACATTTTGATAAATATTTGTGAAGAAAAAGACTCTAGAAAATGTGCATGTTGCACCAACAGGTAGATCATGATTTTAGAAACTACTAGAAATTTGAATCATCAAATTTGGAGTTCAAATGATTTGATTATGGATTTTAGAAGTTTACTAGAAAAAGAAAAAGAAAATAAGGCTTTAACCTTATCATGCGCGCATGGCGACAGACAGACCGTAGGCCGGCCCAGCGGCTCGGCCGCACGCAGAGGGCCAGGTGACGTCGAAGACGCCTTTGGGCCAGGCGTCTTCACCGCAGGGACACGGCTTCGGCTGATGCCGTCTCCACTTATGCGCGGGCCCGACCTTTGGGCCGCTTACAAGCGGGCCCCGCCTGGCAGGCTTGGCTTCCTCCTCCCGCTCGAACAGAGGCGAGGCAGGGGAGGCAGGGCCGAGCGCTCGCCGGCGTTGCCCCGTCGACTTGGGGCGTCCCGGCGACGCCTCGACCACCGGAATGACCAGCGCGGAGAGGTGCTTCTAGCCATGGGTAACACGCCTGCCGGGGAGGACCAGGTCAAGGAGGGCGCCGTCCGCGGCAGATGTGGCTGACGGCGATGGTCGGCACGACCCTCAGGCCACCGAGGAGAGTAACAGGAGAGCGAGGGAGCTCCATGGTGGCCATGGGGTTCTCCTAGTGGAGAAAGGAGGGGAGGAGGAGGCCTCATTCGCGGGGATTTGAGAGGAGGCCGGCGGCTTGGCTTCAGCCATGGAGGGGCAAGGAGGGCACGGGAAGGGTAGTGGGCAGGTCGGGGAGGTACACTGGAGGGAGAGGGGGCAAATGGAGCAGAGAGGGGGCTCGGGGTGACCTTATAAAGGCTAGCCGAAGCTCACCGTGGTCTCATGCGCCGGTGAGGACTCGAGCGAGGCCAGAGGCCACGGGGGCTGGGGAAACTGAGTCAAGAGCGTTGGTGGAGATGGTCCACCACCAGGGGAAGGGAGAGAAGGAGCGGGGAGGTGCCAGAGGGGCCGCGCGTGTGAAGCCGGTCACTGGAGCTTGCGGGCGGCCGGTGCGCGTGCGAGAGCAGCAGCAGGAGGGAGAAGAAGGACGGGCCTACCAGCTAGGCGTGTCCCGGACGTTGAGGTGGTCCTGCTGGCATGTGGGCAACAACCGAGGTGGTCGGGGCATCGTGATGGGGGGCAGCTACAGTGCGCCAGAGCACTGTAGCGCGCTCCAGAGCGTGACCATTGCATGCCATGGCATGCAACTAGCGTCCCGCGCGTGGCCAAGCTTGTCCACTAGCTCCTGGGGATTTCTGGGATGCTCTATGAAGCTTAGGAGGTAAGGTAGGAGGGAGGGGTAAGAAGTAGGAGGGTGGAAAGGTGCTGCCATAGTGAAAACAGAGAGGTAATTGGGGGTTTTACCCCCTCCAATGATTGAGGCGAGGCATGGGTGAGTTACTGGAGGTAGAAGGTAACCAGGTTCATCTGTGGTAAGAATTAGGGGTACATGGGAAGAGTGAAAGGGGTCAAAACAATGGTTTTGAAAAAAATGGCAGAAGGTGTTTGATGCAATTTCGGGCAAGCAAATTAACTCAACTTGACATGAGACTTAACAGGATCAAATGGCATATAGAAATAGGGTTTTCCACCAAGTTTGAGCTCATTTGAAGAAACTTTCCAATGTAACTTTGGTGAACCCTAGAAATCAACAGAAATGGATTTTCCAAGATTAAGTTAAGCAACTCATCTCTCCTTGATGCACCACTTGGTGTAGTGTCATCATGTGGGGTTGTGAGCATGTCCACAAAATTTGAGGCCCCAAGTAAAAAGTTGGCAATGTAGAGTTGTTCAAATTTGGATCTGGTCAGAAAGGGTTTTGGGGCACTTAGATCAAGTTATCCTTCTCCAAAACTTGTTCCGTTTGTCACAGATGCATATTTACATCATTTGAGCATGTGCACCAAGTTTGAGAGCATTTGGAAAAGTTTGGCAATGTAAAGTTGCTCAAACTTCAAAATGGACAAAAATGGTTTTGAGGGGATTTGATGATGATTTCTTGATCTTCAAGGCATGAGGCTTTGTAAGATCATCAAATATGTCATATTTGACATGATAGAATTTCCTTGGAATTTTTAGAGAATATTTCCTTTGTAAATATTTCAAAAGCTTGAAATTTCCAGAAAGGGTTTTGGAAGGATTTGTCCAATATTTTGAACATGACCATGTGTTGAAACTCTTATATATTGACAATATATGTCCTATGAGTTTCCCTGAATTTTGAAAAATATTTTTGAAACAGTTAAATAATTTTAACCTATTAAAGACCATTTCTGGCCTAAAGAAAAAGCATTTAAATAAAATATAAAAATAACTTTTAAAATTATAATTTTGTGGTTTATGGGAGTCCTATACCTAATAGGATTCAAATATACTTTTTGAAATATTTTTCACACCCTCAATTAAGTACTTGCAGTACAAACCTCAATTCAGGGGTTTTTGGAAAACTAATTTTAGAATATACTATTTGGCCAAAATATTTTTATAAGAAAATACTATGCTGTTCTATTCACATGGCATGATCATTTGGAAAAGGTTTTGGATCAAGGAGATGAAGTATAAGAGTTGAAGGATTTATTTTATTTTTAGAGCACTAGCATCCAGCAAACAGAAAACCAATCAAGCAAGGTCAAAAACACTCAAAAGTTTTTGTCAAACCACATTTTTAGCATGATTATTAGCTTATCTGTTGTGGCATGAAAATCAGGGTGTGACACCTTCGTGCAACAATGGCCCCCAAATTATATTGTCTATCACCTAATACCGCACTTCTGAGGACACTAAGACCTGGAACGCACATGTGGCAAGCCTCATATTTACCGTTAATGCATCTACCAATGAAGAGAGCAAAATAATTTATGGAAGGAAAATGAATGCTCCCTATGGTAGCTTGTGTGATTTCTCTAGATTCCCCCACAGTGATACTAGCTAAAAAGTCCTTATACTCAGATTTGCGAGGTTCACTAATATTACCCCACTGTGGGAGTTTTCAAGCATCATTAAAATCTTGGGCCATTTGCATTTCTGTCCCTAACTCAAACCACCTAATCAGATATACCCCTAATTCGAAAGCCTGCTCAAAAATGCCCCTCCGCCGTTAAGTGACCTTACAGAAATATCCTTCCGTTCAGTTTCCATCCGGTCAAAGGGGTTTGACCGTCTAATTGACGTTTTTTGGACAATTTGCCCCTGCCTCCATGTGTCACTTACAAGTGGGACCGAGTGAGAAAAAAACAAAAATGAAAAACACTTTCTCTCACCCCTCACTCTCTCCACCCTCTCTCTCACTTACATGTGGGACCCCACATGTAAGTTTCTAGTTATTTTATAATTAGTTTAGCTGTTTTGTTAATTGGTAGGACCTGCCGATTAGTCTCGGTAATTAGCATAATATTTAACACACGGTAGGATTAGTGCTAATCTAGCTAATGGGCCCCACATGTCATAGGAAGCCCATTAGTACCAATCGAACCACCGGCGTTTAGCCACCATAGAGCACACGCCACGGCGAAGGGCAGGGGAGCTATGTTCCGGTGACCAAACGACTGGTAGAATGGTCCTTTGCGCTCCTGGGCTTGCTCTGCGTTGAATAGAAGTGGCAGGGCGAGCGGGGACGGCGAGAGTGTCGGGCATGGCCGAAGCCGCCATCGGCGGCGGTCAAAGCTAGGTGGCAAGGGGGCTAGAAAGCAGGGGGAGAGGGCTCGTCATCAGCCTCTCACCGCGAGCATGCCAGAGTCAAGCGTCTGGCGATGGCCGAGCAAGAGCACATGGACCTCGCCTACGGCCGTCGGAGCAAGGCATCGTGGGGAGGCGACTGGACGAAGAAGAGCTCATCGGCGACATGTCCGGAAGTTCTGCAACACCATATGGATCTCCTGTACGATAAGGGAGCAGCGAGGGACCTCGTACGACAGCAAATCGAAGACAACGACCCATGGGCAGAGGCGGCGATGATCTCGTCAGTTGCGTAGTTGCAAGGCACCCGAGGTCCAGATCTACGGTGTGGTGATGCTCTGTTCTATAGTGAGCCTTGCAGACACGGCGGTCCGGCTTCTAGCCGTCGTTGGCCACGTTAACGGCAGCGCTCGGGTGAACGGGCGGGCAGACACACCCTTAGCCTCTGAAGACGAAGAAGATGACGCCAGTGGGCTGGGCTGGCTGAGCTTTTCTGGGCCAAAAGCTAACATCCGCTCTCTCTCTCTTCTTTTTAAATTTTTGTCTTATTTTTTTTCAGGGGCAAAACGTCCAACAAACGCCCAGAAAACGGTCAAAGCCCTTTGACCTGACGGAAACGGAACGGAGGGGCATTTCTATAAGGAGACTTGACGGCGGAGGGGCAAATTTGAGCACGCTTTGGAATTAGGTGAAAATTTGAGTAGTGGGTTCGAGTTAGGGACACAGATGTAAAAGACCCTAAAATCTTCTAGGTTCATAGTATAAGATTTATCATAAAGATCAAATAAGACAGTGTGAGAATTGTGTGAGGATGTAAATTAAAATCTTCTCACAAAGGAGTCAGTTAGGTAATGGTATTATGGGCACTTATCTGACACGAAGTCCTCAAGATCAGCATTATGCACATACGTGTCAAATTCTTCCTTGATGCCTCCCTGGACCATAAACTCCTCCGACAGCCATTCACAAGGCCGCACTTGAGCCTCCCTCGGTAGTTCATCGTCCGGCTCACGTATCGCGAGCCTCGGTCCTTGCTTCCTCGAGGAACCACCATGGTAGATTTTCCTATGCATTTTTATTCTCTGAAAAATTTCTGAAATTTTTATTGTCTCAAACTAAAAGTGAACCAAACTCAATAAGATTGATAGCAGCTACTCCCACAAGTGCCGAGAGACTATATCATGCATTAGAACTACTTTTGACCACATAAATTTGACATGCAAGCTCAATATCAAGGTCACCTAAGTAGCAAAAATTTGCAATAAATAAAGCACTAGAACAAAAACTAATTGGACCATTGGAGGAGTCACATACCGAAGAACAATCTCCCGAGACAGTTTTGTGAATGGAGCTTTGAGCAAGGAGGTCGAAAATGGCAGCAAGATGAGCTAGAACACGAGTTTGAGCTGTGGGAGGATTTTTTCTAGAGGAAGATGATAACCCTCAACCGTAAGGGATCGAGATAGTCTTCGCGGGTAAGAATAACCCAATTTATTGATTCGACACACGGGGAGCCAAAGAGTATTTATAAGCTTTGACAGTTGAGTTGTCAATTCAACCGCACCTAAAAAATACTTACTTGCAACAAAAGATAAATGGTAACAGTGATATGATAGTGATAGTAAAAGTAAACAGCAAAAGTAAATAGTAAAGGTAAATGGCAAAAGTAGCAACTAGTGACAAGCAGGATTTAAAACACTGTAGGCTAGGGAGATGGATGGTTGGGCGCTGCATGGATGAGATATATCATGATTCTAACTTGGGGCACGGCACACGGAAAAGTAATGATCATCTAGGCAAATATCAAACATTAGGCATGTATCCCGTAGGTAGTTGTGCGTGCTTGCAATAAGAACTTGCACAACATCTTATGTCCTACCATCCCGCTACGAACGGGGCCAAAAGGAACTTATGGAGATTAAGATGCTCCTGTCAAAGAGCACCGGAACAAAGCAATGAACTCAATGGATACATGTAATCCTCAAACTACGGACCATCCCCTTTGGTGTCCCAAGCTGTCACTTTTGGGATCGCCGGTTCCGAACCGTAACAGGTGCAAACAACTCATAGATAGGATCAAGAACACAAATATATTCATGCAAACACATATGGTTCAGATCTGAAATCATGGCTCTCGGGCCCTAAGTGTCAAGCATTAAGAATAACAAGTTGAAGCAAAGATGATAAACACCATAGTAGATGATAGGCAACATGCCCCAACGATCTGACAAACTATTACATGATCTAACTCATCCAATCCCTACCACCCCCTTCGCCTACAGCAGGGGATTACTCACACATGGAAGGAGAAGTCATGGAGGCATGATGAAGTGGTGATGATGATGATGAGGATGGCGACGATCTCCCCTCTCGGGAGGCCAATTCAGCCTCCAGATTAGCCCTCCCGAAGAAGAACAGAGGGTGGCGGCGGCTCCGCGACGAAAACTGCGAAAGGAACTTCTGATCTAGGGTTTTCTCGTCACGGGTAAAAATACGAGTCAAAGTAGGGCACCAGGGGGCGTGGGGCCCACCCAGGCGACCCCCCGGCGCGGCCAGGGGCTGGGCCGCGCCACCAGGGCGCCTGGGCCCCCCTGGTCCACCTCTGGTCCCCCTTCTGGCTCCTGGTTCCTTCGGGTGCGTGGATTTTCTGTGATTTTTCGTGGATTTTTCTGAGATACCTAAAAATCCGTTTTCCTGCACACAATAAAACCATACAGGCAGCTCTACTGAAAACAACGTCAGTCCGGGTTAGTTTAGTTCAAATCATGCAATCAAAAGTGTTTGGAAAAGTAGATACGTTTGAGACGTATCAACTCCCCCAAGCTTAGCATATTGCTTGTTGATGGGCCTCTAACCCCTCGTTGGTTACCCTAAGTGGAAGGTGTAAGATGCAGTGTTGTGGAAGTTTTTCCCTTAGCAAAGATGCCAAGGATCGAATCCCCAAAGACTCCTAGGTTCAACAAGTAGGTGTCAACTGCTAATGGCGCCAGATATTAGCAATAAACGTGGACCTGCACATAGATACAAATAAATTTGCTCCCAACGAGTATAGAGAGGTTGTCAATCTCTCCGGCCTTGTAGTCCACAAAGGATTAAACGCAAATGATAGTAGTGATAGATAGTGTTCGCAATAGTAAGTAATAACGAAAAGTAAATAGTGGATGCGATCAATGATGGTAATATGGACCGGAGTCTCATGATGTTCACTAGTGATGTCTCTCTCCCAAAAGATGATAAAACAGCTATGTGAGGTAAACGAATTACAGCTGGGCAATTGACAGGACCACGAACGCAAACCAATGCTGACTAAATTGCAAGAAAGGTTGACGTTCAAAGCATGGGCGGTACGCCAAAGTAAGTAGACCGAAATCCATCAATGCCTACTACTAATCATCCACCTTGAGATATCTATCCAGAACATCTCGCTGGTATTAAGTTGCGAGCCCCACCCATAGTGTAAACTCAAAGCAACAGACAACTGCATTAAAAGAACTTTGCGTAAAGTAAACAATCCTTGCACCCGCGGGCACAAGCACCGTTGTTTTCCCCCTTGTGGCAACAGCACATCCCCTAGACTCATGTTTCTGTCACTCAAACTAGTCATCGAGGGGCATGAACCCACAATCAAGCATAACGTTCCCTCTTGGAGTCACTACCTACTACTTGGCCAAACCAATAAATAACAACGGAGAACATGCAAGAATTACTTACGAACATAAATATAAGAGAGGTGAATCAAATATATTACTCAAGAACAATCTGAACATAATCTCATAATCCATCGGATCCCAGCAAACTCAACATAGCAACAGCATAAGGATTACATATGTGCCTCGATCATGTAGGACAGCTCACGAGGACTAATTAGTGAAGCACAAGAACGGGAGGAGAACATCACATAGCTACTGGTCATGGACTCATGGTCCAAGGGAGACTACTCACGACTCATCCGGGAGGCGTCCATGGTGGTGGAGAAGCTCCCGGTGGTGATCCTCCCCTCCGGCAGGGTGCCGGGAAGGGTTCTCCTGGTGCTCCCGATCTTGGAAGCGGCGGCGGCGGCGGAACAGAGATGGGATCGCGAAAAGAGTTCCTGTTCTGAGGGTTTCGGAGGACGCTTTAAATATATGCCAAAGGGGGGCATCGGGGAAGCTTCGGGGGGCCCAGGCGCCCCCCGGCGCGGCCCAGGGGGGGCGCCGCCAGGGCGCCTGGGGCCCTGGTGGCCCCCCCGGCTGTCCTTCGGACGCACGGTAGTTTCCGGAACGCTGATTTTTTATATAATTTTTCTGGATTTTTCCTGGCAGTTCTCGTAACGTGAAAACCTGAAATAGAAAAACAGCCGAAAACAGAAACTGGCACTAGGGTGCACTGGATTAGTAAGTTAGTCCAAATATGATCAAAAGTGTATGGAAGTGTATAAATATCATAGCAATATCACCCAAAAGTGGCATGGAGCAAGCAGAAATTATAGATACGTTTTGGACGTATCAACATCCCCAAGCTTAATTCCTGCTCGTCCTCGAGTAGGTAAATGATAACAAGAATAATTTCTGTGGTGACATGATATTAACCATATAGGACTTTTTATAGTCATATGACAAAAGCTTACTGAGACAATGAATCTACAGTAATTAAGTTGCCTCATGAGAAAATCACAAATGACTGAAAGTTTTACAACATGAAACTCAAACATCAAAAAGATTTGCAATGAACATGATGTGCAAATATGATAAAGTGATATCTAGCTTGCCCCCTTTAGTGATGCAAAACATAAATGCAGGGGCACCTTCAAGGTTTAAGTGATGACTAGATACAATGATTTCAAAATAAACGATATCATAATCATGCAAAAGACAATGCTACATTGGGACAATGCACATTACACTCAGAATGACAATCATGCTCTCAGTAGTTGGTGCTTGAAGAAAGAAGGTGGAGACTCAACATAAAAGTAAAAGAATGGTTATGTGCTAGAGCTTTTTATTTTGATAACATGGAAGCAATTTTGTCAACGGTACTAGTACTTCATATGTGTCATGCATAAGACATCCTATAAGTTGCAAGCCTCATGCATCGAATACCAATAGTGCTCGCACCTTGTCCTAATTAGCTCGGATTTCCATGGGTTATCATTGCATTACATATGTTTCAACCAAGTGTCACAAAGGGGTACCTCTATGCCACCTGTACAAAGGTCCAAGGAGATAGATCGCATTTGATTTCTCGTTTTTGATAGATCTCAACTTGAGGACATCCATACCGGGACAACATAGAAAATAGATGATGGACTCCTCTTTAATGCATAAGCATATTCTCATAAGAGATTGAGGATTAATGTCCAAGCTAAAACATCCACCATGATACATGGCTTTGGTTGGCGGCCCAATGTTCTTCTCTAACAATATGCATATTCAAACCAACCCATGGCAAATCACCCTTACTTCAGACAAGACGAACATGCATAGCAACTCACATGATATTCAACAAAAGTGTGACAGTTGATGGCGTTCCCAGAAACATGGTTACCGCTCAGCAAGCAACTTATAAGAAATAAGATACATAAGCAACATATTCTTTACCACAATAGTTTTTAAGCTACTTTCCCATGAGCTATGTATTGCAAGGTTAGTCTGCTTAGTACAGGTTGAGGTTAGCAAAAGACTGGGAGCGACCAACTAAGAGAGCAATGACGGTCATAATCATGCAGAGCGACAAAGCAACAATGAATCAGGCATGGAAGTTATATCGCTACTCAGAAATAAAAGATCATCAAGGCTTGACAGACTTTCTTTACAGTCTTAAATATGCGTGAGCATACGCCAAGTCGATCAAAATAAATTCTTGAAGGAAGATATTACTAAACCATACCACATCATAGGCAAACAAATCATGTTGGTACTCCAATAACACATTGGGAATCCCCCAGCTATTTGAGATTAACCATAAGAAAACCTGAACTACTAAGCGCCATTATGCACGTAGCATCTTTATCATAGACATATCAACCAATGCAACGGAAGCAAACTCTCTTAATAAGGTAAGCATGGTAATAAAAGAGAGTTCAAGCAACCAACTAAACAAAAGCTCTTTGAAAAAGATAAGCATGAATACTAAGAGCAGAGCATGATAGTAGCTATTAAAAGACAAAGAACACACACAGCAAAGATAGGCATGAAAATTCTATGTTATGTTCTAGGTAGAAGTGGAGCGTGTTTCTCTCCCACATAAAGAACGCTGAGTTCCGACTCGTTATGAAAAACTAAAAAGAAAACTAAAAGCAAGACGCTCCAAGCATAGCACATAACACATGAAGTGATAAAAATATAGTGGAACGAAAGACGAACTGATAATGTTGATGGAGAAGGGGACGCACGGGGGCATCCCCAAGCTTAGACACTTGAGTCTCCTTGAATATTTCTTGGGGGTGCACGGGGCATCCCCAAGCTTGAGCGCTTGACACTCCTGAATCTTTTTTATCATCTTCCCTCGCACACTTGAAAACTCCCTTCATACATAACTCATCATAATCCGATAAGCGAGGTTAGTACCCTTAATAAAATAATTGCACCTTGCTGAAAATAAATATATTCTTGAATTTCTACTGTTTCTCAAGATTGCCAAAAGGTTTTTGCAAAGAAAAAGCAAGTTCTTGGTTTGCAAAATGAAGGAAAGGCAAAACAGGACAGAATCTGTGAAAAACAGAACAGCAGGTAGTAATTGATTTGTTCGGGGTACTTCTGCAACTCAAATCAAAAAACTCAGAACAGAAGCACGAAAGACAATTATATAGAGAAAGCTGTCGAAAAAATTCAGTCCAAAAAGATGATCTGATGATTTTATACGAATTTTTCTATCCAAGGACAGAATCTGTTTCCTGGACAGCACCTCACAACTTTTGAACTTTCTAGCAATCAGAGGCTATACTTGGCACAAATATGAAAAGCAAAGATACAATGATGATGCTACTGTAGTAAACAACATCAAGACACAACAAAAGCAAAAAAAAAAATTATTCATGTGGGCTGCCTCCCAAAAGCGCTTTCTTTTATGCCTTTAAGCTAGGCATAAGACTTTAATGATGCTCTTGTAGGAATAAGAATTGAAGAACAAAAGAGAGCATCAAGAAGCAAATACCAAACACATTTAAGCCTAACATGCTTCCTATGCATAGGAATATTGCAATAGAATAATTCATTGAAGCACAAAGCAATAAGCATAGGAAGACAAAACAAGTGCAACTTCAAAACCTTCAACATAAAGAGAGGGAACTTAATATTATTGAAATATCTATGAGCATATGTTCCCTTCTCATAATAATTTGGGAACATATGCTTATAGATATTTCAATAATATTAAGTTCCCTCTCTTTATGTTGAAGGTTTTGAAGTTGCACTTGTTTTGTCTTCCTATGCTTATTGCTTTGTGCTTCAATGAATTATTCTATTGCAATATTCCTATGCATAGGAAGCATGTTAGGCTTAAATGTGTTTGGTATTTGCTTCTTGATGCTCTCTTTTGTTCTTCAATTCTTATTCCTACAAGAGCATCATTAAAGTCTTATGCCTAGCTTAAAGGCATAAAAGAAAGCGCTCTTGGGAGGCAGCCCAATGAATAAATTTATTTTGTTTTTGTTGTGTCTTGATGTTGTTTACTACAGTAGCATCATCATTGTATCTTTGCTTTTCATATTTGTGCCAAGTATAGCCTCTGATTGCTAGAAAGTTCAAAAGTTGTGAGGTGCTGTCCAGGAAACAGATTCTGTCCTTGGATAGAAAAATTCGTATAAAATCACCAGATCATCTTTTTTGTCTGAATTTTTTCGAAAGCGTTTTCTATATAATTGTCTTTCGTGCGTCTGTTCTGAGTTTTTTGATTTGAGTTGCAGAAGTGCCCCGAACAAATCAATTACTACCTGTTGTTATGTTTTTCACAGATTCTGTCCTGTTTTGCCTTTCCTTCATTTTGCAAACCAAGAGCTTGCTTTTTCTTTGCAAAAACCTTTTGGCAATCTTGAGAAACAGTAGAACTTCAAAAATATCTTTATTTCCAGCAAGGTATAATTATTTTATTATGGGTAATAACCTCGCTAATCAGATTATGATGAGTTATGTATGATGGGAGTTTTCAAGTGTGCGAGGGAAGATGATAAAAAGATTCAGGAGTGTCAAGCGCTCAAGCTTGGGGATGCCCCCGTGCACCCCCAAGAAATATTCAAGGAGACTCAAGCGTCTAAGCTTGGGGATGCCCCCGTGCATCCCCTTCTCCATCAACATTATCAGTTCGTCTTTCGTTCCACTATATTTTAATCACTTCATGTGTTATGTGCTATGCTTGGAGCGTCTTGCTTTTAGTTTCCTTTTTAGTTTTTCATAACGAGTCAGAACTCAGCTTTCTTTATGTGGGAGAGAAACACGCTCCACTTCTACCTAGAACATAACATAGAATTTTCATGACTATCTTTGATGTGTGTGTTCTTTGTCTTTTAATAGTTACTATCATGCTCTGCTCTTAGTATTCATGCTTATCTTTTCAAAGAGCTTTTGTTTAGTTGGTTGCTTGAACTCTCTTTATCTATCATGCTTATCTTATTAAGAGAGTTTGCTTCCGTTGCATTGGTTGATATGTCTATGATAAAGATGATACGTGCATAATGGCGCTTAGTAGTTCAGGTTTTCTTGTGGTTAGTCTCAAATAGCTGGGGGGTTCCCAATGTGTTATTGGAGTACCAACATGATTCGTTTACCTATGATGTGGTATGGTTTAGTAATATCTTCCCTCAAGAATTTATTTTGATTGACTTGGCGTATGCTCACGCATATTTAAGACTATAAAGAAAGTCTGTCAAGCCTTGATGATCTTTTATTTCTGAGTAGCGATATAACTTCCATGTCTGATTCAATGTTGCTTTGTCGCTCTGCATGATTATGACCGTCATTGGTCTCTTAGTTGGTCGCTCCCAGTCTTTTGCTAACCTCCATCTGTACTAAGCGGACTGACTGCTTGTGCATTCACATCCTTTTAAACCAGTTATGGCATATTAGTCCACCATACCTACCTATATGTGGTATTTCACCGCCACTCCAAGTAAATTTACATGTGCTACCTTTAAAACCTTCAGTTTTTGCAATACATAGCTCATGGGAAAGTAGCTTAAAAACTATTGTGGTAAAGAATATGTTGCTTATGTATCTTATTTCTTATATGTTGCTTGCTGAGCGGTAACCATGTTTCTGGGGACGCTATCAACTGTTACACTTTTTTTGAATATCATGTGAGTTGTTATGCATGTTCGTCTTATCTGAAGTAAGGGTGATTTGCCATGGGTTGAATGGTTTGAGTATGCATATTGTTAGAGAAGAACATTGGGCCGCCAACCAAAGCCATGTATCATGGTGGAAGTTTTAGCTTGGACATTAATCCTCAATCTCTTATGAGAATATGCTTAAGCATTAAAGAGGAGTCCATTATCTATTTTCTATGTTGTCCCGGTATGGATGTCCTCAAGTTGAGATCTATCAAAAACGAGAAATCAAATGCGATCTATCTCCTTGGACCTTTGTACAGGTGACATAGAGGTACCCCTTTGTGACACTTGGTTGAAACATATGTAATGCAATGACAACCTATGGAAATCCGAGCTAATTAGGACAAGGTGCGAGCACTATTGTTATTCGATGCATGGGGCTTGCAACTTATAGGATGTCTTATGCATAACACATATGAAGTACTACTACCGTTGACAAAATTGTTTCTATGTTTTCAAAATAAAAGCTCTAGCACATGAGTAATCCCTGCTTCCCTCTGCGAAGGGCCATTCTTTTACTTTTATGTTGAGTCTCCACCTTCTTTCTTCAAAGCACCAACTACTGAGAGCATGATTGTCATTCTGAGTGTAATGTGCATTGTCCCAAAGTAGCATTGTCTTTTGCATGATTGTGATATCGTTTATTTTGAAATCATTGTATCTAGTCATCACTTAAACCTTGAAGGTGCCCCTGCATTTATGTTTTGCTTCACTAAAGGGGGCAGGCTAGATATCACTTTATCATATTTGCACATCATGTTCATTGCAAATCTATTTGATGTTTCAGTATCATATTGTAAAACTTTCAGTTCTTTGTGATTTTCTCATGAGGCAACTTAATTACTACAGATTCATTATCTCAGTAAGCTTTTGTCATATGACTATGAATAAGTCCTATATGGTTAATAGCATGTCACCACAGAAATTATTCTTGTTATCATTTACCTACTCGAGGACGAGCAGGAATTAAGCTTGGGGATGTTGATACGTCCAAAACGTATCTATAATTTCTGCTTGCTCCATGCCTCTTTTGGGTGATATTGCTATGATATTTATACACTTCCATACACTTTTGATCAAATTTGGACTAACCTATTAACTCGGTGCACCCCAGTGCCAGTTTCTGTTTTCGGCTGTTTTTGTATTTCAGGTTTTCACATTACGAGAACTGCCAGGAAAAATCTAGAAAATTATATAAAAAATCAGCGTAGAAACTACCGTGCGCCCGAAGGACAGCCGGGGGGGCCACCAGGGCTCCAGGCGCCCTGGTGGCGCCCCCCCCCCTGGGCCGCGCCGGGGGGGCGCCTGGGCCCCCCGAGGCTCCTCCGATGCCCCCCTTTGGCATATATTTAAAGCGTCTCCCGAAACCCTCGAGACGAGAACTCTTTTTCACGATCTCATCTCTGTTCCGCCGCCGCCGCCGCTTCCAAGATCGGGAGCACCAGGAGAACTCTTCCCGGCACCCTGCCGGAGGGGATGATCACCACCGGGAGCTTCTCCACCACCATGGACGCCTCCCGGATGAGTTGTGAGTAGTCTCCCTTGGACCATGGGTCCATGACCAGTAGCTATGTGATGTTCTCCTCCCGTTCTTGTGCTTCACTAATTAGTCCTCGTGAGCTGCCCTACATGATCGAGGCACATATGTAATCCTTATGTTGTTGCTATGATGAGTTGGCTGGGATCCAATGGATTATGAGATTATGTTCAGATTGTGTTTGAGTAATATATTTGATTCACCTCTTTTATATTTTTGTTCGTAAGTAATTCTTGCATGTTCTCCGTTGTTATTTATTACTTTGGCCAAGTAGTAGGTAGTGACTCCAAGAGGGAACGTTATGCTTGATTGTGGGTTCATGCCCCTCGATGACTAGTTTGAGTGACAGAAACATGAGTCTAGGGGATGTGCTGTTGCCACAAGGGGGAAAACAATGGTGCTTGTGCCCGCGGGTGCAAGGATTGTTTACTTTACGCAAAGTTCTTTTAATGCAGTTGTCTGTTGCTTTGAGTTTACACTATGGGTGGGGCTCGCAACTTAATACCAGCGAGATGTTCTGGATAGATATCTCAAGGTGGATGATTAGTAGTAGATATTGATGGATTTCGGTCTACTTACTTTGGCGTACCGCCCATGCTTTGAACCTCTACCTTTCTTGCAATGTAGTCAGCATTGGTTTGCGCACATGGTCCTGTCAATTGCCCAGCTGTAATTCGTTTACCTCACATAGCTGTTTTATCGTCTTTTGGGAGAGAGACATCACTAGTGAACATCATGAGACTCCGGTCCATATTACCATCATTGATCACATCCGCTATTTACTTTTCCACTATTTACTTACTATTGCAATATCTATCACTATTATCACTTGCGTTTGATCCTTTGTAAACTACAAGGCCAGAGGGATTGACAACCTCTTTGAACTCGTTGGGAGCAAAGTTATTTGTATCTGTGTGTAGGTCCACGTTGATTGCTAATATCTGGCGCCGTTAGCAGTTGACACCTTCTTGTTGAAACTGGGAGTCTCAGGGGAATCGATCCTTGGTATTGCCAAGGGAAATCTTCTGCTACACTGCATCTCAAACCTTCCACTTGGGGTAACCAACGAGGGGTGAGAAGGCACCTAGCAGCTGCTGCCAGGATAGCAATATCCGGAGCAGAAATGATGCTCGTGTTGTCACGAGCTAACACCCCTCTAGCAACATAATATGCAAAATACCTGAGGTGAGGAAATAAGATGCTGGAGATCTTCGACCGATGAATATCCCTCGTACCCATGCTGCAGAGAGAGTTGATGACGGTTTTCAGCTCGGAGGGCTGAGTGGCCATCCTAGCTGTCCTCCCAACGTTTGGCACACCTATTATTTCACAAAACCTTCCCAAAGTCATGGTGATAAGATCATTGTAAATTTTAAACTCAATAGCACCTGAATCTGGATTATATCTAAAATTGTTAATGAAACTGGAGGTGAGTTTTTGATATTGAGTAACACGGCACGTGACGAGCCGTGTCAGACCTGCATTAGCACAAAGATTATAAAACTCATCCTTGATTCCCGCAGCTTCAAGGAATTCATCACATGGAAACGTCATCGCACGTGCTGGACTTGTGTCTTCCAACAACTCCAGGGGCACATGATCTTCATTATAGCTCACCCTAGCAGTCGAGGGTGAAGCTGCGGCTCTAGTAACTCGATCGGAGTGCGTGGGCCTCCTCTTCTCAAGCCACCCTTTTGCCCTTCCTAACAAACTCATTTCTGAAATTTTTGGCAAATTACAAAAACAAGGATTAAAACAAGGTGAGTTAAGGCAAACTACTCAACTCACTTGCCCAAGGCATAAACTTGCATCAAAACTTGGAAAATAACTTTCTACACATGCATGCAAGCTCATCTATACAGCACCAAGAACTACTAAATACTCACAAATGAAGCCACCAATCAAAAATCTAATTGGAGGGGTGGAGGAGTCACATACCAGGGAGTATTTGTTCAAAATCTCAGCTCAAATGATGGGCTATAGAGAGAGATTGAAGAATCGCCTCCAAGAACAGCAAGAACACAAGAACAAGTGCAGAGCTCGCGTTTTTGGAGAAAAAGAGAGAGGGAGGAAGAAGACATACCTGGATCGGCCAGGGGCTGGGCCGCGCCAGCTGGCCGCCTGGGCCACTGGTGGGTCCCCCTGGCTGGCCCCAGGTCCCTCTGTGTCTCTCCCGACGTGGAAATTTTTATTTAAATTTTTCTGGAATTTTTCTGAAAACTTCACTGTTGAAAATTTTTTGAAGTTCAAAAAGCTGCGAAACTCTCTGAAAACTTGAAGTAGTGAGTAGTATTGTGAAGCTTCAAAACATAAATACTTGGTACAACAAGTAGGACAAAAACTAAAAACAAATGAAAACATAACAAGCTCAACTTTTTATCTATATAAAACATGTTTACTAGTAAGGTTGATCAAGTCTTACCAACAAACAGGCGATATATAGAGCAAAAGGTCTCACCTCTCACGAAGTAATCACTGAACCTTTACCTTGATGGACATTGTCCCCACCATGATAGTTTTGTATTTGTGAGGCACATGTAGTGGACAATACCATTCTCCAATCTTCACGGTCTCGATATTTTCTATAGAGTTGAGGCCATGCCTCCTGTCGATCTTCTTTGGAAAATATACCGTGTGTTCTTTATCATTCACATGGAAGGTAACCTTCCCTTTATTGCAATCAATAATAGCACCTGCGGTGTTAAGAAAAGGTCTACCAAGAATAATGGACATGCTTCCATCCTCGGGCATGTCAAGCACAACAAAATCAGTAAGAATCAAACAATTAGCAACTTCTACGGGAACATCCTCACAAATACCTATCGGGACGGCGGTTGACTTGTCAGTCATCTGAAGGGAGATATCTGTAGGAATTAGTTTCTCTAAACAAAGCCTCTCGTAAAGAGAGAGAGGCATAACACTCACTCCCGCTCCAAGATCACATAAAGCAGTTTTGACATAATTATTCATTATGGAGCAAGGAATGGTGGGTATACCTGGATCACCGAGCTTCTCAGGAATCTTGCCACTGAAAGAGTAGTTAGCAAGCATAGTAGATATTGCTTCATTAGGAACCTTTCTTTTATTAGTGACAATATCTTTCATATATTTTGAATAAGGAGGTAACTTAATAGCTTCAGTCAAAGGAATTTGAAGAAAAAGAGGTTTAATCCACTCACAAAACTTACTGTAATGCTCTTCTTCTTTGGATTTGATGGACTTACCTGGAAAGGGCATGGGTTTCTGCACCCATGGTTCTCTTTCCTTCCCATGTTTTCTTGCGATGAAGTCTTCTTTAGTGTACCTCTTACGTTTGTCAGGTGCTTCTTCTTCTCGAACTTCAGGCGGATCATTCTTCTCATTATCCTTACCTTCAGGTTCAGCACCGTCTTCAGTCTCAGCATCGGAGATAGATACACTGTTTGGATCAACAGCTGGCTCTTCATCTGCAATAGGATCATTAGAATTGTCAGCCTCCTTATGTTTCTTCTTCTTCTTTGGAGAGCCAACAATTTCTTCTTCCTGCATTTGAGAATCTTGCTCGATTCTCTTCGGATGCCCCTCTGGATAGAGAGGATCTTGAGTGCTAGTTCCTCCTCGGGTCTTAATACCAAAAGCCTGTAAATTATCTTGTTTGGCATTGTTAGCAAGCAAATCTTTTTGCACATTATAAATTTGGTCAAGCTGAGTTTTAACCATATGAAAATGCTTCACAAGACATTGAACATCATTAACTGTTCTACCTAGAACATCAAGCAAACTTTTGATAGCAAGGGAATTATCATGCAACTGACTTTGTATCCTCTCATTAAAATGATTTTGTTTCATAATGAAATTATCAAACTCATCTAAACATTGATCAGGAGGCTTACCATGAGGGATGTCACTTGCGTTGAAATCTAAAAGAGAGTGTACCTCTACCATAGGAGGGTGAGTGGTAGGCTCACACAGCTTCTCAATAGGGGGTAGATTCTTCACGTCTTCAGCTTTAATACCTTTCTCTTTAATAGACTTCTTTGCTTCTCGCATATCTTCGGGGCTTAGAACAAACATGCCCCTCTTCTTTGGTGGTGGAGGTGGTTCAGGGACGGACCAATCTTCATGGTTTTTGGCAATCCTGCCCATCAAATCTTCTGCATCTTCCGGCGTCCTTTTCCTGAAAACACAACCAGCGCAACTGTCCAAATAGGACGTGGATTCATCAGTTAAACCAGCATAGAATATATCGATTAGTTCGTTCTTAGGGACTTCATGTCCTGGTCTAGCCCGAATCAGACCGCAATACCTCCCCCAAGCCTTAGGGAGGGACTCATCCTGCAACTGTTTAAAGTTATAAATTCTTTGTAAAGCAGCATGTTGCATGTGAGCAGGAAAGTACTTATCAACAAAAGAGTGAGCTAAGTCTTGAGGACTCTTAATGGAACCGCATGGAAGCGAATCATACCATGCTTTAGCACCTTCCTTCAAGGAGAAAGGAAGAAGCTTGGTGATATAAAAGTATCGTATCTTCTCATCTGTGGTAAACAGGCCACCCAACTCACCGAGTTTAGTCAGGTGTGCAATAGCATCATCATTTTCTCTGCCATAAAAGGGGTCAGCTTCAACCATAGGTATAAGTGAAAGATCAACAGAGAAATCATAATCAGGATCATCAATGCATATAGGAGATGTAGCAAATTCAGGACCAGGAACGGTTTTGTTCTTCAAAGAGTGTTTTTCAAACAGTTTCTTAATAACTTCAGGGTCAGAGCCAGAAAACTCTGTCAGTTCCCTGCATAAATCTTCATCAAGCATATAGTAATCATCGTCAAGGAGTCTCTCCTTGAGTTTACTCAAATCATGATAATCATAAGTTTCACCAATAGGGTAGCGAGTAACAGGAATTTCAATTCCAGACTTTTTAGCAGCAGCAACGATCTGTTTCTCAAGAGCATAACCAAGTGAACTAATATCATCAACAGTAGTAGAAGCATCATCAAGAGTATCGGACATAGGAACTGATTCAGTAGGAGCATCATGTGGTGGTGGTGAGGCAAACTTACTCATAACAGAAGGCGAATCAAGTGTAGCACTAGTGCTCAGAATAGTACCTCTTCTTGTAGTGGATAGTAAGATCGGAACCTTGGGGTCTCCTTTCTTACCCATAGCGGATGAAGTGCAGCAGGTAGGATACTTCAAGTAGACTTGTAAATATTGCTATGCTCCCCGGCAACGGCGCCAAAAAACGGTACTTGATAACCCTCAACCGTAAGGGATCGAGATAGTCTTCGCGGGTAAGAATAACCCAATTTATTGATTCGACACACGGGGAGCCAAAGAGTATTTATAAGCTTTGACAGTTGAGTTGTCAATTCAACCGCACCTGAAATATACTTACTTGCAACAAAAGATAAATGGTAACAGTGATATGATAGTGATAGTAAAAGTAAACAGCAAAAGTAAATAGTAAAGGTAAATGGCAAAAGTAGCAACTAGTGACAAGCAGGATTTAAAACACTGTAGGCTAGGGAGATGGATGGTTGGGCGCTGCATGGATGAGATATATCATGATTCTAACTTGGGGCACGGCACACGGAAAAGTAATGATCATCTAGGCAAATATCAAACATTAGGCATGTATCCCGTAGGTAGTTGTGCGTGCTTGCAATAAGAACTTGCACAACATCTTATGTCCTACCATCCCGCTACGAACGGGGCCAAAAGGAACTTATGGAGATTAAGATGCTCCTGTCAAAGAGCACCGGAACAAAGCAATGAACTCAATGGATACATGTAATCCTCAAACTACGGACCATCCCCTTTGGTGTCCCAAGCTGTCACTTTTGGGATCGCCGGTTCCGAACCGTAACAGGTGCAAACAACTCATAGATAGGATCAAGAACACAAATATATTCATGCAAACACATATGGTTCAAATCTGAAATCATGGCTCTCGGGCCCTAAGTGTCAAGCATTAAGAATAACAAGTTGAAGCAAAGATGATAAACACCATAGTAGATGATAGGCAACATGCCCCAACGATCTGACAAACTATTACATGATCTAACTCATCCAATCCCTACCACCCCCTTCGCCTACAGCAGGGGATTACTCACACATGGAAGGAGAAGTCATGGAGGCATGATGAAGTGGTGATGATGATGATGAGGATGGCGACGATCTCCCCTCTCCGGAGGCCAATTCAGCCTCCAGATTAGCCCTCCCGAAGAAGAACAGAGGGTGGCGGCGGCTCCACGACGAAAACTGCGAAAGGAACTTCTGATCTAGGGTTTTCTCGTCACGGGTAAAAATACGAGTCAAAGTAGGGCACCAGGGGGCGTGGGGCCCACCCAGGCGACCCCCCGGCGCGGCCAGGGGCTGGGCCGCGCCACCAGGGCGCCTGGGCCCCCTGGTCCACCTCTGGTCCCCCTTCTGGCTCCTGGTTCCTTCGGGTGCGTGGATTTTCTGTGATTTTTCATGGATTTTTCTGAGATACCTAAAAATCCGTTTTCCTGCACACAATAAAACCATACAGGCAGCTCTGCTGAAAACAACGTCAGTCTGGGTTAGTTTAGTTCAAATCATGCAAGAATGAGGTCAAAACAATATCAAAAGTGTTTGGAAAAGTAGATACGTTTGAGACGTATCAACTCCCCCAAGCTTAGCATATTGCTTGTTGATGGTCCTCTAACCCCTCGTTGGTTACCCTAAGTGGAAGGTGTAAGATGCAGTGTTGTGGAAGTTTTTCCCTTAGCAAAGATGCCAAGGATCGAATCCCCAAAGACTCCTAGGTTCAACAAGTAGGTGTCAACTGCTAACGGCGCCAGATATTAGCAATCAACGTGGACCTGCACATAGATACAAATAAATTTGCTCCCAACGAGTATAGAGAGGTTGTCAATCTCTCCGGCCTTGTAGTTCACAAAGGATTAAACGCAAATGATAGTAGTGATAGATAGTGTTCGCAATAGTAAGTAATAACGAAAAGTAAATAGTGGATGTGATCAATGATGGTAATATGGACCGGAGTCTCATGATGTTCACTAGTGATGTCTCTCTCCCAAAAGATGATAAAACAGCTATGTGAGGTAAACGAATTACACCTGGGCAATTGACAGGACCACGAACGCAAACCAATGCTGACTACATTGCAAGAAAGGTTGAGGTTCAAAGCATGGGCGGTACGCCAAAGTAAGTAGACCGAAATCCATCAATGCCTACTACTAATCATCCACCTTGAGATATCTATCCAGAACATCTCGCTGGTATTAAGTTGCGAGCCCCACCCATAGTGTAAACTCAAAGCAACACACAACTGCATTAAAAGAACTTTGCGTAAAGTAAACAATCCTTGCACCCGCGGGCACAAGCACTGTTGTTTTCCCCCTTGTGGCAACAACACATCCCCTAGACTCATGTTTCTGTCACTCAAACTAGTCATCGAGGGGCATGAACCCACAATCAAGCATAACGTTCCCTCTTGGAGTCACTACCTACTACTTGGCCAAACCAATAAATAACAACGGAGAACATGCAAGAATTACTTACGAACATAAATATAAGAGAGGTGAATCAAATATATTACTCAAGAACAATCTGAACATAATCTCATAATCCATCGGATCCCAGCAAACTCAACATAGCAACAGCATAAGGATTACATATGTGCCTCGATCATGTAGGACAGCTCACGAGGACTAATTAGTGAAGCACAAGAACGGGAGGAGAACATCACATAGCTACTGGTCATGGACTCATGGTCCAAGGGAGACTACTCACGACTCATCCGGGAGGCGTCCATGGTGGTGGAGAAGCTCCCGGTGGTGATCCTCCCCTCCGGCAGGGTGCCCCAAAGATGATAAACACCATAGTAGATGATAGGCAACATGCCCCAACGATCTGACAAACTATTACATGATCTAACTCATCCAATCCCTACCACCCCCTTCGCCTACAGTAGGGGATTACTCACACATGGAAGGAGAAGTCATGGAGGAATGATGAAGTGGTGATGATGATGATGACGATCTCCCCTCTCCGGAGGCCAATTCAGCCTCCAGATTAGCCCTCCCGAAGAAGAACAGAGGGTGGCGGCGGCTCCGCAACGAAAACTGCGAAAGGAACTTCTGATCTGGGGTTTTCTCATCACGGGTAAAAATACGAGTCAAAGTAGGGCACCAGGGGGCGTGGGGCCCACCCAGGCGACCCCCCGGCGCGGCCAGGGGCTGGGCCGCGCCACCAGGGCGCCTGGGCCCCCCTGGTCCCCTTCTGGTCCCCCTTCTGGCTCCTGGTTCCTTCGGGTGCGTGGATTTTCTGTGATTTTTCATGGATTTTTCTGAGATACCTAAAAATCCGTTTTCCTGCACACAATAAAACCATACAGGCAGCTCTGCTGAAAACAGCGTCAGTCCGGGTTAGTTTAGTTCAAATCATGTAAGAATGAGGTCAAAACAATATCAAAAGTGTTTGGAAAAGTAGATACATTTGAGGCGTATCAGAAGACGAAGTGTGTGGGTGCTGGAATAAGTGGAGGGGGCCACGTGGGGCCCACGAGGCAGGGGCGCGCCCAGGGGGGTGGGCGCGCCCTGTACCCTCGTGGCCAGGTGCTGACTCCCCCTATTGTGTTCTCAGTGCCAAATATTCTTAAATATTCTAGAAAAAATCATATTTCATTTTCGGGGCATTTGGAGAACTTTTATTTTCGGGGCAATTTTTTATTATATGGTTAACTCAGAAAACATACAGAAAATACTATTTTTTGCTTTATTTAATCTAAATAACAGAAAGTAAAAAGAGGGTACAGAGAGTTGTGCTTTCTAAATTCATCCATCTCATGCTGATCAAAAGGAATCCATTAACAAGGTTGATCAGGTCTTGTTAACAAACTCTTTCTGATTAACATGAAACCGGAGAATTTTCGAATAACACTAGGTTACCTCAATGGGGATATGTATGTCCCCAACAATAAGAATATCATATTTCTTCTTGACAATAGGAAGAGGAAATTCAAAACCTCCAATAGTAATCGTTGAAATTTTTCCAATAGAATTGATATTGTGGACTTGAGGTTGTCTCCTCGGGAAGTGTACCGTATGCTCATTACCATTAACATGAAAAGTGACGTTGCCTTTATTGCAATCAATAACAGCCCCAACAGTATTCAAAAAGGGTCTACCAAGGATAATCGACATACTATCGTCCTCGCGGATATCAAGAATAAAAAAGTCCATTAAAATAGTAACGTTTGCAACTACAACAGGTACATCCTCACAAATACCGACAGGTATAGCAGTTGATTTATCGGCCATTTGGAAAGATATTTCGGTAGGTGTCAACTTATTCAAATCAAGTCTACGATATAAAGAGAGAGGCATAACACTAACACTGGCTCCAAGATCACATAAAGCAGTTTTAACATAATTTCTTTTAATGGAGCATGGTATAGTTGGTACTCCAGGATCTCCTAGTTTCTTTGGTATTCCACCTTTAAAAGTTAATTGGCAAGCATGAAGGAAATTTCAAGCTCCGGTATCTTCCTTTTATTTGTAATACTATCTTTCATATACTTAGCATAAGGATTTGTTTTAAGCATATCGGTCAAACGCATATGCAAAAAGATAGGTCTAATCATTTCAGCAAAGCGCTCAAAATCCTCATCATCCTTTTTCTTGGATGGTTTAGGAGGAAAAGGCATGGGTCTCTGAACCCATGGTTCTCTTTCTTTGCCGTGCTTCCTAGCAACAAAGTCTCTTTTATCATAACGTTGATTCTTTGATTGTGGGTTATCAAGATCAATAACAGGTTTAATCTCTACATCATCGTTATTGCTAGGTTGGGCATCATCATGAACATCATTATTAACATTATCACTGTGTTCATGTTCATTACCAGATTGTGTTTCAACATCAGAGATAGAAATATCATTGGGATTCTCAGGTGTGTCAACAACAGGTTCACTAGAAGCAGGCAAAGTCCTATCATTTTTCTTTTTCTTCTTCTTAGAAGGACTAGGTGCATCTACATTAGTTCTCTGAGAATCTTGCTCAGATCTCTTAGGGTGGCCCTCAGGATACAGAGGTCCCTCAGTCATTGTCCCACCTCTAGTCACAACTCTAACAGCATTATCATTTTTCTTACTATTTAATTAATTGAGCAAATCATTTTGTGCTTTAAGTACTTGTTCTACTTGAGTGGTAACCATAGAAGCATGTTTACTAATGATTTTAAGTTCACCTTTAACTCTAGACATATAATCACTCAAGTGTTCAATCATATAAGCATTACGTTTTAATTGTCTACCAACATAAGCATTGAAGTTTTCTTGTTTAATAATAAAATTGTCAAACTCGTCTAAACATTAGCTAGCAGACTTATAACAAGGAATATCACCTTCATCATATCTATAGAGAGAATTTACCTTTACTACCTGTGTCGGGTTATCAAGACCATGTATTTCTTCAACATGTGGTAAATTTTTAACATCTTCGGCTTTAATACCTTTTTCTTTCATAGATTTCTTTGCCTCTTGCATATCTTCGGGACTGAGAAACAGAACACCCCTTTTCTTCGAAGTTGGCTTAGGATTTGGTTCAGGAAGTGCCCAATTATTTTAATTACTCAACATATTATTCAATAGCAATCCGGCTTGATCAACAGTTCTTTCCCTGAAAACACAACCATCACAACTATCCAGGTGGTCTCTGGAAGCATCGGTTAGTCCATTATAAAAAATATCAAGTATTTCATTTTTCTGAAGAGGATGATCAGGCAAAGCATTAAGTAATCGAAGAAGCCTCCCCCAAGCTTGTGGGAGACTCTCTTCTTCAATTTGCACAAAATTATATATTTCCCGTAAGGCAACTTGTTTCTTATGAGCGGGAAAATATTTTGCAGAGAAGTAGTAAATCATATCATGGGGACTACACACACAACTAGGATCAAGAGAATTAAACCATGTTTTAGCATCACCCTTTAACGAGAATGGAAATAACTTAAGGATATAGTAGTAACAATTTTTTTCCTCATTGGTGAATAGGGTGGCTATATCATTCAGTTTAGTAAGATGTGCCACAACAGTTTCAAATTCATAGCCATGGAAAGGATCAGATTCAACCAAAGTAATTAACTCAGGATCCACAGAGAAATCATAATCCTTATCAGAAACATAGATAGGTGAAGTAGCAAAAGCAGGGTCATATTTCATTCTAGCATTCAAAGACTTTTCTTTCAACTTAGCTAATAATTTCTTAAGATCATATCTATCATTGCAAGCAAGAAAGTCTCTGGCAGTTTCTTCATCCATAACATAACCCTCAGGCACAACAGGCAATTCATATCTAGGGGGAGAATCTTCATCATCAATTTCATCAATATTATCAGTTTCAATATTTTCTTTCTCTCTAACCCTAGCAATTTGTTCATCAAGAAATTCACCTAGTGGCACAGTATTATCAAGCATGGAAGTAGTTTCATCATAAGTATCATGCATAGCAGAAGTGGCATCATCAAGAACATGCGATATATCAGATTCAATAGCAGGTGTAGGAGTCGCAAATTTACTCATAACAGAGGGTGAATCAAGTGCAGAGCTAGATGGCAGTTCCTTACCTCCCCTCGTAGTTGAGGGATAAATCTTGTTTTTTTCGTCTTTCAAGTTATTCATAGTGTTCAACAAATATAAATCCCAAGTGACTCAAAGAATATAGCTATGCTCCCCGGCAACGGCGCCAGAAAATAGTCTTGATAACCCACAAGTATATGGGATCGCAACAGTTTTCGAGGGTAAAGTATTCAACCCAAATTTATTGATTCAACACAAGGGGAGCCAAAGAATATTCTCAAGTATTAGCAGTTGAGTTTTCAATTCAACCACACCTAAAACACTTAGTATCTGCATCAAAGTATTTAGTAGCAAAGTAGTATGGAAGTAACGGTAACGGTGGCAAAAGTAACAATAGCAGTTTTGTAGTGATTGTAACAGTGGCAGCGGAAAAGTAACTAAGCAAATATCAATATGTGAAAAGCTCGTAGGCATTGGATCAGTGATGGATAATTATGTCAGATGTGATTCCTCGTGTAATAGTTATAACATAGGGTGAGACAGAACTAGCTCTGGTTCATCAATGTAATGTAGGCATGTATTCTGAATAGAGTCATACATGCTTATGGGAAAGAACTTGCATGACATCTTTTGTCCTACCCTCCTGTGGCAGCGGGGTCCTATTGGAAACTAAGGGATATTAAGGCCTCCTTTTAATAGAGTACCGGACCAAAGCATTAACACTTAGTGAATACAGGAACTCCTCATAATACGGTCATCACCGGGAGTGGTCCCAATTATTGTCACTTCGGGATTGCCGGATCATAACACATAGTAGGTGACTATGGACTTGCAAGATAGGATCAAGAACTCACATATATTCATCAAAACATAATAGGTTCATATCTGAAATCGTGGTACTCAGGCCCTAGTGACAAGCATTAAGCATGGCTAAGTCATAGCAACATCAATCTTAGAACATAATGGATACTAGGGATCAACCCTAACAAAACTAACTCGATTACATGGTAAATCTCATCCAACCCATCACCGTCCAGCAAGCCTACGATCGGATTACTCATGCACGGAGGTGAGCATTATGAAATTGGTGATGGAGGAAGGTTGATGATGACGACGGCGACGATCTCCACTCTCCGGAGCCCCGAATGGACTCCAGATCAGCCCTCCCGAGAGAGATTAGGGCTTGGCGGCAGCTTCGTATCGTAAAACGTGATGAATCCTTCTCTCTGATTTTTTCTCCCCGAACATGAATATATGGAGTCGGAGCTGAGGTCGGTGGAGTGTTAGGGGGCCCACGAGACAGGGGGCGCACCCAGGGGGCGCGTCCCCCACCCTCGTGGACAGGGTGTGGGCCCCCTGGTCTGGATTCTTTCGCCGGTATTTTTTATATATTCAAAAATAATTCTCCATTGATTTTCAGGTCATTCCGAGAACTTTTATTTCTGCACAAAAATAACACCATGGCAGTTCTGCTGAAAACAACGTTAGTCCGGGTTAGTTCCATTCAAATCATGCAAGTTAGAGTTCAAAACAAGGGCAAACGTGTTTGGAAAAGTAGGTACGTTGGAGACGTATCAGGAGTCATGGCTCATTCTAGCCTTAGCATGGAAATCTGGATCATCTTCTGACTCGGCTGGAGCACCTATCATAGCAGCCCATTTAGAGATTGTGGACTGATACTTAGTGCCTTCAGTCATCCATGCAATTCTCCCATCTGGATAGAAATGGGCAGTGGAGTAGAATTGCATTACCGTTTCATCATTCCATCTTGTCAGCTTCGTCCCAACAAATTTTGAAGTGTCTGTCATTCTGAAGCTCTCATGCACATGTGGAAAGTAGTCAACATGCTTATCAATGTATTTCCAATCCACCCACTTCATGTCACAAACAATGGGCTTCTTGTCAAGCAGTACTGTGTCATAGAAATCTTGTTGCTCCCTTGTGTGAAACATGTAGTGAACTGGTGTTCTCCTCCTCACAACATAGGGATCTGACTTCATCCATGCTCTCAAGCCTGCATCTCTTCTCAGCTTCATATATTTAGCTTTAGGATGAGCATCATTATGCTCTGAAATCTTAGGCTTGGGTTTTCTCAGCATTTGTGACTCATCATAGTCACTATCTTCTGCCTGCTCTTCCTCTTCTTCTTCTTGAGCTTGAGGCATTGGAGCCTTGTTCTTTTCTGTAGCTGGAATGTTCCTAGTGTTTCTCTTGGGTGCTGACTTGGTGGCTTGGGCAACAGCTTTGGGGGCAGTTTGGGGCTTTGAAGGAGCAAGCCCTGACTTGATGGCATCCCCCATCATCTTCTAAGACTTAGATGTTGGTGTAACATCATCTTCTTCATCATCATCATCATCATCATCATCACCATCATTCCTCATAGTTGGCTTGCCAATCACTCTCGCGTTGGTTTTCCTAGCCCTTTTCTTAGCTCCTGCGGGCTCATCATCTCTGGTTTCAAGTGTGAACTGCATGGTTTCTTGAGTTGATGCTCTGGCTTTTGACATGGGCACTCTCTTGGTTGGAGCGTTTTTGTTCAACCCAGGCTTGGTTGAAGAAACAGTGCCATATTCCTTCCTAGCAACTTTCTTCTTTGAGGCGGCCTCATCAGCTACAAAGTCTTCATCCTCAAAATCTGAAGTTTTCTTCTTCCTTGACTTGGTAGCAGCCTTTGGAAGGTTACTGAGAGTGCTTATGCTGCTCTCATAGTAGCTAGAGTTGTTGGTACTAGAGCCCTCACTCAAGTTAACCTGCTCCTCAGACATGTTCTGACTGTCACTACCTTCTGACATCTCTGAAATTGCAAGAAGACAATGTGAATAGGTATAGATGAGATAGAGTGGATGAGCATCACAAAGCACAGCTTGTTTTTGAAAAAAAATGATTTGAAAAACTTAGCTTTAGTTTTCTGCAGAATTCATTTCGGTGCTACCGAGTTTACCAGTTCGGTGATACCGAAGCAAAAACAGAGCCAAAACATACTTGTTTTGGTAAGACCGAGGTAGTTTTCGGTGGCTCCGAGTTGCTAGGGTTTCACTCAGCGGCTAGTTTTGGTCTCACCGAGTGATACAATTCGGCTGGACCGAGGTGTATCAGTGCAATGGCTTCCGCCAATTTGGTGACACTGAGACTTGCAAATCGGTCGGACCGAGATCAGTTCGGCGGAGAACTAATCCTAAGTTTTTCAAAATCTATCTAACCTAAAGACTAGTTTTGCTGGATAGGTAGTTTGCAAACATGGCAACATAATGGCAAATTGTATTGTGCATGAATTAGATTTGGCGATCACAAAACAAACGAGTCGTACCCTAACTTGGTGACGATCTCCTACGGCAACGAGGGGAGGAGACGAATGTCCTCGGCGGCGACGGATTCCAACAGCAGGAGGCGGCTGGAGGTGATGGCGATGATCCTTAGACCACGGCGGCGGCAAAGCTGGGGTGCGAGATTATAACTGTTGGAGGAATTTCCAAAAAGTTCTATCTGCGAGTTATATACCCAAATCTGTCGGTGGGACCGAGAAAACTGTTTCGGTGGCACCGAGATGCATTTTGCACTAGGGTGTTGCAACTCGGTTGGACCGAGACGGTTTATTCGGTTTCACCGAGATACAAAAACTGATCAACCTAAATGATTTCGGTGGGACCGAATGGGATTTGTTGGTCTGACCGAAATGCATTTTGGAGGTTTTGGAAGTTAAGCCCTGATCAGATCGGTGACACCGAGTGCTCCTCACTCGGTGGGTCCCATTGAGACTTATTCAAATTTGTGATGTAGCATGAATAGAGTTTGAGACGAGAAAAGCATAGATAGCTAGAGGGAGTGCTTAGGCATTCTTGTCCATCCATTTGGCAAAAGAAAAAAGAGCCAAACAATCAAAGCTACAAATGGATGTCCTCGAATGATTAAAATATGCAACCAACATGCTCACACAATAAAATGGCAAATGAAATATGTGGCAAAGCATGCACAACCATTCTAGCATCTATCAAGCAATTGGCGATGACTAGGTCATCTATATATGAGTATATTGACTTAGGATTCAAATGAGAACATTTGATCATAGGTCATACTCATCGTTTAAGCACAAGTGGGGTTACCACTTTTACATAAAGCATTGTTGTGTTCACACCATTAGAGTTGCTTTAGCTCAAACTTTAGAGTAAAGCTCCCCCAAGATGTGATATCCCCCCTAAGAGGGGTGAACTAACCTTGGGTTTTGTCGATGACGAATTCATGTAGATGTTGCAGATGTGGATGCTCAATGTTGATGTAGATCATTTGGAGCAATCCATTGGAGTGAGTTGCACTTTCAATACCTACACGTGTTAGCCCCACAAGGAACAAACAAAGATATCCATGGACATAGAGTAAATTGCACACAAGATGATGTCCATGAAAGCATTAGGTTACCTTGTCCCTTGTTTTACCGACAAGAGGGTTTGTGACTCCTTGAACTAGTGCAAGATGTGGAAGTAGTTTGCACTTGTCATCGCCAAGATGATATGAGTGAAGTATGTTGGCGAAGTCACCCTCAAGAACTCTCTAGTTCTTCTTCTTCGGGATCCACATCAACTTGATGGGAATCCTTGGATTCATAGTCGTACTTGATGAAGTAGAGCTTGATGTAGTCTTGGGAACCGACTTGACCATGGCCTTAGGAGCTTCTTAAAATGCATCAATCTCTTCTTGAAGCTTGTCCTTGCCCTTTAGCTTGTGGTCTTGTGGTGGAAGATCATCTTATGCTTGTGTCCCGTTGAAGGAAGTAGGATCATACTTCTCTTGTTGAGGAACAAACTTGTTCTTGGGGTATTGATCTTCTTCCCACTCAACTCCATTGGCATTGAACTTTTTTTCAAAACCAACACCTTGATTTTTCCGGTGCCTTCCTTGCTTGCGTACAATTTCCTCGAATTGCTTACTCCCGGCAAGGCTCTTGTAGACACCTTTCTCTATAATTTCCTTCAATAAGATATTTTCTTGCTCAAGTGTAACTTGGCTAAGAGAATCTTGATAAGTCTCCAACGTATCTATAATTTTTGATTGTTCCATGCTATTATATATTCTGTTTTCAATGTTTAATGGGCTTTATTATACACTTTTATATTATTTTTGGGACTAACCTACTAACCCAAGGCCCAGTGCAGATTGCTGTTTTTTTTGCCTATTTCAGTGTTTCGCAGAAAAGGAATACCAAACGGAATGAAACCTTCGGGAGAGTTATTTTTGGAACGATATCTTCACGAGAGACTTGGAGTACAAGTCAGAGAAAAAACGAGGTGCCCACGAGGGGGTAGGGCGCGCCCCCCACCCTCGTGGGCCCCACGTTGCTCCACCGATGTACTTTTTCCTCCTATATATGTCCATGTACCGTGAAAATATCGAGGAAACAGACGAAACCCTAATTCCACCGCCGCAACCTTCTATTCCCGTGAGATCCCATCTTGGGGCCTATTCTGGAGCTCTGTCGGAGGGGGGGTCGATCACGGAGTGCTTCTACATCAACACCATAGCCTCACCAATGAGTTGTGAGTAGTTTACCACAGACCTTCGGGTCCATAGTTATTAGCTAGATGGCTTCTTCTCTCTCTTTGGATCTCAATACAAAGTTCTCCTCGATCTTCGAGGAGATCTATTCGATGTAATCTTTCGGTGTGTTTGTCGAGATCCGATGAATTGTGGGTTTATGATCAAGATTATCTATGAACAATATTTGATTCTTTTCTGAAATCTTTTATGTATGATTATAATATCCTTGCAAGTCTCTTCGAATTATTGGTTTGGTTTGGCCTACTAGGTCTACAGTTCTTGCAATGGGAGAAGTGCTTGGCTTTGGGTTCAATCTTGCAGTGTCCTTTCCCAGTGACAGCAGGGGCAGCAAGGCACATATTGTATTGTTGCCATCGAGGATAAAAAGATGGGGTTTATATCATATTGCTTGAGTTTATCCCTCTACATCATGTCATCTTGCTTAAGGCGTTACTCTGTTCTTATGAACTTAAAACTCTAGATGCATGCTGGATAGCGGTCGATGTGTGGAGTAATAGTAGTAGATGCATAATCGTTTCGGTCTACTTGTCACGGACGTGATGCCTACATATAATGATCATGCATAGATATTCTCATAACTATGCGCTTTTCTATTAATTGCTCGACAGTAATTTGTTCACCCACCGTAGAATTTTGCTATCATGAGAGAAACCACTAGTGAAACCTATGGCCCCCGGGTCTGTCTTCATCATATCAATCTTCCATCTACTTTACTTTGCTTTATTTACTTTCTGTTTCTATACCAAAAATACCAAAAATATTATCTTATCATATCTATCATATCTCACTTTCGTAAGTGACCGTGAAGGGATTGACAACCCCTTATCGCGTTGGCTGCAAAGTTCTTATTTGTTTGTGCAGGTGCGAGGGACTCACACGTGGTCTCCTACTGGATTGATACCTTGGTTCTCAAAAACTGAGGGAAATACTTACGCTACTGTGATGCATCACCCTTTCCTCTTCGAGGGAATACAACGCAAGCTCGAGAAGTAGCAAGAAGAATTTCTGGCACCATTGCCGGGGAGACTTACGCCAAGTCAAGACAAGATTTGATCTCCCGTCAACTAGCCAATTTCTGGCGCCTTTACCGGGGAGATTTACGCAAAAGTCATATACCAAGTACCTATCACAAACCCTTATCCTTCGCATTAAATTATTTTCCTCTCGTTTTCCTCTCCCCCACTTCACCCTTGCCGTTTTATTCGCCCTTGTTTTTCCTTGTGTTTACCGTTCGCCTTGCCTTGCCGTCATGGCTAGCACGCCTATCATTATCAATACTCCCGAGAGTGAGGTTATTAATTTTAAACAATGGGAGGAATAAAATCTAAAAGATGCTTGGTATAGAATTTGCAATGCTCAAAATAGATCTACTAGGAAGCTTTCCACTTCCGTGCTTCTTTGCAATTTTTATGTTGGCATAACTCCTTGGAATAGGCTTATTCTCGATACCATTATCGGAGGAAATTTGTTGGGTAGTCATACTCTTGATTCCAATAATGCTTTGATAGATTTTTTTGGGCCACATTCTACCCTGGAGGAGACACAAGTTGTTGACAAGATTTGTGAAGTAATATTTTTTTACAAAAGTCTCTTGAACCTCTTAAGAGTATTGGCGGAAATTTACATCGCATGAATATTTTGATCACCCTTTGCAATAAGCGGTTGGATTCTCTGCATCTGAAAAATTCTGAATATGAAGGAAAACGAGAACCTACCAGATTCGAGCGTGATCCCGCTAAAAGAAAAAAAACCCAAAGATGGCAATACCTAGATCTATTCTTGTATCGTGCCTAGCTAGGGGCGTTACAAGATAGCGCTTGTTGGGAGGCAACCCAATTTTATTTTCTTTGTTTTTTCTTCTGTTTAGGAATAAATATTGCATCTAGCTTCTGTTTAGATGTGGTTTTGTGTTTTAATTAGTGTTTGTGCCAAGTGGAACCTTTGGGAAGACTTGTGTGAAGTGTATATGATCATGCTGTAAAAAACAGAAACTTTAGCGCTCACGAGATTGGCTGTTAGTTTTTTACTGGAGAGTGCTTTTTAGTTGATTCTTTTTTCAGATGATTAATAGACAAATTCCTCACATCCACCAATTTATTTAATTTTTTTTAGAGTTATAGAAGTATTCGAAAGTTACAGATTACTACAGACTGTTATGTTTTTGACAGATTTTGTTTTTTGTGTTGTTTGCTTATTTTGATGAATCTATGAGTAGTATCGGGGGGTATGAATCATAGAGGAGTTGGAATACAGTAGGTTCAACACCAATATAAACAAAGAATGAGTTCATTATAGTACCTTTGAGTGGTGGTTTGTTTTCTTATACTAACGGAGCTCACGAGATTTTTGGCTAAGTTTTGTGTTGTGAAGTTTTTAAGTTTTGAGTATGGCTTTGATGGACTATGGAACAAAGAGTGGAAAGAGCCTAAGCTTGGGGATGACCAAGGCACCCCAATTGAGCTTTTCAGAGCGTAACTTCTCATGGGTCCTCAAAAGTTCTCGATGATCCTCTAAGGTAGTTTCATGAGCTAACTTGAGAGTGTTTTATTCTTTAGTGAGGCGCTCAATCTTCTCCTTATCATTGTCATTCGTTTTATCTTGATTAGCATGATTAATGGCAATTT
This sequence comes from Secale cereale, assembly GCA_902687465.1. NCBI lineage: Eukaryota > Viridiplantae > Streptophyta > Magnoliopsida > Poales > Poaceae > Secale > Secale cereale. The sequence continues at coordinate 809,142,742 of LR738711.1, read as the reverse complement.
CATCATAGTTTTCATCACTATTTCTACCAATAAATAAATCATCATCTCCTAGCAAGTCATCTTCATCACTATTAAAATCAAGATACTCGGGGTGTGATACCTTAGGGACTTTGTCCATGAAGCATCTTCCAATTCCTTCATTTGGTGAGTCAAATATGTGGTAGGAGTTGGATGATACAAGAGCAATTCTGGCAACACCTACATCTTGAGCACCTTCTGAGTTGGATTGATAGCTTCTCTCGGAGTAGTTATCAGAGTCGGAACTGGATACCCATTCACCAACATGAGCTTGATGTCTTCATCTTGTATAGCTCCTTGATGATTTGTCCTTCCTTTCCGAATCCTTGCTTCTCCGAGAAGGTCTTCGTTCATAACGATCATCTCTACTCCTTCTCTCTCTTGGTGGTGATTCTTCTCTTCTACTTCTCCTTTTAGGTGAGTCTTCTCTTCTTTTGTAGGGAGTCGTACACTCATTGGAGTAGTGTCCTGGTCTTCCACAATTGTAGCAATTACGCTCACAACTAGAAGATCTTTTGTCATTGTAGGGCCTTGACTTGGAACTTCTCTCTTTGCTTCTATTCGTGTAGAACTTGTTTAAGTTATTCACCATTAAGCTCAATTCTTCATTGAAGACCTGTTTCTCACTTGATGATGTAGGAGCGTCACACGAGGCTTTGTAAGCACCACTAGACTTGTTGTGAAGCTCTTCTTTATCTTTGAGTGACATCTCATGAGCAACAATTCTTCAAGTGACTTCCGTTGGCTTGAGATCTTTGTAATTTGGCATCATTTGGATCAATGTGCACACGGTGTCATATTTTCCATCCAAGGCTCTTAGATTTTCTTGATGATGAATCTGTCGGTCATCTCTTCGCTTCCTAAGCCGGCAATCTCATTTGTGATAAGAGCAAGCCTAGAGTACATTTCAGCGACACCTTCACCATCCTTCATATTGAACTTGTCAAGTTGACTTTGAAGCACATCCAACTTGGATTCCTTAACGGAGTCGGTACCTTCGTGCATATCAATCAAAGTATCCCAGATTTCCTTTGCATTCTCAAGACGACTGATTTTGTTGAATTCTTTGAGGCACAATCCGTTGAAGAGGATATCGTAAGCTTGAGCATTGTATTGCAACATCTTCAATTCTTCCATGGATGCTTCACAATTTGGTTCCTTCTCATCAAAGAATTCACCTTGCAAACCAATACACACAATAGCCCAAACGGCGGGGTTATGTCCAAGAATTTGCATTTTCATCTTATGCTTCCAACTAGCAAAATTTGTACCATCAAAGTAAGGACCTCTACGGTGGTAACTTCCCTCGCTAGACGCCATACTCTCCTAGGTTGTGAAACCAAGGCTATGATCACCGAAGCTATGGAAATCAAGGAAAATGGAGACCAAAGCTCTGATACCACTTGTAGGATCGAAAGTATGTCTAGAGGGGGGTGATTAGACTACTTGACCAAATAAAAATCTAGCCTTTTCCCAATTTTTATTCTTAGCAGATTTTAGCAACGTAGCAGAAGTCAAGCAATCAACCTACACATGCAATTCTAAGAGTATATGATGGCTTCTCGCCCCTCGTTGGTTACCCCAAGTGGAAGTTTTCCCTTGGCAAAGATACCAAGGATCGATTTCCCTGAGACTCCCAGTTTCAACAAGAAGGTGTCAACTGCTAACGGCGCCAGATATTAGCAATCAACGTGGACCTGCACACAGATACAAATAACTTTGCTCCCAACGAGTACAGAGAGGTTGTCAATCCCTCGGGCCTTGTCGTTTACAAAGGATCAAACGCAAGTGATAATAGTGATAGGTATTGCTGCAATAGTAAGTAAAAAGCAGAAAGTAAATAGCAGATGTGATCAATGATGGTAATATGGACCGGAGTCCCATGATGTTCACTAGTGATGTCTCTCTCCCAAAAGACGATAAAACAGCTATGTGAGGTAAACGAATTACAGCTGGGCAATTGACAGGACCATGTGCGCAAACCAATGCTGACTAAGTTACAAGAAAGGTAGAGATTCAAAGCATGGGCGGTACGCCAAGGCAAGTAGACCGAAATCCATCTGCATCTACTACTAATCATCCACCTTGAGATATCTATCCAGAACATCTCGCTGGTATTAAGTTGCGAGTCCCACCCATAGTGTAAACTCAAAGCAACAGACAACTGCATTAAAAGAACTTTGCGTAAAGTAAACAATCCTTGCACCCGCGGGCACAAGCACCGTTGTTTTCCCCCTTGTGGCAACAGCACATCCCCTAGACTCATGTTTCTGTCACTCAAACTAGTCATCGAGGGGCATGAACCCACAATCAAGCATAACGTTCCCTCTTGGAGTCACTACCTACTACTTGGCCAAAGCAATAAATAACAACGGAGAACATGCAAGAATTACTTACGAACATAAATATAAAAGAGGTGAATCAAATATATTACTCAAACACAATCTGAACATAATCTCACAATCCATCGGATCCCCGCAAACTCATCATAGCAACAGCATAAGGATTACATATGTGCCTCGATCATGTAGGGCAGCTCACGAGGACTAATTAGTGAAGCACAAGAACGGGAGGAGAACATCACATAGCTACTGGTCATGGACCCATGGTCCAAGGGAGACTACTCACAACTCATCCGGGAGGCGTCCATGGTGGTGGAGAAGCTCCCGGTGGTGATCCTCCCCTCCGGCAGGGTGCCGGGAAGAGTTCTCGTGGTGCTCCCGATCTTGGAAGCGCGGCGGCGGCGGAACAGAGATGAGATCGCGAAAAAGGGTTCCCGTCTCGAGGGTTTTGGGACACGATATAAATATATGCCAAAGGGGGGCATCAGCGGAGGCCTGGGGGGCCCAGGCGCCCCCCCGGCGCGGCCAGGAGGGGGGCCGTGCCACCAGGGCGCCTGGAGCCCTGGTGGCCCCCCTCCGGCTGTACTTCGGGTGCCGGGAAGCTTCTGGAACGCTGATTTTTTTTATATAATTTTTCCGGGATTTTTCTGGCAGTTCTCGTAATGGGAAAACCTGAAATACAAAAACAGCAGAAAACAGAAACTGGCACTGGGGTGCACTGAGTTAATAGGTTAGTCCAAATATGATCAAAAGTGTATGGAAGTGTATAAATAACATAGCAATATCACCCAAAAGAGGCATGGAGCAAGCAGAAATTATAGATACATTTTGGACGTATCAACATCCCCAAGCTTAATTCCTGCTCGTCCTCGAGTAGGTAAATGATAACAAGAATAATTTCTGTGGTGACATGCTATTAACCATATAGGACTTTTTCATAGTCATATGACAAAAGCTTACTGAGACAATGAATCTGTAGTAATTAAGTTGCCTCATGAGAAAATCACAAAGAACTGAAAGTTTTACAGTATGATATTGAAACATCAAGTAGATTTGTAATGAGCATGGTGTGCAAATATGATAAAGTGATATCTCGCTTGCCCCCTTTATTGAAGCAAAACATAAATGCAGGGGCACCTCCAAGGTTTAAGTGATGACTAGATACAATGATTTCAAAATAAACGATATCACAATCATGCAAAAGACAATGCTACTTTCGAACAATGCACATTACACTCAGAATGACAATCATGCTCTCAGTAGTTGGTGCTTTAAAAGAAGGTGGAGACTCTCGAACCGTGGCTTTTGTTGGCAAGGTTGGAAACCCGTAGTCGGAAACAAAGACAAAGCATGTACCAGAGCTCTTGGTTTTAAAAACAGAGGTAATAATTATTTTTTAGATTATGCATGTTCCGTCAACGAATGCTAGCAGACAACTCAATCACTTCTTGAGATGGACAAGTTTCGAGGAACGGCTCCCGAATGAGGACGATCACATCCTCTTAATCTCCTTTGTTTATCACTGCCAAAGTTTTCTGATTTCTCATGAACAAAGCGTGAAGGAGGGTTTGTTTGTTATATTAATTTTTTTTGAGCCGGGCGCACTCAATGCCAGTTCCTTCTCATATTATGGGTTTGCACATTATACATGCAATCCCGGGGTGAAGCTTGTCCAACTTAAAAAGATCATGAATTAACTACTACTTCCTCATGAACTTAAAACAGAGGCACAAAATAAGAATGCATTTCTTTTTGAATAATTTCGAGATGGTACATGAAATTCTCCGTTAGGAATGGTAGGTAAATACCATGTAGGAAGGTATGGTGGACTCATATGGCATAACTGGTTTAAAGGAATTTGGATGCACAAGCAGTCAGTCCGCTTAGTACAGGTGGAGGTTAGCAAAAGACTGGGAGCGACCAACTAAGAGAGCAATGACGGTCATAATCATGCAGAGCGACAAAGCAACATTGAATCAGGCATGGAAGTTATATCGCTACTCAGAAACAAAAGATCATCAAGGCTTGACAGACTTTCTTTACAGTCTTAAATATGCGTGAGCATACGCCAAGTCAATCAAAATAAATTCTTGAAGGAAGATATTACTAAACCATACCACATCATAGGCAAACAAATCATGTTGGTACTCCAATAACACATTGGGAACCCCCCAGCTATTTGAGACTAACCATAAGAAAACATGAACTACTAAGCGCCATTATGCACGTAGCATCTTTATCATAGACATATCAACCAATGCAACGGAAGCAAACTCTCTTAATAAGATAAGCATGATAACTAAAGAGAGTTCAAGCAACCAACTAAACAAAAGCTCTTTTTTTTAAGATAAGCATGAAAGTTAAGAGCTAAGCATGATAGTAGCTATTGAAAGACAAAGAACACACACAACAAAGATAGACATGAAAACTCTGCTGGGGAACGTAGTATTTTAAAATTTTCCTACGATCACGCAAGATCTATCTACCAGATGCATAGCAACGAGAGGGACGAGTGTGTCTACGTACCCTCGTAGACCGGAAGCGGAAGCGTCAAGTGACGCGGTTGATGTAGTCGAACTACTTCGCGATTCAACCGATCAAGCACCGAACGTACGGCACCTCCGCGTTCAGCACACGTTCAGCTTGATGACGTCCCACGAGCTCTTGATCCAGTTGAGCTTCACGGGAGAGTTTCGTCAGCACGACGACGTGGTGACGGATATGATGTATTTACCGGCGCAGGGCTTCGCCTAAGCACTGCAACGGTATGACCGAGGTGTGTTTCTGTGGAGGGGGGCACCGCACACGGCTGGAACAATTCAACTTGTGTATCTTTGGGTGCCCCATGCCCTCGTATATAAAGGAGCAAGAGGGGAGGGCCGGCCGGCCTCCTATGGTGCGGCTAGGGCAATCCTACTAGGAATAGGATTGCAATCCTATTCCTAGTAGGAGTCCACCAAGAAGGAAGAGAGGGAAAGGAAAAGAGGGAGAGGTGGCGCCCCCCAATCCTAGTCCAACTAGGATCCCTAGGTGGGGCGCCGGCCAGCCTCTATGGGCTGCCTCTCTCCTTTCCTCAAGGCCCACTATGGACCATCCCCCCTCGTAGGGGGTTCCGGTAACCCCCTCCGGTAATCCAGTTAAATCCGAAACTTTTCTGGAACACTTCCGGTGTCCGAATATAGTCGTCCAATATATCAATCTTTATGTCTCGGACATTCCGAGACTCCTCGTCATGTCCGTGATCTCATCCGGGACTCCGAACTACCTTCGGTACATCAAAACTCATAAACTCATAATACCTATTGTCATCAAACGTTAAGCGTGCGGACCCTACGGGTTCGAGAACTATGCAGACATGACCGAGACTCATCTCCGGTCAATAACCAATAGCGGAACCTGGATGTTCATATTGGCTCCTACATATTCTACAAAGATCTTTTATCGGTCAAAACCGCATAACAACATACGTTGTTCCTTTTGTCATCGGTATGTTACTTGCCCGAGATTCGATCGTCGGTATCTCCATACCTAGTTCAATCTCGTTACCGGTAAGTCTCTTTACTCGTTCCGTAACACATCATCTCGTGACTAACTCATTAGTCTTTTGCTTGCAAGGCTTATTGTGATGTGTGTTACCGAGAGGGCCCAGAGATACCTCTCCGACATTTGGAGTGACAAATCCTAATCTTGATCTATGCCAACACCACGAATACTTTCGGAGACACCTGTAGAGCATCTTTATGATCACCCAGTTACGTTGTGGCGTTTGATAGCACACAAGGTGTTCCTACAGTATTCGGGAGTTGCATAATCTCATAGTCATAGGAACATGTATAAGTCATGAAGAAAGCAATAGCATTAAAACTAAACGATCATAGTGCTATGCTAACGGATGGGTCTAGTCCATCACATCATTCTCCTAATGATGTGATCCCGTTGATCAAATGACAACTCATGTCTATGGCTAGGAAACATAGCCATCTTTGATCAATGAGCTAGTCTAGTAGAGGCATACTAGGGACATACTATTTTGTCTATGTATTCACACATGTATCAAGTTTCCGGTTAATACAATTCTAGCATGAATAAAAGACATTTATCATGATATAAGGAAATACAAATAACATCTTTATTATTGCCTCTAGGGCATATTTCCTTCAGTCTCCCACTTGCACTAGAGTCAATAATCTAGCTCACATCGCCATGTGATTTAATACCGATAGTTCACATCGTTATGTGAATAACACCCATAGTTCACATCGCCATGTGACCAACACCCAAAGGGTTTACTAGAGTCAATAATCTAGTTTACATCGCTATGTGATTAATACCCAAGAGTAATAAGGTGTGATCATGTTTTGCTTGTGAGAGGAGTTTAGTCAACGGGTCTGTCACATTCAGATCCGTATGTATTTTGCAAATTTCTATGTCTACAATGCTCTGCATAGAGCTACTCTAGCTAATTGCTCCCACTTTCAATACGCATCCAGATTGATACTTAGAGTCATCTGGACTTAGTGTCAAAGCTTGCATCGGCGTAACCCTTTACGACGAACTCTTTATCACCTCCATAATCGAGAAACATTTCCTTAGTCATCCACTTACTAAGGATAATTTTGACCACTGTACAGTGATCTACTCCTGGATCACTATTTTACCCCCTTGACAAACTCATGGCAAGGTACACAACATGTTTGGTACACAGCATGGCATACTTTATAGAACCTATGGCTGAGGCATAGGGAATGACTTTCATTCTCTCTATATTTTTCTGCCGTGGTCTGGCTTTGAGTCTTACTCAACTTCACACCTTACAAGTCAGGCAAGAACTCCTTCTTTGACTGATCCATTTTGAACTACTTCAAAATCTTATCAAGGTATGTACTTATCGAAAGTCTTATCAAGCGTCTTGATCTATCTCTATAGATCTTGATGCCCAATATGTAAGCAGCTTCACCAAGGTCTTTCTTTCAAAAAACTCCTTTCAAACACTCCTTTATGCTTTCCAGAAAATTCTACATCATTTCCGATTGACAATATGTCATTCACATATACTTATCAGAAAGGTTGTAGTGCTCCCACTCACTTCTTGTAATACAGGCTTCACCGTAAGTCTGTATAAATCTATATGCTTTGATCAACTTATCAAAGCGTATATTCCAACTCCGAGATGCTTGCACCAGTCCATAGATGGATCGCTGGAGCTTGCACATTTTGTTAGCACCTTTAGGATTGACAAAACCTACGGGTTGCATCATATACAATTTTTCTTTAATAAATCCATTAAAGAATGCAATTTTGTTATCCATTTGCCAGATTTCATAAAATGCGGCAATTGCTAACATGATTCGGACAGACTTAAGCATCGCTACGGGTGAGAAAGTCTCATCGTAGTCAACTCCTTGAACTTGTCGAAAACCTTTCGCAACAAGTCGAGCTTTGTAAACAGTAACATTACCGTCAGCGTCGGTCTTCCTCTTGAAGATCCATTTATTTTCGATGGCCTGCCGATCATCGGGCAAGTCAACCAAAGTCCACACTTTGTTCTCATACATGGATCCTATCTCAGATTTCATGGCCTCAAGCCATTTTGCGGAATCTGGGCTCATCATCGCTTCCTCATAGTTCGTAGGTTCATCATGGTCTAGTAACATGATTTCCAGAACTGGGTTGCCGTACCACTCTGGTGCGGAACGTACTCTGGTTGATCTACGATGTTCAGCAAAGACTTGATCTGAAGTTTCATGATCATCATCATTAGCTTCCTCACTGATTGGTGTAGGAATCACTGGAAAGATTTTCTGTGATGTACTACTTTCCAATTCAGGAGAAGGTACAATTAGCTCATCAAGTTCTACTTTCCTCCCACTCACTTCTTTCGAGAGAAACTCCTTCTCTAGAAAGGATCCACTCTTAGCAACAAAGACCTTGCCTTCGGATCTGTGATAGAAGGTGTACCCAACAGTTTCTTTTGGGTATCCTATGAAGATTTACTTCTCCGATTTGGGTTCGAGCTTATCATGTTGAAACTTTTTCACATAAGCATCGCAGTCCCAAACTTAAAAAAAATGACAGCTTAGGTTTCTCGTCAAACCACAGTTCATACGGTGTCATCTCCATGGATTTAGATGGTGCCCTATTTAACGTGAATGTAGCTGTCTCTAATGCATAATCCCAGAAGCAATAGTGGTAGATCGGTAAGAGACATCATCGATCGCACCATATCTAATAAAGTACGGTTATGACGTTCGGACACACAATTACACTGTGGTGTTCCAGGTGGCGTGAGTAGTGAAACTATTTCACATTGTTTTTACTGAAGGGCAAACTCGCTAACTCAAATATTTTACCTCTACGATCATATCGTAGAAACTCTTATTTTCTTGTTACGATGATTCTCCACTTCACTCTGAAATTCTTTGAACTTTTCAAATGTTTCAGACTTGTGCTTCATTCAGTAGATATACCCATATCTGCTCAAATCATCAGTGAAGGTCAGAAAATAATGATTCCCGCCATGAGCTTCAACACTCATTGGTCTGCATACATCAGTATGTATGATTTCCAACAACTCTGTTGCTCGCTCCACAGTTCCGGAGAACGGAGTTTTAGTCATCTTGCCCATGAGGCATGGTTCGCAAGCACCAAGTGATTCCAAAAAGTCCATCACTATGGAGTTTCTTCATGCGCTTTACACCAATATGACCTAAACGGCAGTGCCACAAATAAGTTGCACTATCATTATTAACCTTGCATCTTTTGGCTTCAATATTATGAATATGTGTATCGCACGATCGAGATCCAACAAACTATTTTCATTGGGTGTATGACCATAGAAGGTTTTATTCATGTAAACAGAACAACAATTATTCTCTAACTTACATGAATAACTGTATTGCAATAAACATGATCAAATCATATTCATGCTAAACACAAACACCAAATAACACTTATTTAGGTTCAACACTAATCCCGAAAGTATAGGGAGTGTGCGATGATGATCATATCAATCTTGGAACTGCTTCCAATACACATCGTCACTTCATCCTTTAACTAGTTTCTGTTCATTATGCAACTCCCATTTCGAGTTACTACTCTTTAGCAACTGAACCAATATCAAATACCGAGGGGTTGCTATGAACACTAGTAAAATACACATCAATAATCTGTATATCAAATATACCTTTGTTCACTTTGCCATCCTTCTTATCCGCCAAGTATCTAGGGCAGTTCCACTTCCGGTGACCGTTTCCTTTGCAGTAGAAGCACTTAGTTTCAGGCTTGAGTTTAGCTTTGGGTTTCTTCATGGGAGTGACAACTTTCTTGTCATTCTTCTTGAAGTTCCCCTTCTATACCTTTGCCCTTTACTTTAAACAAGTGGTCTTATTAACCATCAACACTTGATGTTCTTTCTTGATTTCTACCTTCGCCGATTTCAGCATTGCGAAGAGCTCGGGAATTAACTTCGTCATCCCTTGCAAATTATAGTTCATCACGAAGTTCTACTAACTTGGTGATAGTGACTAGAGAACTTTGTCAATTACTATCTTATCTGGAAGATTAACTCCCACTTGATTCAAGTAATTGTAGTACCCAGACAATCTGAGCACATGCTCACTGGTTGAGCTATTCTCCTCCATCTTGTAGGCAAAGTACTGTCAGAAGTCTTATACCTCTCGACACGGGCATGAGTATGAAATACTAATTTCAACTCTTGGAACATCTCATATGCTCCGTGGCGTTCAAAACGTTTTTGAAGTCCCAGTTATAAGCCGTAAAGCATGGTGCACTAAACTATCAAGTAGTCATCATACCGAGCTTTTGTCAAAACGTTCATAACATCTACATCTGCTCCTGCAATAGGTCTGTCACCTAGCGGTGCATCAAGGACATATTTCTCTGTGCAGCAATGAGGATAATCCTCAGATCACGGAACAATTCCGCATCATTGCTACTAACATCTTTCAACTTAGTTTTCTCTAGGAACATATAAAAAATAAACGGGGAGCAACATCGTGAGCTATTGATCTACAACATAGATATGCTAATACTACGAGGACTAAGTTCATGATAAATTAAAGTTCAATTTAATCATATTAATTAAAGAACTCCCACTTAGATAGACATCCCTCCGGTCATCTAAATGATCACGTGATCCAAATCAACTAAACCATGTCCGATCATCACGTGAGATGGAGTAGTTTCAATGGTGAACATCTTATGTTGATCATATCTACTATATGATTCACGCTCGACCTTTCGGTCTCCAGTGTTCTGAGGCCATATCTGCATATGCTAGGCTCGTCAAGTTTAACCCGAGTATTCTACGTGTGCAAAACTGGCTTACACCCGTTGTATTTGAACGTAGAGCTTATCACACCCGATCATCACGTGGTGTCTCGGCACGACGAACTTTCGCAACGGTGCATACTCAGGGAGAACACTTATACCTTGAAATTTAGTAAGGGATCATCTTATAATGCTACCGTCATACTAAGCAAAATAAGAAGCATAATAAGATAAACATCACATGCAATCAAAATATGTGACATGATATGGCCATCATCATCTTGTGCTTTTGATCTCCATCTCCAAAGCACCGTCATGATCACCTTCGTCACCGGCGCGACACCTTGATCTCCATCATAGCATTGTTGTCGTCTCGCCAACTATTGCTTCTACGACTATCGCTACCGCTTAGTGATAAAGTAAAGCAATTACATGGCGATTGCATTTCATACAATAAATCGACAACCATATGGCTCCTGCCAGTTGCCGATAACATTACAAAACATGATCATCTCATACAAAATTGTATAACTCATCATGTCTTGACCATATCACATCACAACATGCCCTGCAAAAACAAGTTAGACGTCCTCTACTTTGTTGTTGCAAGTTTTACGTGGCTGCTACGGGCTTAGCAAGAACCGTTCTTACCTACGCATACAAAACCACAACGATGTTTCGTCAAGTATGTGCTGTTTTAACCTTCACAAGGACCGGGCGTAGCCACACTTGATTCAGCTAAAGTGAGAGAGACAGACACCCGCCAGTCACCTTTAAGCAACGACTGCTCGTAACGGTGAAACCAGTCTCGCGTAAGCGTACGCATAATGTTGGTCTGGGCCGCTTCATCTCACAATACCACTGAAGCAAAGTATGACATGCTGGTAAGCAGTATGACTAGTATCGCCCACAACTCATTGTGTTCTACTCGTGCATATCATCTACGCATAGACCTGGCTCATGATGCCACTATTGGGGAACGTAGTATTTTAAAATTTTCCTACGATCACGCAAGATCTATCTACCAGATGCATAGCAACGAGAGGGAAGAGTGTGTCTACGTACCCTCGTAGACTGGAAGCGGAAGCGTCAAGTGACGCGGTTGATGTAGTCGAACTACTTCGCGATTCAACCGATCAAGCACCGAACGTACGACACCTCCGCGTTCAGCACACGTTCAGCTTGATGACGTCCCACGAGCTCTTGATCCAGTTGAGCTTCACGGGAGAGTTTCGTCAGCACGACGGCGTGGTGATGGATATGATGTATTTACCGGCGCAGGGCTTCGCCTAAGCACTGCAACGGTATGACCGAGGTGTGTTTCTGTGGAGGGGGGCACCGCACACGGCTGGAACAATTCAACTTTTGTGTCTTTGGGTGCCCCCCTGACCCCGTATATAAAGGAGCAAGAGGGGAGGGCCGGCCGGCCTCCTATTCCTAGTAGGAGTCCACCAAGAAGGAAGAGAGGGAAAGGAAAAGAGGGAGAGGTGGCGCCCCCCCAATCCTAGTCCAACTAGGATCCCTAGGTGGGGCGCCGGCCAGCCTCTATGGGCTGCCTCTCTCCTTTCCTCAAGGCCCACTATGGACCATCCCCCCTCGTAGGGGGTTCCGGTAACCCCCTCCGGCAATCCAGTTAAATCCGAAACTTTTCCGGAACACTTCCGATGTCCGAATATAGTCGTCCAATATATCAATCTTTATGTCTCGGACATTCCGAGACTCCTCGTCATGTCCGTGATCTCATCCGGGACTTCGAACTACCTTAGGTATATCAAAACTCATAAACTCATAATACCGATCGTCATCAAACGTTAAGCGTGCGGACCCTACGGGTTCGAGAACTATGCAGACATGACCGAGACTCATCTCCGGTCAATAACCAATAGCGGAACCTGGTTGTTCATATTGGCTCCTACATATTCTACAAAGATCTTTTATCGGTCAAAACCGCACAACAACATATGTTGTTCCTTTTGTCATCGGTATGTTACTTGCCCGAGATTCGATCGTCGGTATCTCCATACCTAGTTCAATCTCGTTACCGGTAAGTCTCTTTACTCGTTCCGTAACACATCATCTCGTGACTAACTCATTAGTCTTTTGCTTGCAAGGCTTATTGTGATGTGTGTTACCGAGAGGGCACAAAGATACCTCTCCAATATTTGGAGTGACAAATCCTAATCTTGATCTATGCCAACACCACGAATACTTTCGGAGACACCTGTAGAGCATCTTTATGATCACCCAGTTATGTTGTGACGTTTGATAGCACACAAGGTGTTCCTACGGTATTCGGGAGTTGCATAATCTCATAGTCATAGGAACATGTATAAGTCATGAAGAAAGCAATAGCATTAAAACTAAACGATCATAGTGCTATGCTAACGGATGGGTCTAGTCCATCACATCATTCTCCTAATGATGTGATCCCGTTGATCAAATGACAACTCATGTCTATGGCTAGGAAACATAGCCATCTTTGATCAATGAGCTAGTCTAGTAGAGGCATACTAGGGACATACTATTTTGTCTATGTATTCACACATGTATCAAGTTTCCGGTTAATACAATTCTAGCATGAATAAAAGACATTTATCATGATATAAGGAAATACAAATAACATCTTTATTATTGCCTCTAGGGCATATTTCCTTCAAACTCTATGTTATGTTCTAGGTAGAAGTGGAGCGTGTTTCTCTCCCACATAAAGAAAGCTGAGTTCCGACTCGTTATGAAAAGCTAAAGAAAACTAAAAAGGAAACTAAAAGCAAGACGCTCCAAGCATAGCACATAATACATGAAGTGATAAAAATATAGCGGAACGAAAGACGAACTGATAATGTTGATGGAAAAGGGGATGCACGGGGGCATCCCCAAGCTTAGACGCTTGAGTCTCCTTGAATATTTCTTGGGGGTGCATGGGGGCATCCCCAAGCTTGAGCGTTTGACACTCCTGAATCTTTTTATCATCTTCCCTCGCACACTTGAAAACTCCCTTCATACATAACTCATCATAATCTGGTTAGCGAGGTTAGTACCCATAATAAAATAATTGTTCCTTGCTGGAAATAAAGATATTCTTGAAGGTCTACTGTTTCTCAAGATTGCCAAAAGGTTTTTGCAAAGAAAAAGCAAGCTCTAGGTTTGCAAAATGAAGGAAAGGCAAAACAGGACAGAATCTGTGAAAAACAGAACAGCAGGTAGTAAATGATTTTTTCGGGGCACTTCTGCAACTCTAATCAAAAAACTCAGAACAGACGCACAAAATATAATTGTATAGAGCACGCTGTCGAAAACATTCAGACCAAAAAGATGATCTGGTGATTTTATACGAATTTTTCTATCCAAGGACAGAATCTGTTTCCTGGACAGCACCTCACAACTTTTGAACTTTCTTGCAATCAGAGGCTACACTTGGCACAAAGTTGAAAAGCAAAGATACAATGATGATGCTACTGTAGTAAACAACATCAAGACACAACAAAAGCAAAAATAAAATTTATTCATTGGGCTACCTCCCAAAAGCTCTTTCTTTTATGCCTTTAAGCTAGGCTTAAGACTTTAATGATGCTCTCGTAGGAACAAGAGTTGAAGAACGAAAGAGAGCATCAAGAAGCAAATACCAAACACATTTAAGCCTAACATGCTTCCTATGCAATGGAATATTGCAATACAATAATTCATTGAAGCACAAAGCAATAAGCATAGGAAGACAAAACAAGTGCAGCTTCAAAACCTTCAACATAAAGAGAGGGAACTTGATATTATTGAAATATCTATAAGCATATGTTCCCTTCTCATAATAATTTTCAGTGGGATTACGAATAAACTCAACAATATAAGCATCACATAAAGCATTGTTACCATGATCCACATGCAAAAAGGTATCATTACTCTTCATATAGGCAAAATCTTTCTTATTAGGAATAGTGAGAGTAAAGCAATCATAACCATCATGGTAATCATTGTATTTAGGAGGCATATCATAATTATAATAAATTTTATCCTCAATAGTAGGTGGACTGAAAACATCATATTCATCATTGTAATCATATATAGGAAGCAAAGTATCATCAAAGTAAATTTTCTCTTCAAAAGTTGGGGGACTAAAAATATCATGTTCATCAAACGTGTCATCCCCAAGCTTAGAGCTTTCCATGTCATTAGCAATATTGATATTCAAAGAAAGCATACTAATAACATCACCACCATCATGATTGTTATGCAAATAATAAAGTTCCATAGGTTTTTTAATTTTCTCTTCAAACACGTCATGTCCCAAAGCAAGGTAGAGCTTATAAAGCTCTCTCATATTTTTGTTGTTTTCCACTAAGCAAAACTAGTGAAAAGACATAAAGAAAACTGAAAGGTAAACTAACAAGACTAAAAAGCAAAGGTAAAAGATAGCGTGCAACTCCCCTATCTTGAAGAGTGGAGTCCCCGGCAACGGCGCCAGAAAACTTTGCTTGATGGCTTCTCGCCCCTCGTTGGTTACCCCAAGTGGAAGGTTTGAGATGCAGTGTAGCGGAAGTTTTCCCTTGGCAAAGATACCGAGGATCGATTTCCCTGAGACTCCCAGTTTCAACAAGAAGGTGTCAACTGCTAACGGCGCCAGATATTAGCAATCAACGTGGACCTGCACACGGACACAAATAACTTTGCTCCCAACGAGTACAGAGAGGTTGTCAATCCCTCCGGCCTTGTCGTTTACAAAGGATCAAACGCAAGTGATAATAGTGATAGGTATTGCTGCAATAGTAAGTAAAAAGCGGAAAGTAAATAGCAGATGTGATCAGTGATGGTAATATGGACCGGAGTCCCATGATGTTCACTAGTGATGTCTCTCTCCCAAAAGACGATAAAACAGCTATGTGAGGTAAACGAATTACAGCTGGGCAATTGACAGGACCATGTGCGCAAACCAATGCTGACTAAGTTACAAGAAAGGTAGAGGTTCAAAGCATGGGCGATATGCCAAGGCAAGTAGACTGAAATCCATCTGCATCTACTACTAATCATCCACCTTGAGATATCTATCCAGAACATCTCGCTGGTATTAAGTTGCGAGTCCCACCCATAGTGTAAACTCAAAGCAAATGACAACTGCATTAAAAGAACTTTGCGTAAAGTAAACAATCCTTGCACCCGCGGGCACAAGCACCGTTGTTTTCCCCCTTGTGGCAACAGCACATCACCTAGACTCATGTTTCTGTCACTCAAACTAGTCATCGAGGGGCATGACCCACAATCAAGCATAACGTTCCCTCTTGGAGTCACTACCTACTACTTGGCCAAAGCAATAAATAACAACGGAGAACATGCAAGAATTACTTACGAACATAAATATAAAAGAGGTGAATCAAATATATTACTCAAACACAATCTGAACATAATCTCACAATCCATCGGATCCCAGCAAACTCATCATAGCAACAGCATAAGGATTACATATGTGCCTCGATCATGTAGGGCAGCTCACGAGGACTAATTAGTGAAGCACAAGAACGGGAGGAGAACATCACATAGCCACTGGTCATGGACCCATGGTCCAAGGGAGACTACTCACAACTCATCCGGGAGGCGTCCATGGTGGTGGAGAAGCTCCCGGTGGTGATCCTCCCCTCCGGCAGGGTGCCGGGAAGAGTTCTCCTGGTGCTCCCGATCTTGGAAGCGCGGCGGCGGCGGAACAGAGATGAGATCGCGAAAAAGGGTTCCCGTCTCGAGGGTTTCGGGACACGATATAAATATATGCCAAAGGGGGGCATCAGCGGAGGCCTGGGGGGCCCAGGCACCCCCCC
>LR738711.1:809077906-809126111 GCA_902687465.1 Secale cereale | reverse complement strand
CCCCCCCCCCGGCGCGGCCAGGAGGGGGGCCGCGCCACCAGGGCGCCTGGAGCCCTGGTGGCCCCCCTCCGGCTGTACTTCGGGTGCCGGGAAGCTTCTGGAACGCTGATTTTTTATATAATTTTTCCGGGATTTTTCTGGCAGTTCTCGTAATGGGAAAACCTGAAATACAAAAACAGCAGAAAACAGAAACTGGCACTGGGGTGCACTAAGTTAATAGGTTAGTCCAAATATGATCAAAAGTGTATGGAAGTGTATAAATAACATAGCAATATCACCCAAAAGAGGCATGGAGCAAGCAGAAATTATAGATACGTTTTGGACGTATCAGTATACCAGCGGAATGTAAATCATTGCGCATGAAGGTAAAAGGAGGAGTTTGGAGATTGCAAACACAAGTGTAGACACGGATGTTTTTGTCGTGGTTCCGATAGGTGGTGCTATCGTACATCCACGTTGATGGAGACTTCAACCCACGAAGGGTAACAGCTGCGCGAGTCCACGGAAGGCTCCACCCACGAAGGGTCCACGACGAAGCAACCTTGTCTATTCCTGTTGGGGAACGTAGCAGAATTCAAAAAATTTCCTACGCTTCACCAAGATCAATCTAAGGATTCATCTAGCAACGAGCATAAAGGAGTGCATCTACATACCCTTTGTAGATGGCGTGCGGAAGCGTTCGAAGGAACGTGGATGATGGAGTCGTACTCGTCGTGATCCCTGTCACCGATGATCCCAGCGCCGAACGGACGGCACCTCCGCGTTCAACACACGTACGGTACAGCGACGTCTCCTCCTTCTTGATCCAGCAAGGGGGGAGGAGAGGTTGATGGAGATCCAGCAACACGACGGCGTGGTGGTGGATGAAACGGGAAAAGCTGCAGGGCTTCGCCAAGACCCTGCGGGAGGAGGGAGAGGTGTAACGGGGGGAGGTGCCAGGGGCTGAGGTGCGGCCGCCCTCTCTCCCCCCACTATATATAGGGGCCAGGGGGGCGCCGGCCTAGGAGATTGGATCTCCTAGGGGGGCGGCGGCCAGGGGGTGGCTTGCCCCCCAAGCCTAGGGGGCGCCCCCCACCCCTAGGGTTCCCAACCCTAGGCACAGGGGGGAGGCCCAAGGGGGGTGCGCCAGCCCACTAGGGGCTGGTCCCCTTCCCCCTACGGCCCATGGGGCCCTCCGGGATGGGTGGCCCCACCCGATGGACCCCCGGTAACCTTCCGGTGGTCTCGGTACACTACCGGTGACCCCCGAAACTTTCCAGATGGCCGAAACTAGACTTCCTATATATCATTCTTTACCTCCGGACCATTCCGGAACTCCTCGTGACGTCCGGGATCTCATCCGGGACTCCGAAAAACATTCGGGTTACCGTGTGCATATATCTCTACAACCCTAGCGTCACCGAACCTTAAGTGTGTAGACCCTACGGGTTCGGGAGACACGTAGACATGACCGAGGCGACTCTCCGGTCAATAACCAACAGCGGGATCTGGATACCCATGTTGGTTCCCACGTGTTCCTCGATGATCTCATCGGATGAACCACGATGTCAAGGATTCACTCAATCCCGTACGCAATTCCCTTTGTCCATCGATACGGTACTTGCCCGAGATTCGATCGTCGGTATACCGATACCTTGTTCAATCTCGTTATGGCAAGTCTCTTTACTCGTTCTGTAATCCATCATCCCGTGACTAACTCCTTAGTCACATTGAGCTCATTATGATGATGTCTTACCGAGTGGGCCCAGAGATACCTCTCTGTCATACGGAGTGACAAATCCTAGTCTCGGTTCGTGCCAACTCAACAGACACTTTCGGAGATACCCGTTGCGTACCTTTATAGCCACCGAGTTACATTGTGACGTTTGGCACACCCAAAGTATTCCTACGGTATCCGGGAGTTGCACAACCTCATGGTCTAAGGAAAAGATACTTGACATTGAAAAAGCTTAAGCATTACGAACTACACGATCTTGTGCTAGGCTTAGGATTGGGTCTTGTCCATCACATCATTCTCCTAATGATGTGATCCTGTTATCAATGACATCCAATGTCCATGGCCAGGAAACCGTGACCATCTGTTGATCAATGAGCTAGTAACTAGAGGCTTACCAGGGACACGTTGTGGTCTATGTATTCACACATGTATCGTTGTTTCCGCACAATACAATTCAAGCATGAATAACAGAAAAATATCATGAACAAGGAAATATAATAATAACCATTTTATTATTGCCTCTAGGGCATATTTCCAACAGTCTCCCACTTGCACTAGAGTCAATAATCTAGTTACATTGTGATGAATCGAACACCCATAGAGTTCTGGTGTTGATCATCTTTTGCTCGTGGAAGAGGTTTAGTCAACGGATCTGCAACATTCAGATCCGTATGCACTTTACAAATATCTATGTCTCCATCTTGAATGTAATTCTGGATGGAGTTGAAACGGCGCTTGATGTGCTTGGTCTTCTTGTGAAACCTGGGCTCCTTGGCATTGGCAATAGCTCCAGTGTTGTCACAAAAGAGAGTCATCGGGCTTGACGCGCTTGGAATGACTCCTAGGTCAGTGATGAACTCCTTCATCCAGACTCCTTCCTGCGCTGCTTCGCAAGCAGCTATGTACTCCGCTTCACATGTAGAATGTGCCATGACGCTCTGCTTGCAACTTCACCAGCTGACTGCTCCACCATTCAAAATATACACGTATCCGGTTTGTGACTTGGAGTCATCCAGATCTATGTCGAAGCTAGCATCGACGTAACCCTTTACGACGAGCTCTCCGTCACCTCCATAAACGAGAAACATGTCCTTAGTAGTTTTCAGGTACTTCAGGATGTTCTTGACCGCTGTCCAGTGTTCCATACCGGGATCACTTTGGTACCTCCCTACCAAACTTATGGCAAGTTTCACCTCAAGTCTGGTACACAGCATGACATACATAATAGATCCTATGGCTGAGGCATAGGGGATGACACTCATCTTTTCTCTATCTTCTGCCGTGGTCGGGGACTGAGCCGTGCTCAATCTCATACCTTGCAATACAGGCAAGAACCCTTTCTTGGACTGATCCATATTGAACTTCTTCAATATCTTGTCAAGGTATGTGCTTTGTGAAAGACCAATGAGGCGTCTCGATCTATCTCTATAGATCTTGATGCCTAATATATAAGCAGTTTCTCCAAGGTCCTTCATTGAAAAACTCTTATTCAAGTAGGCCTTTATGCTCTCCAAGAATTCTATATCATTTCCCATCAGCAGTATGTCATCCACATATAATATGAGAAATGCTACAGAGCTCCCACTCACTTTCTTGTAAATACAGGCTTCTCCCCAAGTCTGTATAAAACCAAACGCTTGGATCACATCATTAAAGCGAATATTCCAACTCTGAGATGCTTGCACCAGCCCGTAGATCGAGTGCTGGAGCTTGCATACCTTGTTAGCATTTTCAGGATCGACAAAACCTTCTGGCTGCATCATATACAGTTCTTCCTTGAGGAAGCCATTAAGGAATGCCGTTTTGACGTCCATTTGCCATATCTCATAATCATAGAATGCGGCAATTGCTAACATGATTCGGACGGACTTCAGCATCGCTATGGGAGAGAAAGTCTTGTCGTAGTCAATATCTTGAACTTGTCGATAACCTTTAGCGACAAGCCGAGCCTTATAGATGGTCACATTACCATCCGCGTATGTCTTCTTCTTAAATATCCATTTATTTTCTATGGCATGCCGATCATCGGGCAAGTCCACCAAAGTACATACTTTGTTTTCATACATGGATCCTATCTCGGATTTCATGGCTTCAAGCCATTTGTTGGAATCCGGGCCCGCCATCGCTTCTTCATAGTTCGAAGGTTCACAGTTGTCTAACAACATGATTTCCATGACAGGGTTGCCGTACCACTCTGGTGCGGAACGTGTCCTTGTGGACCTTCGAAGTTCAGTAGTAACTTGATCTGTATCTTCATGATCATCATCATTAACTTCCTCCCTTATCGGTGCAGGCACCTCAGGAACAATTTCTTGCGCTGCGCTACTTTCCGGTTCGGGAGGGGTGACTGTCACCTCATCAAGTTATACTTTCCTCCCACTCACTTCTTTCGAGAGAAACTATTTCTCCGGAAAGGATCCATTCTTGGCAACGAAAACCTTGCCTACGGATTTGAGGTAGAAGGTGTACCCAATCATTTCCTTTGGGTATCCTATGAAGACGCATTTTTCCGATTAGGGTTCGAGCTTCTCAGGTTGAAGTTTCTTGACATAAGCATCGCAACCCCAAACTTTCAGAAACGACAGCTTAGGTTTCTTGGCAAACCAAAGTTCATACGGTGTCGTCTCAACGGATTTTGACGGAGCCCTATTTAAATTGAATGCGGCAGTCTCTAAAGCATAACCCCAAAAAGATAGCGGTAAGTCGGTGAGAGACATCATAGATCGCACCATGTCCAACAGAGTACGATTTCGACGTTCGGACACACCATTACGCTGAGGTGTTCCGGGCGGTGTCAATTGTGAAACAATTCCATAGTTCCTTAGGTGCGTGCCAAATTCGTGACTTAAATATTCACCCCCACAATCCGATCGTAAGAACTTTATTTTTCTGTCACGTTGATTCTCAACCTCATTCTGAAATTCCTTGAACTTTTCAAAGGTCTCAGACTTGTGTTTCATCAAGTAGACATACCCATATCTACTCAAGTCATCTGTGAGGGTGAGAACATAACAATAGCCTCCGCGAGCCTCAACACTCATTGGACCGCACACATCGGTATGTATGATTTCCAATAAGTCAGTCGCCCGCTCCATTGTTCCGGAGAACGGAGTCTTGGTCATCTTGCCCAAGAGGCATGGTTCACACGTGTCAAATGATTCATAATAAAGAGACTCTAGAAGTCCATCAGTATGGAGCTTCTTCATACGTTTGACACCAATATGACCAAGGCGGCAATGCCACAAGTATGTGGGACTATCATTATGAACTTTACATCTTTTGGCATTCACACTATGAATATGTGTATCATCACGTTCGAGATTCATCAAAAATAAACCATTGACCATCGGGGCATGACCATAAAACATATCTCTCGTATAAATAGAACAACCATTATTCTCGGATTTAAATGAGTAGCCATCTCGCATCAAACGAGATCCAGATACAATGTTCATGCTCAAAGTTGGTACTAAATAACAATTATTAAGGTTTAAAACTAATCCCGAGGGTAGATGTAGAGGTAGCGAGCCGACGGAAATCACATCGACCTTGGAACCATTCCCGATGCGCATCGTCACCTCGTCCTTCGCCAGTCTCCGCTTATTCCGCAGCTCCTGCTTTGAGTTACAAATGTGAGCAACTGCACCGGTATCAAATACCCAGGAGCTACTACGAGCGCTGGTAAGGTACACATCAATAACATGTATATCACATATACCTTTGACGTTGTCGGCCTTCTTGTCTGCTAAGTATTTGGGCCAGTTCCGCTTCCAGTGACCCGTTCCCTTGCAATAAAAGCACTCAGTCTCAGGCTTGGGTCCATTCTTTGGCTTCTTCTCGGCAACTGGCTTACCGGGCGCGGCAACTCCTTTGCCGTCCTTCTTGAAGTTCTTCTTACCCTTGGCCTTCTTTAACTTAGTGGTTTTATTTACCATCAACACTTGATGCTCTTTCTTGATCTCCACCTCCGCTGATTTCAGCATTGAATACACCTCGGGAATGGACTTTTCCATCCCTTGCATATTGAAGTTCAACACGAAGCTCTTGTAGCTAGATGGGAGCGACTGAAGGATTCTGTCAATGATCGCTTCATCTGGGAGATTCATTCCCAACTGAGACAAGTGGTTGTGCAACCCAGACAACTTGAGTATGTGCTCGCTGACAGAACTATTTTCCTCCATCTTACTGCTGTAGAATGCGTTGGAGACATCATATCTCTCAACTCGGGCATGAGCTTGGAAAACCATTTTCAGCTCTTGGAACATCTCATATGCTCTGTGGTGCTCAAAACGCTTTTGGAGCCCCGATTCTAAGCTGTAGAGCATGCCGCACTGAACCAGGGAGTAATCATCACAACGCGACTGCCAAGCGTTCATAACATCTTGGTTTGCCGGGGCGGGAGCGTCACCTAGCGGTGCTTCTAGGACATAAGTTTTCTTGGCAGCTATGAGGATGATCCTCAGGTTACGGACCCAATCCATATAGTTGCTACCATCGTCTTTCAGCTTGGATTTCTCTAGGAACGCGTTGAAGTTGAGGGTGACATGAGCATGGGCCATTTGATCTACAAGACATATTGTAAATCATTTAGACTAAGTTCATGACAATTAAGTTCATCTAATCAAATTTAATGAACTCCCACTCGGATTGACATCTCTCTAGTCATCTAAGTGATACATGATCCGAATCGACTAGCCTGTGTCCGATCATCACGTGAGACGGACTAGTCATCAACGGTGAACATCTTCATGTTGATCGTATCTTCTATACAACTCATGTTCGACCTTTCGGTCTTCCGTGTTCCGAGGCCATGTTTGTACATGCTAGGCTCGTCAAGTGAACCCTAAGTGTATTACGTGTGTAAATCTGGCTTACACCCGTTGTATGCGAACGTTAGAGCCTATCACACCCGATCATCACGTGGTGCTTCGGAACAACGATCCTTAGCAACGGTGCACAGTTAGGGGGAACACAATTCTTGAAAAAAAAATTGTGAGAGATCATCTTATTTACTACCGTCGTTCTAAGTAAATAAGATGCATAAACATGATAAACATCACATGCAATCAAATAAAGTGACATGATATGGCCAATATCATTTTTTGCTCCTTTGATCTCCATCTTCGGGGCACCATGATCATCTTTGTCACCGGCATGACACCATGATCTCCATCATCATGATCTCCATCATCATGTCTTCATGAAGTCGTCTCGCCAAATGTTACTTCTACTACTATGGCTAACGTTTAGCAATAAAGTAAAGTAATTACATGGCGTTATTCAGTGACATGCAGGTCATACAATAAATAAGACAACTCCTATGGCTCCTGCCGGTTGTCATTCTGATCGACATGCAAGTCGTGATTCCCTATTACAAGAACATGATCAATCTCATACATCACATATATCATTCATCACATCTTCTTGGCCATATCACATCACATAGCACATGCTGTAAGAACAAGTTAGACGTCCTCTAATTGTTGTTGCAAGTTTTCACGTGGCTTCTATAGGTTTCTAGCAAGAACGTTTCTTACCTACGCCAAAACCACAACGTGATATGTCAATTTCTATTTACCCTTCATAAGGACCCTTTTCATCGAATCCGATCCGACTAAAGTGGGAGAGACAGACACCCGCCAGCCACCTTATGCAACTAGTGCATGTCAGTCGGTGGAACCAGTCTCACGTAAGCGTATGTGTAAGGTCAGTCCGGGCTGCTTCATCCCACGATGCCGCCAAATCAAGATTGGACTAGTAGCGGCAAGAGAATTGAACAAAATCAACGCCCACAACTTGTTTGTGTTCTACTCGTGCAAGATGCTACGCAAAGACCTAGCTCAGATGCACTGTTGGGGAACGTAGCAGAATTCAAAAAATTCCCTACGCTTCACCAAGATCAATCTAAGGAGTCATCTAGCAACGAGCATAAAGGAGTGCATCTACATACCCTTTGTAGATCGCGTGCGGAAGCGCTCGAAGGAACGTGGATGATGGAGTCGTACTCGTCGTGATCCCTATCACCGATGATCCCAGCGCCGAACGGACGGCACCTCCGCGTTCAACACACGTACGGTACAGCGACATCTCCTCCTTCTTGATCCATCAAGGGGGGAGGAGAGGTTGATGGAGATCCAGCAGCACGACGGCGTGGTGGTGGATGCAACGGGAAAAGCTGCACGGCTTCGCCAAAACCCTGCGGGAGGAGGGAGAGGTGTAACGAGGGGGAGAGGCGCCAGGGGCTGAGGTGCGGCTGCCCTCTCTCCCCCCCCCCACTATATATAGGGGCCAGGGGGCACCGTCCCTAGGAGATTGGATCTCTTAGGGGGGCGGCGGCCAAGGGGGTGGCTTGCCCCTCAAGCCTAGGGGGGCGCCCCCCACCCCTAGGGTTCCCAACCCTAGGCGCAGGGGGGAGGCCCAAGGGGGTGCGCCAGCCCACTAGGGGCTTGTCTTCCTCCCCCTACGGCCCATGGGGCCCTCCGGGATGGGTGGTCCCACCCGGAGGACCCCCGGGACCCTTCCGGTGGTCTCGGTACACTACAGGCGACCCCTGGAACTTTCCTGATGGCCGAAACTGGACTTCCTATATATCATTCTTTACCTCCGGACCGTTCCGGAACTCCTCGTGACGTCCGGGATCTCATCCGGGACTCCGAACAACATTCGGGTTACCGTGTGCATATATCTCTACAACCCTAGCGTCACCGAACCTTAAGTGTGTAGACCCTATGGGTTCGGGAGACACGTAGACATGACCGAGACGACTCTTCGGTCAATAACCAACAGCGGGATCTGGATACCCATGTTGGTTCCCATGTGTTCCTCGATGATCTCATCGGATGAACTACGATGTCAAGCATTCACTCAATCCCGTACGCAATTCCCTTTGTCCATCGGTACGGTACTTGCCCGAGATTCGATCGTCGGTATACCGATACCTTGTTCAATCTCGTTATGGCAAGTCTCTTTACTCATTCCGTAATCCATCATCTCGTGACTAACTCCTTAGTCACATTGAGCTCATTATGATGATGTCTTACCGAGTGGGCCCAGAGATACCTCTCCGTCATACGGAGTGACAAATCCCAGTCTCGGTTCGTGCCAACTCAACAGACACTTTCGGAGATACCCGTTGCGTACCTTTATAGCCACCCAGTTACGTTGTGACGTTTGGCACACCCAAAGTATTCCTACGGTATCCGGGAGTTGCACAACCTCATGGTCTAAGGAAAAGATACTTGACATTGAAAAAGCTTAAGCATAACGAACTACACGATCTTGTGCTAGGCTTAGGATTGGGTCTTGTCCATCACATCATTCTCCTAATGATGTGATCCCGTTATCAATGACATCCAATGTCCATGGCCAGGAAACCGTGACCATCTGTTGATCAACGAGCTAGTAACTAGAGGCTTACCAGGGACACGTTGTGGTCTATGTATTCACACATGTATCGTTGTTCCGCACAATACAATTCAAGCATGAATAACAGACAAATATCATGAACAAGGAAATATAATAATAACCATTTTATTATTGCCTCTAGGGCATATTTCCAGCAATTCCACCATGGCCATCGCCCACGAAGGACTTGCCTCACTTAGGGTATATCTTCACGAAGTAGGCGATGTCCTTGGCCTTACAAACTCCTTGGTTCAACTCCACAATCTTCTCGGAGGCTCCCAAGTGACACCTAAAAAATCTAGGAGACACCACTCTCCAAAAGGTAATAGACGGTGTGTTGATCACGAACTCCTTGCTCAAATGCTTCAAATGATAGTCTCCCCAACACTCAAAACAGCTCCTCACAGATTTGGATATGGTGGAAGAAGAGATTGAGTGGAAAGCAACTTGAGGAAGGCTAAAGAACAAGATTTATGTGGTAGGAATGGAATATCTTGATCTCAACACTTGAGTAGGTGGTTCTCTCTTAGATCTGGATGGGTGAAAGTGTAGGCAGGATCTGATGGCTTCACGAATGAAGAGGGGGTGGAGGGGTATATATAGCTGCTACCTCTTGAGCTTGCGTTGTATTCCCTCGAAGAGGAAAGGGAGATGCAGCACAGTAGCATAAGTATTTCCCTCAGTTTTTGAGAACCAAGGTATCAATCCAGTAGGAGACCACACGTGAGTCCCTCTCACCTGCACAAACCAATAAGAACTTCGCAGCCAATGCGATAAGGGGTTGTCAATCCCTTTACAGACACTTACGAGAGTGAGATTTGATAGAGATGATAGTTTATATTTTTGGTATTTTTAGTTTAATAAAACAGAAAGTAAAAGCGGTAAAAGTAAAGTAGATGTAGATTGATATGTTGAGAATAGACCCGGGGCCATAATTTTCTCTAGTGGCTTCTCTCATGATAGCGATATTCTACGGCGGGTAAACAAATTATTGTTGAGCAATTGATAGAAAAGCGAATAATTATGAGACTATCTAGGCATGATCATTGTATATAGGCATCACGTCCGAGACAAGTAGACCGACTCCTGCCTGCATCTACTACTATTACTCCACACATCGACCGCTATCCAGCATGCATCTAGTGTATTGAGTTCATGAGAACAGAGTATCGCCTTAAGCAAGATGACATGATGTAGAGGGATAAACTCAAGCAATATGATATAAACCCCATCCTTTTATCCTCGATGGCAACAATACAATAGGTGCCTTGCTGCCCCTACTGTCACTGGGAAAGGACACCGCAAAATTGAACCCAAAGCCAAGCACTCCTCCCATTGCAAGAACTATAGATCTAGTAGGCCAAACCAAACCAATAATTCGAAGAGACTTGCAAGGATATTATGAGCACACATAAAAAGTTCAGAGAAGAACCAAATATCTTTCATAGATAACCTTGATCATAAACTCACAATTCATCGGATCTCGACAAACACACCGCAAAAAGAGATTACATCGAATAGATCTCCTCGAAGACCGAGGAGAAATTTGTATTGAGATCCGGAGAGAGAGAAGAAGCCATCTAGATACTAGCTATGGACCCGAAGGTCTGTGGTAAACTACTCACAACTCATGGTGAGGGTGATGATGATGATGATGAAGGCCTCCATGATGGATTCCCCTCCGGTGGAGCTCCGGAACAGGCTCCAAGATGGGATCTCCACGGGAACAAAAGGTATGGTGGTGGAATTAGGGTTTTCTCTTTGTCCTCAGAGTTTTTGGGGTACGTGGACTTATATAGGAAGAAGGAGGGCACCGGGGGCCACTCGAGGAGGCCTCGAGGCAGGGGGGCACGCCCCCCACCCTCGAGGGCAGCTCCTCGATCCTCTGACGTGGTTCTCAAGCTTCCTATGCGTGATTTTCTCCAAAAATATCTCTTGCGAAGGTTTCATTCTGTTTGGACTCCGTTTGGTATTCTTTTTCTGCAAAACCCTGAAATAGGCAAAAAACAGCAATCTGGATTGGGCCTTTGGGTTAGTAGGTTAGTCCCAAAAATGATATAAAAGTGAATGATAAAGCCCATTAAGCATCCAAGACTTCATAAATAATTGCATGGAACAATAAAAAATTATGGATACGTTGGAGACGTGTCAAGCATCCCCAAGCTTAATTCCTGCTCGTCCTTGAGTAGGTAAATGATAAAGAAAGAATTTTTGATGTGGAATGCTAACCAATATAGTTTTTCAATGTAATTCTCTTAATTGTGGCATGAATGTTCAGATCTGAAAGATTCAAGATAAAAGTCTATATTGACATAAGAAATAATAATACTTCAAGCAATACTAACAAAGCAATCATGTCTTCTCAAAATACTATGGCTAAAGAAAGTTATCCCTACAAAATCATATAGTGTTGGCTATGCTCCCTCGTTATCACACAAAAATATTCATATCATGCACAACCCCGATTTCAGCCAAGCATTTGTTTTCGTACTCTATCTTTTCAAACCTTTCAACTTTCACGCAATACATGAGCGTGAGCCATGGATATAGCACTATGGGTGGAATAGAGGTGGTTGTGGAGAAGACAAAAAGGAGGGAGATAGTCTCACATCGACTAGGCGTATCAACGGGCTATGGAGATGCCCATCAATAGATATCA
This sequence comes from Secale cereale, assembly GCA_902687465.1. Taxonomy (NCBI): domain Eukaryota; kingdom Viridiplantae; phylum Streptophyta; class Magnoliopsida; order Poales; family Poaceae; genus Secale; species Secale cereale. The sequence goes on along the minus strand of LR738711.1, from coordinate 809,114,331 downwards.
ATGTGAGTGAGTAGGGATTGCCATGCAACGGATGCACTAGAGCTAAATATGAATGAAAGCTCAACAAAAGAAACTAGTGGGTGTGCATCCAACTTGCTTGCTCACGAAGACCTAGGGCATTTGAGGAAGCCCATCGTTGGAATATACAAGCCAAGTTCTATAACGAAAATTCCCACTAGTATATGAAAGTGACTAAACATGAGACTCTCTACAATGAGGAACATGGTGCTACTTTGAAGCACAAGTGTGTCGAAAGATAGTAGCAATTGTCCCATTTTTTCTTTTTTCTTCTTCTTTTTCTTTTTCTTTTTGGGCCTTTTTTTTCTTCGGCCTTTTTTTCTTTTCTTTTGCGGAGGGGCTCTATAGATTCAGCATTTCCTCCCATGGGACAATGCTCTAATAATGATGATCATCACACTTTCATTACAACACGATATTACAACTCGAGACTACAACAACAAAGTATGACTCTATATGAATGCCTCCGGCGGTGTACCGGTATGTGCAATGAAACAAGAGTGACATGTATAAAATGTTATCCATGGTGGCCTTGCCACAAATACGATGTCAACTACAAGATCATGCAATGGCAATATGACAATATGATGCGTGTCATATGAACGGAACGGTGGAAAGTTACATGGCAATATATCTCAGAATGGCTATGGAAATGTCATGATAGGTAGGTATGGTGGCTGTTTTGAGGAACAATATGGTGGCTGTTTTGAGGAAGGATATATAGTGGGTTTATGGCACCGGCGAAAGTTGCGTGGTACAAGAGAGGCTAGCAATGGTGGAAGGGTGAGAGTGTGTATAATCCATGGACTCAACATTAATCATAAGAACTCATATACTTATTGCAAACATCTACGAGTCATCAAAACAAAGCAATCAACGCATGCTCCTAGGGGGGGAGGTTGGTAGGAGTTAACCATCGCGCGCCCCCGACCTCCACACAAAGGTTGACACTCTACAAATACCTCATGCTCTAACTCCGTCACATATCGGTTCACCATACGTGCATGATACGGGAATCACTAACCTTAACACAAGTATTTCTCAATTTCATAATAACTCCACTAGCATGACTCTAATATCACTATCCTCATGTCTCAAAACAATTATCAAGCATCCAACATCTCATTCTATTCATTGCACTTGGTGTGATTTTTTTTACTACATTGACATTGCATGTCTATCATGCGAAGACTAGTTTCTTTAGCCTAAACACATTACCATGCTGTTTTAATAGACTCTCAAATAGATATAAGTGAAGCATGAGAGTTCAACAATTTCTACAAAATATTACCACCACCGTGCTCTAAAAGATATAAGTGAAGCACTAGAGCAAAAACTATTCAACTCAAAAGATATAAGTGAAGCACATAGAGTGTTCTAACAATTTCTAGGCCATATTTAACTCTCTAAAATAGGTGTGTCCAGCAAGGATGATTGTGGCAAACTAACAAGCAAATACTCAATTTATACAAGACGCTCCAAGCAAAACACATAACATGTTGCGAATAAAAATATAGCTCCAAGTATAGTTACCGATGGATGAAGACGAAAGAGGGGATGCCTTCCCGGGGCATCCCCAAGCTTAGGCTTTTGATTATCTTGAATTTACTTGGGGTGCCATGGGCATCCCCAAGCTTAGGCCTTTGCTACTCCTTGTTCCATAGTCCATCGAAGCAATACTCAAAACTTGAAAACTTCACAACACAAAACTTAGACAAAAATTCTCGTGAGCTCCGTTAGTATAAGAAAGCAAACCACTACTCAAAGGTACATCAATGAATTCATTATTTGTTTATATTGGTGTTAAACCTACTGTATTCCAACTTCTCTATGGTTCATATCCTCCAATACTACTCATAGATGCATCGGAATAAGCAAACAACACACGAAAAACAGAATCTGTCAAAAACAGAACAGTCTGTAGTAATCTGCAGGTTTCGCCTACTTCTGGAACTCCAAAAAATTAAAACTAAATTGGTAAATTTGCGGAATTTGTGTACCAATCATCTGCAAAAAGAATCAATTAAAAAGCACGCTCCAGTAAAATCTGACGACTACTTTAGCCGGCGCTAACGATTCTGTTTTTCACAGCAAGATCACATAAACTTCACACAAGTCTTCCCAAAGGTTCTACTTGGTACAAACACTAAACAAATCATGAAACCACATCTAAACAGAAGCTAGATGCAATATTTATTCCCTAACAGCAGCAAAAACAAAAATATAAAATTGGGTTGCCTCCCAACAAGCGCTATCGTTTTACGCCCCTAGCTAGGCACAATACATCAATGATGCTCACATAAAGGACAAGGATTGAAGCACAAGGAGAGCATCATAAGACATGTGACAAACACATCTAAGTCTAACATACTTCCTATGCATAGGCATCTTATAGGAAAACAAATTACCAAGACAAGCAAGATCTAGCATATGCAAGGAAGAAGAAAGAAACCATAGCAATCTCAACATGACGAGAGTTAATTTAGTAACATGAAGATTTCTACAACCATATTTTCCTCTCTCATAATAATTGCATGTAGGATCATAAGCAAATTCAACAATATAGCTGTCACAAAACATATTCTCAATACGATCCACATGCATACGAAGTTGACACTCTTCCAAAATAGTGGGATCTGAAGTTGACAATCTTCCAAACCCACTTTCAATATTATTGCAAACATCAATCTCATATTCATCATGGGGATTACGTAAATTTTCAAGAACGTATGAAGAATCACCCCAATCATGATCATTGCAACAAGTAGTGGACATAGCAATACTAGCATCCCCAAGCTTAGGGTTTTGCATATCATTAGCACATTTGACATCAAGAGAATTTATAATAGCATCATTGCAATCATGCTTTTTATTTAACAAGCTATCATGAATCACTTTTTCTTTTAACAATTCCTCACAATTTTCAGATTGATAAATTTCAAGCAAAACCCCATAAAGATAATCTAGTGCACGCAGCTCACTAGCAATAGGTTCAACATAATTGGATCTCTTAAAGAGATTAGCAAGTGGATGAGGATTCATACTTTAGCAATCGAAGATGCAAGCTAGATGAGGGCACATAGCAACACAAGCAAACCAGAGGCACGCGAACGGTAAACACACGATAGAAGAAGGGCAAATAAAACGGCAAGGGTGAAGTGGGGGAGAGGAAAACGAGAGGCAAAAAATGTAATGCGAAGGATAAGGGTTTGTGATAGGTACTTGGTATATGACTTTTGCGTAAGCCTCCCCGGCAACGGCGCTAGAAATTCTTCTTGCTACCTCTTGAGCTTGCGTTGTATTCCCTCGAAGAGGAAAGGGAGATGCAGCACAGTAGCGTAAGTATTTCCCTCAGTTTTTTAGAACCAAGGTATCAATCCAGTAGGAGACCACGCGCGAGTCCCTCGCACCGGCACAAACAATAAGAACTTCGCAGCCAACGGGATAAGGGGTTGTCAATCCCTTTACAGTCACTTACGAGAGTGAGATCTGATAGAGATGATAGTTTATATTTTTGGTATTTTTAGTTTAATAAAATAGAAAGTAAAAGCGGTAAGAGTAAAGTAGATGTAGATTGATATGTTGAGAATAGACCCGGGGGCCATATTTTTCTCTAGTGGCTTCTCTCATGATAGCGGTATTCTACGGTGGGTAAACAAATTATTGTTGAGCAATTGATAGAAAAGCGAATAATTATGAGACTATCTAGGCATGATCATTGTATATAGGCATCACGTCCGAGACAAGTAGACCGACTCCTGCCTGCATCTACTACTATTACTCCACACATCGACCGCTATCCAACATGCATCTAGTGTATTGAGTTTATAAGAACAGAGTAACACCTTAAACAAGATGACATGATGTAGAGGGATAAACTCAAGCAATATGATATAAACCCCATCTTTTTATCCTCGATGGCAACAATACAATACGTGCCTTGCTGCCCCTACTGTCACTGGGAAAGGACACCGCAAGATTGAACCCAAAGCCAAGCACTTCTCCCATTGCAAGAACTATAGATCTAGTAGGCCAAACCAAACCAATAATTCGAAGAGACTTGCAAGGATATTATGAGCACACATAAAAAGTTCAGAGAAGAATCAAATATCTTTCATAGATAACCTTGATCATAAACTCACAATTCATCGGATCTCGACAAACACACCACAAAAAGAGATTACATCAAATAGATCTCCTTGAAGATCGAGGAGAACTTTGTATTGAGATCCGGAGAGAGAGAGAAGTAGCCATCTAGATACTAGCTATGGACCCAAAGGTCTGTGGTAAACTACTCACAACTCATGGTGAGGGCGATGATGATGATGATGAAGGCCTCCATGATGGGTTCCCCTCCGGTGGAGCTCTGGAACAGGCTCCAAGATGGGATCTCCACGGGAACAGAAGGTACGGCGGTGGAATTAGGGTTTTCTCTCCGTCCTCGGAGAATCTGGGGTACGTGGACTTAATAGGAAGAAGGAGGGCACCGGGGGCCACTCGAGGAGGCCTCGAGGCAGGGAGGCGCGCCCTAGGAAGGAGGGCGCGCTCCCACCGTCGAGGGCAGCTCCTCGATCCTCTGACGTGGTTCTCAAGCTTCCTGTGCGTGATTTTCTCCAAAAATATCTCTCGTGGAGGTTTCATTACGTTTGGACTCCGTTTGATATTCTTTTTCTGCAAAACCCTGAAATAGGCAAAAAACAGCAATCTGGACTGGGCCTTTGGGTTAGTAGGTTAGTCCCAAAAATGATATAAAAGTGAATGATAAAGCCCATTATACATCCAAGACTTCATAAATAATAGCATGGAATGATAAAAAATTATAGATACGTTGGAGACGTATCAATAGCCTCCACACAAAATCCAACCGTTACACACATTTTGGCCAACTCGGCGGGACCGATTCAGTGAACTCGGTCTGACCGAAAGGTTCAAATATGTGTACGTTAGGAAACTCGGTGGGACCGACTGGGACATCTTGATGGGACCGAAAGACTAGGGTTAAGTCATTAGAGAGTTGGCAAGGTGAACTCAGTGTGACCGATTAACAAACCCGTTAGTACCGGAATTAATTAACCCGCATCGGAGAATTTACAGAACCATCTCGGTGAGACCGAATGCCTATATTGGTGAGACCGAAATGTTAGGGTTAGTGGCTCTGGCTAAGTCAAAGGAAACTCGGTGGGACTGGATAGGAAAAGTCGATGAGTCCGAGTTTGGCATTGTGGTTTTGACTTGTTTGGAGTGGAGAGGTTCTGTGAGAATCTTAGAGCATATCATCAAGCATTGTGAGCAACCAATTTGTGAAGCAACACCTCATCCCCTTTTAATAGTATTGGCTTTCCTAAGGACTCAATGTGATCTTGGATCACTAAAAGTAAAAAGGTAGAGTCTTGAGCTTTTGCCAAACTTGCTTCCTTAGCTTTTGAGGGGTCCACATCTCCACAGTAGCCATGCCATTCATTGAACTGTCTTGAAATATTTAGCTTGAGGAATCATTAGTTCAATTAGCTATATGTTGTTATAAATTACCAAAACCACACGGGGATTAGTTGCACTTTAAAGAACAATGACATGATGTAGACAAGATCCGTTTATCTTTGGCGTTAGATATGCATCTCATCGTTTTATCCTTAGTGGCAATGATACATACGTGTCGGTCCCACTTCTGTCACTGGGATCAAGCACCATAAGATCGAACCCACTACCGGGCACCTCTTCCCATTGCAAGGTAAATAGATCAAGTTGGCCAAACAAAACCAAATATCGGAGAAGAAATACGAGGCTATAAGCAATCATGCATATAAGAGCTCAAAGAAACTCAAATAACTTTCATGGATATAAAAAGATAGATCTGATCATAAACTCGAAGTTCATCGGATCCCAACGAACACACCGCAAAAAGTGTTACATCATATGGATCTCCAAGAGACCATTGTATTGAGAATCAAAAGAGAGAGAGAGAGGAAGCCATCTAGCTACTAACTACGGGCTCGTAGGTCTACAAAGAACTACTCACACATCATCGGAGAGGCACCGATGGAAGAGGTGAACCCCTCCGTGATGGTGTCCAGATTGGTTCTGGTATTTCTCGACTCTGTAGCAGCTGGATGAATATTTCGTCGACTCCCCTAGGGTTTCTGGAATATTGGGGTATTTATAGAGCAAAGAGGCGGTCCGGGGGCACCCGAGGAGGGCACAACCCACTAGGGCACGCCAGGAGGCCCTGGCGCGCCCTGGTGGGTTGTCCCCTCCTCGGGACTCCCCGCAGGTGCCACCAGGGCCCATAGTGTTCCTTCTGGCCCAAAAAAAATATCCAAAAATTTCACGGTGTTTGGGCTCCGTTTGATATTGATTTCCTGTGATGTAAAAGACATGCAAAAAACAACAACTGGCACTTGGCACTATGTCAATAGGTTAGTACCAAAAAATGATATAAAATGACTATAAAATGATTAAAAACATCCAAGATTGCTAATATAACATCATGGAACAATAAAAAATTATAGATACGTTGGAGACGTATCAATACCGACGATCGAATCTCGGGAAAATAACATACCGATAGACAAAGGGAACTACATACGGGATTGACTGAATCCTTGACATCGAGGTTCAACCGATAAGATCTTCGTAGAATATGTGGGAACCAATATTGGCATCAGGTCCCGCTATTGGTTATTGACCGCAGAGGTGTCTCGGTCATGTCTGCATAGTTCTTGAACCCGCATGGTCTACACACTTAACGTTTGGTGACGATATTAGTATAGGTGAGTCATTATGGTGGTTACCGAAGGTTGTTCGGAGTCCCGGATAAGATCCCGGACATGATGAGGAACTCCTGAATGGTCCAGAGGTGAAGATTGATATATTAGACGAAGGGTATTGGAGTCCGGAAGTGTTCCGGGGGTACCGGGTGATGGCCAGCATGACCGAAAGGAGTTTCGGGGGGCCCCGACAAGTGTTGGGGGGCCCTCATGGGCCAAGGGGAGGGGCAAACCAGCCCACTAAGGGGTTGTGCGCCCCCTCACCCCTTTCCACGTTGCCCGAGGAGGTGGGGCGCCTCCCTAGGGCAGCCCACCCCTTTGCCTTGTGGGCCACCTAGGGAGGAAAACCCATCTAGGGTTTCCCTTTTGTGGCCGCCGCCCCCTAGATTGGATCTAGGGGCGCCCCTCCTCTCCTCCATTCTCCTATATATAGAGAGGTAGAGAGAGGGCAGCCGGACCCCATACGGATCTATTCGTGCCACCAGGCTGCTGCTCCTCTCCCTCATAGCCATCTTCTTCTCCGTAGTGCTTAGCGAAGCTCTACTAAGATTTCTCCACCACCACCGCCACCACTCTGTCGTGCTGCTGGAGGACTCGAGCTACTACTTCACCATCGCTCGCTGGATCGAGGAGGTGAAGGCGTTATCAAGCCATTCATATGTTGAACGCGGAGGTGCCGTCCATTCAGCACTAGATCAGAGTTCGCGGGACGGATCGTGATTGAACCACGAAGATGTTCGACTACATCAACCGCATTTCTTAAGGCTTCTGCTTAGCGATCTACAAGGGTATGTAGATCCAATCTCTCCTCTCATAGATGGTCATCTCCTAGACTGGATCTTGGGTGTTCGTAGGAATTTTTTTGTTTCCCATGCAATGTTCCCCAACATCTGCGACAGCTTAATGGATGATACTCAATATCGTCGACCCTGTTCGATTGGCTCGTCTTCATGGATTTGGTGGTGTCCGTTGTTTTCAGCCTTGATTTTGTTGGGGCTTTCTTTGCAATGTAGAAGTGTGAGGGATTGTGGTTGTTGTGTGTTATGTATGTTTGTCGGGTTGACCGTGGGGTCATGGGGTTTCTTTCTTAGCGAGTAGTCCGGATGTGGTCTATATGTATCGGTTTTTGCATGGTTTTCCGTTAATTAACTAGGCAAATATCTTCTTCTTAATTAATTGATGAGGCAAATCTTTTGCATTCCGTTTTGAAAGAAAAACTATACTTGCCCGCTCGAGGAAAAAAACTTTGATGTGATTTGCACCATACATGCTCGTAGTCAGGTTTCACTCACTCACCTCATCGGCCACAAGGAAACATTATTATTTGTGAATGCAAGTTGTTCGTGTCGTTCTTAGGGAAGCTTGGGGCAACAGATGAAACATAGCCACCGCCGCTACTATCATCTCCCCCATCATATTCCTCTCCCCGTCATTAGATGATGCTAGCCGGTAAAGCCTACTAAATAGATGGTTGGGAGGGTTGGGGAGGGGGAGGGGGGTCTTTTCTCGTGCGGAAAGGAGGCCTCCGACTATGGCAATGTGAGAGAGCTTTTGGAAGATCTGTCATCAGCAGGCGCACCAATGGTGTGCTCGCAAATCTATACGGATCAACGGATCTTGGTGCGACTCATGGTCTCGTCTCTTCCTTTTCGTCTCATAAGGCTGAGGACTACCAATCGAGGTTGATCCTCTATTTGGGCTAGTTTGGTGCACATTCGTGATAAGTTCCGATTTGTGGCTCACTTTGCAACTATCTCATTAGAATGTCATTGCGGTTTTCTTGATGACTGCTAGGTGAGAGAGCTTTTGGAAGATCTGTCATCAACATGGTGATAGAAATACCACTTCATGTCGGGTATGGGAATCCATGCTCGGGCCTTTACTCATTCGACTCAACTACGACATAATTGTGTTGTCTCCTTGTTGAAGACATTTTTCTAGGCCGATACTTTGGCCTTGATTGATTGAACCTATAATTGAGAATGAAAACTCTAGCCTTGGCCGTCACAGGTGTTGATACGGTGTGTTCTTCCTTCTTGGAGGCGTTGTTCCAAAAGAAGATGAGTTAGTCATATGTGTTTACATGTCATGTCTTGTCATGGTTCTATAATTATTGCCTACTTCATGTACTTGCTTGTTGATGCTTTGGTTGCATTATCTTGTATCAACTTCAATAATATTGTGGCTATGTGTATCCGCCGACATGGAAGTTGGCGGAGTATAACAATCCTTTAAAAGAGCACTCACGTAACATTTGTATCTCATTCAGTTTTATATTGTATTGTCCCTAAACAGTTTAATCTGAGTGTTGTGTGTGCCGTATAGCAAATTCAAAAAGTTTAACTAGAGAACTTGATAGTAGTATTGCTTATGGTGTCCTTAACTAGCAATTACATGATACATTGAAATGAGGGTTGTGCAAAAAAGATAAATCTATGATTTTTTTAACACATGATACTATTCATCCCAAAAGACCATGCATTTGTTTCTTTTTACGAAGATCGCATCTCAAGGTATTTCATCTTGAAATTTTACACACATACACATCACATCCTTGCATACGTGTACAATTATTTTCAGAATTTTTTGAAACAAAAAAAATATGATTTTTGATTTTTTTTTTTCAAAAAACAAACGGCCTTCATGGAGGCCGAGCTCCAAAATGCCGTTCTCATATATTATTATATTAGTGCCTTTAAAACTTTAATAATATATACCCCTAATGCTAATAAATATTGTCACTTCACTTGGAGCTATCGACATACCGGTGGAGCATATAAGCCTGAATGCTTGGGTTTTGTCCACTACATGGCACTGTATCAGTGCTCTCAATGTGCATATGATTGAGCCATTTGACTAAGTTTTCTCAGATGACTTATTTGTCCCTGATTATGCCAGAGGCAACGTGCCTAGTTTCTTTGGCAGATACCATCCCGACTGCATTGCCTTTGCCCAATCATCTCGCGGTCATTTCAAGGTGTCGTTTTTGTCATGCAGGACAACGGTAAATAAGAATCGTTCAGTCAGTAAATCTAAGCTGTATAATCATACTGCATGGTTGCGACATCATTTTCAACAGCAAGGCACTATCTGTACGGCAACGCCTTAGCTGTTCCACCGGGAAAACGATGCGTGCATTGCCGGCCGGCGGCCTTGGTGCGCGCACACACACACCATTTCTTCTCTGTTTTTGTCTGTGCTCAGCTCAGAGTTCAGGCGTCGAGAGGAGTTAACAGCGTGGGACTGTGGATGAATCTAAGCAGACAGACCGTGGTGCATATAACTTCTTTTTCATGCTTCGTCAAGAAGAGAGACTATTTAGACTAGCTGATGATCGGGCACTAGGAACCTGACGAGCCCGCTGCTTCGGGTGCCAAGCACGCGCACGTCTCCGCGGACGGCGACCCGTCGAGAACCTAACGCAATGATCAGTTTGCGAGCCGAACTGCCGTCAAGTCTCATCTGCAGACCCAATGACAACAAGCCTGTGACACTGGCCGTCGTCGTTGTCAGCCATCCAGCGCCACTCTGCATCCATCCGAGCCTTGTATCTGTTCCACTGTTCGGCCGGCCACCTACCAGAACAGCGAAAAAGCGATTGATCTGCGTGCGTCGTCCAAAGACCTTCTTTGCGGCAACAGCGATGTTCCCGCGCACCGTCCGTCCGGGAGCGCGCGCATGCATGCATGCGGCCAGGGCCAGTGGACGGCTCGGCTTTCGCGCGCCGTGCTCTCGGACGCGACGAAGCCCGCGCTGGCCGGGACAAAAGCCGGAGAGCGACCGCGGCCAGCGAGCGGCCACTTTCCGCGAGAGCAAGCAGTCGGGGTGGAATCGTGAGGAATCTGAATTGCTCCTCTTGTCCCGGCCCGGTTCTCGCTTGTCCTGGTGGGGCACCAACTGCTTCTCCTCGCGTTCTTGTTACATCATCTATGCAGGGATGGGCGGAGCGTTCTCTGCTTTCGTGTACGATCTCGACTGCTCGTGTCTGATGCGGTAGTAGCGGAGAGCTGGGACACGAAGCGTTTGCACAAGGATGGGCCGCTCAAGTGGATCGCGTGGCCGCGCCATGTTCCTTTTTCTTCTAAGGCATGGGTCATGTACCCGTCGTCACAGGTTCACAGTCGCACGGGAGAGAAACCGGGGCCGGCCGGCTAATGACGACAACCATCGATCGACGACGGGTCGGGCGACGCAGTCAGAACAATCCGGGTTTTCGTTGCGTTTGTGGCCGTCTGCCAGGAAGCTACTTGCCAAAACGCTACTGTCAGTCATGTGGTTTGGAGGGGGTCAAGGACCCGGAACGCGCGGGCAAGCTTCCGCGATCCCCATCGCCGTGCGTGAGCGCAGACCTGCATGGACGGGTCCTCCCGGTTTCAGCTTCATATTATAGGAGGAAGGACCAGCAATGTATCGGCTCATTGTCAGATTTGGACGCGATGCCACCCGGAATCAGAAGAGACTGATTACTGGATCATCAATTCATCATCTAGATTACAGATTACGTCTGAATTGGATCGATGAGCCCTTGTGCGCAAGTCGTGGCTGCTGGTGCGCTCTGGTAGTTTTCGATGCACAGGGGAAGTTTGGTTGCACGTGAACATCCGGCGTGAGGTCGCGGTCGGTACCGGAATGGGATCCAAAGTTTAGAGGACCAGGAAGGAAAGGCTGATATACATACTTTGGGGACGAGAAAAGTCTGTCTGCCTTCGCCTGAGCAAGGCGAGGCAACAAAGTCAAGGAAAGATGGCTTGCTGGATGGATGGATGGATGAAAGCAAATGCTGATGCTCGATTCTCTTTAGATGAGCAACAAAGAGGCCGGGTGCTCTGGGTCTTCAGTTGTGCTCGTCCGCACACAAGGCGCTCTTAGAGCATCTCCAACAGCCACGCTAAGCGCCGCGCCCAAAAAAAGCATATGCCGTGCGCGCTTCGGCAGGTATAGCGCGGGGATAGGCGCTGGCTTCAACAGCCGCGCTATAATGCAGCGCGCGCGCGCCGCTCCAACAGTGCCCAAAAATGCAGCGCGCGCATAATATTTTTTAATACGTAAACTTGCATTAAAATAAAAAGGATACAAAGTTATTTTACATATTGCAACTAGATAGGTAGTTCGAAAACATAGATAGATAGTTCGAAAACATAGATAGATAGATAGGTAGTTCGAAAACATAAAAAAAAAAAAACTAATCCCAGTCGCTCCAGTCATCTCCACCATCACCGGCTTCGTCGTTGGTGTCGTCGGAGGTTGACAGCCAGACGTCCAACCAACGGTCATCTTCTTCGGCGAAGATCGTTCTCCCGCCTGCATCGCGGACGGCGCACTGCTGGCACGTCAATGCCTTCCGACGACGCCTGTCCAACCGCTCATCGCGGCGCCGGCGCGTGTCCTCCTCGCGGCGACGTGCCCAATACTGCTGCTCGTAGGCGACGCCCTCCGGGTGGAGCCGGCGCCACTCCGCCATGCGCCGCTCGTCCTCCTGGGCGACGAGGAGGCGGTTCTGCATCGCAGTGTGCTCCGCACGGTCTCGTGCGGAGTGTAGACGAGGCGGCGGGGCGAGCTCTAACGCCTGCTCGAGCGTGCGGACGTCGTCGAAATTCATTTGGCGGCGCGGTCTGCCTAGGCGCCACGCCGCCGCGTCGAACGCGCGGGCGGCCTCGTGTGCCGTCTCATACGTACCGAGGGGAAGCCGGAGATCGCCAGAGCGTATCTCGGCGTAGAAGCCGGCGCCGTTCGGGCGCTCGCGGACGCCACGGTAGCCCGACGAAGAACAGCGGCGCGGCGGCATGGGGGCGCGTCGGGGGCGGCGGCGGCGCTCTGGGGCGGCGACGCAAGCGGTGGCGCGAGAGGCAGGGAGAGAGAGAGAGCGCGGTGGAGAGCGAGGGGGAGCGCGCGCGCACTGCGTTTTATAGGCGCGCGGGAGGAGGCGCCGCAAAAATGGCGCGCGAGAGGCCGCCATTTTTCGCGCGCGCGCAAGCGGTTCCCGTGCGCGCGGTTTTCCCGCCGCCGCTGGAGCGCGCCATTCTGCCACGCGCGCGCGAAATCGCAAGTTTAGCGCGCTCGCGCCTTTTTGCGCGGCTGTTGGAGAGAGCATCTCCAGCCGCGTCCCCAACAGGCTCTCCTCAGGCGTTTTTGCCGCGCCGGCGCCGAAAAAATGGTCCAGTCGCGTCCCCAGAAACCCGTTTTTCGCCGGCTCGGGCCAAAACTGGTGCTGGCGGACCCAGGCCGAACCCGGCGTCCTGGGGGGCGCTTGGGGAGCCGGCACAAGCGAAAAAGGCGCGTGGGTCCGCCCTGTCGGCGACCCGAGGGCCTTTTCCCGCCGTTTCTTGACGCTTTTCCCCCGCATCCCCCCGCTCGCTCGCCTTCCTCCCGCCATTCCCTCCCTTCCTCCCGCCAAACCCCCACCCGCTCGCCTTCCAGTCGCCGCCATGCCGTCGAAGAAGTACGCCATGCCGCGCGCGGCGGCAACCTCGACGGGCACCGCGGCCCAGCCGAAGCAGAGGAAGCCGAGGGTGCCGCCATTGAAGCCACCGGGCATGTCGAACACCGAGTGGAGGGTGGAAGTTCAGTAACGCAACGCAGTCACTGCCGACCGGCGGAACAGGGCCATCGCCAAGAAGGCCCGCGACAACGCGGCGCGCGCGGCGGCCTCTTCATCGGTCGACCACGCGGGGATGATGAATCCATCCGTCGTCAGCCACGCCCGGTACGCGCCCTGGGGACAGCAAGGCGTCGGATCTCCATGGGGATCGTCGTCGCCCGGCTACGCCGACGGCGACGCGCACGGTGGGTTCAACCCAAACGTGACCTTCCCCCATGGCCACCCCGCGACGCGCACACCCTCGCCCGCCTTCGTCGGCGTGCATTACCCTCCATACAACTACTCACCGCCCGCCTACGCGTCCACACCGACGCCCCATCTCCGCCGTGGACCACTGCCTTTCTCGCACCTCGGCGAAACCGACGACACAGGAGCCGACATGGACGACATCATCGCGACAGGTTCGACCGCGGCCGTCGCGTCTCCCGGGTTCGCCACCTAGGACGAGGTAGTGGATCTCAGCGGCGGCATGGAGGCCGAGCTTGGCTATGTCTAGGGCGAGGACGCGTAGGAAGCGTAGCAACCGGAGGAGGAGGAGGAGGAGGAGGAGGAGGAGCCGGCTCCTGATCCGATGAAGGGGCGCCAGAAGAAGAAGCGGGCGGCTAGGCCAAGCGAACCGCGCATCAAGTGGACGTCCAAGGAGGAGGAATGCCTCGCCGAAGCATGGAAAGTCGTCTGCCTCGACCCGACCACCGGCACGAATCAGAGCTTCAAGACGTACTGGGACCGCATCAAGGCCGAGTTCGACGAGCGGAAGCTCGTCGACCCCTACTTCAAAGGCGTCTACATGCAGCGCGGCTCCAAGGCGATGGCGAACCATTGGGGGCGTATCCAGGGGGCGTGCAACAAATGGCATGGTATCGTCGAGGAGGTCGCGGCTCGCCCGGAGAGCGGCGCCGGCGTTGAGGATCAGGAACGCACGTCGTTCGCCCGCTTCTCTTCGTCGTCTACGCCCGCCAACTGTTTGTTCCTCCGTGCAGTTGCTGCGCATTTTCACCATGTATCGGCGTGACAACCTCGACGCTGACTTCAAGTATCTCCACGTCTACAAGCGCATTGACAAGTGCGAGAAGTGGGTGGAAGTCCGACGTACCCTCGACAAGGCCAAGGAGACATACAAGCCGGACGCGACGACTCCAGGAGCGTCAGAGGGGCGGCCGGACGGTCACAAACTGGCCAAGAAGGGGAAACACGCCGACGCGGCAACCGCGCGAGTGCAGGAGTCCATCGAGCATTGCCTCGCCGACACCCAGGCCCGGGCCGTCCTGCGTGAAGAGAAGACCGAGGCGCGGTGGTCGTCGTTGATGACGAACATCGCCATCAAGCTCGACCTGCTCCGGACCAACGTCGCCGCGAAGAAGAGGAACACCGACATGGCTTTTTTGATGGGCGGGTCGGACATGCTCCAGAGCAACGACGAGCAGCTCAGGGTGTGATACATGGCGGAGCGCGGCCTCATCCTGAACCAGCTGCAGACGACGCCGACAACGCCGACGCCGCCGACGACGCCAGCTCCCGCGCCCACGACCACACCGACGCCAAGCCCGAACGACGCCTCGCCCAGCAGTACCGAAGCCGTGCCGACACAGCCCAACACCGAAGCAGCTCCGACACCGCCGAGCCCGCGCACGCCGACTCCGCCAACGCCTGGAGCCGACCCCGCCGAGTGATTCGTTGCGCACGCGAACTTGCGGCGCTCTGTTTTTTGTAACGCCAGAGTACGTCCGATCGCCGGATTTGTGGCGTCTTTTGTGAGCGGGAACGACCTAGTTCGAATTTCCCGCATCCTGGGGCTAGCGCTTGGGGGCGTGACTGGGAGCTAGGTCGCCCCGAGGGGCCGAACTAGCGTCGGCACGCCCCCTGGCCGCTCTATTTAGGCGCCCTGGGGGGGCGAACGGCTGGAGATGCCCTTAGGGTTGGAAGATGACGGGAACGTGTTGTTTAAAGATTTTACGTTTTGTTTTGTTGGGGTTTTACCGTCACTAGGAAGGAACCCTTCCAAAAATTCCCAGTGACCTATGAAGGCCAAAGAGGGGGTTGTAGTTTTCAACCAGCAATTGACGTGCCTCGGTATAACTTCATTACCCGCGTCATTGCCCCAAGCGGGCGCAAGGATGAGTTATCTCTATCCGGAGATCTCGCACTTAGAGCATCTCCAACAGCCGCGCTACGCGCCGCGCGCTAAAAACTAGTTTGTCGTGCGCCGTTCGCCTAGTTTTGCGCGGCCGCCAGCGCCGGCTCCAACAGCCATGCTAAAATGCAGCGCGTGCGCGCCGCTCCAGCAACGCGTAAAAAATGCAGCGCACGCGACTCGCCGGGGCACTGCATGTATGGCATTTTGGACACAAAATGAATTTGAAAACATTCAAAATGCAATGAACATGACATATGAAATTTCACACAAATAAGTTGATGAATAAAAGTTCATGCCCACAAGTTCAAAATCATGCCCACAAGTTCATCCAACCAAGTTCAAAATGCAAACCAAGTTCAAGACACAAACGAAAGACACATCAATCCTCGTCCTCGTCTTAGTCCTCATCTTCGGAAGACGATTATGCCTCCTCCAAAGATGATTCTTCCTCCCTCTCGTCATGGCGCACCGCATCACGTGAAGCTCCGACGGTGTTGGCAAGATCTTCAACGGCATCTTCATGGGAATGTGTGTGAGGAGGCGCATCGAAAGACATTCCGCCCATGGCGGCCGTAAGTGCACCCATGCCTCCCATGAGAGAAGCAAAACTCATGCCTCCAATGGTGGCCATAGCGTCGGGGGATGCTCCAAAGCCACCCATGCCTCCCATGGCACCTAAACCGCCCACGGAACCTCCGAAGCCACCCATGCCACCCATGACGCCAAGGCCACCACCACCCATGGCGCCGAGGCCACCGCCACCCATGGCGCCGAGGCCACCGCCCCCCATTGCACGAATCATGGCTCTTTTTTGGATCAATACTTATTCACGTGAAAGATTGACAAACTCATTTTGTGTCTCATTGAGGTTAGATGTGTCCAAGAAGAACAAGTGCTTCTCCCATTCCAACAATCTTGTTCGCTCCTCAATGTTCATCTTCCTCTCCTCCAAAGCCACCTTCCTCTCCTCGGCCGCCACCCTCCTCTCCTCGGCCGCGGCATCTTGGTTCCTTGCCATTTTCCTCACCTCGTTGGCTTCTTTTCTTGCATTCACAATAGCTTCCATAGCACTTTTGAGCTCATCATCTCCTTTCATCTTCTTCTTTTTTGTTTTGTCTTTCTTGCACCCATCCGGTCGTTTTGGCTTCGAGTATGAAACCGAGTTGGGTGTGGGGCTTCTCTTGCCGTCATCACTTGATGCATCCTCCTCCTCATCATCATCATCATCATTCAACACAATTGTTCGCTTGCGTTTGTTGCTCAAATGCAAATCATCCAAATCTTCACGCTTCTTCCATTTCGCATCATCCTTCAACACGTTATAGCAATGAGGCAAGGTAAAGACCCTTCCTTTCTTGATCTTCTCCTTCTTGATTTTCCTCTCCTCTTCTTTGAACAAGTTTTGTGCAATGTGGTACTACATGAAAACAAAGCAAGTTAGCACTTCGAACACCAACAACAAGCATGATGAACATGTATGAAATGCCACTTACTCTATCGTCCTCATTTGTGCCACTTGGGTTCAACTTGTCACCTTTTTACAGGCCGCCCACCTTTGAGCCTTCGTAGGTGCTCCACCAGATCCTGCTGCAGCTGATGATGCACCTGTGAGTCTCGGATCTCCTGACGCATACTGAGGTAGGTAGTCCAGGTTGTCGGTAGCTGGTGATCAACTTCGGCTAGAGGACCCTGCCTGTTGTATGGTTCTGTGTCAAACACCGGCTCTTCCTGCTCGCTCTCAATGATCATGTTGTGCAAGATGACATAGCAAGTCATGATCTCCCACAATTGATCTTTCACCCGCCCGAGTAGAGCATGCAGTAGCCTTCCAGACGATGCCGATTCGTTGCTTTCACCCGCCCAAGCGCCGAGCCACCTCGCCGCGGCTTCTCACTGCTCACGAGCAGGCCGGCAAGGGTGGCAAGAACCATGAGATGCTCCTACTCATGGACGTCGGCTTCGGCTTCCTCATCCAGCAACGCCACGAGCGCCTCCTCATCTTTGGAGTCCATCGCCGGGCCGGGCAATTCACAGAACACCTTGTGGGCGAGGTGGGCGCAAGCCCGCCGGTGTACAGGCCCAGAGCGCCGGAAAAGGTGCCTGGGTGGCGGCGGAGAGGCTGCCTCAACGAGACCCCTTCTTTTTCTCGGCGGGGGATGGTCTACCTAGCAGCGGCGGGCGGTGGTCGGCGCCGGGATCGGCAGGATGGTGCAAGGTGGTGGCCGAGCGCAGGGGGTAGAAGGCGAATCTGGGCAGGTAGCTTGCCTTTTCGCCTATCAATGTGGCCCCAGGATCGCTTTTTCCTTGCGCCGGAGCCCCCGAGTGCCCCCTAGTGCGCCGGGTTCGGCCTGCAAGTGTCGGGCGCAAAAACGGGCCTAGCCGGCGGAATTCGGCGTCTTGGGGACGCGACTGGGCCATTTTTTCGGTGCCGGCGCGAAAAAATCGCCTGGGGAGACCTTTCTGGGGCGCGGGTGGAGATGCTCTTAAGTAGAATTGTCCATTTAGGGAATTAAGCATGTTGTCCAACTTGTTTTTCTTGAAATTTAATAGTAGTTCATACTACTTCAGTCCAGGTTTATTAGAGCATCTACACATGGCCAACTGGGCGCCTTAAAGCCGTCTCATACTTTCGGGTGGGCCGCTCGATCACTGTCCGGTCATGAAATTCCAACCCAAACGTACGCTCAAACAAGCCTCAAATGTCTGGGCTGACCAACACCTCTCATATCCAGTCTAAATATGGGGCGGATATGGGGCGTCTGGGCCCGCCCGCCATGTCGAACCTGACAGCCCCACCCCGTCGCAAATTGCATCAAATCCACCCTAGACATGTTGGACTCATTTACTATCTCCTCTTTTCTTCCTCCTCCACGTCGTCCGTCTGGCAGCTCTGCCATCTTACAAGATCTGCAGTCGTTCCTAGCCTATGCACGGCTAGCTTCAGCAGAGCAGTCTTTTCTCCCGTCCTCGCCATGGGGGACATCATCGCCGGCCCGGATGCCACCGCGGTACACCGGCAACTCTCTGGCTCCGCCTTGCGCTTGATGTGTTTGACACAATTCCTTGCCTGTTTTTTGTGATTTTATTAGGGAAAATGATGGATTCTTATGCTTCGTCAGACGAAGAGTGTCGACCGATGGAGCTTGATCAAATGATTCAAGATGAGTTCTTTGATTCCTCAGATTCGAATGAAGAAGTGGACGTGATCATGCTCATAAGCATGCAAAAGGAAATGGATCTCTAAGTGGAGCATATTCTCAACTTCAAAGACTCAATAGAAGAGAGAACAGTGATCAACCGGGATAGGGTGTCCAGAGCAAAGCTACTGCACAAGGACTATTTTGCTCCCAAGCATACTTCCCCGGATGATCCATATTTTCGTCGTTGTTTTTCGCATGCAGAAACCAATGATTTTGAAGCACCCGGAGAACACGTTGAAATCCCGAAATAAAGATGCGGCTCAGCTCATGAACTTTGTGTAGATGCATCAGAATCTTCGAGATCATCAGGTGCATACACAACTACTTAATGATCTTCTGGAGCACATGTGGACCCACAATGGAAACCAAAGAGCACATGTGGACCCATAATTTTTTGGGGTTTTATCAGTTTTGCCATCGGCTGTATAACGCTACTCAGTTTTGCCACTAAACAATTTCACTACTCAAAAATGCCACTGTTCTGTTAGATCAAGCTCAAAAAGACCATTTTTCACCGTTACTATTTGGTCAATGCACGTTGACTAAAGTTAGATGACCAAACTACCCCTATCCCATTTGTAAGGGGCGAGGGGCGCATGAGAAAAAGAAAACAGAATTTGGGATGGTGGGGGTTCGAACCCAAGACCAAGGGGCACACAAGAGCGCGAGCTAACCAACTGAGCCATGCAAACGATTTGTGAAGGAAATATGCCCTAGAGGCAATAATAAAGATGTTATTTGTATTTCCTTATATCATGATAAATGTCTTTTATTCATGCTAGAATTGTATTAACCGGAAACTCGATACATGTGTGAATACATAGACAAAATAGTATGTCCCTAGTATGCCTCTACTAGACTAGCTCATTGATCAAAGATGGCTATGTTTCCTAGCCATAGACATGAGTTGTCATTTGATCAACGGGATCACATCATTAGGAGAATGATGTGATGGACAAGACCCATCCGTTAGCATAGCACTATGATCGTTTAGTTTTACTGCTATTGCTTTCTTCATGACTTATACATGTTCCTATGACTATGAGATTATGCAACTCCCGAATACCGTAGGAACACCTTGTGTGCTATCAAACGTCACAACGTAAATGGGTGATCATAAAGATGCTCTACAGGTGTCTCCGAAAGTATTCGTGGTGCTGGCATAGATCAAGATTAGGATTTGTCACTCCGAGTGTCGGAGAGGTATCTCTGGGCCCTCTCGGTAACACACATCACAATAAGCCTTGCAAGCAAAAAGACTAATGAGTTAGTCACGAGATGATGTGTTACGGAACGAGTAAAGAGACTTGCCGGTAACGAGATTGAACTAGGTATAGAGATACCGACGATCGTATCTCGGGCAAGTAACATACCGATTACAAAAGGAACAACGTATGTTGTTATGCGGTTTTGACCGATAAAAGATCTTCGTAGAATATTTAGGAGCCAATATGAACATCCAGGTTCAGCTATTGGTTATTGACCGGAGATGAGTCTCGGTCATGTCTACATAGTTCTCGAACCCGTAGGGTCCGCACGCTTAACGTTTGATGACGATCGGTATTATGAGTTTATGAGTTTTGATGTACCGAAGGTAGTTCGGAGTCCCGGATGAGATCACGGACATGACGAGGAGTCTCGGAATGTCCGAGACATAAAGATTGATATATTGGACGACTATATTCGGACACCGGAAGTGTTCCAGAAAAGTTTCGGATTTAACTGGATTGTCGGAGGGGGTTACCGAAACCCCCTACGAGGGGGGATGGTCCATAGTGGGCCTTGAGGAAAGGAGAGAGGCAGCCCATAGAGGCTGGCCGGCGCCCCACCTAGGGATCCTAGTTGGACTCGGATTGGGGGGCGCCACCTCTCCCTCTTTTCCTTTCCCTCTCTTCCTTCTTGATGGACTCCTACTAGGAATAGGATTGCAATCCTATTCCTAGTAGGATTGCCCTAGCCGCACCATAGGAGGCCGGCCGGCCCTCCCCTCTTGCTCCTTTATATATAGGGGCAGGGGGGCACCCAAAGACACACAAGTTGAATTGTTCTAGCCGTGTGCGGTGCCCCCCTCCACAGAAACACACCTCGGTCATACCGTTGTAGTGCTTAGGCGAAGCCCTGCGCCGGTGAATACATCATATCCGTCACCACGCCGTCGTGCTGACGAAACTCTCCCGTGAAGCTCAACTGGATCAAGAGCTCGTGGGACGTTATCAAGCTGAACATGTGCTGAACGCGGTGGTGCCGTACGTTCGGTGCTTGATCGGTTGAATCGCGAAGAAGTTCGACTACATCAACCGCGTCACTTGACGCTTCCGCTTCCGGTCAACGAGGGTATGTAGACACACTCTTCCCTCTCGTTGCTATGCATCTGGTAGATAGCTCTTGCGTGATCGTAGGAAAATTTTAAAATACTACGTTCCCCAACAGTGGCATCATGAGCCAGGTCTATGCGTAGATGATATGCACGAGTAGAACACAATGAGTTGTGGGCGATACTAGTCATACTGCTTACCAGCATGTCATACTTTGCTTCGGCGGTATTGTGAGATGAAGCGGCCCGGACCGACATTACGCGTACGCTTACGCGAGACTGGTTTCACCGTTACGAGCACTCGTTTCTTAAAGGTGACTGGCGGGTGTCTGTCTCTCTCACTTTAGCTGAATCAAGTGTGGCTACGCCCGGTCCTTGTGAAGGTTAAAACAGCACATACTTGACGAAACATCGTTGTGGTTTTGTATATATAGGTAAGAACGGTTCTTGCTAAGCCCGTAGCAGCCACGTAAAACTTGCAACAATAAAGTAGAGGACGTCTAACTTGTTTTTGCAGGGCATGTTGTGATGTGATATGGTCAAGACATGATGAGTTATACGATTTTGTATGAGATGATCATGTTTTGTAATGTTATCGGCAACTGGCAGGAGCCATATGGTTGTCGCTTTATTGTATGAAATGCAATCGCCATGTAATTGATTTACTTTATCACTAAGCGGTAGCGATAGTCGTAGAAGCAATAGTTGGCGATACGACAATGATGCTACGATGGAGATCAAGGTGTCGCGTCGGTGACGAAGGTGATCATGACGGTGCTTTGGAGATGGAGATCAAAACCACAAGATGATGATGGCCATATCATGTCACGTATTTTGATTGCATGTGATGTTTATCTTATTATGCTTCTTATTTTGCTTAGAACGACGGTAGCATTATAAAATGATCCCTCACTAAATTTCAAGGTATAAGTGTTCTCCCTGAGTATGCACCTTTGCGAAAGTTCGTCGTGCCGAGACACCACGTGATGATCGGGTGTGATAAGCTCTACGTTCAAATACAACGGGTGTAAGCCAGTTTTGCACACGCGGAATACTCGGGTTAAACTTGACGAGCCTAGCATATGCAGATATGGCCTCGGAACACTGGAGACCGAAAGGTCGAGCGTGAATCATATAGTAGATATGATCAACATAAGATGTTCACCATTGAAACTACTCCATCTCACGTGATGATCGGACATGGTTTAGTTGATTTGGATCACGTGATCATTTAGATGACTAGAGGGATGCCTATCTAGGTGGGAGTTCTTTAATTAATATGATTAAATTGAACTTTAATTTATCATGAACTTAGTCCTCGTAGTATTAGCATATCTATGTTGTAGATCAATAGCTCACGATGTTGCTCCCCGTTTATTTTTTTATATGTTCCTAGAGAAAACTAAGTTGAAAGATGTTAGTAGCAATGATGCGGAATTGTTCCGTGATCTGAGGATTATCCTCATTGCTGCATAGAGAAATATGTCCTTGATGCACTGCTAGGTGACAGACCTATTGCAGGAGCAGATGTAGACGTTATGAACGTTTTGACAAAAGCTCGGTATGATGACTACTTGATAGTTTAGTGCACCATGCTTTACGGCTTATAACCGGGAGTTCAAAAAACGTTTTGAACGCCACGGAGCATATGAGATGTTCCAAGAGTTGAAATTAGTATTTCATACTCATGCCCGTGTCGAGAGGTATAAGACTTCTGACAGTACTTTGCCTACAAGATGGAGGATAATAGCTCAACCAGTGAGCATGTGCTCAGATTGTCTGGGTACTACAATTACTTGAATCAAGTGGGAGTTAATCTTCCAGATAAGATAGTAATTGACAAAGTTCTCTAGTCACTATCACCAAGTTAGTAGAACTTCGTGATGAACTATAATATGCAAGGGATGACGAAGGTAATTCCCGAGCTCTTCGCAATGCTGAAATCGGCGAAGGTAGAAATCAATAAAGAACATCAAGTGTTGATGGTTAATAAGACCACTTGTTTCAAGTAAAGGGCAAAGGGATAGAAGGGGAACTTCAAGAAGAATGACAAGCAAGTTGTCACTCCCATGAAGAAACCCAAATCTAAACTCAAGCCTGAAACTAAGTGCTTCTACTGCAAAGGAAATGGTCACCGGAAGTGGAACTGCCCTAGATACTTGGCGGATAAGATGGATGGCAAAGTAAACAAAGGTATATTTGATATATAGATTATTGATGTGTATTTTACTAGTGTTCATAGCAACCCCTCGGTATATGATACTGGTTCAGTTGCTAAAGAGTAGTAACTCGAAATGGGAGTTGCATAATGAACAGAAACTAGTTAAAGGATGAAGTGACGATGTGTATTGGAAGCAGTTCCAAGATTGATATGATCATCATCGCACACTCCCTATACTTTCGGGATTAGTTTTGAACCTAAATAAGTGTTATTTGGTGTTTGTGTTGAGCATGAATATGATTTGATCATGTTTATTGCAATACGGTTATTCATGTAAGTTAGAGAATAATTGTTGTTCTGTTTACATGAATAAAACCTTCTATGGTCATACACCCAATGAAAATAGTTTGTTGGATCTCAATCGTGTGATACACATATTCATAATATTGAAGCCAAAAGATGCAAGGTTAATAATGATAGTGCAACTTATTTGTGGCACTGCCGTTTAGGTCATATTGGTGTAAAGCGCATGAAGAAACTCCATAGTAATGGACTTTTTGGAATCACTTGATTATGAATCACTTGGTGCTTGTGAACCATGCCTCATGGGCAAGATGAATAAAACTCCGTTCTTCGGAACTGTGGAGCGAGCAACAGAGTTGTTGGAAACCATACATACTGATGTATGCAGACCAATGAGTGTTGAAGCTCACGGCGGGAATCGTTATTTTCTGACCTTCACTGATGATTTGAGCAGATATGGGTATATCTACTTAATGAAGCACAAGTCTGAAACATTTTAAAAGTTCAAAGAATTTCAGAGTGAAGTGGAGAATCATCGTAACAAGAAAATAAGAGTTTCTACGATATGATCGTAGAGGTAAAATATTTGAGTTAGCGAGTTTGGCCTTCAGTAAAAACAATGTGAAATAGTTTCACTACTCACGCCACCTGGAACATCACAGTGTAATGGTGTGTCCGAACGTCATAACCGTACTTTATTAGATATGGTGCGATCGATGATGTCTCTTACCGATCTACCACTATTGCTTTTGGGGTTATGCATTAGAGACAGCTACATTCACGTTAAATAGGGCACCATCTAAATCCGTGGAGATGACACCGTATGAACTATGGTTTGACGAGAAACCTAAGCTGTCATTTCTTTAAGTTTGGGACTGCAATGCTTATGTGAAAAAGTTTCAACATGATAAGCTCGAACCCAAATCGGAGAAGTAAATCTTCATAGAATACCCAAAAGAAACTGTTGGGTACACCTTCTATCACAGATCCGAAGGCAAGGTCTTTGTTGCTAAGAGTGGATCCTTTCTAGAGAAGGAGTTTCTCTCGAAAGAAGTGAGTGGGAGGAAAGTAGAACTTGATGAGGTAATTGTACCTTCTCCCGAATTGGAAAGTGGAACATCACAGAAACTAGTTCCAGTGATTCCTACACCAATTAGTAAGGAAGCTAATGATGATGATCATGAAACTTCAGATCAAGTTTCTGCTGAACTTCGTAGATCAACCAGAGTTCGTTCCGCACCAGAGTGGTACGTTCTGGAAATCATGTTACTGGACCATGATGAACCTACGAACTATGAGGAAGCAATGATGAGCCCAGATTCCGCAAAATGGCTTGAGCCATGAAATCTGAGATGGGATCCATGTATGAGAACAAAGTATGGACTTTGGTTGACTTGCCCGATGGTCGGCAAGCCATTGAAAATAAATGGATCTTTTAAGAGGAAGACTGACGCCGATGGTAATGTTACTGTCTACAAAGCTCGACTTGTTGCGAAAGGTTTTCGACAAGTTCAAAGGTGTTGACTACGATGAGATTTTCTCACCCGTAGCGATGCTTAAGTCTGTCCGAATCATGTTAGCCATTGCCACATTTTATGAAATCTGGCAAATGGATAACGAAACTGCGTTCTTTAATGGATTTATTAAAGAAAAATTGTATATGATGCAACCCGAAGGTTTTGTCAATCCTAAAGGTGCTAACAAAATGTGCAAGCTCCAGCGATCCATCTATGGACTGGTGCAAGCATCTCGGAGTTGGACTATACGCTTTGATAAGTTGATCAAAGCATATAGATTTATACAGACTTATGGTGAAGCCTGTATTTACAAGAAGTGAGTGGGAGCACTACAACCTTTCTGATAAGTATATGTGAATGACATATTGTCGATCGGAAATGATGTAGAATTTTCTGGAAAGCATAAAGGAGTGTTTGAAAGGAGTTTTTCAAAGAAAGACCTTGGTGAAGCTGCTTACATATTGGGCATCAAGATCTATAGAGATAGATCAAGACGCTTGATAAGACTTTCGATAAGTACATACCTTGATAAGATTTTGAAGTAGTTCAAAATGGATCAGTCAAACAAGGAGTTCTTGCCTGACTTGTAAGGTGTGAAGTTGAGTAAGACTCAAAGCTAGACCACGGCAGAAAAATATAGAGATAATGAAAGTCATTCCCTATGCCTCAGCCATAGGTTCTATAAAGTATGCCATGATGTGTACCAAACATGTTGTGTACCTTGCCATGAGTTTGTCAAGGGGGTACAATAGTGATCCAGGAGTAGATCACTGTACAGCGGTCAAAATTATCCTTAGTAACTGGATGACTAAGGAAATGTTTCTCGATTATGGAGGTGATAAAGAGTTCGTCGTAAAGGGTTACGCCGATGCAAGCTTTGACACTAAATCCAGATGACTCTAAGTATCAATCTGGATGCGTATTGAAAGTGGGAGCAATTAGCTAGAGTAGCTCTATGCAGAGCATTGTAGACATAGAAATTTGCAAAATACATATGGATCTGAATGTGACAGACCCGTTGACTAAACTTCTCTCACAAGCAAAACATGACCACACCTTATTACTCTTGGGTATTAATCACATAGCGATGTGAACTAGATTATTGACTCTAGTAAACCCTTTGGGTGTTGGTCACATGGCGATGTGAACTATGGGTGTTATTCACATAACGATGTGAAATATCGGTATTAAATCACATGGCGATGTGAGCTAGATTATTGACTCTAGTGCAAGTGGGAGACTGAAGGAAATATGCCCTAGAGGCAATAATAAAGATGTTATTTGTATTTCCTTATATCATGATAAATGTCTTTTATTCATGCTAGAATTGTATTAACCGGAAACTTGATACATGTGTGAATACATAGACAAAATAGTATGTCCCTAGTATGCCTCTACTAGACTAGCTCATTGATCAAAGATGGCTATGTTTCCTAGCCATAGACATGAGTTGTCATTTGATCAACGGGATCACATCATTAGGAGAATGATGTGATGGACAAGACCCATCCGTTAGCATAGCACTATGATCGTTTAGTTTTACTGCTATTGCTTTCTTCATGACTTATACATGTTCCTATGACTATGAGATTATGCAACTCCCGAATACCGTAGGAACACCTTGTGTGCTATCAAACGTCACAACGTAACTGGGTGATCATAAAGATGCTCTACAGGTGTCTCCGAAAGTATTCGTGGTGCTGGCATAGATCAAGATTAGGATTTGTCACTCCGAGTGTCGGAGAGGTATCTCTGGGCCCTCTCGGTAACACACGTCACAATAAGCCTTGCAAGCAAAAAGACTAATAAGTTAGTCACGAGATGATGTGTTACAGAACGAGTAAAGAGACTTGCCGGTAACGAGATTGAACTAGGTATAGAGATACCGACGATCGAATCTCGGGCAAGTAACATACCGATGACAAAAGGAACAACGTATGTTGTTATGCGGTTTTGACCGATAAAAGATCTTCGTAGAATATGTAGGAGCCAATATGAACATCCAGGTCCCGCTATTGGTTATTGACCGGAGATGAGTCTCGGTCATGTCGACATAGTTCTCGAACCCGTAGGGTCCGCATGCTTAACGTTTGATGACGATCGATATTATGAGTTTAGAGTTTTGATGTACCGAAGGTAGTTCGGAGTCCTGGATGAGATCACGGACATGACGAGGAGTCTCGGAATGTCCGAGACATAAAGATTGATATATTGGACGACTATATTCGGACACCGGAAGTGTTCCGGAAAAGTTTCGGATTTAACTGGATTGCCGGAGGGGGTTACCGGAACCCCCTACGAGGGGGGATGGTCCATAGTGGGCCTTGAGGAAAGGAGAGAGGCAGCCCATAGAGGCTGGCCGGCGCCCCACCTAGGGATCCTAGTTGGACTAGGATTGGGGGGGCGCCACCTCTCCCTCTTTTCCTTTCCCTCTCTTCCTTCTTGATGGACTCCTACTAGGAATAGGATTGCAATCCTATTCCTAGTAGGATTGCCCTAGCCGCACCATAGGAGGCCGGCCGGCCCTCCCCTCTTACTCCTTTATATACGGGGGCAGGGGGCACCCAAAGACACACAAGTTGAATTGTTCTAGCCGTGTGCGGTGCCGCCTCCACAGAAACACACCTCGGTCATACCGTTGCAGTGCTTAGGCGAAGCCCTGCGCCGGTGAATACATCATATCCGTCACCACGCCGTCGTGCTGACGAAACTCTCCCGTGAAGCTCAACTAGATCAAGAGCTCGTGGGACGTTATCAAGCTGAACGTGTGCTGAACGCGGAGGTGCCGTATGTTCGGTGCTTGATCGGTTGAATCGCGAAGAAGTTCGACTACATCAACCGCGTCACTTGACGCTTCCGCTTCCGGTCTACGAGGGTATGTAGACACACTCTTCCCTCTCGTTGCTATGCATCTGGTAGATAGATCTTGCGTGATCGTAGGAAAATTTTAAAATACTACGTTCCCCAACAATTTGTTATGTGAGGAGATACAATCCTTATATACGGATATCTGAACCTAACTAAACATAACCTTATCTTATCCTTGACCTGATCTGTTCGTGGCAGTTTCCTAGCCTGAGTCAAATATCCCCAGTCACCGCCGCCGCCGCCTGCCAAACTCCTCACCTGGCACTGCCGTTCGCCGGGCTGCCCGCCCAGCTCCGGCGCGCCCCCACTCGCCGCAGCTGCGGCGCCTCCGCCGAGTGCCGCCACCCATCGCAGCTTCGGCTCTTCCTCCCGCCTGGCACCACCACCGGAGGCAGGCAGCTCCGGCACTTCTTCCGGCTGACTCCGCAGCTCCTCCCGAGTCTTGAAGCGTAGTTGTTCCACGGCAATGGCGACGGACAACAGGACCGAATCGGAAGGTTGCATCGGCCACAGAACGCCCCAACATGACATAGGCTCTGAAATTCCTGCATTGTGAGTATACTAATTCTTAGTGTGCGTGTGTGATTGAATATAACTTGTAGAGGTCGAAATTTGTATGTATAATATGTAGTAGCTGACTTTGTCTTACTGATAATCGCGTGCAATTTGGTACTTGTGCTCCTGATGGTCAGGATGGATGCGGATACTGCTTGTATGCTGACAGTTAGGATGGAAACAAGCCGTGAGAATAGCGATGGTCTCCAGCGATATGTTGGCGGCTTTGATTTTTCTCTATTTGTAGAACCTAGTATCACACACAAAACATTGCTGCACAAACTGTGTGATACCTATCCATGGGGGTGGCGTGATTACGTTGAGTTGAAGTACTATGACAGGGAGCAGAATAAGTGGGTTGCTGTTTTATGTGATGATGATGTAGCTTTGATGTTTGGAAAACATCAAGATTCAAAGAAAATATCTATGCAAATTGAGGTTCTTCAAAAAATCCCAAACTCCCAACACACCTAGCCATAATCCACCTACACAACCTTGTTACAGTGAGAGTCAACATACAGGGAGTCAGGTAGTTGATGTTGATACAGTCAACATACAGGGAGTCAGGCAGTCTAATAGTGTTTATGATGCTAATAGAGACATAACCAATGATGCTATTCTCTCGGATAATGATGATGAGCGGCAGTATCCAGACTTAGTCAAGAAGTCTACCAAAGAAGATGATTTGGCAGATATGGAAGAGGAAGATAATCCTCCAGCATATGAATCCACTGACACTGAAGAGGAAGAAGAGAATAGAGACATGGGTTTAGTTGATGAAGAGGAACAGGAGGAGGAGGACAAACCTATTGTAGTATATAACAAGGATAATCCATTATTTGCAGAAGGCTCGGTATTCCCCTCTTTGTTGGACTGCAAGAATGCACTTTCTACTTTTGCAATTAAACGTGAATTTGACTATATAGTCGAAAAGAGTGATTCTAAGAGGCTGAGAGCAAGTTGTGCATATAAGAGGTGTAAGTGGAGAATTCATGGCTCTTATATGAGGAATAGCACAATATTTCAGGTATAACTTGCTAACATCTAATTGATTTGTTTATTGTACCCTTTATTTTGTGGAACTGGTAACTATACAAATGTGGCAAGTTTAACATAGTAGCAACATACTAACTGATTTTGTTGTTTCCTACAGATCAAGGTGTGTCCTTTCTCTCATACATGCCCAACTAAGTTGAGAAGTGAGAAGTTCAAGCCGGCAAAGAGCAGGTGGGTTGCTGACGTTGTGCTGGACTGGGTGAGAAAGAACCCAGATATTGGCCCTACTGCTCTTCAAGAGAAGATCCATGAGAAGTACCACTTCACGGTGCCATACATGCGTGTATCTCGTGGTAAGGACAAAGCAATGGATATGATTAGTGGAAAATGGGAAGATAGCTTCCATCGTCTCTATAGTTTCAAGGCTGAGGTGGAGAAGTGTTCTCCTGATAGTGTAGTGGAAATAGACAAAGAAACTGTGCAGTACAAGATTGATACGTCCAAAACGTATCTATAATTTCTGCTTGCTCCATGCCTCTTTTGGGTGATATTGCTATGATATTTATACACTTCCATACACTTTTGATCATATTTGGACTAACCTATTAACTCAGTGCACCCCAGTGTCAGTTTCTGTTTTTTGCTGTTGTTGTATTTCAGGTTTTCCCATTACGAGAACTGCCCGAAAAATCCCGGAAAAATTATATAAAAAATCAGCGTTCCAGAAGCTTCCCGGTAGCCAAAGTAGAGCCGGGGGGGGGCCACCAGGGCTCCAGGCGCCCTGGTGGCGCGGCTCCCCCTGGCCGCGCCGGGGGGGCGCCTGGGTCCCCCGGGCCTCCGCTGATGCCCCCCTTTGGCATATATTTAACACGCGTCCCGAAACCCTCGAGACGGGAACCCTTTTTCGTGATCTCATCTCTATTCCGCCGCCGCCGCGCTTCCAAGATCGGGAGCACCAGGAGAACTCTTCCCGGCACCCTGCCGGAGGGAAGGATCACCACCGGGAGCCTTTCCACCACCATGGGCGCCTCCCGGATGAGTTGTGAGTAGTCTCCCTTGGACCATGGGTCCATGACCAGTAGCTATGTGATGTTTGATGGGGAACGTAGTATTTTAAAATTTTCCTACGATCACACAAGATCTATCTACCAGATGCATAGCAACGAGAGGGAAGAGTGTGTCTACGTACCCTCGTAGACCGGAAGCGGAAGCGTCAAGTGACGCGGTTGATGTAGTCGAACTTCTTCGCGATTCAACCGATCAAGCACCGAACGTACGGCACCTCCGCGTTCAGCACACGTTCAGCTTGATGATGTCCCACGAGCTCTTGATCCAGTTGAGCATCACGGGAGAGTTTCGTCAGCACGACGGCGTGGTGACGGATACGATGTATTCACCGGCGCAGGGCTTCGCCTAAGCACTGCGACGGTATGACCGAGGTGTGTTTCTGTGGAGGGGGGGCACCGCACACGGCTGGAACAATTCAACTTGTGTGTCTTTGGGTGCCCCCCTGCCCCCGTATATAAAGGAGCAAGAGGGGAGGGCCGGCCGGCCTCCTATGGTGCGGCTAGGGCAATCCTACTAGGAATAGGATTGCAATCCTATTCCTAGTAGGAGTCCATCAAGAAGGAAGAGAGGGAAAGGAAAAGAGGGAGAGGTGGCGCCCCCCCAATCCTAGTCCAACTAGGATCCCTAGGCGGGGCGCCGGCCAGCCTCTATGGGCTGCCTCTCTCCTTTCCTCAAGGCCCACTATGGACCATCCCCCCTCGTAGGGGGTTCCGGTAACCCCCTCCGGCAATCCAGTTAAATCCGAAACTTTTCCGGAACACTTCTGGTGTCCGAATATAGTCGTCCAATATATCAATCTTTATGTCTCGGACATTCCGAGACTCCTCGTCATGTCCGTGATCTCATCCGGGACTCCGAACTACCTTCGGTACATCAAAACTCACAAACTCATAATACCGATCGTCATCAAACGTTAAGCGTGCGAACCCTACGGGTTCGAGAACTATGTAGACATGACCGAGACTCATCTCCGGTCAATAACCAATAGCGGAACCTGGATGTTCATATTGGCTCCTACATATTCTACGAAGATCTTTTATCGGTCAAAACCGCATAACAACATACGTTGTTCCTTTTGTCATCGGTATGTTACTTGCCCGAGATTCGATCGTCGGTATCTCTATACCTAGTTCAATCTCGTTACCGGCAAGTCTCTTTACCCGTTCCGTAACACATCATCTCGTGACTAACTCATTAGTCTTTTGCTTGCAAGGCTTATTATGATGTGTGTTATCGAGAGGGCCCAGAGATACCTCTCCGACACTCGGAGTGACAAATCCTAATCTTGATCTATACCAACACCACGAATACTTTCGGAGACACCTGTAGAGCATCTTTATGATCACCCAGTTACGTTGTGACGTTTGATAGCACACAAGGTGATCCTACGGTATTCGGGAGTTGCATAATCTTATAGTCATAGGAACATGTATAAGTCATGAAGAAAGCAATAGCAGTAAAACTAAACGATCATAGTGCTATGCTAACGGATGGGTCTTGTCCATCACATCATTCTCCTAATGATGTGATCCCGTTGATCAAATGACAACTCATGTCTATGGCCAGGAAACATAGCCATCTTTGATCAATGAGCTAGTCTAGTAGAGGCATACTAGGGACATACTGTTTTGTCTATGTATCCACACATGTACTAAGTTTCCGGTTAATACAATTCTAGCATGAATAAAAGACATTTATCATGATATAAGGAAATATAAATAACAACTTTATTATTGCCTCTAGGGCATATTTCCTTCAGTCTCCCACTTGCACTAGAGTCAATAATCTAGCTCACATCGCCATGTGATTTAATACCGATAGTTCACATCGTTATGTGAATAACACCCATAGTTCACATCACCATGTGACCAACACCCAAAGGGTTTACTAGAGTCAATAATCTAGTTCACATCGCTATGTGATTAATACCCAAGAGTAATAAGGTGTGATCATGTTTTGCTTGTGAGATAAGTTTAGTCAATGGGTCTGTCACATTCAGATTCGTATGTATTTCGCAAATATCTATGTCTACAATGCTCTGCATGCAGCTACTCTAGCTAATTGCTCCCACTTTCAATACGCATCCAGATTGATACTTAGAGTCATCTGGATTTAGTGTCAAAGCTTGCATCGGCGTAACCCTTTACGACGAACTCTTTATCACCTCCATAATCGAGAAACATTTCCTTAGTCATCCAATTACTAAGGATAATTTTGACCGATGTACAGTGATCTACTCCTGGATCACTATTGTACCTCCCTGTCAAACTCATGGCAAGGTACACAACGTGTTTTGTACACAGCATGGCATACTTTATAGAACCTATGGCTGAGGCATAGGGAATGACTTTCATTCTCTCTATATTTTTCTGCCGTGGTCTGGCTTTGAGTCTTACTCAACTTCACACCTTACAAGTCAGGCAAGAACTCTTTCTTTGACTGATCCATTTTGAACTACTTCAAAATCTTATCAAGGTATGTACTCATCGAAAGTCTTATCAAGCGTCTTGATCTATCTCTATAGATCTTGATGCCCAATATGTAAGCAGCTTCACCAAGGTCTTTCTTTGAAAAACTCCTTTCAAGCACTCCTTTATGCTTTCCAGAAAATTCTACATCATTTCCGATCGACAATATGTCATTCACATATACTTATCAGAAAGGTTGTAGTGCTCCCACTCACTTCTTGTAAATACAGGCTTCACTGCAAGTCTGTATATGCTTTGATCAACTTATCAAAGCGTATATTCCAACTCCGAGATGCTTGCACCAGTCCATAGATGGATCGCTAGAGCTTGCACATTTTGTTAGCACCCTTAGGATTGACAAAACCTTCTGGTTGCATCATATACAAGTCTTCTTTAATAAATCCATTAAAGAATGCAGTTTTGTTATCCATTTGCCAGATTTCATAAAATGCGGCAATTACTAACATGATTCGGACAGACTTAAGCATCGCTACGGGTGAGAAAGTCTCATCGTAGTCAACTCCTTGAACTTGTCGAAACCCTTTCGCAACAAGTCGAGCTTTGTAAACAGTAACATTACCGTTTGCGTCGGTCTTCCTCTTGAAGATCCATTTATTTTCGATGGCTTGCCGATCATCGGGCAAGTCAACCAAAGTCCATACTTTGTTCTAATACATGGATCCCATCTCAGATTTCATGGTCTCAAGCCATTTTGCGGAATCTGGGCTCATCATCGCTTCCTCATAGTTTGTAGGTTCATCATGGTCTAGTAACATGACTTCCAGAACTGGGTTGCCGTACCACTCTGGTGCGGAACGAACTCTGGTCGATCTACGAAGTTCAGCAGAAACTTGATCTGAAGTTTCTTGATCATCATCATTAGCTTCCTCACTAATTGGTGTAGGA
Organism: Secale cereale; assembly: GCA_902687465.1. Lineage (NCBI taxonomy): Eukaryota > Viridiplantae > Streptophyta > Magnoliopsida > Poales > Poaceae > Secale > Secale cereale. The sequence goes on along the minus strand of LR738711.1, from coordinate 809,080,461 downwards.
ATCACTGGAACGAGTTTCTGTGATGTACTACCTTTCCAATTCGGGAGAAGGTACAATTACCTCATTAAGTTCTACTTTCCTCCCACTCACTTCTTTCGAGAGAAACTCCTTCTCTAGAAAGGATCCACTCTTAGCAACAAAGACCTTGCCTTAGGATCTGTGATAGAAGGTGTACCCAACAGTTTCTTTTTGGGTATCCTATGAAGATTTACTTCTTCGATTTGGGTTCGAGCTTATCATGTTGAAACTTTTTCACATAAGCATCGCAGTGCCAAACTTAAAGAAATGACAGCTTAGGTTTCTCGTCAAACCATAGTTAATACGGTGTCATCTCCACGGATTTAGATGGTGCCCTATTTAATGTGAATGTAGTTGTCTCTAATGCATAACCCCAAAAGCGATAGTAGTAGATCGGTAAGAGACATCATCGATCGCACCATATCTAATAAAGTACGGTTATGATGTTCGGACACACCATTACACTATGGTGTTCCAGATGGCGTGAGTAGTGAAACTATTTCACATTGTTTTTACTGAAGGCCAAACTCGCCAACTCAAATATTTTACCTCTACGATCATATCGTAGAAACTCTTATTTTCTTGTTACGATGATTCTCCACTTCACTCTGAAATTCTTTGAACTTTTCAAATGTTTTAGACTTGTGCTTCATTAAGTAGATATACCCATATCTGCTCAAATCATCAGTGAAGGTCAGAAAATAACGATACCCGCCGTGAGCTTCAACACTCATTGGTCCACATACATCTGTATGTATGATCTCCAACAAATCTGTTGCTCACTCCACGGTTCCGGAGAACGGAGTTTTAGTCATCTTGCCCATGAGGCATGGTTCGCAAGCACCAAGTGATTCATAATCAAGTGATTCCAAAAGTCCATCACTATGGAGTTTCTTCATGCGCTTTACACCAATATGACCTAAACGGCAGTGCCACAAATAAGTTGCACTATCATTATTACCCTTGCATCTTTTGGCTTCAATATTATGAATATGTGTATCACCACGATCGTGATCCAACAAACCATTTTCATTGGGTGTATGACCATAGAAGGTTTTATTCATGTAAACAGAACAACAATTATTCTCTAACTTACATGAATAACCGTATTGCAATAAACATGATCAAATCATATTCATGCTCAACACCAAATAACACTTATTTAGGTTCAACACTAATCCCGAAAGTATAGGGAGTGTGCGATGATGATCATATCAATCTTGGAACTACTTCCAATACACATCGTCACTTCATCCTTTAACTAGTTTCTGTTCATTATGCAACTCCCATTTCGAGTTACTACTCTTTAGCAACTGAACCAATATCAAATACCGAGGGGTTGCGATGAACACTAGTAAAATACACATCAGTTATCTGTATATCAAATATACCTTTGTTCACTTTGCCATCCTTCTTATCCGCCAAATATCTAGGGCAGTTCCACTTCTAGTGACCATTTCCTTTGCAGTAGAAGCACTTGTTTCAGGTTTGAGTTTAGCTTTGGGTTTCTTCACGGGAGTGACAACTTGTTTGTCATTCTTCTTGAAGTTCCCCTTCTATCCCTTTGCCCTTTACTTGAAACAAGTGGTCTGGTTAACCATCAACACTTGATGCTCTTTCTTGATTTCTACCTTCGCCGATTTCAGCATCGTGAAGAGCTCGGGAATTACTTCCGTCATCCCTTGCATATTATAGTTCATCACGAAGTTCTATTAACTTGGTGATAGTGTCTAGAGAACTTTGTCAATTACTATCTTATCTGGAAGATTAACTCCCACTTGATTCAAGCAATTGTACTACCCAGACAATCTGAGCACATGCTCACTGGTTGAGCTATTCTCCTCCATCTTGTAGGCAAAGTATTGTCAGAGGTCTTATACCTCTCGACACGGGCATGAGTATGAAATACTAATTTCAACTCTTGGAACATCTCATATGCTCCGTGGCGTTTCAAAACGTTTTTGATATCCCGGTTATAACCCGTAAAGCATGGTGCACTAAACTATCAAGTAGTCATTATATCAAGCTTTTGTCAAAACGTTCATAACGTCTACATCTGCTCCTGCAATAGGTCTGTCACCTAGCGGTGCATCAAGGACATAATTCTTCTGTGCAGCAATGAGGATAATCCTCAGATCACGGAACAATTCCGCATCATTGCTACTAACATCTTTCAACTTAGTTTTCTCTAGGAACATATGAAAAATAAACGGGGAGCAACATCGCGAGCTATTGATCTACAACATAGATATGCTAATACTACCAGGACTAACTTCATGATAAATTAAAGTTCAATTTAATCATATTACTTAAGAACTCCCACTTAGATAGACATCCCTCCGGTCATCTAAATGATCACGTGATCCAAATCAACTAAACCATGTCCGATCATCACGTGAGATGGAGTAGTTTCAATGGTGAACATCTTATGTTGATCATATCTACTATATGATTCACGCTCGACCTTTCGGTCTCCAGTGTTCCGAGGCCATATCTGCATATGCTAGGCTCGTCAAGTTTAACCCGAGTATTCTGCG
>LR738711.1:809020699-809077896 GCA_902687465.1 Secale cereale | reverse complement strand
GGAGTAGTTTTCAATGGTGAACATCTTATGTTGATCATATCTACTATATGATTCACGCTCGACCTTTCGGTCTCCAGTGTTCCGAGGCCATATCTGCATATGCTAGGCTCGTCAAGTTTAACCCGAGTATTCTGCGTGTGCAAAACTGGCTTACACCCGTTGTATTTGAACGTAGAGCTTATCACACCCGATCATCACGTGGTGTCTCGGCACGACGAACTTTCGCAACGGTGCATACTCAGGGAGAACACTTATACCTTGAAATTTAGTAAGGGATCATCTTATAATGCTACCGTCGTTCTAAGCAAAATAAGAAGCATAATAAGATAAACATCACATGCAATCAAAATATGTGACATGATATGGCCATCATCATCTTGTGCTTTTGATCTCCATCTCCAAAGCACCGTCATGATCACCTTCGTCACCGGCGAGACACCTTGATCTCCATCGTAGCATCGTTGTCGTCTCGCCAACTATTGCTTCTACGACTATCGCTACCGCTTAGTGATAAAGTAAAGCAATTACATGGCGATTGCATTTCATACAATAAAGCAACAACCATATGGCTCCTGCCAGTTGCCGATAACATTACAAAACATGATCATCTCATACAAAACCGTATAACTCATCATGTCTTGACCATATCACATCACAACATGCTCTGCAAAAACAAGTTAGACGTCCTCTACTTTGTTGTTGCAAGTTTTACGTGGCTGCTACGGGCTTAGCAAGAACCGTTCTTACCTACGCATACAAAACCACAACGATGTTTCGTCAAGTATGTGCTGTTTTAACCTTCACAAGGACCGGGCGTGGCCATACTTGATTCAGCTAAAGTGAGAGAGACAGACACCCGCCAGTCACCTTTAAGCAACGAGTGCTCATAACGGTGAAACCAGTCTCGCGTAAGCGTACGCGTAATGTCGGTCCGGGCCGCTTCATCTCACAATACCGCCGAAGCAAAGTATGACATGCTGGTAAGCAGTATGACTAGTATCGCCCACAACTCATTGTGTTCTACTCGTGCATATCATCTACGCATAGACCTGGCTCATGATGCCACTGATGGGGAACGTAGTATTTTAAAATTTTCCTACGATCACGCAAGATCTATCTACCAGATGCATAGCAACGAGAGGGAAGAGTGTGTCTACGTACCCTCGTAGACCGGAAGCGGAAGCGTCAAGTGACGCGGTTGATGTAGTCGAACTTCTTCGCGATTCAACCGATCAAGCACCGAACGTACGGCACCTCCGCGTTCAGCACATGTTCAGCTTGATGACGTCCCACGAGCTCTTGATCCAGTTGAGCGTCACGGGAGAGTTTCGTGAGCACGACGGTGTGGTGACGGATATGATGTATTCACCGGCGCAGGGCTTCGCCTAAGCACTGCGACGGTATGACCGAGGTGTGTTTCTGTGGAGGGGGGGCACCGCACCCGGCTGGAACAATTCAACTTGTGTGTCTTTGGGTGCCCCCCTGCCCCCGTATATAAAGGAGCAAGAGGGGAGGGCCGGCCGGCCTCCTATGGTGCGGCTAGGGCAATCCTACTAGGAATAGGATTGCAATCCTATTCCTAGTAGGAGTCCATCAAGAAGGAAGAGAGGGAAAGGAAAAGAGGGAGAGGTGGTGCCCCCCCAATCCTAGTCCAACTAGGATCCCTAGGCGGGGCGCCGGCCAGCCTCTATGGGCTGCCTCTCTCCTTTCCTCAAGGCCCACTATGGACCATCCCCCCTCGTAGGGGGTTCCGGTAACCCCCTCCGGCAATCCAGTTAAATCCGAAACTTTTCCGGAACACTTCCGGTGTCCGAATATAGTCGTCCAATATATCAATCTTTATGTCTCGGACATTCCGAGACTCCTCGTCATGTCCGTGATCTCATCCGGGACTCCGAACTACCTTCGGTACATCAAAACTCATAAACTCATAATACCAATCGTCATCAAACGTTAAGCGTGCGGACCCTACGGGTTCGAGAACTATGTAGACATGACCGAGACTCATCTCCGGTCAATAACCAATAGCGGAACTTGGATGTTCATATTGGCTCCTACATATTCTACGAAGATCTTTTATCGGTCAAAACCGCATAACAACATACGTTGTTCCTTTTGTCATCGGTATGTTACTTGCCCGAGATTCGATCGTCGGTATCTCTATACCTAGTTCAATCTCGTTACCGGCAAGTCTCTTTACTCGTTCCGTAACACATCATCTCGTGACTAACTCATTAGTCTTTTGCTTGCAAGGCTTATTATGATGTGTGTTATCGAGAGGGCCCAGAGATACCTCTCCGACACTCGGAGTGACAAATCCTAATCTTGATCTATGCCAACACCACGAATACTTTTGGAGACACCTGTAGAGCATATTTATGATCACCCAGTTACGTTGTGACGTTTGATAGCACACAAGGTGATCCTACGGTATTCGGGAGTTGCATAATCTCATAGTCATAGGAACATGTATAAGTCATGAAGAAAGCAATAGCAGTAAAACTAAACGATCATAGTGCTATGCTAACTGATGGGTCTTGTCCATCACATCATTCTCCTAATGATGTGATCCCGTTGATCAAATGACAACTCATGTCTATGGCCAGGAAACATAGCCATCTTTGATCAATGAGCTAGTCTAGTAGAGGCATACTAGGGACATACTGTTTTGTCTATGTATCCACACATGTACTAAGTTTCCGGTTAATACAATTCTAGCATGAATAAAAGACATTTATCATGATATAAGGAAATATAAATAACAACTTTATTATTGCCTCTAGGGCATATTTCCTTCAATGTTCTCCTCCCCTTCTTGTGCTTCACTAATTAGACCTCGTGAGCTGCCCTACATGATCGAGGCACATATGTAATCCTTATGATGTTGCTATGTTGAGTTTGCTGGGATCCGATGGATTGTGAGATTATGTTCAGATTGTGTTTGAGTAATATATTTGATCTACCTCTTTTATATTTATGTTCGTAAGTAATTCTTGCATGTTCTCCGTTGTTATTTATTGCTTTGGCCAAGTAGTAGGTAGTGACTCCAAGAGGGAACGTTATGCTTGATTGTGGGTTCATGCCCCTCGATGACTAGCTTGAGTGACAGAAACATGAGTCTAGGGGATGTGCTGTTGCCACAAGGGGGAAAACAACGGTGCTTGTGCCCGCGGGTGCAAGGATTGTTTACTTTACGCAAAGTTCTTTTAATGCAGTTGTCTGTTGCTTTGAGTTTACACTATGGGTGGGACTCGCAACTTAATACCAGCGAGATGTTCTGGATAGATATCTCAAGGTGGATGATTAGTAGTAGATGCAGATGGATTTCGGTCTACTTGCCTTGGCGTACCGCCCATGCTTTGAACCTCTACCTTTCTTGTAACATAGTTAGCATTGGTTTGCGCACATAATTCTGTCAATTGCCCAGCTGTAATTCGTTCACCTCACATAGCTGTTTTATCGTCTTTTGGGAGAGAGACATCACTAGTGAACATCATGGGACCCCGGTCCATATTACCATCACTGATCACATCCGCTATTTACTTTCTGCTTTTATTTACTATTTGCAGCAATACCTATCACTATTATCACTTGCGTTTGATCCTTTGTAAACTATAAGGCCGGAGGGATTGACAACCTCTCTGTACTCGTTGGGAGCAAAGTTATTTGTATATGTGTGCAGGTCCACGTTGATTGCTAATATCTGGCGCCGTTAGCAGTTGACACCTTCTTGTTGAAACTGGGAGTCTCAGGGGAAATCGATCCTTGGTATCATTGCCAAGGGAAAACTTCCGCTACACTGCATCTCAAACCTTCCACTTGGGGTAACCAACGAGGGGCGAGAAGCCATCAAAGATCAAAGGAAAAGTGAGGGAGAAGGAATGCTTTAGGAGGGTGTTTGTTTCATTCAAGGCATGTTGGCAAGGCTTTTTAAATGGATGTCGACAATACTTGGTCGTAGACTCAACAACACTAAATGGGAGATTCAAATGACAACTAGCTTCTGCTTGTGCCATTGATGGCCGTAATTGACTTTACCCAGTTGCATATGGGGTGCTAGAGACAGAATCATCTGAAAGTTGGGCTTGGTTTCTTCAAAATCTATGTGGGCTTATTGGGCATCCTAAAGGACTAGTCATACACACTGACGCTTGCAAAGGTTTATAGACAGCAGTAGAACAAGTGTGGCCTGGAGTGGAGCATAGGGAGTGCATGAGGCATCTTGCCGCAAATTTTCAAAAAAAATATTCAAAGGCAAGGTCTATGATGATAATCTTTGGGCTGCAATCTTAACTTTCAGCTCTAGAAAGCACAACTCGCATATGAAACAGATCCTTGCTAAGAAGAGTGTCCAAAAATATATGGCTGAACACCACACAAAGATATGGTATAGAAGCAAGTTCAATGAAATATGCAAGGTTGACTACGTCAATAACAACCTCGCAGAGTCATTTAATAGCAAAGTCAGAAAAGTTAAGGCTCTTCTTATTGTTGACATGTTGGACAAGATTAGGCAGATGATAATGGAGAAGTTTGATCTGCGGATGAGGATAGCATCGGAAAAATGGCTTGGCCATCTCATAATACCAAGTGTGATAAAGGCACTGCATGCCAAATCCAAAGGTAAATACCTTGTATTCTTTCAATTGATTAATTTCATAACAACTCAATTCAATAATTAATGGTTTGTGTTCTTTTCAGGGCTGAAGATGATGGTGATTAGACGCAGTGATGTTGAGGCAGAAATTACTGCAGTGGACAAAGAGAATAGGGAATGGAGGTACCCTGTTGACATCGCAAAGGAAACATGTAGTTGCAGGCAATGGCAGGTCAAGGGTTTGCCATGTATCCATGCCATGTACTTTATTACTTCACTACGAGGCCCGGTATCAGAAATTGAACCATATGTACATGAGTTCTACTCCTTTGCAAAATTTAAGGCTGCGTATGCGGACAACATACCTGCAATGGTAGGCAAGCAACAATGGGACATTGTTGACCCTGGCTTCAAACTACATGCTCCAGTGTTAAGGAGGCCAAAAGGCCGACCAAGGAAGACTAGAATTAGATCTAGTGCTGAAGGTGCTGGCGTGGGCGCTAGGAAAAGGAAGTGCAAGCGATGCGGAGGCTTTGGGCACATTGCCAGATTGTGCACAAATCCAGTTGACCCAGCATTTGGAGAAGATGAGGCTGACCTCCAAGCTAGGGAAGCCCCTTTTGTGGCAGGAGAAGGCAACCCTGAACTATCAATGGTTGCAAGTTCTGCTAGGTAACATCAAAAGAACATGTGCTTTTCTATATGTATTTTCAACATCTATTTCCATTCCTTTTTACAACATGACTAACTTATGTACAGCTCAAAGAAAAGTGTGAAGAAAACAAGTGTGAAGAACACTAGGAAAAGGAAGGACATGCAAAATGAAGTTTGTACCACAACTGATGAACCTGCAAGTGGATTTGTTTCGTCTCCCATGCATATTCGAATTGCAAATGCGGAACCTCCAGACAGTCCTGCTAAAAACACAAGAAGCAAAAAGAAGCTACATATGTGAAGTTTGTGTGATCGTGACCTTATGCTTGTGAACCTGGACGTGTTTCCTTTCAACCTTATGCGTGTTTGAGAATTTGGACCTTTATATTTCGACCAACAAGTGGATGTTATTGAACCTTATTTATGTTTGTGAACCTGATTTGTGTCTGCTGAAAAACCAACAAGTTGATATTTTGAACCTTATTTATGTCTACGAACCACTTTGTGTTTGTGTCGTTTTCAGAAAAATGGGCAGCAACCATGCTGAAATTTCCAGAGAAATTTAGAATACCGTGTGATCGTGCTGTCATATGTGTTGTTTCTGTAAATTAGTGTGTGACCGTCAAAAAATTTGGGCGTGGTGGTCTGCCTCATTTGTTTATGTCTACTAGTACCAGACAATTTCTTCTAGCCGGCCAGCCGCTCGTGCGGATCTGTTGTCCATACTAACTTTCAAAATGAAGTTCAACTATCTAGCAACAGGAAAAATAAATGAGACGTTGTTGTGTTGGAATATTATTCCTTATAAACATATAATGGATATATCTCCTTCTACAACAGAATAACTCCTTAGCTCAGTTGGTTAGCTTGCTCCTTACTGGAGGTTGTGGTCTTGGGTTCGAAACCCCATGAAGACAATTTTTATTCTATTTTCATGTGCCCCTTACAAATGGTCCCACAAGTCAACACAGAGAGAGGGGGTTTTCATAAACGGGACAGGGGTAGTTTCGTCATCTACCTCCAGTCAACGTGCATTGACCAGACGGTAACGATGAAAAATGGCATTTTTGAGTTTGTGTCTAACAGAACAGTGGCATTTTTGAGTAGTGAAAATGTTTAGTGGCAAAACTGAGTAGCGTTAGACAGCTGATGGCAAAACTGATAAAAACCCTAAATTTTATGTAAACAATATTTATGCTCGGTACCAATATTTTTATTTACGTGCGACATTGATTTGTGTGATCTACGTGCATGAATTTGCATGGATTTGAGAGTCCGGATTTGAGAGATGTGGATGCCGGAAGCGAAATATTAGGGCCAATCCAGATGCGGGCGTATAGGGGAGCGGATTTGCCAACACCGGTTGTAGATGCTCTTTGTCCTCATTGTATTTTGGGGCATACTTTGACCATATATTGACTAGCGAAATGTAAGTGATACATAACTAAAATAGTATTGTTAGATTCATATTTAAAATTACTTTCCAATGATATAATCTTTTCTTTATATAAATTATATTGCATTTTGTCAAATCTATGATGAAACTTTGACATAAAAATACGAAGGGACCAATCAACCTGGAAGGAGGTAGTATATTGTAACTTTAGCTCCCCAAAATTGAAATGAAAAAAAAAACTCATGGAATGGTCCACGCGGGGACCAATTTCAAATTTGTAGTTACTTTTTGGATAATGTAGTACTTGTCTAGGTAATACTTCCTCTGTAAATAAATATACGATATTTTTTGTGGGAAATCTTTCGATTTGTTCATCTTTAATCATGACAGTACAACGAATATCAGAAATAATAAAAATTACATTCAATTCCGTAGACCACCTAGCGACGACCAAAAGCACCGAAACGAGCCGAAGGCACGTTGCCGTCATCGACCCTCCACCACCGGAGTCGGACACAATTTGTTGTAATAGATCGTCGGAAAGTTGTCGTGCTAAACTTACCAAACATCTTAGATTTGTTTACACAGGTAGTGCCTTTCTTTGTAAGAATTAGTACTCCCTCAAACAATAGTGCTCCATCCACACTTGAAAATAAGGCGTATAAATTTTATCTTAAAGCAGATGGTGTGAAGTTTTTTTTTTATTTTTTGACACTTACTTCGTTTTTTTAACACAACGGTGCAAAGTTTAACAAAATTTATTAGAAAAACTATCAATAAATAAATATATCTTGACAGTGTTTGCATATAAAGAAATTTCGAAATATGTATTTGGCAACCCTGTGCCAGATTGCAAAATTGCCACACCAGCTGGGAGACGTTGGATCACTATCACGTGATCGAAGTGGTACGCCAAAAAAAAACGAACTGATCGAACCCCACCCTCACGAGAAAACCAATCTTGCTTCCCTCTCTCCCCCGACCTCGCTCCGATCCCCATCCCAGCCGCCGGTGAGCTCGCCAGGGATGGCCTCACGACGGCTCTCGCGGATGGGGCCGCAGCCGCGCGACGGGGCGGAGACCAGCTCCGACGACGACGAGGGCTCCCCCACCGAGTTCCCCGAGTCGACGCTGTCACGGTTCTCGCGGTTGGGGCTTCAGCCGCGGGACGTGGTGGAGATCAGCTCCGACGACGGTGGCTCGCCGGCGCCGGCGCCACGGACACGGAGGGAGAAGGGCTAGGACGACAGCGACGATGACGACTGCGTGGTTCTGGACGGCGACCCTGACGAGCCGCTCGCTGCTGCGGGCGCCAAGGAGAGGGCTACGGGAGACAACGACGACGCGTCCGACGAAGTGGAGATCCTTGCGACGAAAGGCCAGGTAAATTTTGGTCTGTTCCCTTCTTTCTTCCTCTTTTTTCCTGGAAGGAACACAATCCATGAGCAAGCGTTGTTACAGGAGCTAGGACATATTCAGTTTTGCAACGTCAAGAGCGACATTCAGTAGAAATTTAATTTCCTGAAACAAATCTGCTGATGGCGTCAGATTATACAATTCCCTCCATACCGCTTGTTTTAGTTCCATGGAGTCCGCTTCGACACACTTGCATCCTATTGATATGAAACCCCATCAACCAGAGTGTGAAGATTCATACAAATCAGCAACGGTATTTATTTCCAAAAACTCACTTGGCGGCGAAGGCCATCCGTGAATGGATGTTTGCTTCCGGGTCGCCCTCTGCTGCTTGAGGTTCCTGTATTCATGAAAATTGATAGGTAAGGGAGGACAATATTATATCTATATCTGGAGTTTTAATTGTGCCTCCATCATTAGCTTCGTTTCTTTCATGCCACCACAGCCAAAGCAATGCATTCTTCTTCAGTTAGCGGGAGCATTTCTTCACGAAAGCCGAGAGGATCAATGCATACCAGTAACTTCAGTCTGATATGTTTCATTTGTGTTAAGCACCAAATTCTTCATCAAACATGTAGCATATATGATGAATTATGTGTTGCTACACGCCATAGAGAATGCAAAACCTTCTTTGGGAGTGGTAGAGTTTTTTTTTCCCACTGAAATCCTGCAGCTTCACATTCATGCCTCTTTACTTTAGCTTCATTCTCAGAGGTGAACTGTGTGTTGCTATACGCCACAGAAAATGCAAAACCTTGTCTGTTAGTGATAGAGTCTAGAGTTTTTCCCACTTCAAATCTGCAGCTTCACATTGCATGACGAACTGGATGCTTTGCCAATCCTTGACCCTCGTTCTGCACAATCCATGGCCTGAGGGTCTGCTAAGTTACCTGGGCCTAGTAACTTTTGACCGGGTGATAAAATTTGTTGGAACACACCTAGATAATTCCCGTGAAAGTAGCATGGTAATTTCGCACCGCATGGCTGATAAGTTAAAATCCGTGCCCTGTTAACCTCAACTTGGGGAAAACTATTTGAAACATACACCGATAACTCCTGCCTAAATAGCATGATAATTTAACACACCACAGACATGATAACTTCAGTGTCTAGTGCACGGAGAGAAGATTGGGAAACCTTTTTTTCCTCCCATAACTTCAGTGTAAACAACATGATAATTTACGTAATACATGCATGATAACTTAGGTATAAACAACACGGTAAGTTTGACACCTGGTGGAGCAATGTTGTTGAAAAACATACCCCTGTAACTTATGTGTAAATAGCATGGTAATATACACGTCGTAGGCGTGATAACTTCAGTTCATAACACTGCGGTGACTTTTGACCCGAGGAATTTTTTTCTTCAAACATACTCCGATAACATATATAAAAATAGCATGGTAATATACGAACCACATACTTGATAACTTACGCACCGCGGTAACTCTGTCCAAGGAGGGGAACAAGTTGTTGAAAAACATACTGCCGGTAACTTATGTGAAAATAACACGGTAATAAATGAACCGCATACCTGATAACTTACAAACACCATGGTAATTTTGACCAAAGAGAAAATATTAAAAAACAATATCCTCGATAACTTATGTGAAAATAGCACGGTAATATCGAAACATATCTGATAACTTATGTAAGATACCGCCTAAATTTGACCAAGCGAGAAAAATTTGTTAAAAAAACACCCCTCAGTAATTTCTATGTAAATAGCATGGTAATATACGACCCACATAGTCGATAACTTATGAGGAAACATTGTGGTAATATGCATCAGAAAGAAGGGTACGGGACGATCAGTTTTGTGAACCAGGTGAACCGGTGTGAATCGTGCATAAACAATGATAGAACTGGGGTGCATAGTCTTAAAACACGGAAAAGTGAGGCCGCCGTTTTGGATTTTTCAGTTAAAGATTTTTTTTTTGTGCAGTCTCATCTCAAGAAGATTCAACTAGCATGTAAGTTTACTAGAATAAACGTAGGGAACTAGCCTAGCTGGTTCTTGTGGTTACATTTAGTATGGCAGGGTGTAGGTTCGATCCTCCTTGCCAAGGCCTATTTTTGCCTATTTTTTTAACTGTTGATTGTGCATGTGCAGCAACCCAGAAAACCGAGGATAGCCCGCAACCTCATGTGCAGAGAAAAAAAAAATCGGGAGCAGCCAGAAAAATCGGGAGAAAATCGGTTAGAATGAGGGGGTTCGTTCGGGACGTGGTGGGATCAAAGGAAAGGGGTGGTGTGGCACTTTTTACAATCTGTCACACGGTTGACAGTTATCACAGTCCAAGAAATTTTTACATTTTTATTTGTTGGGTTTTACCCTCACAGAGAGGGAACCCTTTCAAAAATTCTCAATGACCCGTGAGAGCCAAAGAGGGGGTTTGGAAATAGTTTTCAACCAGCAATTGACGCGCCTCGGTACAACCTCACTAGCTGCGTCATTGCCCCAAGCGCAAAGATGGGTGTACCTACCCCAGGGATATCCTTCTTATACCCGGGTCATTCTCAAATTATTTCTCCATAACCGATGTGGTACAATTAGCTCATCACGCCGCAGAGCAACAACCTGAGTTAATTAAAGCAGGCAGCCCATTGGGCCATAAGGTACCTGCTCCCTTCGGGCCGTTCAGGTTTTTTTAGGCTACTCGGGCCGTTCAGGTTTTTTCCTTTCTTCTTCCCCTTTGTTTGATTGAAGCAAAGGTTGCTTACTGAATTTCTGGCTGCTGGCCGGTCATTCAGTTTTCAGCCGGAGATATACATTGGAGTTGGAGACTGAACTAAGCCAGACTAAAGAGCAGGGCAAAACATACATACAGCTTGTGAATGAGCTACGTACTGCTCCTCTGGGAACCAAGATCACGGCCACAGAGATTTTCTCGACTTTGAATTAGTACATGAATATGTCAATGTAATACAGACATACCACACAGATTTTCTCGATTCAGACTGTACAGACGACACTCACACGGTCAGCAAGCAGAACCACGAATTAATCTCGATGGGACATGTTTTCTTAGGGGAACTACATTGTATACAGTACTAATTTTAGCAGCCTGCACCCCTTTGTAGTGCATAAACTACAGATAATCGCTGCCCGCCAGTGAAGTAGGAACGGTCAGCAGGTAGATTCGGCGACTCCATCCGTTTGGGGGCTGCCCAGACTTGCTAGACCAGAACATTATTCTCTTAACACTAAAAACATGCAATCTCCGATTGCTTCCCAAGTCAACCACATCCATTGAACTTTACACGCACTTTGTTTTCAATACTGCACAAATCAGATATTAAGATATTGCAATTTTCATTCGGACTTTTCTCTGTATTCTGGTAGCACAAGAGTCCGGCGTCCCCGCTACTATATTGGTAGCACAACAGGCCAAGGGGTTTAGAAATACTACCTCCGTCTCAAAATAAGTGTCTCAATTTTATACTAACTCTAGTACAAAGTTATACTAAGGTCAAGACATTTATTTTGGGACGGAGGGGATAGTTTTCAACCAGCAATTGACGTGCCTCGGTATATAACCTCACTAGCTGCGTCATTGCCCCAAGCGCAAGGCGAGTGTTCCATAGCCCAGAGATCTCCATCTTATACCCAGGTCGTCCTCATACTATTTCTGCACACAAACGATGTGGTACAATTAAACTCGTCAACAACCTGAGTTAATTGGTTCTGAAAAACACGATCTGAGTTACATACTGTAAAACATAAAGGCCCATTGGGCTATCAGGTGCCAGCCCTTCGCTTCCCGGTGACCAGTAGATATATGGCTAGATTCGTGCCGCTTCTCGGCCCATGGCACCTTTTGTATTTTTTCACTGACCCCTCAAAAAAAAAAAACTCTTGTACCTGTCAGCGAGTGCGCGTAACGTGAGGCCTGTGCTACTTCTCCTTCCTCTTTTTTCTTTTTTCTTTTTTCTTTCTTCTCCCTCTTCTTTTATAACTGTGCTGATTAATATATTATCAAAAATGTTTCGCGGACTGGGAAAGGTCGATACTACATGGGATGGGAAAAGTTTGCCTGGGTAAGAGCATCTCCAATGTGTGCGCAATCTTAGCAACGCACTGGAAAAAACCCATTTTTTGCATGCGCGCAGCTGAGACGGGCGCTCCAACAGACGCTCGAAAAAACGCGCACGCGGTATAATGGGTTTAACGCGCGGAGGAAGACGGCATCACGTGCCGCTTATTTCTTGCCCCCGCTCTTGCGCGTTGGACAACGACGACTCATGCACGACTTCACCAACCGCCAATACCAGGCGCTCGTGCCGCCGTCCGCCCACGCCTTCCCCATTTGCTTCGGCGACCCGTCGACGCTTCCTGTGCCTATCCCCACGCGCCGCTGCTCCTGAAATCAATCAACAATTAACACGCTCATGAAACCTCACTGGCTGCATCGTTTCTCCAAGCGCAAAGATGGATGTAGCAAAGCCCGAAGGTCTTTTTCTTATACCTGGATCATCCTCAAACTTTTTTTTGTACAACCAATGTGATACAATTAGCTCACCTTTCCACACAGCAACAAACCGAGTTAATTAAAGAAGGCATGCCTTTTGAGCTACTATTAGGTAGAAGCTCCCTTCAGTTTGAGCCTTTCATCGGGCCCGTCGAGAGGCATGTGCCAGAGGTGCGATCGCACAGGGCCCCCAAAATTATGGGGCCCCCGATCAGAGATTATACAAAACTAAATGAAGTCCTGTCGTGAGAAAACCCAAGAAACCAGGAGCTCGCCGGCTGATTCATTTTTATTTACGCTTTGGGTTCTAACTTCCCCTCCGAGACTCCAGCGGCTCGACCCGGCCGGCTGCACTCCTTACCAGCCTTCGGCGTCCATTCCGGCTTCTCTACACCGGCCTCGGTCTCCTCCGCCTTTCCCATCCGGCGGAATCCTCTGGAGTATTATCTACGTAGCCGACTTACAGTTCCCCTAGCCAGGTAACCTCTATGTCATCGTTCCTTCTCCCTCCCTCCCTCCCTCCCTCACGTCCCTTGTTGCATTATGTTATTTTTTTTCTGGTGTTCTCTTCCTATAATTATGCAATTGTTGTGTTTGTGATTTATGCTGATTACTTGTTTGGAGTGTATATTGCGAGTTTATACCATGGAATACGGTCTGATTGCAAGGTGCTTGTGAGAATGCTTGTATGTGGAAAATGCTTTTTTTGTATTCTATAGAAATTGACAGTCAAAACTCGATCCGTCACGCCATGTGTGATTTGCTGATCACGCCTGACAAATCCAACCCCGACAGATGCCCTAAACAATCCACTATTGTCGGCATTTGTCAGACACTCGAGTAGGGAGAACCATGCCTGTACTCCGCCTAGCGGGCCCCCTTTGATTTAAATAGTTCATCACTTATACGCTCAAGTCATATTGGTTCTTTAGTTATACGAAGTTCTAAAAATTCATGGTCTTGTTTTCCATTTCGCACGGGGGCCCCAAATTTCTGGAGACGGCCCTGCCTTTCATGCGTGTGCACTTGGGCATTCGTTCCGCCCAAGTAGGTGCTATGGTGCGGGCTGGTTCGTATTTGACGAGAGCAACTATGGTATCTTTGGGGGTTCTCGCAAAGCTCTTTTTTGTCTGAGGGCATTAAGTGACGCGCTCAGCTGCCGCCACATGTCGTGCACTGACGCCTTCTTTAGATTTTGGTATTATACAATTAGTGTCGGTGTACTAAGGTGGGGTACCTTAGTACCCCAACTTGTGCACGGGCAGTAGCAGCTTCCCGCGGCAGGGCTTACCACGCGCTTGCCGAGGCCCGCTCTGGTCCCTATGAAGCCATTCAAGAACAAAGTATCCAAGTTAAGAGACAAGACCCCGGCAAGAGGAGCTTGCCGGGAAGGCCGCACCAGGCTCAAGGGCATATTTTCAGCACAAGATCCTGGCAAGAGGTGCTGGCCAGGAAGGCCAAAGGATAACACCGCAAAAGATACATCGCGGCGCATTGTGCGCCCCGGCTGGGCCCGGGAAGCGGCAAGCTTCCGGGCCCGGCAAGATAGCAGCCCCGGCAAGGTGCTTGCCGGGGGAAGCTCACGCTGTGTGCCTGCGCTCCAGCTCATTCGGCCACGCGTCGCCCTGGGGCCCTTCCAGGGGCACGTGGCAGATGGCTGTGCAGCCTGAGGGACATGCTGGCAAGCCGCGGTGACGAGGCTACCGCCGTGGCGAACGGAGACGCATGGACAGACGCTTTTGGGGTCGAAGGCGACGGGCATTAAATGCCCTTGTCCCCCACCGTCAAGGTTAGGTGAAGACCACTGTTCATACACTGTTCATGCACTGTTACAACTACCACCAAATTTACATTTTTACCCTCCTCTACGTTGACAACTGTCGGTGACCCCTTTGAGCTATAAAAGGAGGCCCATGCACAACGTAGAGGGGGTTGGATCCCAGAAACTCGCTCACTTCCACGCTCGGTGTAGCTGGTACTGTAGATCTTCAAGCTCCCGAGCCTAAGAACTCAATACAATCTAAGCAGGAGTAGGGTTTTACGCGTCATCGCGGCCCGAACCTGGGTAAACTGCCCGCGTGTGCTCCTCGATCTGCTCTCCGTGCTCCCTCCGCTCCCTTACCGCAACGTAGAAAGGGGCTCCGGTCCCATAGGTGTTCGCGGGTGGTCAGTTTCCCCGACATCTTTGGCGCGCCAGGTAGGGGGCGTCGAGGTTGTGCGAACCTGATCTGGCGCTCACGCGGGCGCAACCTTCAGCAACTACTCCAGCTCCATCAACCTCATTGACTACATCAACATGCCTCCGAAGAAGAAGGCTTCGGAGGTCGAAGGCCCGTCCGCGTCGATCCCACCACCACCAGAGCCGACGGTTGGTGGGGGGGCGCCGGCGGAAGGGTGGATGCCGGTGGGGACACTCACGGCGCCACCAAGTCCAAGGACAAGACGGACGACCAGGCAAACTCCAAGGCCTCGGTGTCCGTACACGCACCACGTCCCTCTCAGGAGGTGCCAGACCAGCAGCGACGTGGTACCGGAGGTACCATACGCTTGCTGGGACGTGGCCAGGCCGGCGAATCACGGGACGCTCAAGGCCAACGTCCTGGCACGAGCAAGGCGCGGTCGCCGGGGCGAGAGCATGCTCCTTCTAACGCAGTTAGAAGTCCAAGCGTGTCTTGCTCCTCGCACCGTTCACCACCGTTTCCCTCCTCTCCAGCAGAAGCCCTGGTCAGGGCTCAGCTGCTCCTCGACTTTCCTCCAGCGGCAGACAAGGCCGAAGACTGGAGGGCGACGATCCAGAGTCTCATCGCCTTCGCAAACAATGATGCGCCGCAGCAACCGGCAACTTCACGGCCGCGGCAAGTCGACCGAACGATGGCCGATGGAGACAAGACCGCCGGGGGTGCAACTACCGTACACTCCCCGCCGCGGAAGCAGAAATCGCCACCCCGCCGGATCAACGTCGACGACGACTCCACGGCGTCGTCGGATCCGCGGGCTCGCCGCGATCAGCGCCAAGTCCTCGACGACAGGCGGCAAGAGGACGCTCGAACCCGCATCGAGCGTCGAAGAGAAGCTCAAAGACAGTCCGATCAGCGCGCTGGGACCGCTGTCGACACGCACGCGCCCGATGAACCAGGCGACTTGCCGTACGCGGCAGGTTGCCCTGCGTTCACCCGAGAGCTGCGGCAAGTCCAGTGGCCCAGCATGAAGAACTTCAAACCCGACGTACCCGAGAAGTACGACGGCAAGACACACCCCTCGGAGTTCCTCAGCATCTACACCATTGCGGTGCAGGCTGCCGGGGGACGCGACGAGAAGATCCTAGCCAACTACTTCCCGCTCGTGCTTAAGCCAAACGTCAGGTCTTGGCTTATGCACTTGCCGGAGAACTCCATCTCTTCATGGGCAGATTTGTGCCACCAGTTTGTTGGCGCCTTCACGGGCGGCCACAAACCCCACGGCCAGGAGAGCGATCTCCACATCCTTGCCCGGAAGGAGGGAGAGTCCCTGCGCAAATACATCCAAA
Source organism: Secale cereale (assembly GCA_902687465.1). Classification (NCBI taxonomy): domain Eukaryota; kingdom Viridiplantae; phylum Streptophyta; class Magnoliopsida; order Poales; family Poaceae; genus Secale; species Secale cereale. Next base: position 809,061,835 of record LR738711.1, on the reverse strand, counting down.
GGTTCAGCCGCGTTCAGCACAATATTCCCGATGTCCACCCGCCGCGGTTATCAGCGCGTTCCACCAGAACGTGCGTAACCGCCGGATGAGGGAGGAGATGGCCATGACCAAGATCCGGGACGTCAGCGAGCTTTACGCTCTGGCTGACAAATGTGCACGTGCTGAAGAGGGGAGAAGACTCCCCGGAGAGGATACCGGCACAGGAGGAAGCGACAGCGAGGATGCCGCCCCGGCAAGGAGAGGCCGGCGACGGAACAACAAGAAGAAGAAGAACAAAGAGGTACTGGTTGTCGAGCAGTCCGGCAAGGAGGCTCCCGCCAAGAAGACACAGGCTGGTGGCTCCGGCAAGGAGCCCGCCCCTGTAGCGGCAGCCAACAAGCAGGACGGCTCTGACAAGCAGTACTGTAAAATCCACCGCACCAAGGGCCACGATCTCCAGAACTGCAAGAGGGTAGAGTACCTCGTAGAGCAGCAGAAGGCTGAATACGAGCGTCACGACAAGGAGAAGGCCCAAGGAGGCGGAGGAGAACCCAGCAAGAAGCGGCCGTTCAATGGCCGGGGAGGACGCCGCGGCAAGGCCAAGAAGCGGCAAGGTGACGGACCTCCCCGGGGCCGCGACAAGGATGAGGACAAAGATGACGATGAGGACATGGATGAAGGAGACAACAGCGAGCAGGAGTTCCAAAAGGCCACAGAGGTTCTGTGTGTCGACGGAGGTGCTTCTCTGCATACTTCCCACCGCCAACTCAAACAGTGGGTGCGGGAAGTGAATGCAGCTGAGCCACCCGTCGAGTCACGTAGGCTGCTGAAGTGGTCCGGCACGCCCATCATCTTCGACCTTGAGGACCACCCTGACCACACAACCGTGGTCGGGTGTTTGCCGATGTTGGTTTCACCAACTATACGCAACCTCAAGGTCACCAAGATGTTGGTTGACGGCGGGGCCGGCCTCAACTTGATCTCCTCCACTGTGATCAAGAAGCTACAGATCCCCGACAGCGAGCTCGAGGAAACCGGGACGTTCCAAGGGATCAACCCGGGAAGGAGCAAGCCCAAGGGGAAGATCACGCTGCCAGTGACCTTTGGTGGGGAGCTCAACTTCAGGACGGAGAGGATCATGTTCGACGTCGCCGATATCCCATTGCCATATAATGGGATACTTGGCCATCCTGCCCTCGCCAAGTTCATGACAGCTTCCCACTACGCGTATAACATACTCAAGATGCCGGGGCCGATAAGCGTCATCTCTGTCCCCGGCGACAAGAAGGACGCGCTTATCTGCGCCAACAAGATTTACCGGGATGCAGCAGCCGCGGCAGACAGCAAAACACTTGCCGCTGAAGCTCCCGGGGGGAAGACCAAGACCAAGTCCAGCGAGAGCTCTGGAGCCCACTCCGGCAAACGCACCTCTTCGGAGTGCTGCGCTGCCGTCGAGGACGCACCATCGAGCTCCACCGGCAAGTGTAAGAAAGGAATGGCAGCTCCACCGGCAACCAAGAAGGTGTCCGCAAAGGAGGACGGCACTGGTGGTACCTTCACCATCAGTGCTACACTCGACCCCAAATAGGAAAGCGCGCTCGTTGCCTTCCTGCGGGCGAATGTCGACGTGTTCGCATGGCAACCGTCTGACATCCCCGGCGTTCCCAGGAAGGTAATTGAGCACAAGCTTGCTGTTTGTCCTCATGCGCGGCCCGTCAAGCAGAAGGTCAGGAAGCAAGCCGTGGAGTGCCAAGAGTTCATAGACGAAGAGATAAAGAAGTTGGAAACAGTAGGCCTGGTTAGAGGCGTACTCCATCCTACGTGGTTAGCCAATCCAGTTGTCGTGCGAAAAGCTAATGGGAAGTGGAGACTTTGTATAGACTTCACTGATGTGAATAAAGCATGTCCCAAGGATCCATTTCCCTTGCCGCGCATCGACCAGATTGTTGACTCCACCGCCGGATGTGAGTTGCTTTCATTTCTCGATGCATACTCAGGTTACCACCAGATATTCATGGCCAAGGAAGATGAAGAGAAAACTGCATTCATCACTCCATGTGGCACATATTGCTTTGTGCGCATGCCCTTTGGGCTGAAGAATGCAGGCTCAACATTTGCAAGGGTGGTGCACACTGCTTTTGAGCCACAGATACACAAGAATGTAGAAGCCTACATGGATGATATAGTGGTCAAGAGCAAGAGCAAGGACACCCTGATTCAAGACTTGGAAGAAACCTTTGAGAATCTGCGCAAGATACAACTCAAGTTGAACCCCGAGAAGTGCGTCTTCGGAGTCCCCTCCGGCAAGCTTCTCGGGTTTTTCGTGTCCCAGAGGGGGATTCAAGCCAATCCTGACAAGATTAAAGCCATCGAGCAGATTGAAGCCCCGAAGCGCGTCAAGGACGTAAGGAGACTTGCTGGTTGTGTGGCTGCCCTCAGCAGGTTCATTTCAAAGTCTGTAGAACGCGCCCTGCCTTTCTTCAAAATCTTGAAAAAGGTGTTGGGGAACGTTGCATGGAAAACAAAAATTTTCTCTACGTTCACCAAGATCAATCTAGTAGATGCAACTACGAGGGGAGAGTAGGATCCACATACCCTTGTAGATCGCTAAGCGGAAGCGTTAAGAACGCGGTTGATGGAGTCGTACTCGCCGCGATTCAGATCGCTGAAGATCCAAGCACCGAAGCAACGGTGCCTCCGCGTTCTTCACACGTACGGCTCGGGGACGTCTCCTCCTTCTTGATCCAGCAAGGGGTGGAGGAGAGGTTGATGGAGAACCGGCAGCACGACGGCGTGGTGGTGATGGTGGAGAAGAACTCCAGCAGGGCTTCGCCTAAGCACCGCGGGAGAAGATGTTATGGGAGAGGGAGGGCAGCACCGAGGCACGAACTTGTGTTGTCTGCCCTCCCTTTGCCTCACTATATATAGGGGGGAGGAGAGGGGAGGGGCGCCCTAGGGTTTCCCCTAGGGGCGGCGGCCAGGGCAAGGGGGAAGGGGGCGGCGCCCCCTGGGGTTAGGGTTTCCCCCCCCCCCAGGTGCCTTGCCCCCCAAGGCTAAGGGGGTGCGGCCACCCTAGGGGGGTCCACCTCCCTTGGCGCACAAGGAGAGGGCCCAGGGGGGGGCGCACAGCCCTATGAGGGCTGTTGTGTCCCCCCTTGTGGCCCATTAGGCCCAGAAACACTTCCGGGACCCCCGAAACCCTTTCCGGTACTCCGCCGATTTCCCGATGCTCCCCGGAACACTTCCGGACTCCGAAACCTATCATCCTATATATCAATCTTCGTCTCCGGACCATTCCGGAGACCCTCGTCATGTCCGGGATCTCATCCGGGACTCCGAACAACCTTCGGTAACCATGCACTATTCTCACTAACAACCCTAGCGTCACCGAACCTTAAGTGTGTAGACCCTGCGGGTTCGGAAACCATGTAGACATGACCGAGACACTCCCAGGTCAATAACCAATAGCGGGATCTAGATACCCATATTGGTTCCCACATGTTTCTCGATGATCTCATCGGATGAACCACGATGTCAAGGATTCAGGCAATCCCGTATACAGTTCCCTTTGTCTCGTCGGTATGTTACTTGCCCGAGATTCGATCGTCGGTATCTCTATACCTAGTTCAATCTCGTTACCGGCAAGTCTCTTTACTCGTTACCGTAATACATAATCCCGTTACCAACTACTTAGTCACTTTGAGCTCATTGAGATGACGTATTACCGAGTGGGCCCGGAGATACCTCTCCGTCATACGGAGTGACAAATCCCAGTCTCGATCCATGTCAACTCAACAGACACCCTCGGAGATACCTGTAGAGTACCTTTATAGTCACCCAGTTACGTTGCGACGTTTGGCACACACAAAGCACTCCTACGGTGTCAGTGAGTTACATGATCTCATGGTCATAGGAACTTATACTTGACATGCAGAAAACTATAGCGATAACTGACACGATCAAAAGCTATGTTAACGTTCGGGTCTCGTCCATCACATCATTCTCCTAATGATGTGATCCCGTTATCAAATGACAACTCATGTCTATGACCTGGAAACCGCGGTCATCTTTGATCAACGAGCTAGTCCTGTAGAGGCTCACTAGGGACACAAAGTCTGTCTATTCATCCACACGTGTATTTGAGTTTCCAATCAATACAGTTATAGCATGGATAATAAACGATTATCATGAACAAGGAAATATAATAATAACTCTTTTATTATTGCCTCTAGGGCATATTTCCAACATATGAAAACCACGAAATCGGTGCTTGTTCTCACTTGCTTTGAGAGTCTCGATCAATTCGGACTCTAGGTTGATTTTTGTATTTTCTTTGATCACCGTTTCTTCGCGAGAGTTGGCCTAACACCCTATTGTATCCATACATGGGTGGGGCGCCAAGGACCTGAACACCAAAGTGATATGCCGGCTCATCAAAATTTGAGCTGTAATTGCGATAACTTTCATTTTTTCCAATCCTGCAGGCCATTTTTGAGGGCCAAGACGACCCTTTTTGGGCTCAGAATTTTCCACGCACGTGATCCTGTGTGTGCACGTATGTAAAATCCTCCAGATCGTAAAAACTAGAAGTCCTATCACCTCAATTCCCCAATAGCTTTCCAACGCCTATGAAAACGACGAAATCGGTGCTTGTTCTCACTTGCTTTGAGAGTCTCGATCAATTCGGACTCTAGGTTGATTTTGTATTTTCTTTGATCACCGTTTCTTCGCGAGAGTTGGCCTAACACCCTATTGTATCCATACATGGGTGGGGCGCCAAGGACCTGAACACCAAAGTGATATGCCGGCTCATCAAAATTTGAGCTGTAATTGCGATAACTTTCATTTTTTCCAATCCTGCAGGCCATTTTTGAGGGCCAAGACGACCCTTTTTGGGCTCAAAATTTTCCGCGCACATGATCCTGTGTGTGCACGTATGTAAAATCCTCTAGATCGTAAAAACTAGAAGACCTATCACCTCAATTCCCCAATAGCTTTCCAACGCCTATGAAAATGACGAAATCGGAGCTTGTTCTCACTTGCTTTGAGAGTCTCGATCAATTCGGACTCTAGGTTGATTTTTGTATTTTCTTTGATCACCATTTCTTCGCGAGAGTTGGCCTAACACCCTATTGTATCCATACATGGGTGGGGCGCCCAGGACCTGAACACCAAAGTGATATGCCGGCTCATCAAAATTTGAGCTGTAATTGCGATAACTTTCATTTTTTCCAATCCTGCAGGCCATTTTTTAGGGCCAAGACGACCCTTTTTGGGCTCAGAATTTTCCACGCACGTGATCCTGTGTGTGCACGTATGTAAAATCCTCCAGATCGTAAAAACTAGAAGTCCTATCACCTCAATGTTGGGGAACGTTGCATGGGAAACAAAAATTTTCCTACCGTTCACCAAGATCAATCTAGGAGATGCTACTACGAGAGGAGAGTTGGATCTACATACCCTTGTAGATCGCTAAGCGGAAGCGTTATGAACGCGGATGATGGAGTCGTACTCGCCGCGATTCAGATCGCTGAAGATCCAAGCACCGAAGCAACGGTGCCTCCGCGTTCTTCACACGTACGGCTCGGGGACGTCTCCTCCTTCTTGATCCAGCAAGGGGTGGAGGAGAGGTTGATGGAGAACCGGCAGCACGACGGCGTGGTGGTGATGGTGGAGAAGAACTCCAGCAGGGCTTCGCCTAAGCTCCGCGGGAGAAGAAGATATTACGGGAGAGGGAGGGCAGCACCGAGGCACGAACTTGTGTTGGCTGCCCTCCCTTTGCCTCACTATATATAGGGGGGGTGGAGAGGTGAGGGCGCCCTAGGGTTTCCCCCTAGGGGCCGGCGGCCAGGGCAAGGGGAGGGGGCGGCGGCCAGGGCAGGGGGGGGCGGCCAGGCCCTAGGGTTTCCCCCCCTAGGTGCCTTGCCCCCCAAGGCCAAGGGGTGCGGCCAGCCCTAGGGGGTCCCACCCCCTTAGCCGCATGAGGAGAGGGCCCAGGGGGGGCGCACAGCCCCTTGAGGGCTGTGGTGTTCCCCCTTGTGGCCCAATAGGCCCAGAACAACTTCCGGACCCCCCGAAATCCCTTCCGGTACTCCGCCGATTTCCCGATGCTCCCCGGAACACTTCCGGTACTCCGAAACCTTTCATCCTATATATCAATCTTCGTCTCCGGACCATTCCGGAGACCCTCGTCATGTCCGGGATCTCATCCGGGACTCCGAACAACCTTCGGTAACCATGCACTCTTCTCACTAACAACCCTGGCGTCACCGAACGTTAAGTGTGTAGACCCTGCGGGTTCGGAAACCATGTAGACATGACCGAGACACTCCCAGGTCAATAACCAATAGCGGGATCTGGATACCCATATTGGTTCCCACATGTTTCTCGATGATCTCATCGGATGAACCACGATGTCAAGGATTCAGGCAATCCCGTATACAGTTCCCTTTGTCTCGTCGGTATGTTACTTGCCCGAGATTCGATCGTCGGTATCTCTATACCTAGTTCAATCTCGTTACCGGCAAGTCTCTTTACTCGTTACCGTAATACATAATCCCGTGACCAACTACTTAGTCACTTTGAGCTCATTGAGATGACGTATTACCGAGTGGGCCCGGAGATACCTCTCCGTCACACGGAGTGACAAATCCCAGTCTCGATCCATGTCAACTCAACGGACACCCTCGGAGATACCTGTAGAGTACCTTTATAGTCACCCAGTTACGTTGCGACATTTGGCACACACAAAGCACCCCTACGGTGTCAGTGAGTTACATGATCTCATGGTCATAGGAACTTATACTTGACATGCAGAAAACTATAGCGATAACTGACACGATCAAAAGCTATGTTTAACGTTTGGGTCTCGTCCATCACATCATTCTCCTAATGATGTGATCCCGTTATCAAATGACAACTCATGTCTATGACCTGGAAACCGCGGTCATCTTTGATCAACGAGCTAGTCCTGTAGAGGCTCACTAGGGACACAAAGTCTGTCTATTTATCCACACATGTATTTGAGTTTCCAATCAATACAATTATAGCATGGATAATAAACGATTATCATGAACAAGGAAATATAATAATAACTCTTTTATTATTGCCTCTAGGGCATATTTCCAACAGTCTCCCACTTGCACTAGAGTCAATAATCTAGCATTACAAGGTAATGAATCTAACACCCATAGAGTCTTGGTGTTGATCGTGCTTAGCCCGTGGAAGAGGCTTAGTCAACGGATCTACAACATTCAAATCCGTGTGTACTTTGCAAATGTTTATGTCCTCCTCCTTGACCGAATCGCGGATGGAATTGAAGCGTCGCTTTATGTGTCTGGTCCTCTTGTGAAACCTTGGTTCCTTGGCTAGAGCAATGGCACCAGTGTTGTCACAGAACAGAGTCATTGGGTTCAGTGCACTAGGCACAACTCCAAGATCTGTCATGAACTCCTTCATCCAGACACCTTCCTTCGCCGCCTCCGAGGCAGCTATATACTCCGCTTCACATGTAGAATCAGCTACCACGCTCTGCTTGGAACTGCACCAGCTTACCGCTCCCCCGTTGAGAATATATACGTATCCGGTTTGAGACTTAGAGTCATCCGGATCAGTGTCAAAGCTTGCATCGACATAACCCTTTACGACGAGCTCTTGATCACCTCCATAAACGAGAAACATATCCTTAGTCCTTTTCAGGTACTTTAGGATATTCTTGACCGCTGTCCAGTGATCCATACCAGGATTACTTTGAAACCTTCCGGCCATACTTATGGCAAGGCTGACATCTGGTCTTGTGCACAGCATTGCATACATGATAGAGCCTATGGCTGAAGCATAGGGGACGACACTCATCTTTTCTCTATCTTCCGCAGTCACTGGGCATTGAGTCTTACTCAACTTTGTACCTTGCAATACCGGCAAGAACCCCTTCTTGGATTGATCCATTTTGAACTTCTTCAAAACTTTATCAAGGTATGTACTTTGTGAAAGTCCTATCAAGCGTCTTGATCTATCTCTATAGATTTTGATGCCCAATATGAAAGCAGCTTCACCGAGATCCTTCATTGAAAAACTCTTGTTCAAATACCCCTTCACGCTATCCAAAAATTCTATATTGTTTCCAATCAGCAATATGTCATCTACATATAATATTAGAAACGCTATAGAGCTCCCACTCACTTTCTTGTAAATACAAGCTTCATTGTAAACTTGTATAAACCCAAACGCTTTGATCACCTCATCAAAACGAAGATTCCAACTCCGAGATGCTTGCACCAGCCCATAAATGGAACGCTGGAGCTTGCATACTTTGTCAGCATTCTCTGGATCGACAAAACCTTCTGGTTGCATCATATACAACTCTTCCTTAAGAAAACCGTTAAGGAACGCTGTTTTGACATCCATCTGCCAAATTTCATAATCGAAATATGCAGAACATGATTCGGACGGATTTAAGCATCGCTACGGGTGAGAAAGTCTCATCGTAGTCAATCCCTTGAACTTGTGAAAAACCCTTTGCCACAAGTCGAGCTTTATACACGGTGACATTACCGTCAGCGTCCGTCTTCCTCTTAAAAATCCATTTATTCTGAATGGCCTTCCGCCCTTCAGGTAATACTTCCAAAGTCCATACTTTGTTTTCATACATGGATCCCATCTCGGATTTCATGGCCTCTAACCATTTGTCGGAATCCGGGCCCACCATCGCTTCTCCATAGCTCGTAGGTTCACCGTTGTCTAACAACATGACCTCCAAGACAGGGTTACCGTACCACTCAGGTGCAGTGCGTACCCTTGTCGACCTACGAGGTTCGGTAGTAACTTGATCAGAAGCTTCTTGATCATCATCATTTGCTTCCTCTTCAACCTCTGCAGGCTCCACAAAAACATCTTTCTGCGCTGCGCTACTCTCTGGTTGAAGCAGAGGTTCAATAACCTCATCAAGTTCTACCTTCCTCCCACTCAATTCTTTCGAGAGAAACTCCTTCTCGAGAAAGGACCCGTTCTTAGCGACAAACACTTTGCCTTCGGATCTGAGATAGAAGGTGTACCCAACAGTTTCTTTTGGGTATCCTATGAAGACACATTTGTCCGCTTTGGGTTCGAGCTTTTCTGGCTGAAGCCTTTTGACATAAGCATCGCAACCCCAAACCTTGAGAAAAGACAACTTTGGTTTCTTACTAAACCATAGTTCATACGGTGTTGTCTCAACGGACTTAGATGGAGCCCTATTTAAAGTGAATGCAGCTGTCTCTAACGCATATCCCCAAAACGATAGTGGCAAATCGGCAAGAGACATCATAGAACGTACCATATCTAATAGGGTTCGATTACGACGTTCGGACACACCATTACGCTGTGGTGTTCCAGGTGGCGTCAACTGTGAAACAATTCCACACTTTCTTAAGTGATCACCAAACTCATAACTCAGATATTCTCCCCCTCGATCAGATCGTAGGAACTTGATCTTCTTGTTACGATGATTTTCAACTTCACTCTGAAATTGCTTGAACTTTTCAAAAGTTTCAGACTTATGCTTCATCAAGTAAATATACCCATATCTACTTAAGTCGTCAGTGAAGGTGAGAAAATAACGATATCCACCGCGCGCTGTTACACTCATCGGACCGCACACATCAGTATGTATGATTTCCAATAAGTCACTTGCCCGTTCCATTGTCCCTGAAAACGGGGTCCTTGTCATCTTGCCCATGAGGCACGGCTCGCACGTGTCAAGTGATTCAAAATCAAGAGACTCCAAAAGTCCATCAGCATGGAGCTTCCTCATGCGTTTCACGCCGATATGACCCAGACGGTAGTGCCACAAGAAAGTGGTATTATCATTATCAACTCTACATCTTTTGGCATCAATGTTATGAACATGTGTATCATCACTATCGAGATTCAATAAGAATAAACCCCTAACTTCGGGTGCATGACCATAAAAGATATTACTCATATAAATAGAACAACCATTATTCTCTGACTTAAATGAGTAACCGTCTCGCAATAAACAAGATCCAGATATAATGTTCATGCTTAACGCAGGCACTAAATAACAATTATTCAGGTTCATAACTAATCCCGATGGTAATCGAAGAGCGAGCGTGCCGACGGCGATCACATCAACCTTGGAACCATTTCCCACGCGCATCGTCACTTCGTCCTTCGCCAGCCTCTGTTTATTCCGCAGTTCCTGTTTAGAGTTGCAAATGTGAGCAACCGAACCGGTATCAAATACCCAGGCACTACAACGAGAGTTGGTAAGGTACACATCAATAACATGTATATCACATATACCTTTGTTGTTGTTGGCCCCCTTCTTGTCTGCCAGATACTTGGGGCAGTTCCGCTTCCAGTGGCCGTTCCCTTTGCAATAGAAACACTCAGTCTCTGGCTTGGGCCCAGCCTTGGGTTTCTTCACTGGATTAGCAACTGCTTTGCCACCCTTCTTAGAGTTACCCTTCTTGCCCTTGACATTCTTCTTGAAACTAGTGGTTTTATTGACCATCAACACTTGATACTCCTTCTGGATGTCTGCCTCAGCGACTTTCAGCATCGAAAACAGCTCGGCGATGGTCTTGTTCATCCCTTGCATGTTATACTGCTGCACGAAGCTCTTGTAGCTTGGAGGGAGTGACTGGAGAATTCTGTCAATGATAGCCTCATCCGGGAACACAAGTCCCAGATCAGCTATGCGGGTATAGTACCCAGACATCTTCAGTAAGTGCTCACTGACAGACGAATTCTCCTCCATCTTGCAAGCGAAGAATTTATCGGTGGTCTCATACCTCTCGATCTTAGCATTCTTCTCAAAGATGAACTTCAACTCCTGGTACATCTCATATGCACCATGACGTTCAAAACGCCTTTGAAGTCCTCCTTCCAAGCCGTACAACATGGCACACTGCACTATCGAATAGTCATCCGAACGTGTCTGCCAGACGTTCAAAACGTCTGCAGGGGCTGTAGGAGCGGGGGGGGTCACCTAGCGGTGCATTTAGGACATAAACCTTTTGGGCAGCTGTGAGGATGATCCTCAGATTGCGGAGCCAGTCCACAAAGTTGCTCCCGTCATCTTTCAGTTTAGCTTTCTCTAGGAACGCATTAAAATTCAGGGGAGCTACTGCGCGAGCCATCTACAACCAAAAATTTGCAAAGACATTTTTAGACTATTGTTCATGATAAGTGAGTTATTACCTAATCAAATTAATTATAACTCCCACTCAAATTGACATCCCTCCGGTCATTCGAGCGTGACATGATCCAAATTCACCAACCCAAGTCCGATCATCACGTGAGATGAGGTGGTGTCAATGGTGAACATCAACATGTTGATCATATCTACTATATGACTCATGCTCGACCTTTCGGTCCTCCGTGTTCCGAGGCCATGTCTGTACATGCTAGGCTCGTCAAGTCTAACCCGAGTGTTCTGCACGTGCAAAACTGGCTTGCACCCGTTATATGCGAACGTAGAGTCTATCACACCCGATCATCACGTGGTGCTTCGAAACGACGAACCTTCGCAACGGCGCACACTCGGGGGGAACACAATTTTATCTTGAAATTTTAGTGAAGGATCACCTTATAATGCTACCGTCGTCCTAAGCAAAATAAGATGCATAAAAGGATTAACATCACATGCAAATCATAAGTGACATGATATGGCCATCAACTCGTGCTTTTGATCTCCATCTCCAAAGCACCGGCATGATCTCCATCGTCACCGGCGCCACACCATGATCTCCATCATCATGATCTCCATCATCGTGTCGCCATCGGGGTTGTCGGCGCCCACCATGCTCTTACTACTATTGCTACCGTTTAGCGATAAAGTAAAGCATTACAAAGCGCTTAATGATTGACACGCAGGTCATACAAAAAATAAAGACAACCCTATGGCTCCTGCCGGTTGCCGTATGCATTGACATGCAAGTCGATATTAACTATTACAACATGATCATCTCATACATCAAATATATCTCATCATGTCATTGGCCATATCATATCACATGCATACCCTGCAAAAACAAGTTAGACGTCCTCTAATTTGTTGTTGCATGTTTTACGTGGCTGCTATGGGTATCTAGCAAGAACGCTTCTTACCTACGCAAAACCACAACGGTGATATTCAAGTTGCTATTTAACCTTCTACAAGGACCGCCTTGTTCTATTCCGATTCAACTAAGATAGGAGAGACAGACACCCGCCAGCCATCTTATGCAACAAAAGTCACATGTCTGTCGATGGAACCGGTCTCATGTACGTGGACATGTAAAGTTGGTCCGGGCCGCTTCATCCTATAATACCGCTGAATCAAGAAAGACTAAGGAGGGCAGCAATTTAAACATCAACGCCACAAACCCTTTTGTGTTCTACTCGAGAAAGCATCTACGCAAGATCCTAGCTCATGATGCCACTGTTGGGGAACGTTGCATGGAAAACAAAAAATTTTCTCTACGTTCACCAAGATCAATCTAGTAGATGCAACTACGAGGGGAGAGTAGGATCCACATACCATTGTAGATCGCTAAGCGGAAGCGTTAAGAACGCGGTTGATGGAGTCGTACTCGCCGCGATTCAGATCGCTGAAGATCCAAGCACCGAAGCAACGGTGCCTCCGCGTTCTTCACACGTACGGCTCGGGGACGTCTCCTCCTTCTTGATCCAGCAAGGGGTGGAGGAGAGGTTGATGGAGAACCGGCAGCACGACGGCGTGGTGGTGATGGTGGAGAAGAACTCCAGCAGGGCTTCGCCTAAGCACCGCGGGAGAGGAAGATGTTATGGGAGAGGGAGGGCAGCACCGAGGCACGAACTTGTGTTGGCTGCCCTCCCTTTGCCTCACTATATATAGGGGGGAGGAGAGGGGAGGGGCGCCCTAGGGTTTCCCCTAGGGGCGGCGGCCAGGGCAAGGGGGAAGGGGGCGGCGCCCCCTGGGATTAGGGTTTCCCCCCCAGGTGCCTTGCCCCCCAAGGCTAAGGGGGTGCGGCCACCCTAGGGGGGTCCACCTCCCTTGGCGCACAAGGAGAGGGCCCAGGGGGGGGCGCACAGCCCTATGAGGGCTGTTGTGTCCCCCCTTGTGGCCCATTAGGCCCAGAAACACTTCCGGGACCCCCGAAACCCTTTCCGGTACTCCGCCGATTTCCCGATGCTCCCCGGAACACTTCCGGACTCCGAAACCTTTCATCCTATATATCAATCTTCGTCTCCGGACCATTCCGGAGACCCTCGTCATGTCCGGGATCTCATCCGGGACTCCGAACAACCTTCGGTAACCATGCACTCTTCTCACTAACAACCCTAGCGTCACCGAACCTTAAGTGTGTAGACCCTGCGGGTTCGGAAACCATGTAGACATGACCGAGACACTCCCAGGTCAATAACCAATAGCGGGATCTGGATACCCATATTGGTTCCCACATGTTTCTCGATGATCTCATCGGATGAACCACGATGTCAAGGATTCAGGCAATCCCGTATACAGTTCCCTTTGTCTCGTCGGTATGTTACTTGCCCGAGATTCGATCGTCGGTATCTCTATACCTAGTTCAATCTCGTTACCGGCAAGTCTCTTTACTCGTTACCGTAATACATAATCCCGTGACCAACTACTTAGTCACTTTGAGCTCATTGAGATGATGTATTACCGAGTGGGCCCGGAGATACCTCTCCGTCACACGGAGTGACAAATCCCAGTCTCGATCCATGTCAACTCAACGGACACCCTCGGAGATACCTGTAGAGTACCTTTATAGTCACCCAGTTACGTTGCGACGTTTGGCACACACAAAGCACCCCTACGGTGTCAGTGAGTTACATGATCTCATGGTCATAGGAACTTATACTTGACATGCAGAAAACTATAGCGATAACTGACACGATCAAAAGCTATGTTTAACGTTTGGGTCTCGTCCATCACATCATTCTCCTAATGATGTGATCCCGTTATCAAATGACAACTCATGTCTATGACCTGGAAACCGCGGTCATCTTTGATCAACGAGCTAGTCCTGTAGAGGCTCACTAGGGACACAAAGTCTGTCTATTTATCCACACATGTATTTGAGTTTCCAATCAATACAATTATAGCATGGATAATAAACGATTATCATGAACAAGGAAATATAATAATAACTCTTTTATTATTGCCTCTAGGGCATATTTCCAACAAAAGGCAGGTCCTATGAAATGGACTCCGGAAGCGGAGACTGCGCTGCAAGACTTGAAAGGATACCTGTCCTCCACTCCAATACTTGTCGCACCTAGGCCACAAGAGAAGTTGTTGCTGTACTTAGCAGCAACCAATCAAGTGGTTAGTGCTGCGTTAGTAGCGGAGAGGGAGGCGGATGAGGAACCCACATCCCCGACAAGCGTATCCAGCGGCAAGCAGGGGGCTTCCCCGACAAGCTCTAGCCCCGACAAGGACAAGTCTGCGCAAGAGAAAGAAGAAGTGCGAAAGAAAATGGTGCAGCGCCCGGTTTATTTTGTAAGTTCCCTCTTGCAGGGGGCTAGATCAAGATACTCTGGGGTGCAGAAGTTGCTTTTTGGCCTCCTCATGGCCTCAAGGAAGCTGCGCCATTACTTCCAAGCACACGAGATAACAGTAGTCACTCGCTTTCCGTTGAAGAGGATATTGCAAAATCCAGAAGCAACAGGAAGGATCGTCGAGTGGGCATTGGAGCTGTCAAGCTTTGGTCTCAAGTTTGAGAGCACCTCAACCATACAGAGCAGAGCTTTGGCAGAGTTCATAGCGGAATGGACCCCCACACCAGATGAGGAAGTTCTAGAAACAAGCGTCCTCGTCCAAGAAACAAGCCAAGAGTGGATAATGTACTTTGACGGTGCTTTCTCGCTGCAAGGCGCCGGTGCTGGCGTGGTACTCATAGCGCCCACCGGAGAGCACCTCAAGTACGTTGTTCAGATGCACTTTCCCAAGGAGCAAGCGACGAACAATACTGCCGAGTATGAAGGTCTGCTTGCCGGCCTCAGAATCGCGGCCGAACTTGGGATCAAGAAGTTGATTGTGCGGGGAGATTCACAATTGGTGGTCCGACAAGTAAACAAGATTTACCAGAGTCCTCTGATGGAAGCTTATGTTGATGAAGTGAGGAAGCTTGAAGAACACTTTGAAGGTTTGCAGATGGAGCACGTCCCAAGGGCTCAGAACGATATCGCAGATGGCCTCTCAAAGTGTGCCGCCATGAAGTTACCTGTGGAACCAGGGACCTTCGTGCTCAAGCTAACTCAGCCATCCGTTACACCATCAGTTGGACAAAGCAAGAAGAGGAAGTTGATCTCCGGCGACTACTTGCCGGCGGATCTTCCCGAAGCCGTCGCCAAGGTCCCCAAGATCAACAACCAAAGTGCTGAGGAACAGTCTGCTCCTGCGGACCCAAGGGTCTGTACAGTTGAAGCAGGCGTTCCCGACAAGCCTTGCCCCGGCAGGCTTGCCGGGGGACGTTCAGCTCCGGCAGAGCCGCAAGTCTTTGTCGTAGAAGCTGACGTTCCCGCAGCAGCCCTGATGCCTTTAGTCCTTGTTGTTGAGCCCCAGGCACCAGCATGGGCACAGCAAATCGTCCGTTTTCTTCAAACTGGAGAACTTCCCGAAGAACCAGAAGAGATAGAGAGGATAACCAGACAGTCAAGTATGTACCAGTTCGTCGACAACGAATTGTACAGAAGAAGACTCAACGGCGTCAGGTTGAAATGCATTTCCCGGGAAGATGGACAGAAGCTGTTGGCAGAGATACACGGAGGCATATGTGGCCACCACATTGGCGCAAGGGCACTTGCCGGGAAGGCGTTCCGGCAAGGGTTCTTCTGGCCAGAAGCCCTCCAAGACGCAACTGCACAAGTAACCAAGTGTGAAGCGTGCCAGTTCCATGCCAAGCAAATTCACCAGCCAGCTCAAGTTCTCCAGACAATCCCTTTGTCCTGGCCCTTCTCGGTCTGGGGGCTCGATATCCTCGGCCCTTTTCCCCGCGCCGTCGGGGGCTTTGAGTACTTGTACGTGGCAATCGACAAGTTCACAAAGTGGCCAGAAGTGGAACCAGTGAGAAAGGTGACAGCACAGTCAGCGGTGAGGTTCTTCAGGTCAATTGTTTGCCGTTTCGGAATCCCTAACAGGATTATCACCGACAACGGCAAAAAATTTCACAAGCCGCACCTTCATGCAGTACGTCCAAGACCTTGGAGCCAAGGTCTGCTTTGCTTCTGTTGCTCACCCAAGGAGCAATGGTCAAGCGGAGAGGGCAAATGCTGAAGTGTTGCGCGGGCTCAAGACAAGAACCTTCGACAGGCTGCACAAGTGCGGAAGAAACTGGATAGAGGAGTTGCCGGCGGCTATTTGGACAATCAGGACGACACCAAATCGAGCCACCGGGCAGACACCCTTTGCTCTTGTCTATGGAGCAGAGGAAGTTCTCCCCACGGAACTCGTATACGGGTCTCCTCGAGTGCTCGCTTATGATGAGCTCGAGCAAGAGCAACTGCGGCAAGATGATGCATTGCTCCTTGAGGAGGAACGTCTCCAGGCTGCTGTACGAGCTGCTCGATACCAGCAAGCCTTGTGTCGCTATCATAGCCGCAAGGTCAAGGCCAGGAGTCTCGAGGAAGGCGACCTTGTTCTTCGGCGCGTTCAGTCCGCCAAGAATTCCAACAAGTTGACGCCGAAGTGGGAAGGCCCTTATCGGGTGAGACAAGTCACAAGGCCCGGCGTTGTCCGCCTTGAGACCGAAGAAGGCTTACCGGTGAGCAACTCCTGGAACATAGAGCATCTTCGCAAGTTTCACCCATAAGGCGTGGTTGCCGTGATCCGCTCCGGCAACCACCTTTTGTACAAGTCTTGCCGCTGTTGCATGTAAACCTTTGTACAAAGCCGGGCGTAGACCCCGTGCATCAGTAAAACCTTTTGTGCTTCGCACCACTTTGTCATTTTCATGATGTTCCCTTTACTTGCATGTATCACCTGACACTCTGTGCAGCACACGTCCCTGGTAAGCAGTAACAAGCCGCAGGGCTCCTGTTGGGGAACGTAGTATTTTAAAATTTTCCTACGATCACGCAAGATCTATCTACCAGATGCATAGCAACGAGAGGGAAGAGTGTGTCTACGTACCCTCGTAGACCGGGAGCGGAAGCGTCAAGTGACGCGGTTGATGTAGTCGAACTTCTTCACGATTCAACCGATCAAGCACCGAACGTACGGCACCTCCGCGTTCAGCACACGTTCAGCTTGATGACGTCCCACGAGCTCTTGATCCAGTTGAGCTTCACGGGAGAGTTTCGTCAGCACGACGGCGTGGTGACGGATATGATGTATTCACCGGCGCAGGGCTTCGCCTAAGCACCGCGACGGTATGACCGAGGTGTGTTTCTGTGGAGGGGGGCACCGCACACGGCTGGAACAATTCAACTTGTGTGTCTTTGGGTGCCCCCCTGCCCCCGTATATAAAGGAGCAAGGGGGGAAGCCGGCCGACCCTTCTATGGTGCGGCTAGGGGTGCAATCCTACTAGGAATAGGATTGCAATCCTATTCCTAGTAGGAACCACCAAAGAAGGAAGAGAGGGAAAGGAAAAGAGGGAGAGGTGGCGCCCCCCTCAATTCTAGTCCAACTAGGAACCCTAGGTGGGGCGCCGGCCAGCCCTATGGGCTGCCTCTCTCTTTTCCATAAGGCCCACTATGGACCATCCCCCTTCGTAGGGGGTTCTGGTAACCCCCTCCGGCAATCCTGTTAAATCCGAAACTTTTCCGGAACACTTCCGGTGTCCGAATATAATCGTCCAATATATCAATCTTTATGTCTCGGACATTCCGAGACTCCTCGTCACGTCCGTGATCTCATCCGGGACTCCGAACTACCTTCGGTACATCAAAACTCATAAACTCATAATACCGATCGTCATCAAACGTTAAGCGTGCGGACCCTACGGGTTCGAGAACTATGTAGACATGACCGAGACTCATCTCCGGTCAATAACCAATAGCGGAACCTGGATGTTCATATTGGCTCCTACATATTCTACGAAGATCTTTTATCAGTCAGAACCGCATAACAACATACGTTGTTCCTTTTGTCATCGGTATGTTACTTGTCCGAGATTTGATCGTCGGTATCTCCATACCTAGTTCAATCTCGTTACCGGCAAGTCTCTTTACTCGTTCCGTAACACATCATCTTGTGACTAACTCATTAGTCTTTTGCTTGCAAGTCTTATTGTGATGTGTGTTACCGAGAGGGCCCAGAGATACCTCTCCGACACTCGGAGTGACAAATCCTAATCTTGATCTATGCCAACACCACGAATACTTTCGGAGACACCTGTAGAGCATCTTTATGATCACCCAGTTACGTTGTGACGTTTGATAGCACACAAGGTGTTCCTACGGTATTCGGGAGTTGCATAATCTCATAGTCATAGGAACATGTATAAGTCATGAAGAAAGCAATAGCAGAAAAACTAAACGATCATAGTGCTATGCTAACGGATGGGTCTTGTCCATCACATCATTCTCCTAATGATGTGATCCCGTTGATCAAATGACAACTCATGTCCATGGCTAAGAAACATAACCATCTTTGATCAATGAGCAAGTCTAGTAGAGGCATACTAGGGACACTCTGTTTTGTCTATGCATTCACACATGTATTAAGTTTCCGGTTAATACAATTCTAGCATGAATAATAAACATTTATCATGATATAAGGAAATATAAAATAACAACTTTATTATTGCCTCTAGGGCATATTTCCTTCAGTCTCCCACTTGCACTAGAGTCAATAATCTAGTTCACATTGCCATGTGATTTAACACCGATAGTTCACATCGTCATGTGATTAACACCCATAGTTCACATCGCCATGTGACCAACACCCAAAGGGTTTACTAGAGTCAATAATCTAGTTCACATATCTATGTGATTAACACCCAAAGAGTACTAAGGTGTGATCATGTTTTGCTTCGTGAGAGAAGTTTAGTCAACGGGTCTGTCACATTCAGATCCGTATGTATTTCGCAAATTTCTATGTCTACAATGCTCTGCATAGAGCTACTCTAGCTAATTGCTCCCACTTTCAATACGCATCCAGATTGATACTTAGAGTCGTCTGGATTTAGTGTCAAAGCTTGCATCGGCGTAACCCTTTACGACGAACTCTTTATCACCTCCATAACCGAGAAACATTTCCTTAGTCATCCAGTTACTAAGGATAATTTTGACCGTTGTACAGTGATCTACTCCTGGATCTCTATTGTACCCCCTTGACAAACTCATGGCAAGGTACACAACATGTTTGGTACACATCATGGCATACTTTATAGAACCTATGGCTGAGGCATAGGGAATGTCTTTCATTCTCTCTATATTTTTCTGTCGTGGTCTGGCTTTGAGTCTTACTCAACTTCACACCTTACAAGTCAGGGAAGAACTCCTTCTTTGACTGATCCATTTTGAACTACTTCAAAATCTTATCAAGGTATGTACTCATCGAAAGTCTTATCAAGCGTCTTGATCTATCTCTATAGATCTTGATGCCTAATATATAAGCAGCTTCACCGAGGTCTTTTATTGAAAAACTTTTATTCAAGTATCCTTTTATGTTGTCCAGAAATTCTATATCATTTCCAATCAACAATATGTCATCCACATATAATATTAGAAATGCTACAGAGCTCCCACTCACTTTCTTGTAAATACAGGCTTCTCCAAAAGTCTGTATAAAACCATATGCTTTGATCACCTCATCAAAGCGTATATTCCAACTCCGAGATGCTTGCACCAGTCCATAGATGGATCGCTGGAGCTTGCATACTTTGTTAGCACCTTTTGGATCGACAAAGCCTTCTGGTTGCATCATATACAACTCTTCTTTGAGATATCCATTCAGGAATGCAGTTTTGACATCCATTTGCCAGATTTCATAATCATAAAATGCGGCAATTGCTAACATGATTCGGACAGACTTAAGCATCGCTACAGGTGAGAAAGTCTCATCGTAGTCAACTCCTTGAACTTGTCGAAAACCTTTCGCAACAAGTCGAGCTTTGTAAACAGTAACATTACCGTCTGCGTCGGTCTTCCTCTTGAAGATCCATTTATTTTCGATGGCCTGCCGATCATCGGGCAAGTCAACCAAAGTCCACACTTTGTTCTCATACATGGATCCCATCTCAGATTTCATGGCTTCAAGCCATTTTGCGGAATCTGGGCTCATCATCGCTTCCTCATAGTTCGTAGGTTCATCATGGTCTAGTAACATGATTTCCAGAACTGGGTTACCGTACCACTCTGGTGCGGAACGTACTCTGGTTGATCTACGACGTTCAGCAGAAACTTGATCCGAAGTTTCATGATCATCATCATTAACTTCCTCACTAATTGGTGTAGGAATCACTGGAACAATTTTCTGTGATGTACTACTTTCCAATCCGGGAGAAGGTACAATTACCTCATCAAGTTCTACTTTCCTCCAACTCACTTCTTTCGAGAGAAACTCCTTCTCTAGAAAGGATCCATTCTTAGCAACGAATATCTTGCCTT
Source organism: Secale cereale (assembly GCA_902687465.1). Taxonomy (NCBI): domain Eukaryota; kingdom Viridiplantae; phylum Streptophyta; class Magnoliopsida; order Poales; family Poaceae; genus Secale; species Secale cereale. Next base: position 809,041,311 of record LR738711.1, on the reverse strand, counting down.
CGGATCTGTGATAGAAGGTGTACCCAACAGTCTCTTTTGGGTATCCTATGAAGACACATTTCTCCGACTTGGGTTCGAGCTTATCAGGTTGAAGTTTTTTCACATAAGCATCGCAGCCCCAAACTTTAAGAAACGACAACTTTGGTTTCTTGCCAAACCATAGTTCATAAGGTGTCGTATCAACGGATTTAGATGGTGCCCTATTTAACGTGAATGCAGCTGTCTCTAAAGCATAACCCCAAAACGATAGTGGTAAATCGGTAAGAGACATCATAGATCGTACCATATCCAATAAAGTACGGTTACGACGTTCAGACACACCATTACACTATGGTGTTCCAGGTGGCGTGAGTAGTGAAACTATTTCACATTGTTTTTACTGAAGGCCAAACTCGCTAACTCAAATATTTACCTCTACGATCATATCGTAGAAACTCTTATTTTCTGTTACGATGATTCTCCACTTCACTCTGAAATTCTTTGAACTTTTCAAATGTTTCAGACTTGTGCTTCATTAAGTAGATATACCCATATCTGCTCAAATCATCAGTGAAGGTCAGAAAATAACGATACCCGCCGCGAGCTTCAACACTTATTGGTCCGCATACATCAGTATGTATGATTTCCAACAACCCTGTTGCTCGCTCCATAGTTCCGGAGAACGGAGTTTTAGTCATCTTGCCCATGAGGCATGGTTCGCAAGCACCAAGTGATTCATAATCAAGTGATTCCAAAAGTCCATCACTATGGAGTTTCTTCATGCGTTTTACACCAATATGACCTAAACGGCAGTGCCACAAATAAGTTGCACTATCATTATTAACCTTGCATCTTTTGGCTTCAATATTATGAATATGTGTATCACACGATCGAGATCCAACAAACCATTTTCATTGGGTGTATGACCATAGAAGGTTTTATTCATGTAAACAGAACAAAAAATTATTCTCTAACTTACATGAATAACCGTATTGCAATAAACATGATCAAATCATATTCATGTTCAACACAAACACCAAATAACACTTATTTAGGTTCAACACTAATCCCGAAAGTATAGGGAGTGTGCGGTGATGATCATATCAATCTTGGAACTACTTCCAATACACATCGTAACTTCATCCTTTAACTAGTTTCTGTTCATTATGCAACTCCCATTTCGAGTTACTACTCTTTAGCAACTAAACCAGTATCAAATACCGAGGGGTTGCTATGAACACTAGTAAAATACACATCAATAATCTGTATATCAAATATACCTTTGTTCACTTTGCCATCCTTCATATCCGCCAAGTATCTAGGGCAGTTCCACTTCAAGTGACCATTTCCTTTGCAGTAGAAGCACTTAGTTTCAGGCTTGAGTTTAGCTTTGGGTTTCTTCATGAGAGTGACAACTTGCTTGTCATTCTTCTTGAAGTTCTCCTTCTATCCCTTTGCCCTTTACTTGAAACAAGTGGTCTTGTTAACCATCAACACTTGATGCTCTTTCTTGATTTCTACCTTCGCCGATTTCAGCATCGCGAAGAGATCGGGAATTACTTTCGTCATCCCTTGCATATTATAGTTCATCACGAAGTTCTACTAACTTGGTGATAGTGACTAGAGAACTTTGTCGATTACTATCTTATCTGGAAGATTAACTCCCACTTGATTCAAGCAATTGCAGTACCCAGACAATCTGAGCACATGCTCACTGGTTGAGCTATTCTCCTCCATCTTGTAGGCAAAGTACTGTCAGAGGTCTCATACCTCTCGACACGGGCATGAGTATGAAATACTAATTTCAACTCTTGGAACATCTTATATGCTCTGTGGCGTTCAAAACGTTTTTGAAGTCCCGGTACTAAGCCGTAAAGCATGGTGCACTTAAACTATCAAGTAGTCATCATACCGAGCTTTTGTCAAAACGTTCATAACGTCTGCATCTGCTCCTGCAATAGGTCTGTCACCTAGCGGTGCATTAAGGACATAATTCTTCTGTGCAGCAATGAGGATAATCCTCAGATCACGGAACAATTCCGCATCATTGCTACTAACATCTTTCAACTTAGTTTTATCTAGGAACATATAAAATAAACGGGGAGCAACATCGCGAGCTATTGATTTACAACATAGATATGCTAATACTACCAGGACTAAGTTCATGATAAATTAAAGTTCAATTTAATCATATTAATTAAAGAACTCCCACTTAGATAGACATCCCTCCTGTCATCTAAATGATCACGTGATCCAAATCAACTAAACCATGTCCGATCATCACGTGAGATGGAGTAGTTTCAATGGTGAACATCTTATGTTGATCATATCTACTATATGATTCACTGTCGACCTTTCGGTCTCCAGTGTTCCGAGGCCATATCTGCATATGCTAGGCTCGTCAAGTTTAACCCGAGTATTCTGCGTGTGCAAATCTGGCTTACACCCGTTGTATTTGAACGTAGAGCTTATCACACCCGATCATCACGTGGTGTCTCGGCACGACGAACTTTCGCAACGGTGCATACTCAGGGAGAACACTTATACCTTGAAATTTAGTAAGGGATCATCTTATAATGCTACCGTCGTTCTAAGCAAAATAAGAAGCATAATAAGATAAACATCACATGCAATCAAAATATGTGACATGATATGGCCATCATCATCTTGTGCTTTTGATCTCCATCTCCAAAGCACCGTCATGATCACCTTCGTCACCGGCGCGACACCTTGATCTCCATCGTAGCATCGTTGTCGTCTCGCCAACTATTGCTTCTACGACTATTGCTACCGCTTAGTGATAAAGTAAAGCAATTACATGGCGATTGCATTTCATACAATAAAGCGACAACCATATGGCTCCTGCCAGTTGCCGATAACTTTACAAAACATGATCATCTCATACAAAACCGTATAACTCATCATGTCTTGACCATATCACATCACAACATGCCCTGCAAAAACAAGTTAGACGTCCTCTACTTTGTTGTTGCATGTTTTACGTGGCTGCTACGGGCTTAGCAAGAACCGTTCTTACCTACGCATACAAAACCACAACGATGTTTCGTCAAGTATGTGCTGTTTTAACCTTCACAAGGACCGGGCGTAGCCACACTTGATTCAGCTAAAGTGAGAGAGACAGACACCCGCCAGCCACCTTTAAGCAACGAGTGCTCGTAACGGTGAAACCAGTCTCACGTAAGCGTACGCGTAATGTCGGTCCGGGCCGCTTCATCTCACAATACCGCCGAAGCAAAGTATGACATGCTGGTAAGCAGTATGACTAGTATCGCCCACAACTCATTGTGTTCTACTCGTGCATATCATCTACGCATAGACCTGGCTCTGATACCACTGTTGGGGAACGTAGTATTTTAAAATTTTCCTACGATCACGCAAGATCTATCTACCAAATGCATAGCAACGAGGGAACGTCTTCACGATTCAACCGATCAAGCACCGAACGTACGGCACCTCCGCGTTCAGCACACGTTCAGCTTGATGACGTCCCACGAGCTCTTGATCCAGTTGAGCTTCACGGGAGAGTTTCGTCAGCACGACGGCGTGGTGACGGATATGATGTATTCACCGGCGCAGGGCTTCGCCTAAGCACCGCGACGGTATGACCGAGGTGTGTTTCTGTGGAGGGGGGCACCGCACACGGCTGGAACAATTCAACTTGTGTGTCTTTGGGTGCCCCCCTGCCCCCGTATATAAAGGAGCAAGGGGGGAGGCCGGCCGGCCCTTCTATGGTGCGGCTAGGGGTGCAATCCTACTAGGAATAGGATTGCAATCCTATTCCTAGTAGGAACCACCAAAGAAGGAAGAGAGGGAAAGGAAAAGAGGGAGAGGTGGCGCCCCCCTCAATTCTAGTCCAACTAGGAACCCTAGGTGGGGCGCCGGCCAGCCCTATGGGCTGCCTCTCTCTTTTCCATAAGGCCCACTATGGACCATCCCCCTTCGTAGGGGGTTCCGGTAACCCCCTCCGGCAATCCCGTTAAATCCGAAACTTTTCCGGAACACTTCCGGTGTCCGAATATAATCGTCCAATATATCAATCTTTATGTCTCGGACATTCCGAGACTCCTCGTCATGTCCGTGATCTCATCCGGGACTCCGAACTACCTTCGGTACATCAAAACTCATAAACTCATAATACCGATCGTCATCAAACGTTAAGCGTGCGGACCCTACGGGTTCGAGAACTATGTAGACATGACCGAGACTCATCTCCGGTCAATAACCAATAGCGGAACCTGGATGTTCATATTGGCCCCTACATATTCTACGAAGATCTTTTATCAGTCAGAACCGCATAACAACATACGTTGTTCCTTTTGTCATCGGTATGTTACTTGTCCGAGATTCGATCGTCGGTATCTCCATACCTAGTTCAATCTCGTTACCGGCAAGTCTCTTTACTCGTTCCGTAACACATCATCTTGTGACTAACTCATTAGTCTTTTGCTTGCAAGGCTTATTGTGATGTGTGTTACCGAGAGGGCCCAGAGATACCTCTCCGACACTCGGAGTGACAAATCCTAATCTTGATCTATGCCAACACCACGAATACTTTCGGAGACACCTGTAGAGCATCTTTATGATCACCCAGTTACGTTGTGACGTTTGATAGCACACAAGGTGTTCCTACGGTATTCGGGAGTTGCATAATCTCATAGTCATAGGAACATGTATAAGTCATGAAGAAAGCAATAGCAGAAAAACTAAACGATCATAGTGCTATGTTAACGGATGGGTCTTGTCCATCACATCATTCTCCTAATGATGTGATCCCGTTGATCAAATGACAACTCATGTCTATGGCTAGGAAACATAACCATCTTTGATCAATGAGCTAGTCTAGTAGAGGCATACTAGGGACACTCTGTTTTGTCTATGTATTCACACATGTATTAAGTTTCCGGTTAATACAATTCTAGCATGAATAATAAACATTTATCATGATATAAGGAAATATAAAATAACAACTTTATTATTGCCTCTAGGGCATATTTCCTTCAGCTCCATGCTTGTATTTCCTCCTTTTTGTCTGTGTCTCTGAAGCAGAAGAAGTGTTCCTCGCGCACAAATTTGCCGGGGGGGAAGGAGATAGAGGTGTGGACCAAGTGCTATTCAAGAAAAGAAAAGCCTTGCCGGGAAGCAAACAACCCATAAAAGCTAAGTTGTCAGAATTTGAGCAATTCAAATTTTTAAAATTTTAGTTGTCTTCCTTGAACAACCACACTTTGTATGGAAAACCTGTGCGCGAAGGAACCTACCCGTGGCTAGCCGCGCCCTTACTTTGTTTCGAGCACGCTCAAACGGCTTAAGTGAGCTGCGACAAGTGTCGCGCCCTTACTTCGTTTTCGAGTTCGCTCAACAAGCTAAGTGTGCTGCGACTAGCTACGGCAAGGTTTCTTGCCGGCAAGATCCTTGCCAGCAGGCTGCTAAGAGTCCAGCACTCAGCACTCGCGGCAAGGGTCCCTTTGCCAGCGAGTTCCCTAAAAGCGTAGGGTGGAAGGCATACAAAGTGAAAGGGACTAAAGCAAGGGAGATAACACTTCATTGATTACTTAAAATAAAAGTGTATATTACAGAAATAACTTGCCGCTGTTTCTAACCAACTACTGCCTATGACTTAATCGACAGCAGCGAGGGAAGCAAGGTGCCTAGTCTCTTCGGTCTCCGTCGATCCTCTGGATCTTGCCCACCTTGGCGACGATGTGGGAAACTTGGGCCTTCAACGCCTCTTGGTCAGCTTCGGGCGGCAAGGTGCGGAGGACGTTGACGAGGTTGATCCCGGGGTTGCGGTAGACAATCTTCGACAAGACCCGCTCCATGGTACCCATGCAAAGCCGGCGTGCTTCATCAGCCAGCTGCACGGGGATCTTCTCCCGCAGCCGCGCAAGCGCCGGCGCCACTCCCCTGAAGAACAGACTCAGTCTGGCACTATGGGGGAGGCTCTCGTCGGGGGAGTACACAAGGTGCTCCGCCCTCAACGCCATCATCTCCATGTCTATATTGGCGGCGGAGGTGACAAACTCGTCAGTCCATTGCTCCACCGCCCGGTTGAATTTGTTTTGTGAGACGGCGGCGCTCTCCATCAAGGACCTTTCTTTGCGGAGTTCGTCCTTCAGCTTCATCTCACGGTCCCGGGCGGCGTCGAGCGAGTCTGTAAGAGTGGAAACCTTCAACTCCAGGTCAGCGATGGAGTCTTTGGCGGCAGTGAGTTCCTGGCCCTTGTCGGAGAGGCGGACCTGCAGATCCGAGTTGGTGTGGGCGTCTTTCTCCCGCGCCAAGTTAAGCGCGGCGACGCTCTCCTCGCTCGTCTTCAGGCTCGACTCCAGCTGCGCTACCCTGACCTCCAGATCCTTCTTAGCAGTCTCCGCGGCAGCGGCGGTGTCTCTCGCCTCCTGCAGAGCCCCGCCAATGGCTTGCTCCCGGGCGGTGAGGTCGTCCTCGTGGCTGTCGAGGTCGACCTTCCGCTGGTTGAGCGCTCCCTCCCGCCGAGACAGCTCCTCGGCGGCCAGTCGCTGCTGCTCTTCCACCTCGGCCTTCTCAAGGAGGAAGGCTTGGTGCGCCCCGGCAAGCTCTTCGCGCTCCTCCGCCAAGTTCCGGAGGGCCGCCTGATTGGCGGCACGGAGCTCCTCGGCGCGCTTCTCCAAGTCAGCACCAGCCTTGGCAGCCAGGGCCTCCCGAGACTCCAACTTCGCCAGCCTGGCCCAGTACAAGGCCAGGAGCCGACGAAGGAGTCTCTCCTCTTCGGGTTCGTCGCTGCTGCCGGGCGCATCAACGACCTTCAGCCCGGCGGAGGCGAGAACCTCTCCATCGAAGGTCTCTCCCTCCGCGGGTGCCCTAGACGAGGACGCCCACGGGACTTGAATGAAGACCCCGTTGGCGGCCTCCAGATAGACACCCGATCGGTCCGCGGAGGTGGAGGGGTCGGCGGCCGGTGCAGCGTCCGGCGCTCCTGCGGCCTCCGGGCCAGCAGTATGGTCGCCGGTCCCTTCCCCAGCCGCGGCGTCGGCGGTCGGGGCAGTCTCCTCGACGGCCGGCTCGTCGGCTCCAGCCATTCCCTCGGCGGTAGTGGCGTTGCCGCCGTCGCCATGCACGCCCTCCTCGGCGGTGGTCTCCGTCTCCATCAGCTCTGGGGCGGGAGGATCTAATAGAAGAAAAAGAAAAGAAAGATTGTCAAGCAAATATCCAAAAAGGCGAATTCAAGAAGAAGAAATTACAAAGTTTACCTTCGCGGGCTTCTTCGACGACGGGGTCCCTCGCCGGGGAATTCTCCCTTGGCGGTGGAGTAGTAGCCCTTGCTGGCGAAGGGCCGCTTGCGCCCTCCCTTGGCGGGGTGCTCACCCTTGTCGGGCTGCTCGCCCTTGGCGGGGTACTCGCCCTTGGCGGAGTACCCGCCCTTGTCAGAGCACTGTCCCTCGCCGGGGAGCTCATCCTTGGCGGGGAGGGTGGGACAAGCGGCTCGTCGGGGGTGACCTCCTGGTGCTCCTGCGGCTGCGGCTCCACCTCTGCACAAGACAACAAGACATCAATAAGGATAACAATCTCAAGCGCGCCCGTTAAACAGAAAAGTGAATACCAGACTTACACTGGGGGCTGCGCTGGGGGCTGCTCTCCGGAGCAGCAGGCTGGTCCGGCAAGTTTGTCGCCGGCGCATCCCCTGTCGCCGCGACGGGCTCGTCGTCCTCGATGTTGACCACAGGGATCTTGGCCCTCTTCGCCATCCGCTGGGCCAAGGTCCTGGAAACCAAACAAGATCAGAGTTAGAACCGATCAAGAGAAATCAAGACAAAACCAAGGGAAATAAAAATTGCAAGGGCTTACTCTTCCTCCTCTTCGTCGGAGCTGAGGGCGGAGAAGTCAAACCCCGCCTCGTGCGCTCCAGCGCGAGGAGCTGGAGGAGAGGGCTCCCTCGGGCGCTTAGCAGGCTCCGGGGCTGTGGGCTGTGAAGACCCAGCTCCGGTCGTCGCCGAGGACCGAGGGGCAGAAGGTGCTCCGGAGCCGCTCCGGGAAGATCCCCCTCCGCTTGTCGCTCGGGCTCGGGGCGCCTCCATCACGACCTCGCTCGTCGTGGGGGCGCGCGTCGCGCGGCGCTTCGGCTGCTGTCGAGGCGCCTGTGGCCTCGCCGGCTCGGCGGCCTTGCGGAGGCGCTTCTTCTGTTGCTGCGGAGGGCTTGGTGGCGGCGGAGAGTTCTCCGAGGATGAGGAGGCGTCGTCGTCAAGATTCAGAGAACCGCCGGAGTCTTCGTCAGAATCTCCGGACTCGGCGTCCTCCTCCTCCTCGGCGAGCCCGCTGGACTCGGTACCCTGCCCGGCGGCCTCGCTCGCCCCGGCAGCCCCGCTCGTCCCGGAAGGCTCCCCGGCAAACTCCTCGGGCGCAATCTTCAGCAGCTTAAGGATTTCCGCCTCCTCGGCTTGGCTCACTGCGTCCGCCTCCTCTGCTTCCTCCACGGTGTATCCAAATTCGCCCGCAGCCGCAGCTGCGGCGGCCTCCTCCATTCTGGAGGCGATAAACGCTACATCCCGGTCAGTGGTCTCCCGGGTGAGGCCCTTCTTCTCCTCAGCGTTGCGGGGCTTCTCGACCAAGTTGTCGAAGAAGGCTTGCACGGTCTCCGCTGAAGGCACCAGCCAAGTGGGGACGACCCCGTGGGAGTCACACTCGGGCATCACCGCACGTATGGCACTGAGGGCGGTGTTGTTGCATAACGGCACCACTCCCACCGACGGTTTGAACCACTCTGGGTGCTTGGGGTCATGCTTAAACAGTTCCCGGACCATCCCCTTCAGCTCCAAGACGGTGAAATTGTAGTTCAACCCGGGGCACAGCCTCATGCGGTCTGCCGCGTTGCCGAACTCCCAAGCAGGTCTCTTTCTTTCCTGCAGAGGGGCAATGCGGCGGCGAAGGAAATCAGCCCCAACTTCGCCCACAGTCAGATTGGCGGCCCGGAGATGAAGAATCCTAATGAGGGCAGTCTCCAACTTGTCGTCCTCCGGGGCCAAATCGCTCCAATCCTTGCCGCGCACTATTGCAGTCTTGCGCGGCGAGGTAAACGGATCATGTTGGGGAACGTTGCATGGGAAACAAAAAATTTTCCTACGTTCACCAAGATCAATCTAGGAGATGCTACTACGAGAGGAGAGTTGGATCCACGTACCCTTGTAGATCGCTAAGCGGAAGCGTTAAGAACGCGGTTGATGGAGTCGTACTCGCCGCGATTCAGATCGCCGAAGATCCTAGCACCGAAGCAACGGTGCCTCCGCGTTCTTCACACGTACGGCTCGGGGACGTCTCCTCCTTCTTGATCCAGCAAGGGGTGGAGGAGAGGTTGATGGAGAGACCGGCAGCACGACGACGTGGTGGTGATGGTGGAGGAGGATTCCAGCAGGGCTTCGCCTAAGCACCGCGGGAAGACGAATATGTTGTGGGAGAGGGAGGGCAGCACCGAGGCACAAACGTGTGTTGGCTGCCCTCCCTCTACCTCTCTATATATAGGGGGAAGGAGGAGAGGGGGGCGCCCTAGGGTTTCCCCTAGGGGGGCCGGCGGCCAGGGCAGAGGGGGGGCGGCGGCCAAGGGCTGCGCCAGGCCCTAGGGTTTCCCCCCCCCTAGGTGCCTTGCCCCCCAAGCCAGGGGGTGCGGCTGCCCTAGGAGGGGCCAGCCCCCCATGCGCCATAGGAGAGGGCCCAGGGCCCAGGGGGGCGCACAGCCCTATGAGGGCTGTGGTGTCCCCCCTTTGTGGCCCATTAGGCCCAGAACCACTTCCGGGACCCCCGAAACCCTTTTCGGTAATCCGCCGATTTCCCGATGCTCCCCGGAACACTTCCGGACTCCGAAACCTTTCATCCTATATATCAATCTTCGTCCCCGGACCATTCCGGAGACCCTCGTCACGTCCGGGATCTCATCCGGGACTCCGAACAACCTTCGGTAACCATGCACTGTTCTCACTAACAACCCTAGCGTCACCGAACCTTAAGTGTGTAGACCCTGCGGGTTCGGAAACCATGTAGACATGACCGAGACACTCCCAGGTCAATAACCAATAGCGGGATCTGGATACCCATATTGGTTCCCACACGTTTCTCGATGATCTCATCGGATGAACCACGATGTCAAGGATTCAAGCAATCCCGTATACAGTTCCCTTTGTCTCGTCGGTATGTTACTTGCCCGAGATTCGATCGGCGGTATCTCTATACCTAGTTCAATCTCGTTACCGGCAAGTCTCTTTACTCGTTACCGTAATACATAATCCCGTGACCAACTACTTAGTCACTTTGAGCTCATTGAGATGACGTATTACCGAGTGGGCCCGGAGATACCTCTCCGTCACACGGAGTGACAAATCCCAGTCTCGATCCATGTCAACTCAACAGACACCCTCGGAGATACCTGTAGAGTACCTTTATAGTCACCCAGTTACGTTGTGACGTTTGGCACACACAAAGCACTCCTACGGTGTCAGTGAGTTACATGATCTCATGGTCATAGGAACTTATACTTGACATGCAGAAAACTATAGCGATAACTGACACGATCAAAAGCTATGTTTAATGTTTGGGTCTCGTCCATCACATCATTCTCCTAATGATGTGATCCCGTTATCAAATGACAACTCATGTCTATGACCTGGAAACCGCGGTCATCTTTGATCAACGAGCTAGTCCTGTAGAGGCTCACTAGGGACACAAAGTCTGTCTATTCATCCACACATGTATCTGAGTTTCCAATCAATACAGTTATAGCATGGATAATAAACGATTATCATGAACAAGGAAATATAATAATAACTCTTTTATTATTGCCTCTAGGGCATATTTCCAACAGTCTCCCACTTGCACTAGAGTCAATAATCTAGCATTACAAGGTAATGAATCTAACACCCATAGAGTCTTGGTGTTGATCGTGCTTAGCCCGTGGAAGAGGCTTAGTCAACGGATCTGCAACATTCAAATCCGTGTGTACTTTGCAAATGTTTATGTCCTCCTCCTTGACTGAATCGCGGATGGAATTGAAGCGTCGCTTTATGTGTCTGGTCCTCTTGTGAAACCTTGGTTCCTTGGCTAGAGCAATGGCACCAGTGTTGTCACAGAACAGAGTCATTCGGTTCAGTGCACTAGGCACAACTCCAAGATCTGTCATGAACTCCTTCATCCAGACACCTTCCTTTGCCGCCTCTGAGGCAGCTATATACTCCGCTTCACATGTAGAATCAGCTACCACGCTCTGCTTGGAACTGCACCAGCTTACCGCTCCCCCGTTGAGAATATATACGTATCCGGTTTGAGACTTAGAGTCATCCGGATCAGTGTCAAAGCTTGCATCGACGTAACCCTTTACGACGAGCTCTTGATCACCTCCATAAACGAGAAACATCTCCTTAGTCCTTTTCAGGTACTTTAGGATATTCTTGACCGCTGTCCAGTGATCCATACCATGATTACTTTGAAACCTTCCGGCCATACTTATGGCAAGGCTGACATCTGGTCTTGTGCACAGCATTGCATACATGATAGAGCCTATGGCTGAAGCATAGGGGACGACACACATCTTTTCTCTATCTTCCGCAGTCACTGGGCATTGAGTCTTACTCAACTTTGTACCTTGCAATACCGGCAAGAACCCCTTCTTGGATTGATCCATTTTGAACTTCTTCAAAACTTTATCAAGGTATGTACTTTGTGAAAGTCCTATCAAGCGTCTTGATCTATCTCTATAGATCTTGATGCCCAATATGAAAGCAGCTTCACCGAGATCCTTCATCGAAAAACTCTTGTTCAAATACCCCTTCACGCTATCCAAAAATTCTATATTGTTTCCAATCAGCAATATGTCATCCACATATAATATTAGAAACGCTATAGAGCTCCCACTCACTTTCTTGTAAATACAAGCTTCATTGTAAACTTGTACAAACCCAAACGCTTTGATAACCTCATCAAAGCGAAGATTCCAACTCCGAGATGCCTGCACCAGCCCATAAATGGAACGCTGGAGCCTGCATACTTTGTCAGCATTCTCTGGATCGACAAAACCTTCCGGTTGCATCATATACAACTCTTCCTTAAGAAAACCGTTAAGGAACGCTGTTTTGACATCCATCTGCCAAATTTCATAACCGAATTTAAGCATCGCTACGGGTGAGAAAGTCTCATCGTAGTCAATCCCTTGAACTTGTGAAAAACCCTTTGCCACAAGTCGAGCTTTATACACGGTGACATTACCGTCAGCGTCCGTCTTCCTCTTAAAAATCCATTTATTCTGAATGGCCTTCCGCCCTTCAGGTAATACTTCCAAAGTCCATACTTTGTTTTCATACATGGATCCCATCTCGGATTTCATGGCCTCTAACCATTTGTCGGAATCCGGGCCCACCATCGCTTCTCCATAGCTCGTAGGTTCACCGTTGTCTAACAACATGACCTCCAAGACAGGGTTACCGTACCACTCAGGTGCAGTGCGTACCCTTGTCGACCTACGAGGTTCGGTAGTAACTTGATCAGAAGCTTCTTGATCATCATCATTTGCTTCCTCTTCAACCTCTGCAGGCTCCACAAAAACATCTTTTTGTGCTGCGCTACTCTCTGGTTGAAGCAGAGGTTCTATAACCTCATCAAGTTCTACCTTCCTCCCACTCAATTCTTTCGAGAGAAACTCTTTCTCGAGAAAGGACCCGTTCTTAGCGACAAACACTTTGCCCTCGGATCTGAGATAGAAGGTGTACCCAACTGTTTCTTTTGGGTATCCTATGAAGACACATTTGTCCGCTTTGGGTTCGAGCTTTTCTGGCTGAAGCCTTTTGACATAAGCATCGCAACCCCAAATCTTGAGAAAAGACAACTTTGGTTTCTTACCAAACCATAGTTCATACGGTGTTGTCTCAACGGACTTAGATGGAGCCCTATTTAAAGTGAATGCAGCTGTCTCTAACGCATATCCCCAAAACGATAGTGGCAAATCGGCAAGAGACATCATCGAACGTACCATATCTAATAGGGTTCGATTACGACGTTCGGACACACCATTACGCTGTGGTGTTCCAGGTGGCGTCAACTGTGAAACAATTCCACACTTTCTTAAGTGATCACCAAACTCATAACTCAGATATTCTCCCCCTCGATCAGATCGTAGGAACTTGATCTTCTTGTTACGATGATTTTCAACTTCACTCTGAAATTGCTTGAACTTTTCAAAAGTTTCAGACTTATGCTTCATCAAGTAAATATACCCATATCTACTTAAGTCGTCAGTGAAGGTGAGAAAATAACGATATCCACCGCGCGCCGTTACACTCATCGGACCGCACACATCAGTATGTATGATTTCCAATAAGTCACTTGCCCGTTCCATTGTCCCTGAAAACGGGGTCCTTGTCATCTTGCCCATGAGGCACGGCTCGCACGTGTCAAGTGATTCAAAATCAAGAGACTCCAAAAGTCCATCAGCATGGAGCTTCCTCATGTGTTTCACGCCGATATGACCCAGACGGCAGTGCCACAAGAAAGTGGTATTATCATTATCAACTCTACATCTTTTGGCATCAATGTTATGAACATGTGTATCATCACTATCGAGATTTAATAAGAATAAACCCCTAACTTCGGGTGCATGACCATAAAAGATATTACTCATATAAATAGAACAACCATTATTCTCTGATTTAAATGAGTAACGTCTCGCAATAAACAAGATCCAGATATAATGTTCATGCTTAACGCAGGCACTAAATAACAATTAGTCAGGTTCATAACTAATCCCGATGGTAATCGAAGAGCGAGCGTGCCGACGGCGATCACATCAACCTTGGAACCATTTCCCACGCGCATCGTCACTTCGTCCTTCGCCAGCCTCCGTTTATTCCGCAGTTCCTGTTTAGAGTTGCAAATGTGAGCAACCGAACCGGTATCAAATACCCAGGCACTACAACGAGAGTTGGTAAGGTACACATCAATAACATGTATATCACATATACCTTTGTTGTTGTTGGCCCCCTTCTTGTCCGCCAGATACTTGGGGCAGTTCCGCTTCCAGTGGCCGTTCCCCTTGCAATAGAAACACTCAGTCTCTGGCTTGGGCCCAGCCTTGGGTTTCTTCACTGGATTAGCAACTGCTTTGCCACCCTTCTTAGAGTTACCCTTCTTGCCCTTGCCATTCTTCTTGAAACTGGTGGTTTTATTGACCATCAACACTTGATACTCCTTCTGGATGTCTGCCTCAGCGACTTTCAGCATCGAAAACAGCTCGGCGATGGTTTTGTTCATCCCTTGCATGTTATACTGCTGCACGAAGCTCTTGTAGCTAGGAGGGAGTGACTGGAGAATTCTGTCAATGATAGCCTCATCCGGGAACACAAGTCCCAGATCAGCTATGCGGGTATAGTACCCAGACATCTTTAGTAAGTGCTCACTGACAGACGAATTCTCCTCCATCTTGCAAGCAAAGAATTTATCGGTGGTCTCATACCTCTCGATCTTAGCATTCTTTTCAAAGATGAACTTCAACTCCTGGTACATCTCATATGCACCATGACGTTCAAAACGCCTTTGAAGTCCTCCTTCCAAGCCGTACAACATGGCACACTGCACTATCGAATAGTCATCCGAACGTGTCTGCCAGACGTTCAAAACGTCTGCAGGGGCTGTAGGAGCGGGGGGGTCACCTAGCGGTGCATTTAGGACATAAACCTTTTGGGCAGCTGTGAGGATGATCCTCAGATTGCGGAGCCAGTCCACAAAGTTGCTCCCATCATCTTTCAGTTTAGCTTTCTCTAGGAACGCATTAAAATTCAGGGGAGCTACTGCGCGAGCCATCTACAACAAAAGATTTGCAAAGACATTTTAGACTATTGTTCATGATAAGTGAGTTACTACCTAATCAAATTATTTATAACTCCCACTCAAATTGACATCCCTCTGGTCATTCGAGCGTGACATGATCCAAATCCACCAACCCAAGTCCGATCATCACGTGAGATGAGGTGGTGTCAATGGTGAACATCAACATGTTGATCATATCTACTATATGACTCATGCTCGACCTTTCAGTCCTCCGTGTTCCGAGGCCATGTCTGTACATGCTAGGCTCGTCAAGTCTAACCCGAGTGTTCTGCATGTGCAAAACTGGCTTGCACCCGTTGTATGCGAACGTAGAGTCTATCACACCCGATCATCACGTGGTGCTTCGAAACGACGAACCTTCGCAACGGCGCACACTCGGGGGGAACACAATTTTATCTTGAAATTTTAGTGAAGGATCATCTTATAATGCTACCGTCGTCCTAAGCAAAATAAGATGCATAAAAGGATTAACATCACATGCAAATCATAAGTGACATGATATGGCCATCAACTCGTGCTTTTGATCTCCATCTCCAAAGCACCGGCATGATCTCCATCGTCACCGGCGCCACACCATGATCCCCATCATCATGATCTCCATCATCGTGTCGCCATCGAGGTTGTCGGCGCCCACCATGCTCTTACTACTATTGCTACCGTTTAGCGATAAAGTAAAGCATTACAAAGCGCTTAATGATTGACACGCAGGTCATACGAAAATTAAAGACAACCCTATGGCTCCTGCCGGTTGCCGTATGCATCGACATGCAAGTCGATATTAACTATTACAACATGATCATCTCATACATCAAATATATTTCATCATGTCATTGGCCATATCATATCACATACATACCCTGCAAAAACAAGTTAGACGTCCTCTAATTTGTTGTTGCATGTTTTACGTGGCTGCTATGGGTATCTAGCAAGAACGCTTCTTACCTACGCAAAGCCACAACGGTGATATTCAAGTTGCTATTTAACCTTCTACAAGGACCGCCTTGTTCTATTCCGATTCAACTAAGATAGGAGAGACAGACACCCGCCAGCCATCTTATGCAACAAAAGTCACATGTCTGTCGATGGAACCGGTCTCATGTACGTGGACATGTAAAGTTGGTCCGGGCCGCTTCATCCCATAATACCGCTGAATCAAGAAAGACTAAGGAGGGCAGCAATTTAAACATCAACGCCCACAAACCCTTTTGTGTTCTACTCGAGAAAGCATCTACGCAAGATCCTAGCTCATGATGCCACTGTTGGGGAACGTTGCATGGGAAACAAAAAATTTTCCTACGTTCACCAAGATCAATCTAGGAGATGCTACTACGAGAGGAGAGTTGGATCCACGTACCCTTGTAGATCGCTAAGCGGAAGCGTTAAGAACGCGGTTGATGGAGTCGTACTCACCGCGATTCAGATCGCCGAAGATCCTAGCACCGAAGCAACGGTGCCTCCGCGTTCTTCACACGTACGGCTCGGGGACGTCTCCTCCTTCTTGATCCAGCAAGGGGTGGAGGAGAGGTTGATGGAGAGACCGGCAGCACGACGGCGTGGTGGTGATGGTGGAGGAGGATTCCAGCAGGGCTTCGCCTAAGCACCGCGGGAAGACGAATATGTTGTGGGAGAGGGAGGGCAGCACCGAGGCACAAACGTGTGTTGGCTGCCCTCCCTCTACCTCTCTATATATAGGGGGAAGGAGGAGAGGGGGGCGCCCTAGGGTTTCCCCTAGGGGGGCCGGCGGCCAGGGCAGAGGGGGGGCGGCGGCCAAGGGCTGCGCCAGGCCCTAGGGTTTCCCCCCCTAGGTGCCTTGCCCCCCAAGCCAGGGGGTGCGGCTGCCCTAGGAGGGGCCAGCCCCCCATGCGCCATAGGAGAGGGCCCAGGGCCCAGGGGGGCGCACAGCCCTATGAGGGCTGTGGTGTCCCCCCTTTGTGGCCCATTAGGCCCAGAACCACTTCCGGGACCCCCGAAACCCTTTTCGGTAATCCGCCGATTTCCCGATGCTCCCCGGAACACTTCCGGACTCCGAAACCTTTCATCCTATATATCAATCTTCGTCCCCGGACCATTCCGGAGACCCTCGTCACGTCCGGGATCTCATCCGGGACTCCGAACAACCTTCGGTAACCATGCACTGTTCTCACTAACAACCCTAGCGTCACCGAACCTTAAGTGTGTAGACCCTGCGGGTTCGGAAACCATGTAGACATGACCGAGACACTCCCAGGTCAATAACCAATAGTGGGATCTGGATACCCATATTGGTTCCCACACGTTTCTCGATGATCTCATCGGATGAACCACGATGTCAAGGATTCAAGCAATCACGTATACAGTTCCCTTTGTCTCGTCGGTATGTTACTTGCCCGAGATTCGATCGTCGGTATCTCTATACCTAGTTCAATCTCGTTACCGGCAAGTCTCTTTACTCGTTACCGTAATACATAATCCCGTGACCAACTACTTAGTCACTTTGAGCTCATTGAGATGACGTATTACCGAGTGGGCCCGGAGATACCTCTCCGTCACACGGAGTGACAAATCCCAGTCTCGATCCATGTCAACTCAACAGACACCCTCGGAGATACCTGTAGAGTACCTTTATAGTCACCCAGTTACGTTGTGGCGTTTGGCACACACAAAGCACTCCTACGGTGTCAGTGAGTTACATGATCTCATGGTCATAGGAACTTATACTTGACATGCAGAAAACTATAGCGATAACTGACACGATGAAAAGCTATGTTTAACGTTTGGGTCTCGTCCATCACATCATTCTCCTAATGATGTGATCCCGTTATCAAATGACAACTCATGTCTATGACCTGGAAACCGCGGTCATCTTTGATCAACGAGCTAGTCCTGTAGAGGCTCACTAGGGACACAAAGTCTGTCTATTCATCCACACATGTATTTGAGTTTCCAATCAATACAGTTATAGCATGGATAATAAACGATTATCATGAACAAGGAAATATAATAATAACTCTTTTATTATTGCCTCTAGGGCATATTTCCAACAGATCAGGCTTCTCTTCCAGAACCCAGCACCAATCCGCCCTCCACTCCTCCCACTTGCCGCGAAGCTCCCCTTTCAAGTACGCCTCTTTCTTGTTCAACCTAAAGATCCAGGAGATGCCGCCGGAGAGTGGGGATCCTGACTCTACTCTAGGCGTGAAGAAGTGACGGAAGAGAGCTACATTTGGGTGGACCCCTACGTAGTTTTCGCACAGATGTGCGAAAACGGCCAAGGTGAGGACGGCGTTGGGGGTGAAATCTAGGAGGTGGAGGCCGTACGTATTCATCACATCACAAAAGAACACCGAGAACGGAGGGCAGAGGCCGCAATGGAAGAATGCGGCAAAGTAGAAATAACCTCCGGGGAACATGTCGATGGCGACGGCGGGGAGGACTCTGGTGCGGGGATGAGCCTTCGTCTCCCTCGCCCAGAACAAGTAATACTTGTCCCGGAGCTCCCTCGCGCCGAGCCTCGGCGGGAAGACCACCCTCTTTCTCCGCATGGCTGCTAACTTCGCCGCCTGCTCGGACTTGTCCTTCTTCGCCTTGTCACCCTTCGCTT
Source organism: Secale cereale (assembly GCA_902687465.1). NCBI lineage: Eukaryota > Viridiplantae > Streptophyta > Magnoliopsida > Poales > Poaceae > Secale > Secale cereale. Next base: position 809,022,902 of record LR738711.1, on the reverse strand, counting down.
TGTCGCTCTTCGGAGCCATGGCGGGGGCGGCAAGGAGGGAGGCTAGGAGGTCGCCGGCGCTGCGGGTGTTGGATGCGGCGGAGGGAGTGGAGCTCGCCTCTCCGTTGGCCTTTGCGGAAGCAGAGGGCGACGGGGGTTTCTGGAGATTCAAGGCGCAATGAAGGAATGGAGGGAAACTGCCCCTGCTTCCTCTGCTTTTAAGGGGGAAGTGGGGGACGTTCCGCATTTCCCATTAAAGAACAGGCCACGATCTCTCCCACGACGCCGCAATCGACGCGTGCCGTTAGGGAGGGATGCGGCGGATACGGAGAGGGATACGGCTCGCCGTGGGCCGCGTGTGCCCGTGCACTGTCTTGGGCCTGGCCCAACAGCGCTCGGCACCGTGTGTGGCCCAGGCCCGGGGGCTCCTGTCGGTGTACTAAGGTGGGGGTACCTTAGTACCCCCAACTTGTGCACGGGCAGTAGCAGCTTCCCGCGGCAGGGCTTACCACGCGCTTGCCGAGGCCCGCTCTGGTCCCTATGAAGCCATTCAAGAACAAAGTATCCAAGTTAAGAGACAAGACCCCGGCAAGAGGAGCTTGCCGGGAAGGCCGCACCAGGCTCAAGGGCATCTTTTCAGCACAAGATCCTGGCAAGAGGTGCTGGCCAGGAAGGCCAAAGGATAACACCGCAAAAGATACATCACGGCGCATTGTGCGCCCCGGCTGGGCCCGGGAAGCGGCAAGCTTCCGGGCCCGGCAAGATAGCAGCCCCGGCAAGGTGCTTGCCGGGGGAAGCTCACGCTGTGTGCCTGCGCTCCAGCTCATTCGGCCACGCGTGGCCCTAGGACCCTTCCAGGGGCACGTGGCAGATGGCTGTGCAGCCTGAGGGACATGCTGGCGAGCCGCGGTGACGAGGCTACCGCCGTGGCGAACGGAGACGCATGGACAGACGCTTTTGGGGTCGACGGCGACGGGCATTAAATGCCCTTGTCCCCCACCGTCAAGGTTAGGTGAAGACCACTGTTCATACACTGTTCATGCACTGTTACAACTACCACCAAATTTACATTTTTACCCTCCTCTACGTTGACAACTGTCGGTGACCCCTTTGAGCTATAAAAGGAGGCCCATGCACAACGTAGAGGGGGTTGGATCCCAGAAACTCGCTCACTTCCACGCTCGGTGTAGCTGGTACTGTAGATCTTCAAGCTCCCGAGCCTAAGAACTCAATACAATCTAAGCAGGAGTAGGGTTTTACGCGTCATCGCGGCCCGAACCTGGGTAAACTGCCCGCGTGTGCTCCTCGATCTGCTCTCCGTGCTCCCTCCGCTCCCTTACCGCAACGTAGAAAGGGGCTCCGGTCCCATAGGTGTTCGCGGGTGGTCAGTTTCCCCGTCAATTAGCTCACCTTTCCACACAACAACAAACCACGAGTTAATTAAAGCATGCATGCCTTTTGAGCTACTATTAGGTACTCCCTCCGGTCCTGTTTAGTTCGCATATAAAATCTGTATGAAGTCAAACCTAGTAAATTTTGATATACTTTATAGAAAAAAATACCAACATTCACAATGTGAAAACAATATCATCTGATGCATCATGACTAAAATTTTCATAGTGTATAACTTTAGCATTGCAGATGTTGATATTCTTCCATATAAATATGGTCAAATTATATAAAGTTTGACTTCAGACAATTCTTACATGCAGAGTAAAAAGGACCAGAGGGAGTACTAGCTTCCTTCGGTTTGAGCCTTTCATGCGTGTGCACTTGGGCACTCGTTCCGCCCAGGCAAGTTCTATAGTGCGGGCTGATTCCTATTTGATGGGAGCAACTAACTAACGGTATCTTTGGGGGCTCTCGCAAAGGTCTTTTTTGTCTGAGAGCACCAAGTGATGCGCTCAGCTGCCGCCACGTGTCGCGCACTAGCGCTCCCTATTGATTTTGATATATATTTTTTTACGGGTTTTCAGGTTTTAGATATTTCATCATACTTTTATTAGCTTTTGCCTGGGTTATTTAGGTTTCGGTGATTTTTTTTTTGTGTGAAAGAGTGTTTTTCGCGAGAAGCATAGCATGTACTTCTACGAGAAGCATGATTGTGCTTTTCTGAAATGAGAAAAACGCAAGTCGTGCTTCCGCGGGAAGCATAACCTGTGCTTGCACGAGAAGCATAACCTACACTTGCATGAGCTGTGATTTTTTCCTTTGGGCTGGGGGG
>LR738711.1:808968448-809020647 GCA_902687465.1 Secale cereale | reverse complement strand
ATGCTTCCCGAAAATGAAAAATCACATGCCGTGCTTTCGTGAGAAATGCAACTGTGCTTCCTGAAAATGAGAAAGCACAACCTTGCTTAAAAAAGTTGAAAAGGCACAACTATGCTTCTGGTTTCCGGACAATTTTGTATTCCTCTTTTTTCGGATTTTCATTTTTTTATTTGTATAATTTTATCTCTTTTTTTATTCCCGGTTTCATGAAAAAGTCCAACAAAACCTATTAACGAGAGATCTAGTTTTAATATTTGTATAATTTTATCTCTTTTTTTATTCCCGGTTTCATGAAAAAGTCCAACAAAACCTATTAACGAGAGATCGAGGTGAAATTCAATGGTGAAACAATTTGTGATTTAGATGCACGGTTCAAGAGAGAAATTGTTTTGAAACAAAAATGAATCTATAAAAAGGGAAATTTCTAGGTTCCGACATGAAGTGCACCAGAGAAAAAGTGGATTGACGTTTACAAGGGTTACCCCTTAATTAATGATCTTGTTATTTGGCGTCTTATGCGCTGGTTGCGGTGCTCCCGGTAAAAGGCGCACCGTCCCCTACCTCCCGGAGAAGCGAGTTTCGGTGTAACGGGTCCATGTAGGGTAATACTTTCTCGCTCAAATAATACACGAGTTCGCATCGTGCGTTTTCTTTTTCCCACCGATTTTGTGAACCTTCTAGAAACTTTTACCAGATTTCCTAGGCGGTTTCCCTCATTTTTCTAGGACGGGCTTTGTTTTTTTAGTTTTTTTTCTTTTTCTTCTTCCTTTTTTTCATTATACTTTTTCCTCTTTATTTTTTACGAAACGATGGAATTTTTCAAATTCATATTTTTAACAAATCCATGAACTCTTTTGAAATCCACGATCTTGTTCGAAATTTGGACACTATTCTAGAATCTATGTTTTTTCCGGTTCATGAACTTTTTTATCTGCAAAACCCACATAATTTTTTTGAAATTTGTTAATATTTTGTAAACCTATGAAATGTTTTTAAAATTAATGAACAATTTTAAAATCATGAACTTTTTAATTTCGTTAACATTTTGAATTCTGTGAGCTTTTTTTAAATCCACCTTTTCAGATTCATGAACTTATCTGAAATCTACAAACCTTTTTATGAATTATTTAACTTTTTCAATCTGCGAATTTTTTCCAAATTATGTTTTTTTTTAATTCATGAACTTTTCAAAATATCCAAGTTGATTTTCAAATGCACCCACTTTTTTAAACCCATGAACATTTTTTTGAATTAGAGAACTTATAAAAAAATATGAATCTGTTGCTAGACCACAAACATTTTCTTAAAAAAAGAATGGTAAGCGAGCGAACCGAGCAGCAGGCGACGTTGGGGACAAATGAATAAAGGGCTAGCAGACATTTTCTATTCGGCGTCTTCAATGTCCATTAACGTACATTTTGTTGACTGGCGATCAAGATGCTCTTATCGGGTTGGCCCATCTATGGATGCAACAAGCAGTCGTTTGTTTTCCGTTTTTGTTTTTTCCTAGACCGGTCCTGTTTTTTCTTTTTTAATTTTTTTTATTTTCTTCCGTATTACTCCCTCCGTTTCCTAAATATAAGTACTTTTAGAGATTCCTATAAGGACAATATATGGAGCAAAATGACTGAATCTACACTTTAAAATATATCTATATATATCCGTACGCAGTCCTTATTGAAATCTCTAGGAAGACTTATATTTAGAAACGGAGGGTGTATTTTTATCCTTTAATTTTATTTTTTATTAGTAATTTTAATTAGGAAACTTATTATTTAAATCCAATGAAGTTTTTTTTCCCAAAATCCATGAAAAGTTTCAGATTCGCGATTTTCTAAAACCAGCAACCTTTTTTTGAAGTTCATGATTTATTTTTTGAAAATTGAAAAACTCTGTTCAAATTTGTGAATTTTTTGATGTTAACAAGCCTTTTTTAACACAATGATTTTTTTTCCAAAATTTATGAAGTTTTTAACATTTGTGATTTTCTTTTTTCAAAAAATATTGTACTTTTTTTCAAAATTTGTAATCTTTTAAAATTTGATGAACTTAAAAAAAAGATAAGCATTTCAAGTTCATGAACCTATATGAAATTTGTGTTTTCTTCAAATCTATGTATATTTTTTAATTTTCTAAATACTAATAGATTTGCAAAAGTCAAAGTTGACCAACGAAGCAAATGCAAATGGGCCGGTCAATTCTTGCAGGCTAGTGGGCGTCAGATCTCCTAGCTGGCGCATATGGCGCCTACTAGGAATTTCCAGGCTAACAAGCAACTAGATTCGGGTGGGGGAGCGATTAGGTGCTATTGGGCCACAACCCAGGTAGCCGCGCGTGAACGACTATTGGGGCGCTAATGGTGCTAAGGAGAGCTTTCTGCCGGACGATGCTATATGTCGCTTTAAGTGATCGCCTAAGCTCGCCCGTCGCCCTTTCCTGGGCCTGGTCTAGCACGGCGACAGGAAGCGCCTGACGCCCACCTCACTGTTGCATCATAGCCCCAAGCGCAAGGCGATGTTCCATAGCTCGGTGGTATTGTTCTTATACCCCGTCATCCTCAATCTAATTCTGCACAACCGATGTGGTACAATTTGCTGTTGTACGAGAGCAACCTGAGTTAATTAAAGCAAGCAGGCCTATTGGGCCAGCCCCCTTCGTGTTTTTCAGCCGATATGCTTGTGGTCCAGTACTTGCGTCCGTCTCTCGGCCCATCGCACCATGTTTAGATGATTTGTTTGATCAGCGGCCTTGTTAGTACCATCAGAAAAAAAAATGCTCGTATACACAGAAAGAGGAAGAAGAAAGAGAAAAACATAAGTAGCGACATTCTAAAGACTCGCGGCGATCTGAGATTTTCTCGATTCTGAATGCAATACAGACAGACTATGCAGATTTTCTGTATTCTGAATGTGCAGAACCTCGAATTAATCTGTATAGGACATGACGAAGGAAATAAGATTAAGATGCTCTCCAACCTAACACGCCAGCCAACGCCAAAAACATAGGAGTGTCACGTAGTTGTCGACAAGCTTGTTTTCTGGGGAAGGTCTCTCTTATGCTTATCGCTGAAACTTTTGTCCCCTGCATTTTTTTTATTAGAGGCCAGTGGCAGTATCTCAACCATGACGATAAAGCCACTTTGTTTAGGTGCCAACAAAACAAAGCATGCACGCACGATAATAATCAAATAGTACTAGCAGATACAGCAGCATGGCATCGCCGCACAATATTTTAAAGAGATGCACCACACCTGCGAGTTGACAATCATATGCACTACACATTTCCATGATCCAAGAGCCATGACCAGAAAAGGTGTACAAAGTGACAAAAGCGTCACGCTGCACTCTACCGGGCAGTGATTTAATCAAAATCAATCGACAAAGTAGCGTGTCGTGACGGTATGGCACGTGTCCTCGAGTCGAGTCCTCAATGTGTCGAACGACTTGCCGTGATCAGACTCGAGTCGTTTACGGTTTGGCTGATGGATGCAGCGATAATGATCGATGGCTCAGCTCCAGCTTCGCGTTGTGAACAAAAGGCTCTGCTGTTTCCAGAAGCCTACGTACAGCTACACGTGTGGGCTCTCGACAGCTGACGCCAACGATTGCTTTCTGCAGCTGTTACGACTTTCTTATCGACGCCATCGCGCACGTACTCCGGAAATTTGCAGTGACGCGGAGCCGCACGTGATAATTTTCCTCCCAAATAAAATCTTTTTCTTTTGGCAAGTCAACAAGCGCTGATATCAAATCAAATCTTGCACAATATCCTACGAGATCTCCCATAAATTTTCATTATGGCCTCCATTTGCAGCGTGGGAAAAAACCCTAACAGCTCACCGTTTCGAGGGAGCCGTTCTGCGGGCCTTTGTTCCGGCCTGCCTACCGTCTTCATCGGCCCAGTCCCGTCGACGGGCCCACCGCACGCTCAGCGACAGGGCCCGAGCGAGGACCCGCGGTGGCTATAAAAGACGCCTGCTCGCACACGCTCACAGCACCTGCCCACCCAGCAACCGCTCCCACACCGCTCTCCCACCCACACCCATCCCTGTCCGCCGCTCCGGCCGTTTCCGCCACCCTACCTCCATGGCTGCCTCCCCCAACACCCCCTCCCCCGGCGCCGCCTTCGCCGTCGGGTCCTTCCCAGGAGCAGTCTCCGAGGATAGCATGTTCCCCAGACCCCCTCCGCCAACGCCTAAAGGCCACATGCCGCTTGCCTCCACCGCCGACGCCGGGCTCACTGCTTTGTTCGACAGCATGTTCGTCTCCCCGCCGGTTCCGATCCTCCGCTTTGGCGCCCCCTCTCGCCTCAATATCCGTTCGTCGGCGACTCCGTTGGTCTCGCTCGACTCCCCTGACTTGGTCTCCCTTCGCGCCGCCGGCAACGTGGGCTACTTCCACCTCGTCGGCCATGGCATCCCTTCCGAGCTACCATCCGCTGCCATCGCTGAGCTGTCTCGCGTCGACGCGTCCGCGCTGCGCGCGTCCTTTCTTTCCACGCTCGGGTTCTCCGTGCAGGATGAAGAAGTGCACGCCGGCGCCGAACCCGTCATGGTGTTCGACGTCGACGAGCAGGGGATGGACGCGCTCCCGGCGGCGCTGGAGTACGCGCGGCTGATGAGGGAGGTGGGTATGCAGATGGTGGGGCTTTTTTCTGGGTCTGGTGAGGTTGGTTTCGGCGAGAAGCCGTTCGCGGAGGAGGGGGGAAGGAAGGCGAGGTGCCTGGTGTGGGTCTCCAAGGTCGGCTCGGGCGAGCCGGCGGTGCCTCCGGCCGCCGGCGACGCAAAGGCATACCCGTACGTCTTGGCACTCCATTGCGAGTGGGAGCAGGGAGCTGGTGCGTCGAGCTGGGTGATGAACGACAGCGGCGAGTGGAAGGCCGTAGGCGCGAGGGATGGTGCACTCCTGGTCACCATCGGCGACATTGCTCAGGTATAGCTGCAACACCCATCTATATTGACTTAGTTTTTTTTCCTGGGAAGTGCTTTTGTCTGATCATGATAACATTAGATTATATATAGATGTGTCGTGTGTACACAGTCGTGCAAACGTTCATTCCATCTGCAATGTTTAGCAAAGGGTATAAGCACAAGTGCAGTGCACAACTATTTCATTCATAAGGGCATGTTTGAATTGATCGCCATTTAGCCTACCAAAAGTTTAGCATAACCAAACTAAATGCATGATGAAAATTTTGACAAGTATATAGCTTTCTGATTGTAACTCTAGAACCTGCTAAAATATCAGAAAAATAGCTGGTCTCCAATTGGTTTGTAGCAAATGACCTACATATACATGCATTTTCGCGCGCAACTTGGTCGCCGAATTTTTTGCGAGCGGTTCATCCGCCGTCGTTTTTCCCGCGCGTTGTTCAAAATTACGTGTGGAGCCATGCAGCTGTCGGCTGGCGAGCGGAAATTGGCGCGGGGATTTTACAACTTGCATTTTGCCATAATAGTAGATATGCATTCATTTCAATTTTTTAGATACTACAATGCATATGCCAGACATTTTATTGTTATTAATGTGATTAAATAGTAATAAAAATTGTAATATCAATACTTATTGACTTACCAAAAAACATGATTTAATTTGGTAAGCCAATCAGAGGTGGGTTAGTTGAGCCGGTTCTCAAGAAAAAACCGGTCCAAAATCAACAAAACCGGAAACGAAGGATGTTGAGTGGAAAGGGAAGGGAAATTGGAATTCCATGTTTTTTTGAATAGGAGGGACAGGAGAGCAGAGATTGTTCTACTGCCATCAAATTCTTAGTCTTTGCATCACTACTCAACTTGAACCGAGTCAGCTAATTAGGCCGCGTGTCTGCATCACTGCATGATTGGTCGCCACTGGGCTGAAAACCACATAAATAAAACGAGACAAGGTCCCAGTCTTTTGAAAGCACAAAGTGATCGTCATATTTTTTTTGCTGCAAAAGTACCTTTTTTTATCAGTCTTTACGCAGTAGCATTGACACTCATTTTGATGCCGTGCTTCTTTTGTGATGCGTTCTAGGTGTGGAGCAATGGCAAGCTGAAGAAAGTGAGAGGCATGGCTCGCCCCACTCTTGCCCCCAGCAGCGACGGTGAAGAGGGCGGGGAGCCAGCCCGCCTGTCCATCACGGTGCTGATCACACTGCCCCTGGACAGCATCGTCTCGCCGCTGCTGCCGCTCTCTGGTGCCGGTGAAGAGGACGGCGACCTGGAGGAGAAGAAGAAGGAGGTCTCTGAAGACGGTGATGGGGATGGATGCAGCTTTCTCCCCATCTCCCTGGAGAGCTACGCGTGGGGGCTGTACCATGATCAGCTTGAGTCCAAGGATCCGCTTGCCCCGTACCGCATATGATTAAGTTCGTCGTGATTGCTCTCTAGCGTTGGATTTTTGTTAGACATGTTCGATTCGTTATAGCTGCACCACAGATGTCTTGTGGTTGTTCTCTAGTGACTTTGTTTGCTGGTGCATTGCTGGCGTTGGCTTATATCTCTAGACTTGAGTTGGGTTGGTCGGAACGACTTTGGGTAAACCGTTTATTATACTATTATCGTTATCAAATAAAATATAGTTATCGTTTGTCTTTATCAAATATAAGTATTGAGCAAGTGAGAATTTTTTTCCTTATGTTTGCTGCCGTTTATTATATTATTATTACATTATCGAATATAATACAGTTATCGTTTATTTTTATCAAATGTAAGTATTGAGCAAATGAGAAAATTGTTTTCCTTATTTTGCTTGCAAATTAACCATGTCTGTAGATGGAATTGGAGGCACTATATTTCATCTTAAAATGGGAGAGTCTAATTTTGTTTTGTTTTTGACACTAAAAACAGTAGGAGAGGCTCTTACTATGCTGCATTCCAACATATAGAAGAGTTGCAACAAGCCTTAGAAGCAGAACAGAAAGCTACAAGGAGTTGACAATAGACGAAATATAAAGAGGACACTTTTAAGCAAATCTGTCTTAGTTTTTCTTCCTACCACAAGGCTCTAATACCCTTAACTTGAGATTATTATGCTACAATGTCAAAGAATAAACATCGAGAGAAAGTGACCTTGGTTTTCTCAATACAGAAATCCGCAAGGTATTCGGAGACCATTGGATATTAAATTTAGACCAACAATTGTTGCTGGATGCAAATAAAAGATTAAATGCTCGATGATCTCTTTGAGAGCAATGTAATTAATAGCATACCTAATATAATACAAAAAGATCTAAAAAAGGATATCAGCTAATCTCAGCCATCAATTCCTGTCAATCAACGGCCTAGATTGCTCCAATATTGAGCACATGTTTAGCACACATTTAATAGTATACCTAATATAAATGTTTTGCATTAATCACCTACTTGACATTGCACCTACTGACCAAGCCAGGATTGATCCCCCAACTATGTGGTTGGAATAGCCTCTTGGATTCTTTCTGCCTATCCTCATTGATGATGTAAGCATTATTTACGACTTACTAAAGCTGGCCAAGATTTTTTGCGGCAAACCATACCCCTCAAAGAGGGCTCACCTTTATTTAGTTTTCCAAAGGTAAAATACAAGTTTCAAAGGCTTTTCTGAAATTACATCTGGATGCTTTGCTGCAAAGATATGCCTTTTTGGTAAGAGAATGAGCAAGGAGATTCTGGGTCCTAGAAATGTGTGAAACCTTGAAAGAGTTGGGGGCAAGAAGCAAAGTTGAAGAACTCCACAAGTATGGGCCTAATCCTGAAATGTCCTGGATTGTTAAGTAAGTTCCTTGCGTCCACATCATCGGCCAAGGTCCTGCAATCAGTAAAGAAAGAAACAAAATTCCATCCCAAGCCTTGATCACTGAAGCCGCATGACGCAATCCCTTAGCGTCTGCCTGCAAAACTGAGAATACATTCGGGCCAACTGCTTGAATGAATATATAGTGACTGTTAAATGCATTATTGAGGAATACTCCAAAGGGAGCTTCATTCCCTGCTACAGAAGGATTAAACGCCGCATCAGTGTATGATGAGACACTTGCGGGTTGTGAAGACATATTTGTGCTTGGAGATATTTTTCGAAGAAGTCAAGGGAAAATGTGCATTGTATGTACTCCCTCCGTCCCATAATGTAAGACATTTTTTGACACTACACTAGTGTCAAAAAGCGTCTTACATTATGGGACGGAGGGAGTACATGATTACTCGTAGCTGATTTATGATTCGCCAATCGGCAGAGCTTTTACCCTAGTCAGAGTGCTCTCGCATGTGAGAAGATTGGATGGAATCATTTATATTAGTATGAAATATAGGTATTGAACGAGCGAGAGAATTGTATTCTTTATATTTTCCGCGCCGATTCATTCTCAAAATCCGTCTGCTTCGCGTCCGCGCGAACCCATTTCCGGCCCAAAATTGCGCCTAGAATGCATCGGCACGGACGCGCTGCGCGTCCCCTCGGTGTCCGTCGTGGTTCCACTTGGCGGCCGCTTAACCACCGTCTGCGGTCATATTTATGGCGACCACCGACACCGGGCCCACGCGTCAACCAGTGGAAACGTCCTTTTTTAATACACGCGTGCGCGGGGTGGGGGTGGGGGGCTCATCCACTTCCGTCCACCTCTGGCCCCCCACCAGCGCCCTCGTGCCTCCTCGCCGGCGACAACCGAAACACTAGGCATGGGGGTTCTTCGGTAGTGGCTCCGACAAGGGCAAGGAGAAGTTCAACCTAGCACCTCCTCCTCCCGTGCTCCTCCTCTGCCGCCGCCGCCTGCCCGCTCTGGTCGGTAGCGTCTGCACATGCCGGTGCATCAAGCGCGGTGGCAATGGGAGTTTAGGCAGCCGCTGTCGTACCCCGACGTGACGATGTTGCACCACTGGCACCTCGATCCACAGCGGATCTCAGTGCGGGTGGTTCCGCAGACACAACGAGCGCACGACGGGGAGGTGCGCAGGCGCCGGGCGCAGCTCACGTCGGCGCAGCGGCGCATGCCAGAAGCGGATGAGGCCGCTTACCAGGCGGCGCTGGCAAAGGCCATGGCCCTCTCTGCGGTCGGCGACTACGTGGTGCCGGCGTCGCCGCCGCCGCTAACCCCGAGGACACCTGCACCCGAGCTGGTCGAGCGGTACGTGTGGAACGGCCAGCTGTGGGAGTGGGTCAGCGCCCCCCCCCCCCGTTTGGCTTGGTGCCACGCCGGCGCAGGAGGCCATGTACCTAGAGCACTGACGGCGGCGCATGCTGGCGGAGGAGCGCGCCGGCGGTGAGCAGTGCATGCAAAGGGAGCGGGAGCGGGAGGAGGAGGAGGAGCGCGCCCGCGTCGCCGCATTGCCTCCGCCGTAGCAGACGCCGGAGGAGGCAGCCCTGGCGGCCTATGAAGCCACCTTCGGCTGGGCTGGGCCGCCTCCCGTATTCATCGACCTCACCAGCGGCTGCGACAACGACAAGGGCAAGGACAAGGCAGACGTCTACGGCTATGTACGGGCGCTGACTTTTTTTAGTGTTTGTTAATGTTTAATTAAGTTTTAAGTGCACTTTGGCGGCGGTTGACTGGCCAATTATGGTAAATTAAGTTTGTATTATGATTATATGTGCCGTGAGTGTATCATTTTCCTTTTTTGTACGCGCGCAAATTTGGATCGGCCCCTCGTTGGACGCTCTAGCTGACCCATATGAAAAAACGAACGCGCCTGTCCGTCTGGCGACCCAAACGGACAAATGGGTCACCCGGTTGGAGTTGCTCTTACTATCCAAGAAATCCAAGTTACAAAAGATGAAAATAATTAAAATAAAGCCTTATTAAACACATGTCACTTTCCATCTCCAGAGATGCCACAAGTAGCACCTAACCTGCACATGTGTCCATCGGCTTTCCCCATCGCTGACCGGAACCGAAGTTGCACAACAACACCGGGCACCACCAGACGAACATGGAAGAAGATGAACACATGACCTCCTTATGGAAAGGAGATTGAAGGTGACTTAGGCACCAACATTTTTAGTTATGAACAAGCACCACTCCACCAAGATACTATAAGAAAGAAGACACAAATATGCTTTAGTTCTTTCCTACTAAGCAAGCAATGAGGCATCGTAACCTTAAAGATGAAATTATTACGCTCATTCCAAATATTTCCAAGACACAATAGTAGAACCACAAAGACTAAATGTCAAGAGAAAGTTTCCTTTGCTTGCTCAATTGAACAAGTCTGCGAGGTATTCGAAGATCGTTAGATGTGAAATTTAGAACAATAGTTGCTACTGAATGTCAACAAAAGAATAAATGCTCAATGGTCTAGAGCAATGCAATTAATGGCATACCTAATATAAAAGTACATGAGTTCTGCGCGAATGTACATGTGATAGAGCTCACCCTTCCCATGATGCCATGTTGGCATGTCAACCCACTTCTCCCCTCGCATACAAGAACAAGAGTGTGTATGTGCATGAGCTGAGTCATCATAAGTGTAGATAGACTAGAACATTGCCATGAATGAAACCTAGCCAGGAGAACTCTACTCCCAACACCAACTTCTTATTTTCCAAGAAAACTACCCCCAATCTCAACTACAATAACACAACCTTCTCAATGGTGAGCATGACCATAGCATAGATCCTTGCTAGGTAGTTGCAAATGACCCCCAAAATAGCACCCAAAAAATCAAGAATCTAAATCTCCCCGAGGAGAAAAGTATGCGTCTGTGTTATCCAAGACAGATTACTAAATTGCCATGGCCCAATCTAAAATCCTGATGGCAAGCCTAATGGCGGATCGACATTACTAGTTACCATGTCCACAAAGCAAAAGCTCCCTTTCCTCTTTCCCCTATGCATTGGAAGGAAGGGGGGCGAATCCTACTAGGTTTGGAGTCCTAGTAGGACTCCCCCATGGCGCGCCACCCCTAGGCCGGCCTCCTCCTCCTCCTTTATATACGTGGGCAGGGGCACCCCAAAGGACACGCAAGTTTCTCTTAGCCGTGTGCGGTGCCCCCTTCACAGATTACACCTTAGATCATATTGTCGTGGTGCTTAGGCGAAGCCCTGCGCGGATCACATCACCAACACCGTCGCCATGCCGTCGTGCTGACGGAACTCTCCCTTGAGCATCCGCTGGATCAAGAGCTCGTGGGACGTCATCGTGCTGAACGTGTGCTGAACACGGAGGTGCCGTACGTTCGATACTTGGATCAGTTGGATCGTGAAGTCGCTCGACTACATCAACCGTGTTAACATAACGCTTCCGCTTTCGGTCTACGAGGGTACGTGGACAGACTCTCCCTGTCTCGTTGCTATTCATCTCCTAGATAGATCTTGCGTGAGCGTAGGAAAATTTTGAAATTGCATGCTACGTTCCCCAACAGTGGCATCATGAGCCAGGTCTATGCGTAGATGATTTGCGCGACTAGACCACAAAAGAGTTGTGGGTGATAATAGTCATACTGCTTACCACCAACGTCATACTTTGATTCGGTGGTATTGTTGGATGAAGCGGCCCGGACCGACATTACATGACCGCGTTCATGAGACTGGTTCAACCGACGTGCTTTGCACACATGTGGCTAGCGGGTGTTAGTTTCTCCAACTTTAGTTGAATGGAGTGTGACTACGGCCGGTCCTTGATGAAGGTTAAAATAGCACACTTGACGAAAAATCGTTGTGGTTTTGATGCGTAGGTAAGAACGGTTCTTGCTAGAAGACCGTAGCATCCACGTAAACCTTGCAACAACAAAATAGAGGACGTCTAACTTATTTTGCAGGGAATAATATGATGTGATATGGTCAAGACGTGATGAGTTATACGTTATTGTGTGAGATGATCATGTTTTGTAAATTATCGGCAACCGGCAGGAGCCTTATGGTTGTCTTTTTATTATATGAATTGCGAATGCCATGTAATTGCTTTACTTTATCACTATGAGTTAGCGATAGTAGTAGAAGCAATAGTTAGCTAGACGACCACGGCGCTACGATGAAGATCATGGTGTCAAGCCGATGACGATGGAGATCATGACGATGCTTTGGAGATGGAGATAAAAACACAAGATGATGATGGCCATATCATGTCACATATTTTGATTGCATGTGATGTTTATCTTTTTTATGCATCTTATTTTGCTTAGAACGACGGTAGCATTATAAGATGATCCCTTACAAAATTTCAAGGTACAAGTGTTCTCCCTGAGTATGCACCGTTGCGACAGTTCATCGTGCCGAGACACCACGTGATGATCGGGTGTGATAAGTTGTACGTTCACATAGAACGGGTGTAAGACAATTTTGCACATGCAGAATACTCGGGTTAAACTTGACGAGCCTAGCATGTACAGACATGGCCTCTGAACACTGGAGATCGAAAGGTCGAGCGTGAATCATATAGTAGATATGACCAACATAAGATGTTCACCATTGAAAACTACCCCATCTCACGTGATGATCAGACATGGTTTAGTTAATATGGATCACGTGATCATTTAGATGACTTGAGGGATGTCAATCTAAGTGGGAGTTCTTTAGTAATATGATTAATTGAACTTTAATTTATCATCAACTTGGTCCTGATAGTTTTTGCATATCTATGTTGTTGTAGATCAATGGTCCATGCTACTGTTCCCTTGAATTTTAATGCGTTCCTAGAGAAAGCTAAGTTGAAAGATGATGATAGCAACTACACGGACTGGGTCCGTAACTTGAGGATTATCCTCATTGCTACACCGAATAATTATGTCCTTGAAGCACCGCTAGGTGACATGCCTGCTGCATGAGCAACTCCTGACGTTATGAACGTCTGGCAAGATCGATCTGATGACTACTCGATAATTCAGTGTGCCATTGTTTACAGCTTAGAATCGGGACTTCAAAGACGTTTTGAACATCATGGAGCATATGAGATGTTCCAAGAGTTGAAGTTAATATTTCAAGCAAATGCCCGAGTTGAGAGATATGAAGTCTCCAACAAGTTCTATAGCTGCAAGATGGAGGAGAAAAGTTCTGTTAGCGAACCATACTCAGAATGTCTGGGTACCACAACCACATGACTCAACTTGGAGTCAAAGTTGATGCTGATAGTGTTATTGACAGAGTTCTTCAATCACTGCCACCAAGCTATAAAGGCTTCGTGATGAACTATAATATGCAAGCGATGCAAAAGACAATTCCCGAGCTCTTCGCTATGCTCAAGCTGTGGGGGTAGAAATCAAGAAGGAGCATCAAGTGTTGATGGTTAACAAGACCACTAGTTTCAAGAAAAAGGGCAAGGGAAAGAAGGGGAACTTTAAGAAGAATAGCAAGCCAGTTGCTACTCCGGGGAAGAAACCCAAGTTTGGAGCCAATCGTGAAACTGAGTGCTTCTACTTCAAAGGGACTGGTCACTGGAAGCGAAACTGTCCCAAGTATTTGGCGGATAAGAAGGATGGCAAAGTGAACAAAGGTGTATTTGATATACACGTTATTGATGTGTACCTTACTAATGCTCATAGTAGCGCCTGGGTATTTGATACTGGTTCGGTTGCTCATTGTGTAACTCAAAACAGGGCCTACGGATTATACGAATATTGGCTAAGGATGAGGTGACGATGCGCGTGGGAAATGGTTCCAAAGTCGATGTGATTGTCGTCGGCACGCTACCTCTACATCTACCTTCGGGATTAGTTTTAGATCTAAATAATTGTTATCTGGTGCCAGCGTTGAGCATGAACATTATATGCGGATTTTGTTTGTTGCGAGACGGTTATTCATTTAAATCAGAGAATAATGGTTGTTCTATTTATATGAGTAATATCTTGTATGGTCATGCACCCTTGATGAGTGGTCTATTTTTGTTGAATCTCGATTGTAGTGATACACATATTCATAATATTGAAGCCAAAAGATGGAAAGTTGGTAATGATAGTGCAACTTATTTGTGGCACTGCCGTTTAGGTCATATTGGTGTAAAGCACATGAAGAAACTCCATGCTGATGGGATTTTGGAAATCACTTGATTATGAATCACTTGGTGCTTGCGAACCATGCCTCATGGGTAAGATGATTAAGACTCCGTTCTCCGGAACAATGGAGTGGGCAACTGACTTATTGGAGATAATACATACTGATGTATGCGGTCCGATGAGTGTTGATGCTCGCGGCGGGTATCATTATTTTCTGACCTTCACAGATGATTTGAGAAGATATGGGTATATCTACTTAGTGAAACATAAGTCTGAAATATTTGAAAAGTTCAAAGAATTTTAGAGTGAAGTAGAGAATCATCGTAACAAGAAAATAAAGTTTCTACGATCTGATCACAGAGGCAACTATTTGAGTTACGAGTTTGGTCTTCATTTGAAACAATGTGGAATAATTTCGCAACTCACGGCACCTGGAACACCACAGTGTAATGGTGTGTCTGAACGTCTTAACCGTACTTTATTAGATATGGTGCAATCTATGATGTCTCTTAGCGATTTACCACTATCGTTTTGGGGTTATGTTTTAGAGACAGCTTCATTCACGTTAAATAGGGCACCATATAAATCCGTTGAGACGACAATGAACTGTGGTTTGGCAAAAAACCCAAGTTATTGTTTCTTAAAGTTTGGGCTTGTGATGCTTATGTGAAAAAGCTTCAACCTGATAAACTCAAACCCAAATCGGAGAAATGTGTCTTCATAGGATACCCAAAAGAAATTGTTGGGTGCACCTTCTATCACAGATCCGAAGGCAAGATATTCGTTGCTAAGAATGGATCCTTTCTAGAAAAGGAGTTTCTCTCAGAAGAAGTGAGTGGAAGGAAAGTAGAACTTGATGAGGTAATTGTACCTTCTCCCGAATTGGAAAGTAGTTCATCACAGAAATTAGTTCCTGTGATTCCTACACCAATTAGTGAGGAAGCTAATGATGATGATTATGAAACTTCAGATCAAGTTACTACCGAATCTCTTAGGTCAACCAGAATACGTTCCGCGCCAGAGTGGTATGGTAACCCTATTCTGGAAGTCATGTTACTAGACCATGACGAACCTACGAACTATGAGGAATCGATGATGAGCCCAGATTCCGCAAAGTGGCTTGAGGCCATGAAATCTGAGATGGCATCCATGTATGAGAACAAAGTGTGAACTTTGGTTGACTTGCTAGGTGATCGGCAAGCCATTGAAAATAAATGGATCTTTAAGAAGAAGACCGACGCCGACGGTAATGTTACTGTCTACAAAGCTCGACTTGTTGCGAAAGGTTTTCGACAAGTTCAAGGAGTTGACTACGATGAGACCTTCTCACCTGTAGCGATGCTTAAGTCTGTCCGAATCATGTTAGCAATTGCCGCATTTTATGATTATGAAATCTGGCAAATGGATGTCAAAACTGCATTCCTTAATGGATATCTCAAAGAAGAGTTGTATATGATGCAACCAGAAGGTTTTGTTGATCCAAAAGGTGCTAACAAAGTGTGCAAGCTCCAGCGATCCATCTATGGACTAATGCAAGCATCTCGGAGTTGGAATATACGCTTTGATGAGGTGATCAAAGTATATGGTTTTGTATAGACTTTTGGAGAAGCTTGTATTTAGAAGAAAGTGAGTGGGAGCTCTGTACCATTTCTGATATTATATGTGGATGACATATTGTTGATTGAAAATGATGTAGAATTTCTAGATAGCATAAAAGGATACTTGAATAAGAATTTTTCAATGAAAGACCTCGGTGAAGCTGCTTATATATTGGGCATCAAGATCTATAGAGATAGATCAAGACGCTTAATTGGACTTTCACAAAGCACACACCTTGATAAAGTTTTGAAGAACTTCAAAATGGATTAGACAAACAAAGGGTTCTTGCCCGTATTACAAGGTGTAAAGTTGAGTCAGACTCAATGCCCAACCACTGCAGAAGATAGAGAGAAAATGAAAGTCATTCCCTATGCTTCAGCCATTGGGTCTATCATGTATGCAATGATGTGTACCAGACCTGATGTGTGCCTTGCTATAAGTCCAGCAGGGAGGTACCAAAGTAATCCAAGAGTGGATCACTGGAGAGCGGTCAAGAACATCCTAAAATACCTTAAAAGGACAAATGATATGTTTCTCGTTTATGGAGGTAACAAAGAGCTCGTCATAAACGTTTGCGTCGATGCAAGCTTTGACACTGATCCGGATGACTCTAAGTCACAAACCGGATACGTATTTTTGTTGAACGATGGAGCTGTAAGTTGGTGCAGTTACAAGAAGAGCGTCGTGGCGGGATATACGTGTGAAGCGGAGTACATAGCTGCTTCAGAAGCAGCAAATGAAGGAGTCTGGATGAAGTAGTTCATATCAGATCTAGGTGTAATACCTAGTGCATCGGGTCCAATGAAAATCTTTTGTGACAACACTCGAGCAAAAGTCTTGGTGAAGGAATCCAGGTTTCACAAGAGAACCAAGCACATCAAGAGACGCTTCAACTCCATCCGCGATCATGTGAAGGAGGGAGACATAGAGATTTGCAAAATACATACTGATACGTCTCCAACATATCTATAATTTTTTATTGTTCCATGCTATTATTTATGATGTTTTGGATGTTTAATGGGCTTTGTTATACACTTTTATATTATTTTTGGGACTAACCTATTAACCCAAAGGCCCAATCCAAATTGCTGTTTTTTTGCCTATTTCAGGGTTTTACAGAAAAGGGATATCAAACGGAGTCCAAACGGAATGAAACCTTCGGGAGAGATATCTTCACGGGAGACTTGAGAACCACGGAATAGGACACACGTGGCGTCCACGAGGGTGGGGGGCGCGCCCCCCATACATGGCACGCCCCCTGCCTCATGGGCCCCATGTTGGTCCCCCGGTGCCCTACTTCCTCCTATATATACCCATGTACCCCGAAAACATCAGAGCAACAGAGAAAACCCTAATTCCACCGCCGCAACCTTCTGTTCCCGTGAGATCCCATCTTGGGGCCTGTTTCGGAGCTCCGCCGAAGGGGGGATCTTCCACGGAGTGCTTCTACATCAACACCATCGCCTCACCATGAGTTGTGAGTAGTTTACCACAGACCTTCGGGTCCATAGTTAGTACCTAGATGGCTTCTTCTCTCTTTTTGGATATCAATACCAAGTTATCCTCGGTCTTCGAGGAGATCTATTCGATGTAATCTTTTTGTGGTGTGTTTGTCGTGATCCGATGAATTGTGGGTTTATGATCAAGATTATCTATGAGAAATATTTGGTCTGAATTCTTTTATGTATGATTATAATATCCTTGCAAGTCTCTTCGAATTATCGGTTTGGTTTGGCCTACTAGATCTATAGTTCTTGCAATGGGAGAAGTGCTTGGCTTTGGGTTCAATCTTGCGGTGTCCTTTCCTAGTGACAGTAGGGGCAGCAAGGCACATATTGTATTGTTGCCATTGAGGATAAAAAGATGGGGTTTATATCATATTGCTTGAGTTTATCCCTCTACATCATGTCATCTTGCTTAAGGCATTACTCCGTTCTTATGAACTTAATACTCTAGATGCATGCTGGATAGCGGTCGATGTGTGGAGTAATAGTAGTAGATGCAGAATCATTTCGGTCTACTTGTCACGGACGTGATGCCTATATATAATGATCATGCCTAGATGTTCTCAAAATTATTCGCTTTTCTATCAATTGCTCGACAGTAATTCGTTCACCCACCGTAGAAATCTGCTATCATGAGAGAAGCCACTAGTGAAACCTATGGCCCCCAGGTCTATTCTCAACATATCAATCTACAGTCTACTTTACTTTTCTGTTCTTATATCCAAAAATACCAAAAATATCAAACTATCATATATATCAGATCTCACTTCGTAAGTGACCGTAAAGGGATTGACAACCCCTTATCGCGTTGGCTGCGAAGTTCTTATTTGTTTGTGCAGGTGCGAGGGACTCGCGTGTGGTCTCCTACTGGATTGATACCTTAGTTCTCAAAAATTGAGGGCAATACTTATGCTACTGTGCTGCATCACCCTTTCCTCTTCGAGGGAATACAACACAAGCTCGAGAAGTAGCAAGAAGAATTTCTGGCACCGTTGCCGGGGAGGCTTACGCAAAAGTCATATACCAAGTACCTATCACAAACCCTTATCCTTCGCATTACATTTATTTGCCTCTCGTTTTCCTCTCCACCACTTCACCCTTGCCGTTTTATTTGCACTTCTTTTTGCCTTGTGTTTATCGTTTGCTTGCTTCTTGTTTGCTTGTGTGTTGGATTGCTTGCTTGTTGATGGCTTCTCGCCCCTCGTTGGTTACCCCAAGTGGAAGGTTAGAGATGCAGTGTAGCGGAAGTTTTCCCTTGGCAAAGATACCAAGGATCGATTTCCCCTGAGACTCCCAGTTTCAACAAGAAGGTGTCAACTGCTAACGGCGCCAGATATTAGCAATCAACGTGGACCTGCACACAGATACAAATAACTTTGCTCCCAACGAGTACAGAGAGGTTGTCAATCCCTCCGGCCTTGTAGTTTACAAAGGGTCAAACGCAAGTGATAGTAGTGATAGATATTGCTGCAATAGTAAGTAAAAGCGGAAAGTAAATAGCGGATGTGATCAATGATGGTAATATGGACCGGAGCCTCATGATGTTCACTAGTGATGTATCTCTCCCAAAAGACGATAAAACAGCTATGTGAGGTAAACGAATTACAACTGGGCAATTGACAGAACCATGAACGCAAACCAATGCTGAATACATTGCAAGAAAGGTTGAGGTTCAAAGCATGGGTGGTACGCCGAGGTAAGTAGACCGAAATCCATCTGCATCTACTACTAATCATCCACCTTGAGATATCTATCCAGAACATCTCGCTGGTATTAAGTTGCGAGTCCCACCCATAGTGTAAACTCAAAGCAAGAGACAACTGCATTAAAAGAACTTTGCGTAAAGTAAACAATCCTTGCACCCGTGGGCACAAGCACCGTTGTTTTCCCCCTTGTGGCAACAGCACATCCCCTAGACTCATGTTTCTGTCACTCAAGCTAGTCATCGAGGGGCATGAACCCACAATCAAGCATAACGTTCCCTCTTGGAGTCACTACCTATTACTTGGCCAAAGCAATAAATAACAACGGAGAACATGCAAGAATTACTTATGAACATAAATATAAAAGAGGTGAATCAAATATATTACTCAAACACAATCTGAACATAATCTCATAATCCATCGGATCCCAGCAAACTCATCATAGCAACAGCATAAGGATTACATAGGTGCCTCGATCATGTAGGGCATCTCACGAGGACTAATTAGTGAAGCACAAGCATGGGAGGAGAACATCACATAGCTACTGGTCATGGACTCATGGTCCAAGGGAGACTACTCACAACTCATCCGGGAGGCGTCCATGGTGGTGGAGAAGCTCCCGGTGGTGATCCTCCCCTCCGGTAGGGTGCCGGGAAGAGTTCTCCTGGTGCTCCCGATCTTGGAAGCGGCGGCGGCGGCGGAACAGAGATGAGATCGTGAAAAAGAGTTTCCGTCTCGAGGGTTTCGGGAGACGCTTTAAATATATGCCAAAGGGGGGCATCAGCGGAGCCTCGGGGGGCCCAGGCGCCCCCCCCGGCGTGGCCCAGGGGGGGCGCGCCGCCAGGGCGCCTGGAGCCCTGGTGCCCCCCCCCCCGGCTGTACTTCGGGCGCAAGGTAGCTTCTGGAACGCTGATTTTATATATAATTTTTCTGGATTTTTCCTGGCAGTTCTCGTAATGTGAAAACCTGAAATACAAAAACAGCCGAAAACAGAAACTGGCACTGGGGTGCACTGAATTAATAGGTTAGTCCAAATATGATCAAAAGTGTATGGAAGTGTATAAATAACATAGCAATATCACCCAAAAGAGGCATGGAGCAAGAAGAAATTATAGATACGTTTTGGACGTATCAACATCCCCAAGCTTAATTCCTGCTCGTCCTCGAGTAGGTAAATGATAACAAGAATAATTTCTGTGGTGACATGCTATTAACCATATAGGACTTTTTCATAGTCATATGACAAAAGCTTACTGAGACAATGAATCTATAGTAATTAAGTTGCCTCATGATAAAATCACAAAGGACTGAAAGTTTTACAATATGATACTGAAACATCAAATAGATTTGTAATGAACATGATGTGCAGATATGATAAAGTGATATCTAGCTTGCCCCCTTTAGTGAAGCAAAACATAAATGCAGGGGCAGCTCCAAGGTTTAAGTGATGACTAGATACAATGATTTCAAAATAAACGATATCATAATCATGCAAAAGACAATGCTACTTTGGGACAATGCACATTACACTCAGAATGACAATCATGCTCTCAGTAGTTGGTGCTTTTAAAAGAAGGTGGAGACTCTCGAACCGTGGCTTTTGTTGGCAAGGTTGAAAACCCGTAGTCGGAAACAAAGACAAAACATGTACCAGAGCTCTTGGTTTTTAAAAACAGAGGTAATAATTTTATTTTAGATTATGCATGTTTCGTCAACGAATGCTAGCAGACAACTCAATCACTTCTTGAGATGGACAAGTTTCGAGGAACGGCTCCCGAATGAGGACGATCACATCCTCTTAATCTCGTTTGTTTATCACTGCCAAAGTTTTCTGATTTCTCATGAACAAAGCGTGAAGGAGGGTTGGTTTGTTATATTATCTTTTTGAGCCGGGCGCACTCAATGCTAGTTCCTTCTCGTATTATGGGTTTGCACATTATACATGCAATCCCGGGGTGAAGCTTGTCCAACTTAAAAAGATCATGAATTAACTACTACTTCCTCATGAACTTACAACACAGGCACAAAATAGGAATGTTTTTTCTTTTTGAATAATTTCGAGATGGTACATGCAAGTCTCCGTTAGGAATGGCAGGTAAATACCATGTAGGAAGGTATGGTGGACTCATATGGCATAACTGGTATAAAGGAATTTGGATGCACAAGCAGTCAGTCCGCTTAGTACAGGCGAAGGTTAGCAAAAGACTGGGAAAGACCAACTAAGAGAGCAATGACGGTCATAATCATGCAGAGCGACAAAGCAACATTGAATCATGCATGGAAGTTATATCGCTACTCAGAAACAAAAGATCATCAAGGCTTGACAGACTTTCTTTACAGTCTTAAATATGCGTGAGCATACGCCAAGTCAATCAAAATAAATTCTTGAAGGAAGATATTACTAAACCATACCACATCATAGGCAAACAAATCATGTTGGTACTCCAATAACACATTGGGAAGCCCCCAGCTATTTGAGACTAACCATAAGAAAACATGAACTACTAAGCGCCATTATGCACGTAGCATCTTTATCATAGACATATCAACCAATGCAACGGAAGCAAACTCTCTTAATAAGGTGAGCATGATAATTAAAAAGAGTTCAAGCAACCAACTAAACGAAGCTCTTTAGAAAGATAAGCATGAAAGTAAAGAGCTAAGCATGATAGTAGCTATTAAAAGACAAAGAACACACACAGCAAAGATACACATGAAAATTCTATGTTATGTTCTAGGTAGAAGTGGAGCGTGTTTATCTCCCACATAAAGAATGCTGAGTTCCGACTCGTTATGAAAAGCTAAAGAAAACTAAAAAGGAAAACTAAAAGCAAGACGCTCCAAGCATAGCACATAACACATGAAGTGATAAAAATATAGTGGAACGAAAGACGAACTGATAATGTTGATGGAGAAGGGGATGCACGGAGGCATCCCCAAGCTTAGACGCTTGAGTCTCCTTGAATATTTCTTGGGGGTGCACGGGGGCATCCCCAAGCTTGAGCGCTTGACACTCCTGAATCTTTTTATCATCTTCCCTCGCACACTTGAAAACTCCCTTCATACATAACTCATCATAATCTGATTAGCGAGGTTAGTATCCATAATAAAATAATTGTTCCTTGCTGGAAATAAGGATATTCTTGAAGATCTACTGTTTCTCAAGATTGCCAAAAGGTTTTTGCAAAGAAAAAGCAAGCTCTAGGTTCGCAAAATGAAGGAAAGGCAAAACAGGACAGAATCTGTGAAAAACAGAACAGCAGGTAGTAAATGATTTGTTCGGGGCACTTCTGCAACTCTAATCAAAAAACTCAAAACAGAAGCACGAAAGACAATTATATAGAGCACGCTGTCGAAAAAATTCAGACCAAAAAGATGATCTGGTGATTTTATACGAATTTTTCTATCCAAGGACAGAATCTGTTTCCTGGACAGCACCTCACAACTTTTGAACTTTCTAGCAATCAGAGGCTATACTTGGCACAAAATTGAAAAGCAAAGATACAATGATGATTCTACTGTAGTAAACAACATCAAGACACAACAAAAGCAAAATAAATTTATTCATTGGGCTGCCTCCCAAAAGCGCTTTCTTTTATGCCTTTAAGCTAGGCATAATGCAAAGAGATCAAGTTTTGTCAAGAGTAAAAGAATAGCTAGCCCGTACAACGGACTCAAAAGGTAACTTAATCTTCTTTCGAGGGAAGTGTTCCATCCCTTTCTTGAGAGGAAACTGAAATTTTATATTCCCCTCTTTCATGTCAATGATAGCACCAACGGTGCGCAAAAAGGGACGTCCCAAAATAATTGGACAAGAAGGATCACATTCAATATCCATAATAGTGAAATCAACTGGAACATAATTATCATTGACAACAATAAGAACATCGTCGATCCTCCCCAAAGGTTTCTTTATGGAAGAATCAACAAGACGAACACCAAAAGAACAAGAATCAAAAGGTTTCAATTTAAGCATATCATATAGTCTTTTGGGCATAATGGAGGTACTAGCTACAATATCACATAAAGCATAGCAAGAGAAGTTGTTTATCTTAATTTTAATCATAGGATCCCAACCATCTTCTAGCTTTCTAGGTATGGAGGCTTCTACTCTAAGTTTCTCCTCCCTAGCTTTGATGAGAGCATTAGTGACATGCTCTGTGAAGGCAAGATTAAGCGTGCTAGTGTGGGGATCTTTGGCCATTCTTTGTAGAAAGGTGACAACTTCTGAAATACTACAATTATCAAAATCAATTTTATCATTATTGGGCAGAATTGTAGTGTCATCCTCTTTGTTTGAATCGCTCTCTATTATAAGAGTTTGAACGTTTTCCCAAGTTTGGGGAAGCTTAGGAGCAATTTTAAACTGAGGCTCATACTCTTTTCCTGGGAGACCATGCCATGAGCATAACTCTCCGTCAAGACTAACATAATCACAAGGTTTATTACTTTTGTAGATCCCGACAGTGGTGATTGGCATAATGGAAGAAGGGGTGTACTCCTCCCATCTAGTGTTTTTGGTGGAACCCATAGTAGCAAGCAAGCAAGATAACTATTTTTGTGATTTTCGATAAAAGATATTAAAGCAAAACTGAAAGGTAAACTAACAAGACTAAAAAGCAAAGGTAAAAGATAGCGTGCAACTCCCCTATCCTGAAGAGTGGAGTCCCCGGCAACGGCGCCAGAAAACTTTGCTTGATGGCTTCTCGCCCCTCGTTGGTTACCCCAAGTGGAAGGTTAGAGATGCAGTGTAGCGGAAGTTTTCCCTTGGCAAAGATACCAAGGATCGATTTCCCCTGAGACTCCCAGTTTCAACAAGAAGGTGTCAACTGCTAACGGCGCCAGATATTAGCAATCAACGTGGACCTGCACACAGATACAAATAACTTTGCTCCCAACTAGTACAAAGAGGTTGTCAATCCCTCCGGCCTTGTAGTTTACAAAGGGTCAAACGCAAGTGATAGTAGTGATAGATATTGCTGCAATAGTAAGTAAAAGCGGAAAGTAAATAGCGGATGTGATCAATGATGGTAATATGGACCGGAGCCTCATGATGTTCACTAGTGATGTCTCTCTCCCAAAAGATGATAAAACAGCTATGTGAGGTAAACGAATTACAGCTGGGCAATTGACAGAACCATGAACGCAAACCAATGCTGACTACATTGCAAGAAAGGTTGAGGTTCAAAGCATGGGCGGTACGCCGAGGTAAGTAGACCGAAATCCATCTGCATCTACTACTAATCATCCACCTTGAGATATCTATCCAGAACATCTCGCTGGTATTAAGTTGTGAGTCCCACCCATAGTGTAAACTCAAAGCAAGAGACAACTGCATTAAAAGAACTTTGCGTAAAGTAAACAATCCTTGCACCCGCGGGCACAAGCACCGTTGTTTCCCCCCTTGTGGCAACAACACATCCCCTAGACTCATGTTTCTGTCACTCAAGCTAGTCATCGAGGGGCATGAACCCACAATCAAGCATAACGTTCCCTCTTGGAGTCACTACCTATTACTTGGCCAAAGCAATAAATAACAACGGAGAACATGCAAGAATTACTTACGAACATAAATATAAAAGAGGTGAATCAAATATATTACTCAAACACAATCTGAACATAATCTCATAATCCATCGGATCCCAGCAAACTCATCATAGCAACAACATAAGGATTACATAGGTGCCTCGATCATGTAGGGCAGCTCACGAGGACTAATTAGTGAAGCACAAGAATGGGAGGAGAACATCACATAACTACTGGTCATGGACTCATGGTCCAAGGGAGACTACTCACAACTCATCCGGGAGGCGTCCATGGTGGTAGAGAAGCTCCCGGTGGTGATCCTCCCCTCCGGCAGGGTGCCGGGAAGAGTTCTCCTGGTGCTCCCGATCTTGGAAGCGGTGGCGGCGGCGGAACAGAGATGAGATCGTGAAAAAGAGTTTCCGTCTCGAGGGTTTCGGGAGACGCTTTAAATATATGCCAAAGGGGGGCATCAGCGGAGCCTCGGGGGGCCCAGGCGCCCCCCCGGCGCGGCCCAGGGGGGGGCGCCGCCAGGGCGCCTGGAGCCCTGGTGCCCCCCCCGGCTGTACTTCGGGCGCAAGGTAGCTTCTGGAACGCTGATTTTTTATATAATTTTTCTGGATTTTTCCTGGCAGTTCTCGTAATGTAAAAACCTGAAATACAAAAACAGCCGAAAACAGAAACTGGCACTGGGGTGCACTGAGTTAATAGGTTAGTCCAAATATGATCAAAAGTGTATGGAAGTGTATAAATAACATAGCAATATCACCCAAAAGAGGCATGGAGCAAGCAGAAATTATAGATACGTTTTGGACGTATCACTTGTCACTATGGCTCAGAACAATACCAAATTGTGTGACTTCTCCAATACCAACAATAATGATTTTATTAGCACTCCTATTGTTCCTATTACCGATGCTGAATCTTGTGAGATCAATGCTGCTTTGTTGAACCTTGTCATGAAAGATCAATTTTGCGGCCTTCCTAGTGAAGATGCCGCTACCCATCTAAACAACTTTGTTGATTTGTGTGATATGCAAAAGAAGAGGGATACAGATAATGATATTGTCAAAATGAAGTTATTTCCGTTTTCACTTAGAGATCGTGCTAAAACTGGGTTTTCCTCTTTGCCTAGAAATAGTATTGATTTGTGGAATAAGTGCAAAGATGCTTTTATCTCTAAGTATTTTCCTCCTGCTAAGATCATCTCTCTTAGAAACGATATTATGAATTTTAAGCAACTAGATCATGAGCATGTTGCACAAGCTTGGGAGAGAATGAAATTAATGATACGTAATTGCCCTACACATGGTTTGAACTGATGGATGATTATACAAAACTTTTATGCTGGCTTGAATTTTGCTTCTAGAAATATTTTAGATTCGGCCGTAGGAGGCACTTTTATGGAAACTACCTTAGGAAAAGCTACCAAACTCCTAGATAATATTATGGTCAATTATTCTCAATGGCACACCGAAAGATCTACTAGTAAAAAGGTGCATGCTATTGAAGAGATTAGTGTTCTAAGTGGAAAGATGGATGAACTTATGAAATTATTTGCTGCTAAGAGTGCTTCTTCTGATCCTAATGATATGCCTTTATCCACTTTGATTGAAAATCATAATGAATCTTTGGATGTGAATTTTGTTGGTAGGAATAATTTTGGCAACAATGCTTATAGAGGGAACTTTAATCCTAGGCCTTTTCCTAGTAATTCCTCTAATAATTATGGTAATTCCTACAATAACTCTTATGGAAAGATGCCTTCTGAATTTGAAACTAGTGTTAAGGAGTTTATGAATTCGCAAAATAATTTCAATGCTTTGCTTGAAGAAAAATTGCTTAAGATTGATGAATTGGCTAGAAGCGTGGATAGAATTATTCTTGATGTTGATTCTCTCAAACTTAGATCTATTCCGCCTAAGCATGATATCAATGAGTCTCTCAAAGCCATGAGAATTTCCATTGATGAATGCAAAGAAAGAACGCTAGGATGCGTGCTAAAAAAGAGAGCTTTATAAAAGTGTGTTCTTCTAGTTATCATGAAAATAAAGATGAAGATCTGAAAGTTATTGATGTGTCTCCTATTAGATCCTTGTTTTCTGGTATGAATCTTGATAAAGATGGGACTGGAGACGAGTATACTTTAATTAAAAGGCGTCCCAATGATTCGGAGTTTTTAGATATTGATGCTAAAATTGTTAAAAATGGGATTGAAGAGATTAAAACTTTGCATAGTGATGAACCCACTACTTTGGATTTCAAGGGATTCAATTATGATAATTGCTCTTTGATTGATTGTATTTCCTTGTTGCAATCCGTACTAAATTCTCTGCATGCTTATAGTCAAAATAAAGCTTTTACCAAACACATGGTTGATGCTTTGATGCAATCTTATGAAGAAAAACTTGAATTGGAAGTTTCTATCCCTAGAAATCTTTATGATTAATGGGAACCTACTATTAAAATTAAAGATCATGAATGCTTTGCCTTGTGTGATTTGGGTGCAAGTGTTTCTACTATCCCGAAAACCTTGTGTGATTTGCTAGGGTTCCATGAGCTTGATGATTGTTCTTTAAATTTGTATCTTGCGGATTCTACTATTAAGAAACCTATGGGAAGGATTAATGATGTTCTTATTGTTGCCAATAGGAATTATGTGCTCGTAGATTTCATTGTTCTTGATATAGATTGCAATCCTTCATGTCCTATTATTCTTGGTAGACCTTTCCTTAGAACGATTGGTGCAATTATTGGTATGAAGGAAGGAAATATTAGATTCCAATTTCCGTTAAGGAAAGGCATGGAACACTTTCCTAGAAAGAAAATTAAATTGCCTTATGAATCTATTATGTGAGCCACTTATGGATTGCCTTCCAAAGATGGCAATACCTAGATCTATCCTTGTATCGTGCCTAGCTAGGGGCGTTAAACGATAGCGCTTGTTGGGAGGCAACCCAATTTTATATTCTTTGTTTTTGCTTCTGTTTAGGAATAAATATTGCATCTAGCTTCTGTTTAGATGTGGTTTTGTGTTTTAATTAGTGTTTGTGCCAAGTAGAACCTTTGGGAAGACTTGTGTGAAGTTTATATGATCTTGCTGTAAAAAACAGAAACGTTAGCGCTCACTAGAATAGTCACCAGATTTTACTGGAGAGTCTTATTTAGTTGATTCCTGTTGCATATGATTAATAGAAAAATTCCTCACGTTACCAATTTATTTCAATTTTTTTGGAGTTACAGAAGTATGCGAAAGTTACAGATTACTACAGACTGTTCTGTTTTTGACAGATTCTGTTTTTCGTGTGTTGCTTGCTTATTTTGATGAATCTATGAGTAGTATTGGAGGATATGAATCATAGAAAAGTTGGAATACAGTAGGTTTAACACTAATATAAACAAAGAATGAGTTCATTACAGTACCTTTGAGTGGTGGTTTGTTTTCTTATACTAACGGAGCTCACGAGATTTTTTGGCTAAGTTTTGTGTTGTGAAGTTTTCAAGTTTTGAGTATTGCTTTGATGGACTATGGAACAAAGAGTGGCAAGAGCCTAAGCTTGGGGATGACCAAGGAACCCCAAGGTAAAATTCAAGGACAACCAAAAGCCTAAGCTTGGGGATGCCCCGGGAAGGCATCCCCTCTTTCGTCTTCATCTATCGGTAACTATACCCGGGACTATATTTTTATTCACCACATGATATGTGTTTTGCTTGGAGCGTCATGTATGATTTGAGTATTTGCTTGTTAGTTTGCCACAATAATCCTTGCTGGACACACCTTTTTGAGAGAGATAAATATGGCCTAGGAATTGTTAGAACACTCTATGTGCTTCACTTATATCTTTTGAGCTAAATATTTTTTGCTCTAGTGCTTCACTTATATCTTTTAGAGCAAGGTGGTGATTTTATTTTGAAGATATTGTTGATATCTCATGCTTCACTTTTATCCTTTTGAGAGTCTATTAGAACAGCATGGTAATGTGCTTTGGTTATAAAACTAGCCTTAATATGATAGGCATCCAAGATGAATGTAGTAAAAACTTTCATACAAAGTGCATTGAGTATGATGAGAAGATTGATACTTGATAATTGTTTTGAGATATGAGGATAGTGATATTAGAGTCATGCTAGTGGAATTATTATGAAATTGAGAAACACTTGTGTTAAAGTATGTGATTCCCGTAGCATGCACGTATGGTGAACCGCTATGTGACGAAGTTAGAGCATGATGTATTTGTAGAGTGTCATCCTTTTTGTGGAGGTCGGGGGCGCGCGATGGTTAACTCCTACCAACCTCCCCCCTAGGATCATGCGTTGATTGCTTTGTTTTGATGACTCGTAAATTGTTGCAATAAGTATATGAGTTCTTATGACTAATGTTGAGTCCATGCATTATACGCACTCTCACCCTTCCACCATTGCTAGCCTCTCTTGTACCGCACAATTTTCGCCGGTACCATACACCCACCATATATCTTCCTCAAAACAGCCACCATACCTACCTATCATGGCATTTCCATAGCCATTCCGAGATATATTTCCATGCAACTCTCCACCGTTCCGTTCATATGACACGCTTCATATTGTCATATTGCCATGCATGATCATGTAGTTGACATCGTATTTGTGGCAAAGCCACCATGCATAATTTTTCATACATGTCACTCTTGATTCATTGCACATCCCGGTACACCGTCGGAGGCATTCATATAGAGTCATACTTTGTTCTAGTGTCGAGTTGTAAATCAATAAAAGCGTGATGATCATCACTATTAGAGCATTGCCCATGTGAGGAAAGGCCAAATAAAAAAAGGAGATGGCCCAAAAAAAATAGAGAGGGGCTAAATAAAAAAAGGGAAAGCCCCTCCAAAAAAATGAGAGAAAATAGAGAAGGGACAATGCTACTATCCTTTTCCACACTTGTGCTTCAAAGTAGCACCATGTTCTTCATGATCGAGAGTCTCTTGTTTTATCACTTTCATATACTAGTGGGAATTTTCATTATAGAACTTGGCTTGTATATTCGAACGATGGGCTTCCTCAAATGCCCTAGGTCTTCTTGAGCAAGCAAGTTGGATGCACACCCACTAGTTTCTTTTGTTGAGCTTTCATACATTTTTAGCTCTAGTGCATCCGTTGCATGGCAATCCCTACTCACTCACATTGATATCTATTGATGGGCATCTCCATAGCCCGTTGATACGCCTAGTCGATGTGAGACTATCTTCCTCCTTTTTGTATTCTCCACAACCACCATTCTATTCCACACATAGTGCTATATCCATGGCTCACGCTCATGTATTGCGTGAAAATTGAAAGGTTTGAAAAAATTGAGTACGAAAACAAGTGCTTGGCTGAAACCGGGTTTGTGCATGATATGAATATTTTGTGTGATGAAGAGGGAGCATAGCCAGACTATATGATTTTGTAGGGATAACTTTCTTTAGCGATGGTATTTTGAGAAGACGTGATTGCTTTGTTAGTATGCTTGAAGTATTATTATTTCTTATGTCAATATAGACTTTTGTCCTGAATCTTAACATTCATGACACAATAAAGAGAATTACATTGAAAATTATGTTGGTTAGAATTCCACATCAAAAATTCTGTTTTTATCATTTACCTACTCGAGGACGAGCAGGAATTAAGCTTGGGGATGCATGATACGTCTCTAACGTATCTATAATTTTTTATTGTTCCATGCCATTATTTATGATGTTTTGGATGTTTAATGGGCTTTGTTATACACTTTTATATTATTTTTGGGACTAACCTATTAACCCAAAGGCCCAGTCTAGATTGCTGTTTTTTTGCCTATTTCAGGGTTTTACAGAAAAGGGATATCAAACGGAGTCCAAACGGAATGAAACCTTCGGGAGAGATATTTTTGGAGTGATATCTTCACGGGAGACTTGAGAACCACGGAATAGGGCACACGTGGCGTCCACGAGGGTGGGGGGCGCGTGCCCCTGCCTCGTGGGCCCCACGTTGGTCCCCCGGTGCCCTCCTTCCTCCTATATATACCCATGTACCCCGAAAACATCAGAGCAACAGAGAAAACCCTAATTCTACCACCGCAACCTTCTGTTCCTGGGAGATCCCATCTTGGGGCCTGTTCCGGAGCTCCGCTGGAGGGGGGGTCTTCCACGGAGTGCTCCTACATCAACACCATCGCCTCACCATGAGTTGTCAGTAGTTTACCACAGACCTTTGGGTCCATAGTTAGTACCTAGATGGCTTCTTCTCTCTTTTTGGATCTCAATA
Organism: Secale cereale; assembly: GCA_902687465.1. NCBI lineage: Eukaryota > Viridiplantae > Streptophyta > Magnoliopsida > Poales > Poaceae > Secale > Secale cereale. The sequence continues at coordinate 808,990,174 of LR738711.1, read as the reverse complement.
CCAAGTTCTCCTCGGTCTTCGAGGAGATCTATTCGATGAATTGTGGGTTTATGATCAAGATTATCTATGAGAAATATTTGGTTCTTTTCTGAATTCTTTTATGTATGATTATAATATCCTTGCAAGTCTCTTTTAATTATCAGTTTGGTTTGGCCTACTAGATCTATAGTTCTTGCAATGGGAGAAGTGCTTGGCTTTGGGTTCAATCTTGCGGTGTCCTTTCCCAGTGACAGTAGGGGCAGCAAGGCACGTATTGTATTGTTGCCATCGAGGATAAAAAGATGGGGTTTATATCATATTGCTTGAGTTTATCCCTCTACATCATGTCATCTTCCTTAAGGCGTTACTCAGTTCTTATGAACTTAATACTCTAGATGCATGCTGGATAGCGGTCGATGTGTGGAGTAATAGTAGTAGATGCAGAATCGTTTCGATCTACTTGTCACGGACGTGATGCCTATATATAATCATCATGCCTAGATATTCTCATAATTATTCGCTTTTCTATCAATTGCTCGACAGTAATTCGTTCACCCACCGTAGAAATCTGCTATCATGAGAGAAGCCACTAGTGAAACCTATGGCCCCTGGGTTTATTCTCAACATATCAACCTACAATCTACTTTACTTTTCTGTTTTTACTTTTTGTTCTTATATCCAAAAATACCAAAAATATCAAACTATCATATCTATCAGATCTCACTTTTGTAAGTGACCGTAAAGGGATTGACAACCCCTGATCGCGTTGGGTGCAAAGTTCTTATTTGTTTGTGCAGGTGCTAGGGACTTGCGCGTGGTCTCCTACTGGATTGATACCTTGGTTCTCAAAAATTAAGGGAAATACTTACGCTATTGTGCTGCATCACCCTTTCCTCTTCGAGGGAATACAACGCAAGCTCGAGAAGTAGCACATACAGATCTAAATGTCACAGACCCGTTGACTAAGCCTCTTCCACGAGAAAAACATGATCAGCACCAAGACTCCATGGGTGTTATAATCATTACTATGTAATCTAGATTATTGACTCTAGTGCAAGTGGGAGACAGAAGAAAATATGCCCTAGAGGCAATAATAAAGTTGTTATTTATGTTTCCTTATATATCATGACAAATTTCTTTTATTCATGCTAGAATTGTATTAACCGGAAACTTGATACATGTGTGAATACATAGACAAAACAGAGTGTCCCTAGTATGCCTCTTCTATACTAGCTCGTTAATCAAAGATGGTTGAGTTTCCTACCATAGACATGTGTTGTCATTTGATGAATGTGATCACATCATTAGGAGAATGATGTTATGGACAAGACCCACCCGTTAGCTTAGCATTATGATCATTTAGTTTTATTGATATTGCTTTCTTCATGACTTATACATGGTCCTGTGACTATGAGATTCAACTCCCGAATGCTAGAGAAACACCTTGTGTGCCATCAAACGTTACAACATAACTGGGTGATTATAAAGATGCTCTATAGGTGTCTCTGAAGGTGTTTGTTAAGTTGGCATAGGTCGAGAATAGGATTTGTCACTCCGAGTGTCGGAGAGGTATCTCTGGGCCCTCTCGGTAATACACATCATAATAAGCCTTGCAAGCAAATGACTAATGGGTTAGTCATGAAATGATGTATTACGGAACGAGTAAAGAGACTTGCTGGTAACGAGATTGAACTAGGTATGATGATACCGACGATCGAATCTCGGGCAAGTAACGTACCGCTAAGAAAAGGAACAACGTATGTTGTTATGCGGTTTGACCGATAAAGATATTCGTAGAATATGTAGGAGCCAATATGAGCATCCAGGTTCCGCTATTGGTTATTGACCGGAGATGTGTCTCGGTCATGTCTACATAGTTCTCGAACCCGTAGGGTCCGCACGCTTAACGTTCGATGACGATTTGTATTATGAGTTATGTGTTTTGGTGACCATAGTTTGTCCGGAGTCCCGGATGAGATCACAGACATGACGAGGTGTCTCGAAATGGCCGAGAGGTAAAAATTCGTATATTGGAAGGTTGTATACGGACACCGGAATGGTTCCGGAGAGGTTCAGGGATTTATCGGAGTACCGAGAGGCTATCGGAACCCCGCAGGAAAGTTAATGGGCCTATTGGGCCATAGTGAAGAGAGGGAGGCTGCCAAAAGAAGTGGGCACTGTTGGGGAACATAGTATTTCAAAAAAAAAATCCTACGAACACGCAAGATCTATCTATTAGATGCATAGCAACGAGAGGGGAGAGTGTGTCTACGTACCCTCGTAGACCGAAAGCGGAAGCGTTTAACAACGCAGTTGATGTAGTCGTACACCTTCATGATCCGTCCCGATCTAGTACCGAACGTACGGCACCTCTGCGTTCAGCACACGTTCAGCTCGATGACGTCCTCGCCTTCTTGATCCAGCAAGACGGGCGAAGTAGTAGATGAGTTCCGGAAGCACAACGGCGTGGTGACAGTTGTTGATGAAGAACAATCTCTGCAGGGCTTCGCCAAGCACTACAGAAACTAGACAGAGGATAAACTAGAGGGTCGGGGTTGCCGGCACACGGCTTGGTGTATCTTGATGTGTTCCAGGTGCTAGCCCCGCCCCTCTATTTATATGTTGAGCCCTGGGGTCGAAACTTGGAGCAAAAGCCTCCTCAAAGTCGGTTTTGCCCGAAAGGCAAGAGTCCCACTCGGACTCCAGGACCAAACGCCACAATCCTTGGCGTCTGGCCCAGACGCCATGGGCCTCGGCGTTTGGCCCCCTGGCCTCCGCAAAACACCTTTTGCACCGACTTAATGCCCTGTGGGCTTGACCCCTTGGCCTAACCATATCATCCTATACATCAAATTTTACCTCTGGACCATTCCGGAGCTCCTCGTCATGTCTGTGATCTCATCCGGGACTCCGAACAACATTCGGTCACCAACATACATAACTCATTCAATACTATATCGTTAACGAAACGTTAAGCGTGCGGACCCTACGGGTTCGAGAACTATGTAGACATGACCGAGACACTTCTCTGGTCAATAACCAATAGCGGAACCTGGATGCCCATATTGGCTCCTACATATTCTATGAAGATCTTTATCGGTCGAACCGCATAACAACATACGTTTGTTCCCTTTATCATCGGTATGTTACTTGCCCGAGATTCGATCGTCGGTATCATCATACCTAGTTCAATCTCGTTACCAGCAAGTCTCTTTACTCGTTCCGTAATACATCATCTCCTGACTAACTCATTAGTCATTTGCTTGCAAGGCTTATTACGATGTGCATTACCGAGAGGGCCAAGAGATACCTCTCCGACACTCGGAGTGACAAATCCTAATCTTGATCTACGCCAACACCAAGGTTAGTGATTCCCGTAGCATGCACATATGGTGAACTGCTATGTGACGAAGTTAGAGCATGAGCTATTTGTAAAGTGTCAACCTTTGTGTGGAGGTCGGGGGCGCGCGATGGTTAACTCCTACCAACCTCCCCCCTAGGAGCATGCGTTTATTGCTTTGTTTTGATGAATCGTAGATTTTTGCAATAAGTATATGAGTTCTTATGACTAATGTTGAGTCCATGGATTATACGCACTCTCACCCTTCCACCATTGCTAGCCTCTCTTGTACCGTGCAACTTTCGCCGGTACCATAAACCCACTATATATCCTTCCTCAAAACAGCCACCATATTATTCCTCAAAACAGCCACCATACCTACCTATCATGGCATTTCCATAGCCATTCCGAGATATATTGCTATGCAACTTTCCACCGTTCCGTTCATATGACACACATCATATTGTCATATTGCCATGCATGATCATGTAGTTGACGTCGTATTTGTGGCAAATCCACCATGCATAATTTTTCATACATGTCACTCTTGATTCATTACACATCCCGGTACACCGCCGGAGGCATTCATATAGAGTCATACTTGTTGTAGTATCGAGTTGTAATATCGAGTTGTAAATCAATAAAAGTGTGATGATCATCATTATTAGAGCATTGTCCCATGTGAGGAAAGGCCAATAAAAAAAGAGATGGCCCAAAAAATATATAGAGAGGGGCTAATAAAAAAACGAGAAAGCCCCTCTGAAAAAAATGAGAGAAAAGAGAGAAGGGACAATTGCTACTATCTTTTTCCACACTTGTGCTTCAAAGTAGCACCATGTTCTTCATGATAGAGAGTCTCATTGTTTAGTCACTTTCATATACTAGTGGGAATTTTCATTATAGAACTTGGCTTGTATATTCCAACGATGGGCTTCCTCAAATGCCCTAGATCTTCATGAGCAAGCAAGTTGGATGCAAACCCACTAGTTTCTTTTGTTGAGCTTTCATACATATTTAGCTCTAGTGCATCCATTGCATGGCAATCCCTACTCAATCACATTGATATCTATTGATGGGCATCTCCATAGCCCGTTGATACGCCTAGTTGATGTGAGACTATCTCCCTCCTTTTATCTTCTCCACAACCACCTCCCTATTCCACCCATAGTGCTATGTCCATGGCTCACGCTCATGTATTGCGTGAAAGTTGAAAGGTTTGAAATAATAGAGTATGAAAACAAGTGCTTGGTTGAAATCGGGGTTGTGCATGATATGAATATTTTGTGTGATGAAGAGGGAGCATAGCTAGACTATATGACTTTGTAGGGATAACTTTCTTTAGCCATAGTATTTTGAGAAGACATGATTGCTTTGTTAGTATGCTTGAAGTATTATTATTTCTTATGTCAATATAGACTTTTATCTTGAATCTTTCAGATCTGAACATTCTTGCCAAAATTAAGAAGAATTACATTGAAAAACTATGTTGGTTAGCATTCCACATCAAAAATTCTGTTTTTATCATTTACCTACTCGAGGACGAGCAGGAATTAAGCTTGGGGATGCTTGATACGTCTCCAACGTATCTATAATTTTTGATTGTTCCATGCTATTATTTATGATGTTTTGGATGTTTAATGGGCTTTGTCATACACTTTTTTTATCATTTTTGGGACTAACCTACTAACCCAAAGGCCAAGTCCACATTGCTGTTTTTTGCCTGTTTCAGGGTTTTGCGAAAAATAAATATCAAACGGAATCCAAACGGCATGAAACCTTCGCGAGAGATATTTTTGGAGAAAATCACGCACAGGGAACTTGAGAACCACGTCAGGGGAGCCTCGAGGTGCCCACGAGGGTCGGGGGCGCGCCCCCCGTCCCAGGGCGCGCCCCTGCCTCGTGGGCCCCTCAAGCGTTCCCCGGTGTCCTCCTTCCTCCTATATAAGTCTACGTACCCTGAAACGATCAGCAACAGAGAGAAAACCCTAATTCCACCATCGTAACCTTCTGTTCCCGTGAGATCCCATCTTGGAGCCTGTTCTGGAGCTCCGCCGGAGGGGGGATCCATCACGGAGTGCTTCTACATCATCATCATCGCCCTCACCATGAGTTGTGAGTAGTTTACCACAGACCTTCGAGTCCATAGCTAGTATCTAGATGGCTTCTTCTCTCTCTCTCTCTCTCTCTCGATCTCAATACAAAGTTCTCCTCGGTCTTCGAGGAGATCTATTCGATGTAATCTCTTTTTGTGGTGTGTTTGTCGAGATCCGATGAATTGTGAGTTTATGATCAAGATTATCTATGAGAAATATTTGGTTCTTCTCTGAACTCTTTATGTGTGCTCATAATATCCTTGCAAGTCTCTTCGAATTATTGGTTTGGTTTGGCCTACTAGATCTATAGTTCTTGCAATGGGAGAAGTGCTTGGCTTTGGGTTCAATCTTGCGGTGTCCTTTCCCAGTGACAGTAGGGGCAGCAATGCACGTATTGTATTGTTGCCATCGAGGATAAAAAGATGGGGTTTATATCATATTGCTTGAGTTTATCCCTCTACATCATGTCATCTTGCTTAAGACGTTACTCTGTTCTTATGAACTCAATACACTAGATGCATGCTGGATAGCGGTCGATGTGTGGAGTAATAGTAGTAGATGCAGGCAGGAGTCGGTCTACTTGTCTCGGACGTGAGGCCTATATACAATAATCATGCCTAGATAGTCTCATAATTATTCGCTTTTCTATCAATTGCTTGACAGTAATTTGTTTACTCGCCGTAGAATATAGCTATCATGAGAGAAGCAACTAGAGAACACTATGGCCCCCGGGTCTATTCTCAACATATCAATCTACATCTACTTCACTTTTACCGCTTTTACTTTCTGTTCTTATAAACAAAAATACCAAAAATATAAACTATCATCTCTATCAGATCTCACTTTAGTAAGTGACCGTAAAGGAATTGAAAACCCCTTATCGCGTTGGCTGCGAAGTTCTTATTTGTTTGTGCAGGTGCGAGCGACTCGCGCGTGGTCTCCTACTGGATTGATACCTTGGTTCTCAAAAACTGAGGAAAATACTTACGCTACTGTGCTACATCTCCCTTTCCTCTTCGAGGGAATACAACGCAAACTCGAGAAGTAGCACAGCCCAGCCCCGTGCCTCCCGCGCCCCGCCGTTGGTTGGCCACGCCAGCTGCGGCCTCGCCTCACGCTGTCTCGCCCTGGTCTGCACTCTGCCACCGGCTGGTCGTAGCAGCGGGCTGCAGCCGCGCCCACCTGCTCGACGTCCTCGCGTCGGCCAGGACGCCCTGCGCGAGCTGGCCTCGGCCGTGCCACGGCCGCCTGCCGCGTCGTGCTGCCGGGTCGCCCCCGCAGCCGTCCGCTGTCGCGCCCGCCCTGCTCCGCCTCCGCACAACCAGGCCCCCGCCTCCTCTGCGCACCTGGCCTAGGCCGGCTTCGAGTCGCCACATGCCGGCTCCGCCCATGCCTCCCCCGGCCCGGCTTCTCCGCCGGCTCCGGGTGGCCGTCCACGCCGCCCTCCGGCTGCACCCGGGGCGCCCCTTGTTGCCGCTGCCTGTCAGTTCGGGCAAAGAGAAAAGAAAAAAATATATAAGCGTCCGACTGCCAACAGCGGCCTGGACGGGTCCGGCTTTGCCCGCCCCAAGCCGGCTCTGGGTCACCACCTGCGCCTGGCCGGGTCCGGCTCCGCCCGCAGAAAAGAAGCCGGTTGAAAAAAGAAAAGTTACCGCCGACTGAGAGTAAGAAAAAAAAGGTCTGCCAGACGCCTCCAACCGCACGCGTCGCCATCCGGCCGGCTGCGCCTGCGTGTCCGCATCGCCGCTACAGCAACAGTCCCGCCTGCATCGACGCCCTGCCGGCTGCGCTAAGACGGCTCGGCCGCGTCCCGCTCTGCCGCCTGGCCGGTCGGGCCCGACCGGCTGGACCCCCTTCGAGCACCCGGAGGCTCGAAGGCTACCCCCAATGGGTGTCTCGGCGCGCTCCGCGAGCGCTAAGCCGCGCCGGCTATCTTCGGTGACCTCTGCCGCGACTACACAAAAATCAATGTGAGCTCCTCACCCGTATACTTTCGCACCACGTGCAAACACGGATAACCCCGAGTGACACTCGGGGACCGCCTCCATCTTTATTACAATTGCATCACTGTTCGCCCCGGCGCCGGCTAGTATTGGCCCGGGCTGGCCGCTCGGCCCGATACGTTCGTTCCCGCAGACGGCTTAGTAGTGCATACGGTACCGAAGGTCCACTATCAGCCACAGACCGCAGCGCGGCTGTCCGGCAAGCGAGAGCATAAGCTGGAGGTCACCCCATGTGAAAACCGTCCGGGAGAAGATGGCTTGGGAAATCCGGCCGCTTCCTTTATGAGTATCTGCTCGGTCGAATCCGCTCCTGTAGTCCGAGTATTGTACGCTCCACTCCGCGGCCACTCTTCGTAACGGCTACAGACCGGCTCCGGGCTGTCTAGCTAACAAGAGGCAAAGCCAAATGGTGGAGGGGACATGAAAAAGACTGAAGGGGGCTCGGACGAAACCGAGTCGGCACCCTCTGCATAAAACTTACAATGCTAAACACAAACATTTCATATATCTGCGCGGACTAACCTTGTCTTTTGCACGATCACCTATATGGGGAACTCCCTCCTCGCCCGGAGGCTCGGAGGCTACACGTCGGCTGCAGCGCGCAGCCGGCCGCCATCATCAGCAACAGCGAAGACCCTCTGCCCAACTTTTCCAAGTTGCGTGGAGGCTCAGAGGCTACACCCAGTGGGTGCGCTCGCGCGCCCCCACTCAGCCGGCGGATTCCGTGTCCGCGTCCGGCAGGGCTCCGCGCCCTCCAGCAGGCGGACTCCGTGTCTGCGCCCGGCACCCTCGACGTCACCGTCGGATTCTTCATCGACGCCTGCTAAAAAACCCTCCGTGCAACTTTTCCAAGTTGCCCGGAGGCTCGGAGGCTACTGTTGGGGGGATGACCCCCAGGTAGGCCCAAGACAGTAAACAACGCTTCAAAAACATCGGGGCCAGCAACGCCCCTCAATCCGGCTCGCACTTGGCCGGGTGCTCAACCCGGCCAAGTCCCTCGACCCGGCCGAACTCACCATCCCGGCCGCCCGGTCGGGTCCCTGTCCGGCTGCTCCAGCCGGCCTGCTACGTGAAGTCAACTACATCGTCCCATTCGACACGGCATGGACAAGACGGCGATACCGCGACCATCATTGCTGATAAAAGCACACGCTGTTCACTCGTCACATGTGACATCATCTACAATGTACTTTGTCCCCTGGGCATTGATTTATAAAATGCCCCAGGGACAAAACATAGCCTAGATCTCAAGCAAGCATAGTTTGAGATGTAAGCTACGCACTGTAGCTTACATCCCAAGCACACACCCATACCCACCTAGCTTGCATCCAAAGCTAGCACTCACCATATAAGCTAGCACACATCCACTCTCTCACGATGATCGGTTTTGGCCACATGACCATTCACGGCCACAAGCCATGGCCATACTTGGCCACTAGAGACTGCCATACACACGCATATACGAGATCAGACACCGTTGGCACTGATCTCAGATACAGCTCCAGGAGCAACTTGTACCGCTAGACATGTACACTACATATATATTCAGACATGCAGGAGTAGGAGTATTATCTCTCTGAAGAGCTCCGAACCTGGGTAAATCACCGCGTGCTGCTTACCCAATTGATGGCTTCTCGCCCCTCGTTGGTTACCCCAAGTGGAAGGTGTGAGATGCAGTGTAGCGGAAGTTTTCCCTTGGCAAAGATACCAAGGATCGATTACCCTGAGACTCCCAGTTTCAACAAGAAGGTGTCAACTGCTAACGGCGCCAGATATTAGCAATCAACGTGGACCTGCACACAGATACAAATAACTTTGCTCCCAACGAGTACAGAGAGGTTGTCAATCCCTCCGGCCTTGTAGTTTACAAAGGATCAAACACAAGTGATAGTAGTGATAGATATTGTTGCAATAGTAAGTAAAAGCGGAAAGTAAATAGCGGATGTGATCAATGATGGTAATATGGACCGGAGTCTCATGATGTTCACTAGTGATGTCTCTCTCCCAAAAGACGATAAAACAGCTATGTGAGGTAAACGAATTACAGCTGGGCAATTGACAGAACCATGAACGCAAACTAATGCTGACTACATTGCAAGAAAGGTTGAGGTTCAAAGCATGGGCGGTACGCCGAGGTAAGTAGACCGAAATCCATCTGCATCTACTACTAATCATCCACCTTGAGATATCTATCCAGAACATCTCGCTTGTATTAAGTTGCGAGTCCTACCCATAGTGTAAACTCAAAGCAACAGACAACTGCATTAAAAGAACTTTGCGTAAAGTAAACAATCCTTGCACCCGCGGGCACAAGCACCGTTGTTTTCCCCCTTGTGGCAACAGCACATCCCCTAGACTCATGTTTCTGTCACTCAAGCTAGTCATCGAGGGGCATGAACCCACAATCAAGCATAACGTTCCCTCTTGGAGTCACTACCTATTACTTGGCCAAAGCAATAAATAACAACGGAGAACATGCAAGAATTACTTACGAACATAAATATAAAAGAGGTGAATCAAATATATTACTCAAATACAATCTGAACATAATCTCATAATCCATCGGATCCCAGCAAACTCATCATAGCAACAGCATAAGGATTACATAGGTGCCTCGATCATGTAGGGCAGCTCACGAGGACTAATTAGTGAAGCACAAGAACGGGAGGAGAACATCACATAGCTACTGGTCATGGACTCATGGCCCAAGGGAGACTACTCACAACTCATCCGGGAGGCGTCCATGGTGGTGGAGAAGCTCCCGGTGGTGATCCTCCCCTCCGGCAGGGTGCCGGGAAGAGTTCTCCTGGTGCTCCCGATCTTGGAAGCGGCGGCGGCGGCGGAACAGAGATGAGATCGCGAAAAAGAGTTCCCGTCTCGAGGGTTTTGGGAGACGCTTTAAATATATGCCAAAGGGGGGCATCAGCGGAGCCTCGGGGGGCCCAGGCACCCCCCCGGCGCGGCCCAGGGGGGGTGCGCCGCCAGGGCGCCTGGAGCCCTGGTGGCCCCCCCGGCTATACTTCGGGCGCAAGGTAGCTTCTGGAACGCTGATTTTTTATATAATTTTTCTGGATTTTTCCTGGCAGTTCTCGTAATGTGAAAACCTGAAATACAAAAACAGCCGAAAACAGGAACTGGCACTGGGGTGCACTGAGTTAATAGGTTAGTCCAAGTATGATCAAAAGTGTATGGAAGTGTATAAATAACATAGCAATATCACCCAAAAGAGGCATGGAGCAAGCAGAAATTATAGATACGTTTTGGACGTATCAACATCCCCAAGCTTAATTCCTGCTCGTCCTCGAGTAGGTAAATGATAACAAGAATAATTTCTGTGGTGACATGCTATTAACCATATAGGACTTTTTCATAGTCATATGACAAAAGCTTACTGAGACAATGAATCTATAGTAATTAAGTTGCCTCATGAGAAAATCACAAAGGACTGAAAGTTTTACAATATGATACTGAAGCATCAAAAAGATTTGTAATGAACATGGTGTGCAAATATGATAAAGTGATATCTCGCTTGCCCCCTTTAGTGAAGCAAAACATAAATGCAGGGGCACCTCCAAGGTTTAAGTGATGACTAGATACAATAATCTCAGAATAAACGATATCATAATCATGCAAAAGACAATGCTACTTTGGGACAATGCACATTACACTCAGAATGACAATCATGCTCTCAGTAGTTGGTGCTTTAAAAGAAGGTGGAGACTCTCGAACCGTGGCTTTTGTTGGCAAGGTTGAAAACCCGTGGTCGGAAACAAAGACAAAACATGTACCAGAGCTCTTGGTTTTTTTTAAAAACAGAGGTAATAATATTTTTTAGATTATGCATGTTTCGTCAACGAATGCTAGCAGACAACTCAATCACTTCTTGAGATGGACAAGTATCGAGGAACGGCTCCCGAATGAGGACGATCACATCCTCTTAATCTCCTTTGTTTATCACTGCCAAAGTTTTCTGATTTCTCATGAACAAAGCGTGAAGGAGGGTTGGTTTGTTATATTATCTTTTTGAGCCGGGCGCACTCAATGCCAGTTCCTTCTCGTATTATGAGTTTGCACATTATACATGCAATCCCGGGGTGAAGCTTGTCCAACTTAAAAAGATCATGAATTAACTACTACTTCCTCATGAACTTACAACAGAGGCACAAAATAATGATGCTTTTTTCTTTTTGAATAATTTCGAGATGGTACATGCAAGTCTCCGTTAGGAATGGCAGGTAAATACCATGTAGGAAGGTATGGTGGACTCATATGGCATAACTGGTATAAAGGAATTTGGATGCACAAGCAGTCAGTCCGCTTAGTACAGGCGAAGGTTAGCAAAAGACTGGGAGCGACCAACTAAGAGAGCAATGACGGTCATAATCATGCAGAGCGACAAAGCAACATTGAATCAGGCATGGAAGTTATATCGCTACTCAGAAATAAAAGATCATCAAGGCTTGACAGACTTTCTTTACAGTCTTAAATATGCGTGAGCATACGCCAAGTCAATCAAAATAAATTCTTGAAGGAAGATATTACTAAACCATACCACATCATAGGTAAACAAATCATGTTGGTACTCCAATAACACATTGGAAATCCCCCAGCTATTTGAGACTAACCATAAGAAAACATGAACTACTAAGCGCCATTATGCACGTAGCATCTTTATCATAGACATATCAACCAATGCAACGGAAGCAAACTCTCTTAATAAGGTAATCATGATAGATAAAGAGAGTTCAAGCAACCAACTAAACAAAGCTCTTTAGAAAGATAAGCATGAAAGTAAAGAGCTAAGCATGATAGTAGCTATTAAAAGACAAAGAACACACACAACAAAGATAGACATGAAAATTCTATGTTATGTTCTAGGTAGAAGTGGAGCGTGTTTCTCTCCCACATAAAGAATGCTGAGTTCCGACTCGTTATGAAAAGCTAAAGAAAACTAAAAAGGAAAACTAAAAGCAAGACGCTCCAAGCATAGCACATAACACATGAAGTGATAAAAATATAGTGGAACGAAAGACGAACTGATAATGTTGATGGAGAAGGGGATGCACGGGGGCATCCCCAAGTTTAGACGCTTGAGTCTCCTTGAATATTTCTTGGGGGTGCACGGGGGCATCCCCAAGCTTGAGCGCTTGACACTCCTGAATCTTTTTATCATCTTCCCTCGCACACTTGAAAACTCCCTTCATACATAACTCATCATAATCTGATTAGCGAGGTTAGTACCCATAATAAAATAATTGTTCCTTGCTGGAAATAAGGATATTCTTGAAGATCTACTGTTTCTCAAGATTGCCAAAAGGTTTTTGCAAAGAAAAAGCAAGCTCTAGGTTCGCAAAATGAAGGAAAGGCAAAACAGGACAGAATCTGTGAAAAACAGAACAGCAGGTAGTAAATGATTTGTTCGGGGCACTTCTGCAACTCTAATCAAAAAACTCAAAACAGACGCACGAAATACAATTATATAGAGCACGCTGTCGAAAAAATTCAGACCAAAAAGATGATCTGGTGATTTTATACGAATTTTTCTATCCAAGGACAGAATCTGTTTCCTGGACAGCACCTCACAACTTTTGAACTTTCTAGCAATCAGAGGCTATACTTGGCACAAAATTGAAAAGCAAAGATACAATGATGATGCTACTGTAGTAAACAACATCAAGACACAACAAAAGCAAAATAAATTTTTTCATTGGGCTGCCTCCCAAAAGCGCTTTCTTTTATGCCTTTAAGCTAGGCATAATGCATATAGAGAAATCAATAACCATCGTAATAATCGGAGCTATAAATTGCTTCAAATGGTTCCTCAACAAGTTCATTCTTGTTCCTTATAGGAAAGGGGTACACACCTTTTGCCTTCCCGCGTAAGCGGATTTGTCCCTTACCTATATCGATGAAGCCTTTAACTGCTCGGAGGAAGTCCCTTCCAAGCACTATATTTCCTTGGTTTGGCTCCATGATGAAGAAATCAACCATTGTAATCCCTTTAAGGAATTTAACTGGCACGTCTTTTATCCTTCCCTGGATTTCAGAAATATCTCCATTAGTGTGTTCATGATAAGATGGTAATCTATCCATGTTAAATTTTAAAGAATCATGAACAATTTTTGGCATAGTAGAAACCATAGATCCAATATCACAATAAGCAAGGAAGTCTTGATTAGAGATGCTAATCCTAACAAAAGGCTCCCAATCATTGTCTATTTCCAAAATATCTCTCTTATTGGGTTTGGGTTTCTCTTCCTTTATTAAGTCTAGAGCATCCATTCTCTTCTCAATAGTAGCAAGTCTATCTATGATAGTATCAAAATTATGATCATAAACAAAGTAACTAGATAGACCATGTATAATTTTAAGAGCTCTAGCTTCATCACACTCTAGGAAATCTCCTTCAGCTATAATATCAAGAGAGTGTTTACACCATTTAAAAAGACCATGGTAAAAATTTCTAAGCACAATTTTTATAGGTATCCAAGGCATAATTCTCCTATGTGCATCAGAAATTCTGTCCCATGCCTTCTTCATATTTTCTCCATCCCTTTGATGGAAATCTAGAACTTCTGATTCCCTCAAAGCACCAAATCCTAACATGTTCGGCTAAACAGAAAGGACTACTAACAGAAAAGCAAATAAAATTTTTTGTAATTTTTTTGATAAAGGATACTAAAGCAAAAATGAAAGGTAAACTAACAAGACTAAAAAGCAAAGGTAAAAGATAGCGTGCAACTCCCCTATCCTGAAGAGTGGAGTCCCCGGCAACGGCGCCAGAAAACTTTGCTTCATGGCTTCTCGCCCCTTGTTGGTTACCCCAAGTGGAAGGTGTGAGATGCAGTGTAGCGGAAGTTTTCCCTTGGCAAAGATACCAAGGATCGATTTCCCTAAGACTCCTAGTTTCAACAAGAAGGTGTCAACTGCTAACGGCGCCAGATATTAGCAATCAACGTGGATCTGCACAAAGATACAAATAACTTTGCTCCCAACGAGTACAGAGAGGTTGTCAATCCCTCCGGCCTTGTAGTTTACAAAGGATCAAACGCAAGTGATAGTAGTGATAGATATTGCTGCAATAGTAAGTAAAAGCGAAAAGTAAATAGCGGATGTGATCAATGATGGTAATATGGACCGGAGTCTCATGATGTTCACTAGTGATGTCTCTCTCCCAAAAGACGATAAAACAGCTATGTGAGGTAAACGAATTACAGCTGGGCAATTGACAGAACCATGAACGCAAACTAATGCTGACTACATTGCAAGAAAGGTTGAGGTTCAAAGCATGGGCGGTACGCCGAGGTAAGTAGACCGAAATCCATCTGCATCTACTACTAATCATCCACCTTGAGATATCTATCCAGAACATCTCGCTGGTATTAAGTTGCGAGTCCCACCCATAGTGTAAACTCAAAGCAACAGACAACTGCATTAAAAGAACTTTGCGTAAAGTAAACAATCCTTGCACCCGCGGGCACAAGCACCGTTGTTTTCCCCCTTGTGGCAACAGCACATCCCCTAGACTCATGTTTCTGTCACTCAAGCTAGTCATCGAGGGGCATGAACCCACAATCAAGCATAACGTTCCCTCTTGGAGTCACTACCTATTACTTGGCCAAAGCAATAAATAACAACGGAGAACATGCAAGAATTACTTACGAACATAAATATAAAAGAGGTGAATCAAATATATTACTCAAACACAATCTGAACATAATCTCATAATCCATCGGATCCCAGCAAACTCATCATAGCAACAACATAAGGATTACATAGGTGCCTCGATCATGTAGGGCAGCTCACGAGGACTAATTAGTGAAGCATAAGAACGGGAGGAGAACATCACATAGCTACTGGTCATGGACTCATGGCCCAAGGGAGACTACTCACAACTCATCCGGGAGGCGTCCATGGTGGTGGAGAAGCTCCCGGTGGTGATCCTCCCCTCCGGCAGGGTGCCGGGAAGAGTTCTCCTGGTGCTCCCGATCTTGGAAGCGGCGGCGGCGGCGGAACAGAGATGAGATCGCGAAAAAGAGTTCCCGTCTCGAGGGTTTTGGGAGACGCTTTAAATATATGCCAAAGGGGGGCATCAGCGGAGCCTCGGGGGGCCCAGGCGCCCCCCCGGCGCGGCCCAGGGGGGGCGCGCCGCCAGGGCGCCTGGAGCCCTGGTGCCCCCCCCCCCAGTTGTACTTCGGGCGCAAGGTAGCTTCTGGAACGCTGATTTTTTATATAATTTTTCTGGATTTTTCCTGGCAGTTCTCGTAATGTGAAAACCTGAAATACAAAAACAGCCAAAAACAGAAACTGGCACTGGGGTGCGCTGAGTTAATAGGTTAGTCCAAATATGATCAAAAGTGTATGGAAGTGTATAAATAACATAGCAATATCACCCAAAAGAGGCATGGAGCAAGCAGAAATTATAGATACGTTTTGGACGTATCACCAATCCCGTCCCTTGATCTCCAAAGCAGTCTTGCCCTCACCTCACGCCACCCTGTGGCATCTGTCGTCTCACGAACCCGCCCGCGAGATCACCACGACACAATGAGTGTTTACTCTTAATTTCTCTGAATTGTTAACTAAGAATAGATGATTATCTTCATTCCCTAATTTTGTTTTGAATAATCTATTGTAGCATCCAGTAAATTTTGAGTTTGGTCTGCATTGGCTGGCTATAAAATATGTGAAAATGTCCAAGAAAAACAAGGTGAATGTCAAGCATCTTAATTTCTGAATTATGAATATTCGAATCTATAAGACCGCCCACCATGCCGCCATCACTATGTAACATGCATTTTTTTCTATAGGTGTGAAAAATGAAGAACAAGGGCGGTGATTTGAAGTGTTTGTGCGACAGAGCTGCTTCAAAGGCGCTGAAGATAAGTTCAACATCAACACCAACATTTCTATCTTTCGACGTTGAAAACCAAGTTCGAGATCAACATCGGTATAATTCTTACATTGTTGTGAAGCAAATTTCTTTTCACCATGCATACCCATGTCGGAAATCATGGCTCCGCCACTGCCTCTCGGTAATACAACATCGTAAAGAGCATGCAAGCAATGTGGCCTACATGAGGCAGTCGCACAAGCCCCTAAGAGTCCCATGTGGCTAAGACATGTGGAAGGGGACTAGGAATCCAACTTCTACTAGGAGCAGGACTCCTTCCCCTTGGCGGAAAGTCCTATTAGGAGTAGGGCTGGACTCCCAGCTCTCCCATGCATATAAATATAGGGGAGGGGCGCAATAAGGCACCCCGGTACATTGGCCTTGGCTGCTGCCCCGTCTCTCCCTCCCGACGTAGTTCTCGTCCATGGTTTTTCACTTAGCGAAGCCATGCCGGTATTATGACTCCATCACCATCATCACCACCATGTTGTCATGCTGGTTGTGATCCCATATACTTCTCCGCCTTCTATTGCTGGATTAAGGAGGAGGATACGTCATCGAGCCGCACATGTGCTAAACTCAAAGGTGCCGTCCATTCGGCACTAGATCGGTTGGATCATGATCGGATCACGAAGAGTACGACTATATCAACCGCATTATATACGCTTGCGCTTTCGGTCTACGAAGGTACGTAGACACACTTTCCCCTCTCGTTGCTATGCTTCTCCTAGATAGATCTTGGGTGTTTGTAGGATTTTTTTGATTATCATGCTTCGTTCCCCATCATCGACACTATGTCCACTTGTAGTAGAATAGATGATTAAATAAGCATGTAGAAACAAAACATTCATCGCCTATGTATCCATTTTGCCTTCGACCTCCTAGTGTTTTTTCTTCTTGTTTTGTTCTTAATTTCCTCTCAAACTCTTGTTTTTTGCTTTCCCTGTTACCATGTGTTTTCCATGGGTTAAGTTCTTCCACCAACAATGGTTAACATAGCCATACACATCATAATCACTAAGTGTGGTATGTTCTGCAATACGTTTTCAACATTCTAATTATCTGGGGACTGGTTAACCATTTTCAATTCTTAGTGTTACTAAGAGGTCTATAAGCTTTTTGTTGTTGAAATATGCTTCCATTATATTGTCAAATATGGTATGTAAGAGATGGTTCCTATTCATAGGTTCAAGATCAGCTTGGTAGTTAATAATCTTGTATTGAGTGCAACTACATTATATTAGTTAGTTTAGTTGTTTGGATAAGCTAGAGTTCATACAGATAATAGTTTGTTACCACAATGTTATCATACGATATCATGTTGTGAAAATCTATGTGGAAATAGCGACTTGCATAGTGTCCATTTAAGAGATGGTTCCTATTCATAGGTTCAAGATCAGCTTGGTAGTTAATAATCTTGTATTGAGTGCAACTACATTATATTAGTTAGTTTAGTTGTTTGGATAAGCTAGAGTTCATACAGATAATAGTTTGTTACCACAATGTTATCATACGATATCATGTTGTGAAAAATCTATGTGGAAATAGCGACTTGCATAGTGTCCATTTAATATTGGCCTTCCAACTTACTATGTATTACAAAAAGGAGCACTCACATTCAATAGGTGTATTCCCGTTTAATGACGAATGCATTTTTTTCCCTATTTACTAACGCTTGGATAAGGAAGATGGTGTATCGTAGAGTACACACAAAGGAATCCTGGGCAAGCGCTCTGTACCTAGAATTGATATGGACTTCGTTCATGCTTCTAGATGCAATTATCCATCTGTTTTTCTATCTGGATGTTAACTCTAGGTAAGAATGACATTTAGCCGCATTGATTTAAAGTACGATGTCAAGTTTATTGGTACTATAGACACAAACAAAAGTACACATGATCATTGACTTTCTTTCGAGGGGGGGGGGGGCTTATATTCTATTTACCGACCTCAATTGCATTTTTATCAGTATTTATGTACCAATGCACAATTTATATTTGCAAGTATGTATACATCAACTAGGTTTGTTTCTGGACAAATTAATGGCATTCATTGGTCCAGTACTCGAGTTAAACTTATTTTTGGAACTGATTGATATGTGTTCAATAACCTTTTGAATGGAGCGGTGATAGGACAAGGTGATCTATTGACTTGCCCATTCACAACAAGTCACTTCTACATTTATGAGTAAATATTAAATATGGTGCAGAATCCGAGTTGTAGGTCACTTAGTTGCCGACTCCGAGTTCTAGATGCCACATATTTGTATATAAGCATCACCACATGATGGGCCAACTGATGACACAATTGCTATGTTGATGTGCGGGATGTGCCACTCACTTTGTTTGGATATGAGTCACTGTTGGTTTTCCTGTATTGCACATCAAAAAGTGTAGGAAGTTGCTCGTTGTTGGCCCAGTTAGGCAGTTTGATACGATGGCGTCTATGCATCACATCCGTGTCTTTCTCCGTTGAGGGTTTGTATATTGGCTTCTATAGTGTGTTGCCTATTTCAAGCTTGAGCCGCTCTCATGTTCGCCGCATTCGTCATCTTATGATTCTGGATTGTTTTCCCTTGCTTGATCTTGCTCATGTTTTTCTTGCTTTTATCATACATTTGGCCTAGCAAATTTACAAAGTATGAAAAACAACAACAAACACAAAGGATAAAAAAGGCAATGGAAAGAAGACGACGGGACAAGGCGCGCATCCACATAGCTAAGATAGACCGACCTTACACATACACATTTACCTTTTGTTATCACAGACCTCCCCCGCACCTTACAAGGCTACCCCTGCATGGATGCATGGAGGGCAACGACGGACTTATGGAATTTTCATGGTAGAGAGAGACGAAGTTGACAAGAGAGGGAGCGGTTATGTCGTGGCTCCATGTTGGCTTTTGGTGGGACAAGCAGACGTCCGCACAGTTGCGAAGCTCCCCTACATTGTCCCTAATTTTTGGGATTTTAGACAATGGAACTGGTCTGCACACGTTTGATGTACCCCCTTGAATGGCAAAAAGTGTTCGGACCGGGTGCTTCTATTTGCCACGGTACGTTCTAGATAGCTCGCAGTCGCGCATACTCAGTCTCCCCCACTCGCGCAAACTACACCGACCCAGTAAGCATAGTGAAGCGACTACATGACGTATCTATTTTGTGTTTTCTTTATCGGGTTTTCTTAATTTTTTATTTGGTTTGTTTCATATTAAAATACTTATGTTCAAATGTTCATAAATTTAAATTGTCCATGATTCCAAAAAATGCCCATGATTCCAAAAAATATTCCCGCATCAAAATAAAAAAATGATCACAAATTCAAAATTTGTTCATGAATCTAAAAATTGCTCGTGATTTCAAAACAAATTCATGGGTTCAAAAAATTGTCGTGGCTTAAAAAAATGATCAAGAATAAAAAAAAGTTTGTGGTTTAAAAATATTTGTGATTTTGAAAAGGTGTATGATTTCTAAAAAAGTTTGTAGATTCCAAAAATGTTTGCTATTTGAAAAAAATCTTCACGGATACAGGAAAATGTTTGAGAATTTAAAACATGTCAGCGATTTCAAATTTGTTCAAAATCATTTTGAAAATCCCCAAACCCAAAAAATTTAGAAAAAATAATCGATCTAGAAAGGGTCTAGAACCTTCACAAAACCAAAATAGGGAGTCTCTAAAAATGTCTACATGAGCCAATCCAAGATGTGTCCATAGCTAATCACAAGGCTATCTAGCGACTCACGCAATAAATAGGACTTGGCCGTCCGGACTACATGATCTGAAAATTTAGTGTCGCTACCCAATCTACGACTTACCATCGCCAATCCCACTCAGACTTGGCTGCCAGGGCCGACATGACCTAAGGCTAAATGTGCCTGGCTCGACTGTGTCGTGGCAGCCCGCTTGCCTAGCCTCCCGGCTCAGACACGGCACTCTAAATAAATGGGTCGGCCCACCGACACGTCTAGCATGTCGGCCAACATATCATTGATCTTATTGGGCTGTTTTTTTTTAAAACATCTTATTGGGTTGTTTTATGCCTATATTTCATCTATTGGGCTGTTTTTGGACCTATATTCAGCCTATTAGGCTGTAAAAATACTAACCAGGTTGTGTCGTGCCAGTACATGTGTACAGCCTCGTGGCCTAGGCATGGCCCCAGACAGGCCACGTGTCGGCAGACCCATCATGGGCTGGGCATGCCTATTAATGGGCCGGCCTGTCAGGCATGGCCCAGTTGGCCAGGTTTGACCCCACCCCACCCAGCAGGCGCGCATGCCCTCTGGACGCGACTCACCCTCGCCGGTTCGCCTCTACTCGCGACGAAGTTAATAGGAGAGGGAACGATTATGGTGTGGATCCATGGTGGCTTTTGGTGGGACATGCAGACATCCGCACGGTTGCGAAGCTCCCTTACATTGTCTCTAGTTTGTGAGATCTTAGACAACCGAACTGGTCCGCACACGTTTGATGTACCCACTGAATGGGAAAAAGTGTCCGGACGGGGTGCTTCTATATGGTGCAATACGTGCTAGATAGCTCGGAGTCGTGCATACTCAGTCTCCCCCGCTCGCGCAAACTAGGCCGACCCATTAAGCATAATGAAGCGACTACATGACGTATATATTCTCTGCTTTCTTTACCGGGGTTTCTTAGTTTTTTATTTGGTCGGTTTCCTATTAAAATACTTATGTTCAAAATGTTCACATATTCATAAATTAAAAATTGTTCATGATTCCAAAAAATGCACATGATTCCAAAAATTATTCCTGCATTAAAATAAAAAAGTGATCACAAATTCATTTTTTTTATGAATCCAAAATTTGCTCGTGATTTAAAAAACATGAGTTCAAAAAATTATCTTGGCTTCAAAAAATGATCAAGAATTCAATTTTTTTTGGGTTTCAAAAATATTTGTGATTTTGAAAAGGTTCATGATTTCTAAAAAAGTTTGTAGATTCCAAAAATGTTATCTATTTGAAAAAATCTTCACAAATACAGAAAAATTTCTGAGAATTTAAAATATGGTAGCAATTTCAAAATTGTTCAAAAACATTTTGAAAAATCGCAAAACCCAAAAAACTCAGAAAAAACTCACAAATCCGTACGTGGGCCGGCCCAAGTGGTGCCTCTCTTCAGCGAAGGCTCGTCCTTTTGACGCCTGCAGGCGTCAAATAGGACCCCGCTAGGCGCGGCCCCAGACAGGCCACGTGCCGGGCAGACCCGTCATGGGCTGGGCATGCCTGTTAACGGGCTAACCTGCCAGGCATGGCCCAGTTGGCCAGGTTTGACCCCACCCCACCCAGCAGGCGCGCACGCCCTCTGGACGCGACTCACCCTCGCCGGTTCGCCTCTACCCGCGCCGTCGCGCACGCTCCCCCGCCGCCACTCAACCTCGCACCCTCGCCGGCGCGCCCG